>CM017900.1:5920162-7120162 GCA_008369825.1 Triplophysa tibetana
GACCTCGGTGACCTCATAGCTGGCTACGGCCGTGGCTGGAATGTGTAATGATCTTTATCCAAGTTCGACTCATACTTTCTATCTAGTTATTATTATTTGTTAGATTAATCGACTAACTGCTAATAAAGTTGTAATGCATCAGCAAATTGGGCTGAGATCTATAGAATGGTCTGTCTTGCATTGCTATATTTTTTGACTGGTCGAACTTGGATAAAGATCATTGCAGCAAATTTAATCTGACCAAATTTAATCTGCAAAAACTTTTATTTTATTCACACAGTCAATTTATCACAAATCATTTTCTTTCATCAGCAACAATTTTAAAGTGCAAGTTTATGAACATTGCTGAACTTAAAACAGCATTCTGTAATGATGATTGGGAACATTCTTTAAGGAGAAAAAGTTCACGCCATCTATAAATAACATGTGAAGGGTTGGATTCCTTATCCAACTATATAGCTTCAATGACATCATTTTGTGTAGTTATTATAAATAAATAAATTATTGATCAGTTTTATTCCAATAATAAATAATTCAATCAATATTCTTCTCCCCAATAATTCTTGTGATCTGAGTAAATGATATGTGCAGTATGCGTGTATCAGTCGCGATTTCTTTAAGACTGCAAGGGAACCTCAGCTTCCCCTATAATTGACAAAAAATGAATGGTCAAATATATGTACTATTATGTTAACATTTTATTGACTAAAAATGCGTTAAACACGTTCATCTCGAACGAAAACAATTTCGTTCAGAATCAGCTACTTAGGTCGGCTGACTCGATTTCCTTCTCATTCATTCCCGTAGCGTACAGTGCATTACTCCATTGACTTCAATGGGGCTGCTTTAAACAGTTTTTTCAGTGCTTAGAAACAAGACGGTCATTGGATAATGCTGCGATTATGTCCCGCCCACGGACGCTCAGCGTCTCTGGGATGAATGGAGGAGTGGGCTGGCCCGGACTCCGAGCGTCTGCGAGATGATTGTAGGGTCTGTCATCTCTTTTTAATCCACTTTTATGTCCTAAAACGCTCGTTTTTTGGGGTCGACAGCTTATAAAAACGTATTTTTTGTTTTTTTTAGCTTGTTTGCTATACACATTGTCACATATCAGCTTTTAGACATTGTTTTTTTTTGTTATAAATCATAAATGACAAGGAGGCGGCAGCTTCTCGCAATGCAAAGAGACGGTTGGTGTGGGCGTGGTCTTCAGATTATGACGCGTATCACTCTGTGTCTCCATTTCCAACTCAGTCCCATCGCGGATTTTGCGTGTGTAGTTGAAAGACAAACTGCAGCAACCTTCATTGTATATTTCACACAATGCCTCAGCTTTACAAACTGTTCTCATTAGTGGCAACAATTGGAGCTACATCTGCAGGTGTAGAAAGGAGCTTCTCCTGTTTAAAGCGGCTCAAGTCCTACACCGTAACACAATGGGCCAAGGCCATTTAAGCAGCCTAGCTCTGCTGGCCATTTAGAGGACACTGGTCAAGTCACTGGAAAAGACGCCTAGTTGGTACGACAGGGTTACAGAGCATTTTCTTGAAAAGGAACGTAGGGCAGAATTTACATATAAATAAATGGACAATTTTTATGATTTAGGCCGAAAATGAGCTTCCCCTCTTTAAAAGATCTGCAGCCGCCACTGGCATGTAGGTATGTACAGTGAGGGAAATAATTATTTGATCCCCATATTGATTTTGTAAGTTTGCCTGGTTACAAAGAAATGCAGGGTCTATAATGTTTATGGTAGGTTTATTTTAACTGATAGAACCTGAAAATCAACCAAGATATCAGTGGAAAAAATTATATAAAGGTTATAAATTGATTTGCATTTCAGTCAGTAAAATAATGTTTGATACCCTACCAACAAGCAAGAATTCTGGCCCCAAAGATTGGTTATGTGCCTACATGGACCACAGATTAGTCGTGTCACTTTAAGAAAGTACTCCAAAATCAGCTTGTTATGTATATAAAGGAGGCCTGCCAAAATAATCTGTATCTCACATTTCAACCTCTCCACCAGTATGGTCAAGACCAAATAGGTTTCAAAGGATGTCAGGGACGAGATTGTAGACCTGCACAAACCTTGAAGGCTACACAGAAGCTTGATGAGAGTGTGAGAATATTAAATAACTATCAACTGCCCCTGGTCTGGAGCTCACTGCAAGATTACCCCAATGGAGTGAAGATGATCATGAGAAAGGTTACAGATCAGCCCAGAACTACACGGAAGAAGCTTGTTCATGATCTCAAGACAGTTGGGACCACCGTTATCAAGCAAACCATTGCTGACACGCTATGCCACAATAGATTGAAATCCTGATGCATCCGCAAGGTCCTCCTGCCCAAGAAGGCATGCCTGGCCCACCTGAAGTTTGACAATGAACATCAAGATGATTCAGAAAAGGTTGTAGAAAGTGCTGATAGACAGAAGTTGACTCCTGTCTTTGGAGGAAGAGAATTGCTGACTATGACCCCAAGAACATCATCCCTACAGAGAAGCACAGTGTTGGAAACATTTTGCTTTAGGACTATTTCTCTGCAATGGGTACAGGATGACTGCATTGAGGGTCTGAGTGACGGGCCAGTGTATCGTAAAATCTTGGACGAGAACCTCCTCCCCTTAACTAGATCACTGAAGATGGGTCGTGGATGCGCCTTTAACATATTGCCAAGACAACCAAAGAGTGGCTTAAGGAGACGCACATTAAATGTCCTAGCCAGTCTCTAGACCCTAGTCCTATAGAAAATCTGTGAATGAGCTTGAACTCCAATTTACTGAGCCACAGCCAAGAAACCGTAAAGATTGACAGAGGAGTGGACTCAAAAATATCCTGACACATGGCAAACCTGGTGACCAACTATCAGAAATGTCTGACCTCTGTGCTTGCCAACAAGAGTTTCTCCACCAAGTACAAAGTTATTTTTTGCTCGGGGTTCAAATTCTTATTACAATGACTGAAATGTTAATGTAAATATATAGTTTCTGAATAAGCTCATGCGGACCGAATGAGAAACCCATTTATAAAGCAGAGTTATACACTGCCCGTTCAAAAACAGTCAACAACTGCATGGATTGAACTAAGGAAATAGGTAAGAGCCTCCCATTGGATTTGAGGGCTAGGTTCAGCAACCTTATGTGCCCAGAGAATGAGGTCAGTTGACTGAATGATCAAGTTATGCCATCAATGGGTTCTTTCCTCCCTGATGGCACTGGCATATTTCATCATGACAATACCAGGATTCATCGGGCTCAAATTGTGAAAGAGCGGTTCAGGAAACATATACATAATTTTCACTCATTGGCCACCACAGAGCCCACACCTTGACCCTGTTGAGAATCTTTGGGATGTGCTGAAGAAGACTTTGCGTAGCAGGTAGACTCTCCCATCATCAATACAATATTAGTTAGTACAGATGTCACGGTTTGTGCAGCGAACACACAAGACAAGCAGATACTCCAAACATGTATAATTTACTCCACAGAGACACAGGAAAAAGCACAACACCATTAACACATTCAACAGCGGACAAATAACAAAACCAAAGGAAAAATTTAAATAAGACAGATAACAAGGGGTAGACAGGTGATGGGAATAGTGTCCAGATGATGGGGATCAGGTGAGACGGGTGCAAAGGATTATGGGGAGTGTTGTCCAGTGATGGAAGCAGGCAGACTTCTAGCCTCAGACTAAGTTCTTCTCCTTTTTTTTTTAATAATTGAGGAACATAAATTGCTATTGGATTTATAGCCACTTTATTTGTCATCACTATACAGAGGCCTTACGGCATTGTTGCTGCCTTTTATTCACACAGAGCGCTTTCTGATGCAGGGAACTTTAATAATACTTCTACTACTACTACAACAAATAGGTACCTTTCTAGATCAATACCACTGACAGCAGCACTCTCCATAAATTTTACAGCAATTTTATGCGATCAACGTCTGTGAAAGGGGTGTTAGATGTCGAAGTAATAGCATAAAGCACACTGCATGGCTTGAAATCTCTTAAATGTCGTACAGTACAACACAAATTTCTGCTTAAATATCACGCACAGTTGACAATAAGCAGTGGTTCTCGTTGCGACAATAAACTAAAAATCGAACGACTAGTTCCTTATGCCTTCTCATAAGGACAGTAAATCGCGTTCCCGCTCATTCTGCTTCACAACTTCTTCCTGGGGGAACATTCTTCCTAACTGTTGGAATGTAAAATTCTCAATGTCCCCTTCTTTATATTATTTTACGGTTGAAAAGTCTAGTCGACGGAACACACAGAGTTTACTGGCCAGGAGACAAAGTTTGACACAGACACAAGAGTCTAGTTCAATCAGAGTCCAATGTTTATTTGTTAAAGGACTAGTATTTATATGATTAAAAGGAGGTGTCATATAGAACCACTAGAGAGTGGAAAATCACCAGACTTTATGTTTAGTCTTATTCCTCCTGAAACAATCAGATGTGATTACAAAGTACGTATTAAGCATCAAAACACATCAGTTCACATCATTAGGAGCCTTGAGATGGAGACCGATAGTCACTCAGGTCAGTACGACTCTCAACGAGGTTAAACAACAGGAAAGTAAGGCCCATATTAGGGTGAAGGAAGCTTATACTAATATAAATGAATACGTATGATAGACAAATGTTCTATTAGACACAGATGATATATTTAAAGAGGACAGGACGAAATCCAGATTCTCACACTAACTCTGTCCAGTCAACCACATCTCTAACAACATTCAAAAAACTTCTTAAAACCCAACTCTTCTGTTAATACCTGACAGACAAATAAAAAAAAAAAAAACACTAACCCTTTCTCTCAACAGGCAGTGGTCTAGCTTTAGTTGAAACCAGTAACTGTGTATAGGCACCTAATGTATTATGGCTCCTGTATGACATATCGCTTGTTGCTCCCTAACTCTTTGTAAGTCGCTTTGGATAAAAGCGTCTGCTAAATTACTAAATGTAAATGTAGTCGATTTATTAAAAGAGTTACTACCTGCTGCAATTGAGCCCATTTGTAACATAATCAACTCGTCAACTAATCTAGGACATGTCCCAGGACCCTTTAAGCTGGCTGTAATTAAGCCTCTTATCAAAAAAACAAACTTAGACCCCAATGAACTTGGAAGCTATAGACCGATTTCAAATATCCCGTACTTGTCTAAAATACTAGAAAAAGTAGTGTCAAATCAACTGTGTACCTTCCTGCAAAATAATGACATGCACGAAAAGTTTCAGCCGGGCTTCAGACCGTATCATAGCACTGAAACTGCGCTCGTTAGAATTACAAATGACCTTCTTATTGCATCAGATAAAGGTAACATCTCACTCTTAGTCTTGCTTGACCTTAGTGCTGCTTTCGATACTGTAGACCATAAAATACTACTAGATCGTTTACACAATTATATCGGTATTCAGGGACAGGCACTACAATGGTTCAGATCTTACTTAACAGACAGATATCAATATGTCCATTTAAAGGGGAAATCGTCATATCTTACGCAAGTAAATTATGGATTACCTCAGGGATCGGTTTTAGGACCCTTGCTTTTCTCCATATACATGCTGCCCCTCGGCAACATTATTAGAAAACATGAAATTAGCTTCCACTGTTACGCAGATGACACTCAGCTATATATCTCATCAAGACCAGATGATTCCTTCAAACTATCCAAACTGGCAGAGTGCACCGAGGACATAAAACATTGGATGACTAGTAATTTCCTTCTTTTAAACTATAACAAAACGGAAATTTTACTTATAGCACCAAAAACACGTAAACAGAATATCTCCGATTACAGCCTGCAAATTGAAGGCTGCACTGTTACTCCAACAAATACAGTTAAAGACCTAGGCGTTATATTAGACGGCAACCTGTCATTTAAAAAAATCACATCTCAAATATCACAAAAACAGCCTTCTTCCACCTTAGAAATGTTTCCAAGTTACAAAATATTTTATGTGTTGCTGACGCAGAAAAGCTTATTCATGCATTTGTGACCTCACGACTTGACTACTGTAATGCTCTACTTAGTGGTTGTCCTGCATCATCGATAAACAAACTACAGTTAGTTCAGAATGCAGCTGCCAGAGTTCTTACTAGGTCAAGAAAATACGATCACATAACCACAGTTTTATCATCGCTTCACTGACTACCCATTAAGTATCGTATTGATTTTAAAATTCTTTTAATTACTTACAAAGCCTTAAACGGTTTACCCCCTACTTACTTAACCGAGCTTTTATCACGTTACAACCCAACACGCTCTCTAAGATCTCAAAACTTAGGACTTTTGACAACACCTAGAATAACTAAATCCACCAATGGGGGTCGAGCTTTCTCATACGTAGCACCTAAACTCTGGAATAGCCTTTCTGATAATATTCGGGGGTCAGACACACTCTCCCAATTTAAATCTAGATTAAAGACAAATCTTTTCAGCCAAGCTTTCACTTAATGCATAGTTAATGAACAGCAGCTACGCTAATTATTCTCTTTATTCTCTTTCCGCCTCTGCCTCGGGATGCCCATCCCGAGGTAGGAAGAAGTTCCACCATGTCCAGACGACCGACAGATGCCGATCCCCAATTTGAGATAACGCCAGCTACAGCTGCAGACTGACTGACCATCCCAGCTCCATCTAAGGCAATTCCACCACCAGCCAAGAGAAATATGACCATCGGACCATCCCAGCTCAGACCAATACACCCCCAACCAAGAGCAAAGACGGACTATTTGTCTTATTAATGCTGAAGTTACAATATTTGGTATTAAATGCTAAACTTAAATCACATGTCAGCAGTTTGAGTGCAGCTATGACACGTCAGAGGGGATCTGGCCCTCCCGGTTGAGCCTGGTTTCTCCCAAGGTTTTTTTCTCCATAAATCAATCATTGGAGTTTGGGTTCCTCGCCACAGCAGGGCAGTGTTGGCCTGCTCACCAGGAGACTGCATTTATTTATTTATTTAGATATTATATATTATTTATTAGAATGATCTTACTCGTTGTATAAATACAATACACTGTGCTGTGTTTTACCTTTTCTGTTTCTCCTGTTTGCCCTGTAAAGATGCTTTGAAACAATACACATTGTGAAAAGCGCTATATAAATAAACTTGAATTGAATTGACCAATTGGGTGAAAGGGGCGTTACAGCGCCGCCCACATGTCTGAATGCCATATTGAGTCCAAAATCCTTTTATTAAACGGCAAACGAAAAATGAAAAATCGGGCCGAAAACTGATTTTTGGTTTGGTAATCTAAACGAAAAAAAAAACTAATATTTTTTCAGTTTACGTTAATTTTTTTGAAATAGGATATCAAATGAATAAAACGTACACGGACCGTACAAGGACCATTGTGATCACTGTAGTTTGGCGCATTTACTGACTGCAACTAAACACAGTCACTGAGAAAGCTAAGGCAGGAACAAACCATTTCATGTAGATACAGGGGGGTGGTCGCTAAATATGGATGTTTACTTTTTAGTCAATGGGGAATTTGAACGTTTACTGCCAAAAACAGAGATATCTTTAATTTAATTATTATATAAATATATATACTGAATGATGATAGTTAAATAATTTTATATAAGTGTTTACCTTTGTTTGAGGCCCCTGTCAGTCATGGGCCCTTGGAGTTGTCCCAATTTATGCTGCGGCCAAAAATGTCCTGGTGGGCAATTCAACTGTGCTGAAAAAGTGGGGTTTCAACACCTAGTCCTCTTAAGCGAATCTGTACACGACTTTTTTTGCCATTTCATCAGACACTTCAGTCTTCGTTCCCCTATTTTGTGTACTCGGGGGGTTGTCTCTAGAATCCGCTGTGATGCGCAGCTTTCATACGTTCCTCCATGTCAGTAGCGGGCAGTAATGGGTTGCGGTCGCCAAACTTTGACGCACAGGCAAGGGACGGGAACTCTCGTACCTGTTCCACTAAAGGAAGTAACACTGGACTACACTTAACTGTACAACAGGCAGCAAATACGACTTCAGGCTGGGCAACGATACGCTACCACGGAGAAGAAAACTCCATCCACACAGGGGGAAAGTCGAGAAGGAGGGGAGGCCCTGCAATACCGGAGGTGAGCTAAAGCGGAGTTTTGGGGCTCAGACGGTGGTCTTTAACGTTACGTGTTCTTTAAACAGAGGCCGCATTGACAGCTAGCTGGTCATATGCAACATATGTACGCTGCTAGTGACGCGACATAACTAGAACGCTCCCGTTATAATGAAAGCGCAGCAGACAGCATAATTATACGCTTTTCGGGCTGTCACGTCAAGTGGCCTCCTCGTTTTGGCGTCAACTTGCTCGACTCAGCAGTGCCTGTCGACAGCGTATGAGCGCTTTCTGTTAAGAGCGCAGAGCAGGGGTGGTGTTTAGTAAGCTCTGGGAAATGTGAATCTGACTCTCATCAGGCCCGTGTGCCTGACACACACCCCTGGTTTAGCACCACGGCTAGCGGACTGACACTTGCCGAAGCATATTGTGGAAACAGTCCGACGACAGCGCAAATGAATCTCTTTTTTTTCTAAACTTAAATTGGTTGACTCGTGAAATTGAGGGTTGATGGTTTGTTAACGTCAGCAAGGAAACACGTCTCGAGAGGAAACTTGAAGCTTCCCACAGGTCTTAACTATGTCTTGTGTAATTTCACTTTCTTTATTAATTTTGCTTAGTCAGTCGTTTTACTGAAAGTTCACGTTGTAGTTAACCAGATACTTATCTGACTGTTAAATGGACACTTTTGAAAAAAAACTATACATTTACTGTTTCCATTCAATACGTTAAATAACATGCTCTTAATTTCTGTTTCACGCAACTCTCATTTTGTGAAGTGCACATGTCTGCGCGTAAAATGCTTTTTGCGTGTTTAGCCAAATTGAGCATTTAAAGTTAGCAAGTTATAGTCGATTTTTTAATGTCCTGTCTAATGTTTTCTGTAAAAACTGTTGACAACTTTTAACTGTCACGCAATCAAAGTAATTCAATTTTATAAAATTACCTGATTTGACAAAACATTTGAGTTAAAGTCCTGAATTTTTTCATTTTTGTATTTTCTGCTTTATTTTCATATACTTTTTTTAGCAAACCTTTTTGGCAGATTTTAGTGTATGGATCCTTCCTCTATTTTTGGATATTTGCTGTGGATGTATGCACCTAAAGTTACATGATATGTTGATATTTGGACTAATATTTGGCACCATGACATATTTAGATATTCACACATTTATTTTTTCCATCTGAAGATGATGTGATGCTTATACACATATGAGCTCTCTATTACAAGGACTGAACTGAACTGAACTGAACTGAACTTAGGCAAGCACTGCCTCATGTACTTCCATATTGCACATAGGAATGTAAAAAGAAATACTTAACAAATTAATTGAAATATGGAAATAAACGCATACAAAATAAAGACAAAAACTAAACAATTGAATTAAGAACTCAATTTAAAAAGCATTGTTTGTTCCTTTATTTTCCTAGTTTATATTTTAGTTTTGTATTTTAGTTTTCTCATGATAGTGAATAAAAATGACATTTTGTTCATCCTTCTTAGCAAATGCACTTTTTGGGAAGCATTGGAGAAACTTTGCTAACTCTACAGTCCTGGTTTATCTAACTGTAATTATCAAGATATTTATATCCTTTAGATCAGAAAGTTCCTGTTACACTGTATCTACACCGGACGAAGGGCGACAAACGGAAATAAAACGCATTCGAATAATTTTACATTTTGTCCACACTGGATGCAGTGCGGCACGGCACGATGTGACAATCCCATTCGCTCCGATTGCGTGCTATTTAGACAGGGTGTAATTCATCATTGCTAGAGTCAGTCTTTAACATTAAGATTTTCACAGAAGAATATAATTTGTACAGTTTAAACCACAACTAACACTCTCCTTTTTCTCATTCTTCTCAGCTATGATGGTGGGTGAGCGCCGCAACGGCAACCTGCTGGTTCAGCTGGGCCCAAAGCAGCAGGCCTACCCAGAGGAGCTGATCCGTCAGAGGAGGACTCATGATGGCCAGACTGAGTACCTGATTCGCTGGAACCTGCAGGCTGTGGATGATAGCAACAGCTCAGGCAGCAGCAGTGAGGCAGGCGGTGGCGGAGGCAGCAGTTCGGGTGTCGGTGGATCTAGTGGCTCCACCTCAGGAGAAAGCAAGACGGAAAGCATCCTGATGTGGATGTCTACAGAAGATGTGTATGCCAACTGCCCCACTCTGCTAGGCAAACGCAAGGCAGACTCCCAGAGGCCTCTGCTGGAGGAAGAGGTGCGGCCCAGCGGCCAGTTCCCAGTCAACGTCACATTCGAGGAGGGCGAACTTTCGGACATGAAGGATGACGTGAAGAATCTTGTGCAGCGCGCGCGTAAGCAGATGGCTAAGAACAGCGACTTCGGTATAAGCATCACGCACACCATCCACGTGCTGAGCGCCTATGCCAGCATCGGCTCATTGGTGGGAGTCTTTAAGGAAACGGGCGCTCTAGATCTGCTCATGGAACTGCTTTGTAACAAAGAACGACAGAACAGACGCAGCGCTGGCAAGATGCTGCGGGCATTGGCTTCTCATGATGCAGGTAAGAGCTTCATTATAAGATTTAATAACCTTATCATTATTTCAGAACTTTTTCTCTTATTTCATGGGTGGGTTCAAATTTTACATGGAAGTTCAAGGTCTCACTTCCTAGGGTATTTCCCAAGCTTGTTATTAAGATGAAATGAAAAGAACCATAAACCTTTCACTGAAATTGTATGATTACTGCTGCTAACACTTACTACATTAAACTGTGTTGCTTGATGCAGTATTGACTTTTTACATAAACTATTCCGAAAATAATGTCCACAATTTTATTTTTCATGGATGAATTAATGCAACCTAAGTCTGGATAAGTTTCCTATGTGTTTTTCTATCCCTTCAGGTTGTTATACACTGCAAGACTTTTAAATTTTAATAAAATAAAAAAAAACTAGACATCATACACTTGCAGACTTTTTGTACCTTTGCATAGAAAACAATACATGATAAAATTTGTAGACTGGCGTAGACTTTCTGCAACAAATCCAGACTCTGGGCAAAAATCTGAGCAAAAGTCTCGTAGTGTATGCCAGCCATTAGGGCAAGTGTTTGTGTCAGTGGATATTTACTTTAAATGTATCCCTTGATAAACATCTTTATTTGAATTTAGCAAACTTAAACTTGAACAAAATTTCCACAATTGCTTAGCAGCTCTTCAAATGCTGTGCTGGTGAATGGAAGTGCTGATGTGAGGTTTGATGAGTAAGGAAGGTGTGGCCCTCAGAATCCCTTCTGTGTCGTGTGAGATATTGGGGATTGTGAGTCATCAGTGTGCTGTGTGTCATAGAAGAACACAACGGGCTGTGTGTCATAGAAGAGGCTCTGTATCAGAGCACATATACGGCAAACTCTCTCATCTGTCTTTTACACTTTTTTTAAGTGTAGATCTGCCTTATGAAGGGGATGGCTTTTCAGTTCCTCTTATTATTCATTGACACTCCCCCACAGGATGTCTCCGTTGAGTTCTAGTTCCTCACTTTATTATGCCCAGAGCCATTGAGAGAGAGAGGTGTGTCAACTAAGTTGACTCCAATCGAACAGTTTTTTCACAGCAATGGCGGTTTGTGGATCCTCTCAATAGTTCCCAGAAGCTTCTCGTAAGACATGGAGCTGAGGCTAAACAGACTAATTGATGTAAACTTCTAACATATTTAAAGTCACAAGTTGTTAAATTAATAAAAAAAATTAAGAAATAAAGAATTAAAAGAAAAACTGAGACACTTTACAATAAGGTGCTATTTGTTAACAATTAGTTAATAAATTAGCTAAAATGAACAAACAATGAACAATACTTTTACATCATGTATTAATATTAATTCATGTTAATTTCAGCATTGACTAATACATTATTAATATAAAATGTTGTCACTGGGGATGTGCGACACTAATCGACTAGTCTTTTAAATGTTAAGCTCCTAGTCGACACAAAAGAATGACACAAAATGTTATAATTTAAAGGTGAGGTTCTTTGGCTGTTGTCAAAGCTTTGTTTTTTGGTTGTTTAACAATGGATGTTCATGTATCTTGTATAGGGATGCTCCGATCCGATATTTGTATCGGGAATCGGCGTCGATACTGAATAAAATTCTAGATCGGGTATCGGTGACAAATTGCACCGATACCCGATCTAGCTGACATAAAATTTCTGCTAGGCGATGTAAAAGTTAATGAGACACCGGCGCTTAAACTCTCTCGTGGCTGTGCTTTGCGAAGCGTGTGACATCATACGCTAGCAACGTGCTCTGTACGTAAGTGCACGTGAACAAGCGAACATAGCTTATCGAGCAGCGAACAGCATGGAGCGAGCCAAAACTTCTGCCATTTGGAGTTATTTTAGAACAGATACGCCATCAAGTTCCACCGCAGTTTGCAATATATGCCAAGTAAATGTTCCGAGGGGTGGTGATAAAGCTTCTAATTATAACACTACTAATTTAATCAAACATTTACAGAGATGTCACCCCAAAAAGCACGCCGAGTTCAATCAGTTGAAGAGACTTAAACGAGACGGTACGAAGCAGCTAACTTTGCAGGAGACAACGGAAAGAATTCAAAAATTTCCACCTGGTAGTGTGAAAGCGGCGAAAATCACTGAAAGCATTCTGAATTTCATCGTTATGGATGGGCAACCGCTGTCCGTCGTTGCGAACTATGGCTTCAGACTCCTAATAAACCACCTGGAGCCGCGGTACGACATGGTGAAGCGTAAGTACTTATCTGAGACGGCTCTACCTGAACTGTACCGAAAAGTCTGCAAACACATAGGCGAAAAAATTAAAGATGTCAATGCGGTCAGTTTTACAACAGATATCTGGAGCTCCGACGTGTCCCCTGTGTCGCTTTTAAGTTTAACCGCACACTGGTTGGATGAGAATTTTGTGCCACAAAGTGCCATGTTAAATGCAACAAACTTTCGTGGGTCACACACCAGCGACGCGATTGCAGCTTCCCTAAACGAAATTTGTTTGTTAAGTTTAAGAAAGTGAACATTTTGTTTTATTTTTCATTTGTTGCACCGGTGCTGGTTCAATAAATAATTAACTAAACTTGTGAATCATTTTGTTTGTTATTTTGTTTTACGGGGTCAGGAAATTATGTTAAATCGAGCCTGATGTCTTGCACAGCAATGCACACAGTTTATTAAGTAATTGTGCTCTTTAAAAATGTTACCTTAGTATCGGATCGGTAATCGGTATCGGCCGATACTGAATCTCGGGTATCGGAATCGGTATCGGAAGCAAAAAAGGTGGATCGGAGCATCCCTAATCTTGTATTAAAATTTATATTTTACTCTTCTCACAAAACCAGGTTTTTTCTTGTTTCTATAAAGTCCCTCCTTCCTAAACGCTATGATTGGTAAATATGACCAAGTCTGTCGTGATTGGTTCCTTCCCAGCTTAGAGCGTGTTTCTGTACCACCCATATCATATCAGCGAGCTTCTGCTTCTCAGTGCTTCTTGTGATTGGTCTCAGTGTATCTGTATTCATAAGCTTTGGCTTTTAGCAATAAACAGTAACAATGGCGTCAACTTCACTTCCTCAGTTAAATACATGCGGATCGCTTGAAGTGTAAGTAATGTCTGCTAGTGTATGTGCAAACATCAATCTTTGTTAGGGATAGCAATTTTTTTCCAAATTTGGCGAAAGAAAGGACACCGGACAGATTGGCATCGGACCAGTTATATTAATTAACACTAATAACAGAAGCTTTAGCTTTGCCTTTTTATATTGGACCCTATTTGGATAATAAAACAAGCAGGTTGATCCTGAGATATTTGCAAGCAGGACTTCAAAGGACGTGTCCTAGAAGTGTTTTAGAGGTATGCGCACACACACTATATCAGTGAATTACACAGAACAGCTTTCACAGCCGATGTTAAAGTCATGGAAGCTGTTATTTGACCGTTGGTTATCTTAGAATGTGTGTAGCTGAATTCTCATTACCAGCTGTAGGACTGTGATGAAAGTGAAAATAATTAAGCGCGTAGCTCAGTTAAATGTTTACAATCTCTGATAACCAAACACTACTCCAGCGACTCATCCTCTACTCTAAGGAAGGCCTCGCGTTTTTGTTGGCAAATTCATGTTGGGCGGAGGTTATTTAAAATCTCAGAATAGTGACAGCATTTACCCGGGAAGTAAAGGGCATTTCTATTCTGATTCCAGCCATTCTCTTTAGTCCTTGAAAAGCAAATTTCTTTATGGGAGTTGGGATTCGGCACTGCTCAACTGCACGGATGACCCTGATGTTTTGAGTCGTGGCCTGTGACAGTGCACCGGTGAGAAACTTCACTATGCATTAGCAGCGCATAATAAACACAGTAAGCATGGCAGATGATATAACATGAAACAAATAATATAAATTGACCCAAATAGCACAAATGGAGGCTGCTGAAGCGATTTGATAGCATTCCGGATGCTGGGTCATTTCCAAACCTGCTGTTTTGGCTGGGAATCTCCAGTTTTGTTATCTCTCATGGAAACTCCAGTAATGCGAACCGGACAGAAGATCCCAGAACGTCAGTCTTAAATGTTGACAAGTACGGTCATAAATCATTGGACATCATACAACTATGTATTCAATATATTAAAATCCTTGCCATCATATCCGCAATATAAGTTCGGGTATATCAGTATTAATAAATTTTAGTATAATCACAGGCTTTCACTTATCCGTGCAAATTCGCGCCACATGAAATACAGAAGTGGGGAGGTAAATTCTAAATCACATGAGGTCCCCAGGTAATACTAATCCTGTAACATTTATCATAATGAACATAAAGAGAGAAAGAACAACCGACGAAAGTGTACCCGACTGTATTAACACAACAAGGGAGACAAGGTTTTTGTGTTATCTATTGAAATATTTAAATGTCTTACCTGTTCAGAAGAAGTAAAGTCATGCCTGCATCCGTTTTAAATCCTTTCACAGAGTTCACGCCACCTTTGAAATGCCTTGCCATTGCCAATATTAATTCTTGTTTTCGCACGAGTCCAATCATATTCACTTTTTCTTTGTAAACTGTCACCAGTTTGTACTTTCTTGTTTTTCACAACTGATGAATCCCCAGATGTCAACGCTGCTTGCCGTTTAAAGGTAAAAGTACTAAATACTGCCATAAATACTACTAAAAGTCGTATATAATCCTACCCAACAGTGATGTGTACACGCTACAAATCGCCTGTCACTTGCAGCATCCACACGCTAACTAGCAGAAGGAACCTCTACGTTCTGTGTACGAATATGACGAAATGACGCAAAGAAGAAAGACAACAAATAAGGATCTCCTGGAAAGATGACCTAATGGCAAATTACAAACCATTATTACAAGCTTTCTTTGGTGAATCTCGCAAGGGTAGTGACCACGTTTTAAAAAGCCGTTCTTTCATGTACTTGCTCAATAATTGGTTTTAGCACGTTTTTACTCAAAATAACTGTCGGACTGTTACTTTATGTCATAGCTAGCGTGTTTTCTTTTGTGACAATTGCAGCTTGCTCTAAAATTACCACTTGAAAGACGAGTTGTGGGGGCGTTTTGAAGGAGGAAAACGGGTTTATCTTACGCAAAGTATGTCATATCAAAATGGCATAATAATAATTTCACTGGAGCCATGCTTAACCCGTACTGTATTATGTTCTTATTGCGGACGGAATGATTATTATATACGGACGGAATTATTATATATATATTAGTGGTGGGCCATTATCGGCGTTAACCTGCTGCGTTAACATGAGACTCTTATCGCGCGATAAAAAAAAATGTCGCCATTAATCTAATCTCAAAGTTGGGTTGGGAGCTGGGTCTATACTACGCAAACTATGATGACTTTCACCTTGATATTTTAGCGCGGATGTATACATACCTTAATTGCACTGTAGGGGGCGAGAACGAGATTTGTCAACTCGCGTGAATCGCGTCATTCGCGCTGCCTCATCATCTCATCTCATAAGGGCTTCATTCGCGCAATTCGCGCAGCAAGTAGGTCTATCGCCTCTTTGCATTGACTTAACATGTAAATCACTCGCGCTTGATGCGCCATTCGCGTTTGGTCTGAACACAACATAACGTTACTGTGAAATTACCACATCAAACGTGACGTGCTTACATGGATGGAGCTATGAAGCCGCCGGGTTTGCTTCAGGGAAAATTTATTTTTAAGAAGCTTCCCAATGGAAACCTCGACAAGACTAAGGTTGTTTGCACCTTGTTCAATGTGGAATTGGTTTACTGTACGGAATTGGTTTACATACAGTTGGTTAAAAAAAATAAAAACTTTCTCTCAACAGGTAGTGGTCTAGCTTAAGTTGAAACCAGTAACTTTGTATTGGCACCTAATGTATTATGGCTCCTGTATGACATATCGCTTATTGCTCCCTAACTCTTTGTAAGTCGCTTTGGATAAAACCGTCTGCTAAATGACTAAATGTAAATGGAAATATACTGTAGGAGCTCTTCCAGTGTCAAGTACCACCTAAACGCAAAGCTTCCCTTAGCTAATGCGGAAGTAAACACAAGTACATCTTATTGAACATAATTAAATTTTCATCACAAATTATCATAGTAGAACAGCTTTCTCAAGCAGTTTGTGATGCATCTTGGAAACAGGAGATGAGCCCCTGGTCTAATGCGCCACCTGGCTTGAGAAACCCGTTCTCAAAGATTTACTTTTATTATTTGGGTAGCACACATATTCTGAATGCCTTCGGCAGAATTCAAATGAGCCATTTTAATCTAGATTAATTCCAAGATTAATCTAGATTAAAAAATGTATCTATGCCCACAACTAATATAAATATATTTTAAGGCCCCATGACTCACTTGACGCTCAAAATTGTTGTACTTCCGTTGTCACAACTCTTTCTCGCAATGGCTTTGCTTATGCCTTAATTTAGTCATGTAATTCACTTCAACCAATAGGCAGCCTATGACTATTTGAGACTACGGTTTATTATGTGAAATAATGTGAAATCTGCTTTAATCTAGTAATTTTCATTAGACTACTTTCAGACTACTTTCTTCTCATCTTGTGTACGAATGTCAAATTCATGTTTTAATATCACCCCTGCTTTTAGTTGTTCTATTTTAGGTAAAAAAAAATGTAACAGTCTTTCCCACCAGGATTTTTGTGAGACTATGGCGCAAGGTGATGTTATGTGATAATTAGCATATTTGTGATATCATCACATCGTACTTGCATTTACTATGGAAACGGTTAAATACTGTACTGTATTTTATTAGAACTGAAAGCCCACAAAATCCGTTGTTGTTTATGGTTCATTCTTTTCGTTTTCATATGTTTTTTTGTTGATGAATTTTTTTTTTTTTACAGGCAGTCGTGCCTACGTGCTCCTTTCTCTCAGTCAGCAGGATGGCATTGAACTGCACATGGACTTTGACAACCGATACACACTGCTGGAGCTTTTCGCAGAGACAACCTCCTCTGAGGAGCACGGGATCTCCTTTGAAGGCATCCATCTACCCCAGGTACTCCTCCTCTATTCCTCTCCAGCCTGTGTTATCTTCTGGTAGTATCTTTTTAATGTTTGTATCTATTTAAATGATTTTGTATCTTTTAAAGATTCCAGGCAAGCTGCTTTTCTCCCTGGTAAAACGATACTTATGCGTCACTTCGCTGATGGACAAGCTCAACACTGCAGGGGTGGTGTCTGCCTCTGAGCGACAGGATGTCGGCCCCTCCTCCTCCATGGCCGCCTTCCAATCAGAACACGCACGTGTGCAGAGGGAGTTTGAGTTCACAATGGCCATGGCCAATCTCATCTCCGAGCTGGTGCGCGTCATGGGCTGGGACCGCAACCGCCAGCCGCCGCTCTTCATGAGCGCAGCCAGAAGTGCACAGAACATAAGCAATGAAATCCTGAAACATCCCATTCGCTCCATCTTTCAGCCACGCTTCTCCGGTTCGCCTACCATCATGGTCGCGTCAACAATTGCCACGGTCACGCCACCAAAGAAGAAGAAAACAGCAAACGGTTTCAAGACACGCTCGGACTTCACTTCGCGTTCGGCTTACGTGGAGTATGTGCAGGACAACCTGAAGAGCGGTATGACTGTTCGTATGCTGGAGGATTATGAGGAGGTCAGCTCTGGGGACGAAGGAGAATTTCGCTACAGTAATGATGGTTCACCACCAGTGCAGGTCATTGCTATTATTTATTAGATTCATGTTCTCATGATCATCTTCCGTTTTGTTTTCATTTATTCAATCTCTTTGGGTTTCTGTACTTACAGTGGTTTACTGTATTTGGACACTAAAGATAAACTTAAAAATGCAAGGCACCACGTGACATGGCCAATTCATAGATGAAAAACACTAAAATCACTTCATAATTTTTTTATCTGCATTTATGTGTACACCACATTTTTAATAACTGCAATATATATTAGTATTTAATTATATTTAAAAAAGCATGGCAAAAATCGTTTGTCATGTATGCAATAATATTCTATGCTGTAGATGTTCAAATAGTTTTGATTTTCACACACCGTAAAAAAAGTATTTAACTTAAACATGCTTTTGATAGGTTGCCTTATTATTTTAAGTTAACTCGACAAACAGAGACAGAATTACACCCAACTTAAAAAAATGATGTTTAAGTCATCAGTTGTCACAACATTCAAGTTTAGCTAACGGACAACAGACCTACATACAAAATAATGAATTAATGATAAATTAAAATTGCTTTGTTCTCAGTGTGGAGTTGCAAGTATACACTCTTTGATCCATGTTGTGTTTGGGCTCTTCAGGTGTACTGGAACTCCTTATCCAGAACATACTGGGTGCACTGGCACATGATTGAGATCATGGGAAACGGCAGTGGTGCTCAGACCGAGAAAGAGACTCAGGAAAAGGCCTCGTCCCTCACAGAGACTCTCAAACTCACTAACGGTAAGACATACAGACACTTGTGTGAAAGATGTCAGTTCTAAGCTTGTCCAAATTTATATAACCAAAATTTATTTGAACATTTCATTGTTTTTTGTTGATTTATTATTCTCAAATCATTGTTACAAACTTCAATGATTTTAATTAATTGATAATCAGTTTCTTTAGTGTTAAAAGTTTATCACTATAAATGAAACTTCTATGAAGTACATTTAAAAATGTCATTTTTACATTACAGTAATGACAATGAATGAAACTATAATGATTGTGATCAATACAAATAATATTTTGAGTTTTTGGGTATTCATCTCTTGTTGTTGGACTCTCCTCTCTTCTGAATATTGTAGTGAGTCAGACATTCTTCTTGAAGCCCCCTGGAGGTCTTTACTCGCTGCCATACCTGATGAAGGGCTCCCAGGACAATGTGAGCACCCTGAGCCGAGCCGAGTGGTGGGAGGTCCTTTTCTTTGTCAAGAAGCTGGAATCCAAGCAGCAGCAAGATGTTTACGGTGTCCTGCGACAGAGCCTTGATGAGCCGGTAACAGCATTCTTCTCCTCCGCTCTATGAAGAAAAGCCTCAGAGCTGACTAAATGTGCCCATTTTCTAAAGTGTTGGTTTGGGGCAGATTAATCGGCCACTATCAAACTATTTTATGATTATTGGCATAGGCAGATTACAGTTGGCTTGGGTGTTTTAGCAAAAGTGTTTTCTTCCCACTTATTGAAATCTATCATCTCCCTTGCAAGTTTATATTGTGTCAGTTGGTATAAAATGATTGTTAAATTTAAATACAGCAAATTTCTCTTCAAATAACAAAGGCGGTGTTTGTGATTAAATCTGTTTCCGCACCCCTTGTATTTTTCAGATGGTGGAGCTGGATGAATCTACTCTCATCCAGCTGTCTCTATCGAGCGAGGTGGCACAGAAGATCCATCACTACCTGAAGCAGAATTTGCAGGCCTCCTGTCTGGGTGACCTGCTCTGCTCGCATACTTTCATCAAGCACTACCTGATCCGTGGAGGCGTCGCCCTGGAGGATGAGGACATGCTGTTGGACAGCTCGCTCGGAGGTCAAGGAGCTTCATCATCGTCATCACTGTCGTCTGCCACCACATCATCATCCTCCTCGGCTTCTTCCTGCACCATGGGATCTGTCTCTAAGAAAGCTAAGAAGGAGACCCCAGCAGACGTGGCTGGCTGCGGCAGTGAGACGGAAAACGAACTTCCAAGTGAAGATGACACCAAGTACCCGGATGACCTGGAGGAGAAGATGAAAGGCAAGTTTTTTTTGTTCCTTTCTCTTAACCCACCAAATCATGGAGATGTTGGCAGTGCTGAATCTGTTGAACAGGAAATTTCACAAGCGCTTCCTGTGAGACCTTTGAAACTGCATTCACATTTTTTTAGAATAAGAATATTTTATTTTTTAATATTTTAAATTTTTTATCTTTTCTTTATTATGTGGTATATTTTTTCTTAATGTATACTTTGTAGTAGTCTTGTCATATATTTAACAACAAGAAGTGCACTCACTGGCAGCATTTTGATTATGTACCCTAAAATCGATCCAAAGGAAACTAAAAATGTACTTTTGCTCCCATGCAAGCACTGGTGTTTGCTTTAAGAAATCTAAATATATTGAAAGTATTTGGATGGTTTAGATGTGGTTCTCAAACTGTTGAGCGCGTACCACTAGTGGTACTTTTAGAGACCCCTGGTGGTACGTGACACATCAGAAAATGTAAAATTCGTTACATTTCGTGTTTTAAATACAGTGTTTAATACATCATCAATAAAACCAGAATACGTCTCGGCCCATCTGCAATTTTAATATAGTTTCATGAATTATTGTTTATTAACCGTTGGTCTATGTGATTTGCTTCTGTGTCTCTCGCTCTCTCTCTCTTTTCTGCTGAGTTGCGTGTAAATGAAGCTTCATATGTATTTCTGTACTTGAACCGCTGTTCAAACCTGTTGTTAAGCCCATAATGCAAGACGCGTCTGCATCTGCTTAAGGTTAAATCAATGAAGCGTGCGTTGTGATTTAGTTTTGAAGCAGCAGTAAAGTGTGAGTCTCTTTTTGTTATATACAGCTGTTCTGTTGATATTTAAGACACGAATATTTATTTATCTTCAGTGTTAAATATTTTGTCCACATTGTTTGTCTTTAATATAAGTTAGTCTTTCTACAAGCAGTGTTGGGTGTAAATAGTTACTAAGTAATTAGGTACTGCAGTAGATACTTTGAACCATACAGGCAATCTAGTAAGTAAAAAACGTTCTTATTTTAAATTCTAACTTTACTAGCACATTTACTGTAGTTTACTAAAGTAAAAAATATACTCAGTAAAGATCAAGAGGGATGGTGTGGTAAACGACTTTTATTCGGACGTGTCGCCGCAAAGGGTGTTTGACAGTTGCTTTTTTTCAATTCTCACATAAACATGAGCAGTTCATGTGCACAGGTTCTTTGAAAGCTCCACTAGCACACGCAAAACAATTACAGATTACATATTTAAACACTATTTGAATATTTCTATAGTAAATGCTCAATTTGAAGTTCGCTCCTACTTTTTGGATTAGAAATAATACATTGGCCAGATTCATTGCCAACAGCAAACATGCCTGGATTCGGCGATTCAATCATAGGGCCCAAATATGGGAGCCAGTATGTTATATTTTTAAATTTTTGTCCCTAGAGACTTAACTTACATAGGCGCTGTTCCCCGACCTTGCCTATCCGTGCTAGCAAAATGTCAGAAATGAATACAATAAATGTTCTCATCGATCATCGTCCTGTTCACCTCGTCTCAAAGGAGATACTGCTTGCGAGTTGCGCAACTCGCCAGTGTTCACACTAAACGCGAGCATTCGCGCTCCACGATCTTTATTACTAATTATTAGCTCGAATTGAAAATGTTCAACTTGCGCGGAAGAACGCCTTAAACGCCCGCGAGTTCGCATCTATGTGCGTCTTTGTATTGACTTTGTATGTAATTTACTCGCGCCAAACTGTGCTTCTGCAGTTCGTGCTGAATGGAACAGACGAGTGTAACTTCATAACTGTAGGATCAGTTCCCGACTGAATTAATTTATTCTAGAGATTCTTTTTCACACTATGCTTTAAGGGCCGGAACAAATTACATCGACGGGCGTGCTCCAATTGAATAGCCCGGCTTTAATGTATAATCTCGCATTTGTAATACTTTGGTCAGTTAATAACACTACTTTATGAAGTTTTATATTTTTTATTTGAATAAGTTAAATAAGCAGTTTCACTTAACTAATCAAGGTTAATATAGGACATATAAAGTAATAAGTAATCATAAAATAGGTAATTAAATACTTTTTAGAGAGAGTAATTTGTACAGTAACCTTATTACACTATTGAATATGTAATTAATAACTTCATTAATTAGTTCAGAGTAATTAACTAAACACTGTCTGCAAGTCCCAGGGCCGGCCTGGACTAATTATTGTCAATGCTTGACTATTCACACACTAAAAACACCCACACTCCATTTAATTTGTTGTAGCTGTGTTAATTTGCTTAGATCATACAAATGTTTTTACTCTTCAACGGATTTTAATTGTAACTGTAGCAAACCCACAGGAGTGGTCAGGTGTTAATTGTCACTTTAACATTCCAAATCTTGCAGTACCAATTGGCGTACTTAATGTGGTGTAGCGAAAATTAGCTAAATAAACCAATAGACAATACATTTACTGTTAATATGTTAAAACCACTTAAATTACTTCTGGTTAGAAACATTTGCATCATGCAAATACTGCAGTACAATAAACTACAAATATAGTTGCTTCAGATAACCAGTATCTTTTTATATAAAAAAATAAATTTAAATGTACAAAAGGCCAATATTAAACTAAATAATAACAAAATTAACAGATCAGATGGATCTGTAACAAGATGGTTCAAGAATATAATATAAAGCTGAATACCAATATACTACAAATAAAATCAAATATAGACAGGATCTTCTTACATGAAAAATAAATACAATTGTAATGAAAAAATGAAAATAGGTTTCTAAAAAAAACGTTTTATTTTAGACAAACTTACTCAACTTAACATACCACCCCAATATTCTACCTTCCTCCTTACAATCTGTGTTTCCTGGATTTTCTGGAGGCAAAGGCGTTTATGATATCTGAAGGGCAATTTTGTCCAGACAGTCTTTCTTGAGCCATTGAAGATCTCAAATAGTTTTTGATCAGTTAGAGCTTGGTGATTTTTTTTTTCTAGTTTTACACAGATGTAATATAAACCATAGGGGTCCACATAATGTGTCAGTAAAGTTTCAGCTCAAAAAACACCACAGATATTTTAATATACAATGCGCTACTTGCCCACTTTTGCATGTGAGGGGAAACGCACTGTTTTGGTGAGTGTCTCTTTAAGTGCAAGTGAGCTGCTAGTCTCCGCCCCCTTTTCAGCCGAAAACGCAGCCAGGGCTGTGAGCCTGTGCTTCCAGCGACAAAACTAGAAAGAAGGGTCACATAAAGATCAAACGAGAAACAAGCTCTTGTCTTTGAACACCAAACACATTGTTTTCGATAAGCAAACCTGTTTCCCCCAGGGCCATTTGCGAAGCCCCTCCGGTCCCTGTTGGTCCGGTCACGACCGCATTCGGGAGAGAGAACCGCATTGCGTGTTTACAAACCATACAAAAAGTTTCCTGAAGTGAAGATACTCAAGACAAATGCATCGGTATTTCTCAAAGTCAAATTAACGTTACACTAGACAATCCCGTCGCATGTTTACAAGCCACAGACATTGCTTTCTAAAAGTGAATGGACAAACGTGTCACAGTGACATTTTATTTACTTTTAAGTTGCCACAGGTCCCTTAACGGTACTTATAATGGCTTTATTTGCAGCTTTGTCTCGTTCAGTGTGGATGATTTTCATTGAAAACTAAATAAATCCATTATTCACTTGTCTCCCGTGAGGCTTGGAACCTTGTTCAGAGTTGATCTGTGCAGCCAGCAACAGAACAGTTCGTAAGCTTTGCTACTTTTGCCATGTTGTTGGAACTTCACACATGCGAAAACAAAAATGGCGTTAAAGTTAATGATTTGTCTTTTTCCACGTTTTCTGAGTTGGCAGATGCAGAGTTCGATTTTAGCATTTAAACATGGAAAAAGTCTGCTTTTCGTGAAATCACCACTTTAAACTTTTATCAGTACCAAAGTTATAAAACAGAAACTTATTTTTATTATCAGTACCAAGTTTATGAAACAGACGATTATTTTTTTTACAGAAATATAATCCAGGAAAGTTATTTTAAAACCAGCAAAGTAATATGTTGAATATTTTAATATATTAAGATTGCAAGCAATTTATGGATGTTTAATAAACATACTTTCTTGGTTGCGTAATACACTAGCCAGCTAACTTTAGCTTGCAATCTACTGTGAGGAAAATAAGTATTTGAACACCCTGCTATTTTGCATGTTCTCCCACTTAGAAATCATGGAAGGGTCTGAAATTGTCATCGTAGGTGCATGTCCACTGTGAGAGACATAATCTAAAAAAAATCCAGAAATCACAATGTATGATTTTTTTTACTATTTATTTGTATGATACAGCTGCAAATAAGTATTTGAACACCTGTCTATCAGCTAGAATTCTGACCCTCAAAGACCTGTTAGTCTGCCTTTAAAATGTCCACCTCCACTCCATTTATTACCCTAAATTAGATGCATCTGTTTGAGGTCGTTAGCTGCATAAAGACACCTGTCCACCCCATACAATCAGTAAGAATCCAACTACTAACATGGCCAAGACCACAGAGCTGTCCAAAGACACTAGAGACAAAATTGTACACCTCCACAAGGCTGGAAAGGACTACGGGGAAATTGCCAAGCAGCTTGGTGAAAAAGGTCCACTGTTGGAGCAATCATTAGAAAATGGAAGAAGCTAAACATGACTGTCAATCACCGTCGGACTGGGGCTCCATGCAAGATCTCACCTCGTGGGGTCTCAATGATCCTAAGAAAGGTGAGAAATCAGCCCAGAACTACACGGGAGGAGCTGGTCAATTACCTGAAAAGAGCTGGGACCACCGTTTCCAAGGTTACTGTTGGTAATACACTAAGACGTCATGGTTTGAAATCATGCCTGGCACGGAAGGTTCCCCTGCTTAAACCAGCACATGTCCAGGCCCGTCTTAAGTTTGCCAATGACCATTTGGATGATCCAGAGGAGTCAAGGGAGAAAGTCATGTGGTCAGATGAGACCAAAATAGAACTTTTTGGTCATAATTCCACTAAACGTGTTTGGAGGAAGAAGAATGATGAGTACCATCCCAAGAACCCCATCCCTACTGTGAAGCATGGGGGTGGTAGCATCATGCTTTGGGGGTGTTTTTCTGCACATGGGACAGGGCGACTGCACTGTATTAAGGAGAGGATGACCGGGGCCTTGTGTATTGCGAGATTTTGGGGAACAACCTCCTTCCCTCAGTTAGAGCATTGAGGATGGGTCGAGGCTGGGTCTTCCAACATGACAATGACCCGAAGTACACAGCCAGGATAACCAAGGAGTGGCTCTGTAAGAAGCATATCAAGGTTCTGGCTGGCCTAGCCAGTCTCCAGACCTAAACCCAATAGAGAATCTTTGGAGGGAGCTCAAACTCCGTGTTTCTCAGCGACAGGCTAGAAACCTGACTGATCTAGAGAAGATCTGTGTTGAGGAGTGGGCCAAAATCCCTCCTGGTGAAAAACTACAGGAAACGTTTGACCTCTGTAATTGCAAACAAAGGCTACTTTACCAAATATTAACATTAATTCTATCAGGTGTTCAAATACTTATTTGCAGCTGTATCAAACAAATAAATAGTTAAAAAAAATCATACATTGTGAGTTCTGGATTTTTTTTTAGATTATGTCTCTCACAGTGGACATGCACCTACGATGACAATTTCAGACCCCTCCATGATTTCTAAGTGGGAGAACATGCAAAATAGCAGGGTGTTCAAATACTTATTTTCCTCACTGTAGTTTACTAGGTAAGCCCATTTAGTTTATATTCATTTTTTCAACTTGCCTTTATCTTGTTGTTTTTTCTCTTTCTCGGTTTTCTTTCTTTTTCTTTTCTCTGCACCAGAAGGATAGTCTTTTTTTTGACATTATTGAGTTGAAATTCTTCAATCAACTTCAGTTACGTCAATCAGTAATACTCTAGCTGTGTATGTATCCTGCTGCAGCAGCCCGTTAATATAATATTGCATTGTGTTTTTTTAAATAAGAATAAGAATCCTATCACAAATCAAAAATACCTATGTTTTGGGTTGTTTTTTAATGTCTAAATTGATTAAAACAGGAAACCAAAAGATTTTTTTTTGTGTAGCATAAGTTGATGTTCATGAAGGGGGAAAATGCGAGTATTGACTGAGAAACGGAGGAAAACATTTGTAATCTGAATCTGCAGTTGGAAGGAGACGAGCCTGATGACTTTCTAAAATGCTTACCAAGCTTTAACGTAACTAAACAACGACCAGGGAAGCCAAGGTTTCTGTCAAGCCTTGTCATAAACACTAACTGCTGTTCAAAGAATGAGTCCACTATGTGTGTCCACCATTACAGTTGACAAACTTGAAAAATATGAAAAAAATATGTTTCTTTAGTTTAAAAACAGCCGATAAATAAAAAAGTGTTTGTATACATTTTAATTGGAGAATGAGGTGTAAAGATAAAGATTCACAGCTCTATTCATGTGATTTTGTATGGTGGTCATTAGGTCGTACTTCGAACAACTAATTTTATAAAGGTGGTACTTAATCTGAAAAGTTTGAGAACCACTGATTTAGATGATAAATCCATGTTAACCAATACTGAGAGAAGAACCAGAGGTACTGCAGCGTTTGGGATGACGGTTGTATGATTGTCTTGTGTTGTTGTGGATTGTTTCAGTATTCAGCAGTCCAAAGGTTCAAGGTAAAAAGAGTTCTCTGGAGAAGATCGGGGAGACGGTGGACATCATGAGGAAGAGCAGCTCAGACTCAGGACTGCAGCTGGCAGGCATGAAAGTCATCACTAAGATTTTGGAGGAGGAGGGACCTCAGGAGAGAAGCACCCTCAGATCAGACTCCGCACAGAGCGTCCGGTAAGATAGAGCTAGAAAAGCCAGGATATTGTTTAATGTAACTTTGTGAGAAAATGATATACACTTAGGGTAGCATGACAGCGAGTATATAATGGGGCATTTTCATATTAATTAATCGTTGAACACTTTAAGTGAGTGCTTCGATTTCTATCTAACGTGCAGTGATAAAGTGTTAAAGATGTTGGTGGAGATGATCGGCAGTCAGCCGATGCAGAACGCCGTCACTGCACTGCTACTGACCCGCAGTCTAATGCTGAAATATGAATGGAGAGTCTCCTTCGCCACAGAGGGGGGTGTTAAAGCCATCCTGTCCTGTATGCAGGAGTATCTCGACTGTACACAGGTGCAGCAGATCGCACTGGCGGTGAGCAGCATGTCTTGTTTTCATTCCTTTATTTAAAATCACAAAAGATAAATAAATTTAGAAATGGATTCGTAGTAAAACCACAGTGCTTGCAGTCTGCTGTAAAGATGGGATTTGAAAACTGTACAAAGTTATTTTGCCCTCTCGCAGACTCTGAAGGTCATAACAGGTGCCAGTAAGCATGACCCTGGCAGCGGGGGTGTGTGTCTCCCGCTGTCTGAGTCCGGCACTCAAATGATGCTGGAGATCTTCGCAAGCATCGGCTCGGCCACACCAGAGGGTTCCAAAGGTCTCCTGTGTGCCATCCCCTCTGGCATCAACCTAATGCTCAGCACAACAGGGTGAGGTGTTTGAAGTGTGTTTGTCCTTCGTACTCCACCTGCTGGACGTCACCTTATTTTAATGTCATGATTTTAAGCAGCTGCGGCTTGTCCGTGAGGAACGGGCTGCTGGTCATCATCATGCTGATCTCTAGCCATAAGACCCTGGCGGAGCAGCTGGTCACCTGCAACGTCAGCGGCACGCTGAAGAAGTGCCTTTCTGCTCAGAATCAAAACAGCATGCTGGCCATCATCGCTCTTAACCACATCTCGTTGGTCCACAAACTGGAGAAAAAAGGTGCCGCTGTCCATCTTAAGTTCAGTTTCTTATATTATTGTAACATCATAGTGTTTCTTTTATATATTTAATTCTGACTTATTCTGGCATGGGAGACAGTTGGTAGGGCTGTTCACATATTTATTGTTTATTATTAATAGCATCTAGAATAAACTTTTTTTTACATGTTTGTGCACTTTGGGTTTATAAATATTTGTATACAGTTTAAATTATATGTAGATATAAATTAGGGATGTGCGCTAGGACTAATTTGACAGTCGTTTAAACAAAAGTTTTGTAACCGTGTAGT
This sequence comes from Triplophysa tibetana, assembly GCA_008369825.1. Classification (NCBI taxonomy): domain Eukaryota; kingdom Metazoa; phylum Chordata; class Actinopteri; order Cypriniformes; family Nemacheilidae; genus Triplophysa; species Triplophysa tibetana. The sequence goes on from CM017900.1 coordinate 5,948,572, forward strand.
CGACTAGTGTAAAACAAAGAATAAAGGCTATTAATATAACTGTTCATATCCAATATTTAATGTAGCTAGAAAACTTTCCTTACGTTATGATCAGTAATGTTTCTGCATTTTCTGATGCGCCAACCCTGATTGGATTGTTTTAGCGGCTGCAAGAAGTGATGAGCATTTGTTTGCTTTGGGTGGTCTGTGTCTGGGTTTAAGATATGTAGCATTGTAAATATTACACTGAAACCATGAAACTTTAAATATTTAACGACAATTAATTGAAAGCTTAAAAATAAATGTTTCATTATTTGTTTTTTTAAATGATATTGAATGAAAAGAACATTGCTTTTTTAATTATGTCGCAATTTAAGTAGTCTACAAGTTATAATTACGGTAGCCTAGGCCTATTGCCTATCAACAAACAAGATAGCCTACATTACATCATGTTTTTATTATTAATACAGCAAAGCAATGTGTCAAAACAGAAAAGCGAATAGAAAACAACAGAACGAGCAACAGAGCGCATTTGATCTCACACAGAGCAAATGAAAAGCCGCTGACAAAGCGCATGTCCCATATTAGCTAATTCATATAACATACATACATAGGCTTAACACTCGAGTCCGCATGTGATTATGATGTTAATCTTATTTTACATGTTCTTGTTGAGGAAATGCAAGCATTATGCTCGGATGAAAGTCGGCTCAATGTTTGTGAACAATTTCTCTGTGGGAGGAATCTGCACAAACTCTGCAAGGACACAGAGATAACAGTGCCAAGTGATCATTTTTATTCAAGCGCTTTTTTTTGTGATTAACATTATATTCAAAGAAATTTCAAAGTTTTTTTAATCTAGAAGTCGAGACATTCTTTTGTTAACAAAACTGGATGTAGCTTTAGATCATTATCTACCTTTATGTTCCGCATCGCGGCAATATGAACTTAAAACTATTGGTTACACATGGCTCAAGTGAAATTATTATTATTACACTTTGATATGACGTAGTTTGCGTAAAACCAGCCTGTTTTCCTCTTTCAAAACACCCCCACAACTCATCTTTCAAGGGGTCATTTCTCAGCGAGCTGCAATTGGCACAAAGGAAACAAATGCTAGATATGACCTAAAATTAAAACAAATAGTTCCTGGTACATTTTTTGAAGACTATGAATAATTCTTGTTTCAAACATATTGTTTTGGTATGTGATTTAAAACTTTAAATGAATCTAGTTGACTTTGTGGGCAGCACTGAATGTTTCTATCTATCGTAATAGTTGTGTATGAGTCTCTTGATTATCCTCAATGTAAAAAGAGGAATCTTAACATCATACAGTTACTGCTGGACATGAGTCAAAATCCAGCAAAAATTGTGGAGGACCTGGGTGATTGTTTTGAAGATCAGTGTACAGTCTAATGACTCATGACAAACAAGCAACCCTTAAACCACTATGACTAAACATAAAAACTGTCATTGATTGTTTAGTTAACATCATACAGTATTAAGAATCAGGGGTATGTAAACTTTTGCCCTTGGCTATTTTGAAAAATTCTGTTATGTGAAATTTATGTTAACATTTCTTCAGTGAAATAACTTGCTCGGGGCAGGACTAAATTGAATAAAACCTATATTTTCAATATCCATTCTTCCAAATGTTTCAGCTTTTTCCAGATTCTGCAAGGGGTATGTAAACTTTTCAGCACAACTGTATTTTGAATATCTGGAAAACTAAACTGTTCTGCTGCACTATTGCCAACCATTGTAGATTTTTTACTATTGAAGTCTATAGTACCCCAGAACTGTTTGGTTAGAAATATTCTTCAAAATAACTTTTCTAGTGTTTACTAGAAATAACAAAATTTACACAGGTTTAAAACAACAAATCAAGTCAGAATTTTTTCATTTTTGGCTCCCTTTGTGACAAACCCGCTTATGTCTCCATTTTAGTGCATAGGCGAAGTAATTTAATATTCCATAACAATGCAATCATATAATAAAATAAAATAACAACAATAAATGAGCCATACTTGGTCACATTCGTATCTGAAGACCATAGGGTGCTTTACTTTGTTTCGAAGATAAAACTAAATTCGAAATAAAATAGTGATCCTCATCGAAGTAGAATAAGATTGTAATGAGTGTCTCGGATGTACACAATAATTTCTATGTCACAGTGATTTCTATGCTCTTTTAATTAGCCACGAGTTAATTTGATGTTTAATGACGTCTGAGATTGGAAACAAGAGGGTTTGGATAATAATTGTAACACGCTATTCTGTTTGTGTCTGTAGAGTCTAAAGATGAGCATGACTTTAATGACACAGAGCTGAAGATGCTGGTGCTGAGTCTGAAGGAGATGCCAGTCACTAAAGAAGTCATACTGACCCTGGAACAGCTGCTGTGTGACGACACCTCACAGCTGGAGGAAGAGAGAAACGAGGTGACCCGCAGCAGAGACACCTATCAGGATCTCATCCGTCTCATGGACCAGCACAGAGTGGATCGGGCTGTACAGCTATCTATCCTCAGGTTAGATCGCAACTTTTCCTTTTTCAAATCGACATGTAAACAATTTGTGGATTGAAAAACAAGGCAACTGATTTTGTTTTGAACAGGATTTTGAACAAGTTTCTAGAAAACTACCAGGAGGACCTGCTGCCGTGGCACGAGAGCATCGAGCCGTGTCTGTCTTCTATGATGGCCTTCATCAGCGACAGAGAGGTGCGTTCATCACCGTAAAGCATTAGGTCATCATGTGACGTCATACTGACCCCCGTCACCCCTCTCAGGTTGTACAGCAGTTCATCCGCTTCCTGTATCGAATCGCTTCTCTGAACAAAGACTACGCTGTCGTGATGTGCCGTCTGGGCACCAAAGAGGCTCTCCTCAAAGCCCTGGACAAACACAGTACCAACCTGCTCATGGTCACAGAGCTGCGTGATCTCATCAACGACTGTGAGAAATACGCAAGCCTCTACAAGAAAATGACCACCAGTGTGCTGGCAGGATGTATACAGGTACAAACCTGCATGTTCTGGTCAGATGACCAAACATGATGTCATATGAATCCATCCTACGGTTCCTGTGCATATGTTCATATGCATTTAAAGAACGAAACTTAAGATTGTCTGTTTATTGTGTTTGGATTGTCCAATAACAACTACAGACTGATGGATTCATGTCATGTACGTTATCTGTTTCATCAGATGGTTCTGGGTCAGATTGAAGAGCACCGCCGCAGCCATCAGCCAATCAACATTCCATTCTTTGATGTGTTTCTGCGTAACCTGTGCCAGGGTCAGTGTCTGAATGACTGGTTGTTATGTAGATGTGTTGGTAATATTAATTTATACCTTGAATTAAATCCAATATTTTGTTGTTTTTCAGGCTCCAGCGTGGAACTGAAAGAGGACAAATGTTGGGAAAAGGTGGAGGTCTCCTCCAATCATCATCGAGCTAACAAGCTGACAGACAAAAACCCCAAAACCTACTGGGAATCCAACGGCTGCACTGGCTCCCATTTTATCAACATTTACATGCACAAGGGCGTGGTCATCAGGTATGCTTCTGCGGCCAACCTGAGCATTTGACATTTAAATCTACATGCTAGTGTCCAATAGCGGTGAATAGGGGTTACCGCGAACGATTAAAATGACTACACTTTTTCTGAATAATCGTTACATCGTCCTATATAGTGCAAGACATGTTATATCCGTTGATGTTCAATTTAATTCGTCAACATCCTTGCGAAAGATGGCGCCATGTTACCAAGCTTGTATACATTGCTCGTGATTTCAGTGAGATTAAGCGACGCGGTCGGTAACGATGGAGGGAAACACGGAGGAGTTGGTCCCTAAAAAAAATTCTACATCAGTAATTTGGAAATGGTTTGGTTTTCCCCTACTGACACGGCCCAACCAACTGTTATTTGCATATGTTGCAATGATAAGATTTGCACGTCGGATGGCAACACAACAAACCTTTTTAACCACCCTTAAAAGAAAGCACCCGAAAGACTATGCCGACAGTCAAATTATAAAGGGACCCTACGCGAGAAAATCAGGCACAACCAAGCATCCAGAAACTACAAGGCTTAAACAACGACTTTAACAAAAGAAGCATTTGAGAAAGGAACTCCGTATGACAGAACGAGCAAGTGCTGGAAATATGTAACTTACGCTGTGACATTTTACCTGGCCAAAGACATGATTCCAATAGAGACTGTGGAAAATGAGGGCTTTAAAAGACTGTGGAAAATGAGCGCTTTAAAAGACTGCTCAAAGCCGTAGATCTACCTTACTAAATACCCAGCCGCAAATATTTTCCTCCATTCCACAGCTTTACTCAGAGTGCCGCAACAAGATGCAAAACAAATTTCAAAATGTCAGGTTTTTTGCTACATCAGCTGATTTATGGTCTTGCACTTGCATTAAATATTAACTTGATTAAAATATTCGTGAAAATATAAATGGTAAAGAGTATATTTTTATATTGAGACATTAGTTTGGCTGTATTGTAGCTCTGTAATTTGCCAAATAGTCTTAAAACCAACTTGAAAAAGAATTAGATTGTATCCAGCGGCCATGGATTTCAAACTATCTCCTCATGTTGTTCACCGCTAGGGTTGGGCGATATAGAAAAAAAATTTAAATCACGATTTTTTCTTCTATATCGCCCACCCCTAGCGGTGAACAACATGAGGAGTTAGTTTGAAATCCATGGCCGCTGGATGCAACATCTAGTGCCAAATTGCTGAAATGTTACATGTATCTTACAAAATTATAGTATGTCTGATGGAACACTGCTTTATTTGTGTCATCTCTAAAATCTTTTTTTTTGTTCCTTGACAGACAGCTGACGGTGTCGGTGGCCAGTGAAGACTCCAGTTATATGCCAGCTCGTATTGTCGTTCTGGGAGGAGATGATCCCACAAACATTAATACTGAACTCAACACAGTGAGTAAACTCTTCACATGTATCTCAAAGAAGAAACAAAGATGATGTGAAAGTGATTAGTGATCATGTTCACACTAGCATCTTTGATGCTCAATTCAGATTTTTTGCTCAAATCCGATTTTCTGTTTGGCTGTTCACATTATGTTTAGGAATAAACATGGAGGCCACAGAAGTTTGTGTTATCGCGTTAGGAGCTTATATTTTAAAACGATGTGTAGCGAAAGCCACAAAATTCACGAGCAAATTATAAGAACGAGGAGCAGGGGGACAATGGCAAAACCATGGCACTTTTAACCATGGCACTTTGTGGCACAAATGCTGCCGTTTCTGTTCGGAGGTGTGTGTGGATGCAAAGTCAGAGCCAGAAGTGGTGGGATAGTGATGTAAATAACTTTACTTAAATTGATTTCATGCACAATTTCAGGATGTCAAGGGCTACTTTTACACTCTCACAACAAGACAACTCCACTCACACAAATGCTGATCAAATCTAGCATTTCATTGACTAAACTCCCTCTTCTCCTCCATTAAGGAGGAGAAGAGGGATTAAACAAGTGACACGGCAAGTCGCACCGGCACAGAATTCGATGTAGAATGATGTAAAAGGCACATGAATTCCGATATGACCGTTCAGACTGAGATCGCATTGCGAAACATCAGACCCCTTATGGAAGTGGTTCCGGTTCACACTGACATGCAGTGATCAGATCTGTGAATGTAGTCCGTGTTTCCCACTGCATTCTGTGACACTATAGACAGTTTAAAGCAACAACAAACGCTACTATGCATGCACGCTTTCGTGGTCCAAACGTCCATGTCCACATATCCCTGCAGATTATTTCTGAAAACAAGCAAAATAAATGACAAGTAAATAACATTAGCGAGCAAGTTAAAACAATGTCTTGCCAGTATTATTTTGGGTTACCAGTAGAAGAACCGTTACTTGGTTAAACTTAAATGCTACAAAGTTACGCAACCATTCAAATTGTTGTATCAATGATTTATCCCTTAAACCACCAAAATTACATAATCAAACATTTTCCTGCCTAGAAATATCTCGGATTATAACTACACCTCAGTTTCATTAAAGGGATAGTTCACTCGCCCTCAGATTGTTCCAAATCTGTATTAATGTCATTGTTCTGCTAGACACAGAGACGATATTTGGAAGAATGTCAGTAACAGAACAGATCTTCCAAATATCTTTCTCTGCTTTCATCAGAACAAAGAAATGTATGAAGATTTGGAACAACACGAGGGCTATTAAATGATGACTGAATTGAGATACATGAGTATGCAAATAGCCCCGTCTCCACTCACTCGTAAAATTCTACAAATTGTTTATGTAATTCAATAATTATACAATTAAATATTAATTACGGAACATTAATATTCATAAATAAAATAAAATATAATACAGATTAACAAACACATTAAGCTAACTTGGGCCCAGGTGTGTGCATCCCATGAAACCAACTACAGGGAGGTGTGGTGGTAGGCCGTAAATACCTTTTAATGATGTCATTGCTACTGTTGGCACTTCACATCCTGTATTTTAATACAATCAAATAGCCAATTAAGTCGTTTTTTTTTGTCAAAAAAAATGCAAGATTTATTGTTGGATTTATTGCTTGTTACCCAGATGAATACTAAATCTAGTGACTATGTTGCTAAATTGTCTGGTTTAGGAAACACTGTGAATGCCTCACACTTTTTTTGAACAGGTGAATGTGCCACCTTCTGCCAGCCATGTGGTTCTGCTTGAGAACATGACCCGCTTTTGGCCCATCATTCAGATCCGCATCAAAAGATGTCAACAGGTCAGACGTCTTCAATGAGAAGATCATTCTGTGTTAATCTTTTCTAATCTTTCTTCACTTCACTCCCTGTTTGCATAGTCTTCTTTAGATTAAACCGTAATGACTTCTCTGTATATTTCTAATGTTTTACACCAAACACATGTTATTTCTTCATGTGAACAGGGTGGCATTGATACGCGAGTGCACGGTTTTGAGGTTCTGGGGCCAAAGCCCACGTTCTGGCCCGTGTTTAAGGAGCAGCTGTGTTGTCGCACGTATCTCTTCTATACAACAAAAGCTCACACCTGGTGTCAGGAGATCCTGGAAGATAAGAACCACCTGCTGCAGCTTTTCAACAAGTGAGACCTTCTACTTGACATCCTTTATAGATTAGATTAAGATAGAGAGAGATGTTCTTGTTATATATTTGCCAGCACTATTAAACGATGGTCATGTTTCAGCCCTCCTGAAAAATAACTGGGCAGATGGCGAGTTTTCTTTTTCTTTTATATAAACAGTATTTTTTCTGGGTTTTAGGTTAAACAGTGCACTGAGACACGAGCAGATGTTTGCTGACCGCTTCTTGCCTGATGCTGAGGCGGCAGAGGCGTTAGGTCGGACCTGTTGGGAAGCCCTCATCACACCAATAGTACAGAGCATCACTATCTCCGGTAACAGCCAATCAGATTACAACTTTTCAGGTCATGGAAGTAGGATTTCTCATTTTGAGAATGTTTTGTTGGAAGTTTCATTCTGAATTTTGCTTGGGATTTATGTCATGCTCTGATTAACAGAGACGTCCACTCTGAGCCCTCTGTCCTGGCTCCTCAATGAGTATTTAGAGAACACTAAATCGTCAAAGCGAAGCAAGATCACAGCCTCTGTCTTTAACTCTCGCGTGCGGCGTCTCACTCATCTGCTCGTCCATGTGGACACCAGTACGGTTGATACAGAGGAGCTTAAACCTCCCATCAAATCCAGTAAGTGAACTACAACACATAACACAAATACACATGTACTGCTGCTGCGGGAAACATGAAAATTTTGAAAATATATGTTTATCTTTTACTGTTGTTTCAGACTTGATATTTAATTTTTTTAATATGCTACATCAAGATTCCTTAATTTCAAGGTATTTTTCTTGTTTTCAGAAGGTATCAACAGAAGCAGAGATTTAAAGAGTAAGTAATAGTGTAGATGTTTATGTATTTTGACATGATTTTTTCTATTTTGCAGCATCCCATTCATCTGCTCTTCTTAACCCAAATTTCTTTATCTATTCATTTATTTTTGCTGGCAGTGCTGCATAATTTGCACAAAACAATGTAGATATTGTAGATATATTTTGCAATTATTGTGACCAAAATCACAGTTTCATCTATTATATGATAAAAAATGTTTTTTACATTGTACTTGCATGTGAATGTTTTAAGTCACGTTTGTTTGGGACTGCGTCTTAGTACACATGTCACTTTTACAGTAACTGTTTTTTTCTTTTTAACATAATATAACGCTGTGGAAATAATTCAGAGACCACTTCTAAATTATTTTCTGTTTTTCTAAATCTCCAGTTTATAGGTAATTGTTTAGATAAAATTATCATTTTTGTTTCTTTCTGTGAACTACTAACATTATATATTTTTACAAATTTGAAATAAGAATCAAATTTGTTTCTATTTGCATTTATTTGCAGAAAAATGAAAATGATAGAAATGGGTGAAAGAAAAGATGCTCTTTTTTTACGGCACCTCAAATACTCCAAATAAATCATGTTCATATTCCCCTTTAAGCAAGACAACAGTAATATTTCTACATGTATTTAGGAAAAATTTTGTCTTGTCATTCTGTCGGCCTTTCATATTGCTGTTCGATGACTTTGTTGAATTTAAACAAAATCAAACCTCATGAGTGACACTCTCGACAGGAATGGCCACAATACATCAAGAAATACAGAATACATGAAAATAAGGAATGGTCTCGATTTTTTCCTTGGCTATGAATTATATTTTTCATGATAGCCAAAATGGAGTTTTAGGATTTAACCTGGATTTGAATGAGATTTATTTCGCAGTCCTAGTTGCTAGCACATTTTCTGTTTTGCATGCTTTTTGTGTTCTTGATCATGTTTTTAGTATTTGTTGACCCTTGCCGGAGTCGTTTTAATGATGTGCTTTTGTTTTTTTACAGATAGCAAAGATGGGAAGAATAAGGAAACATGTTCAGTAAGCTCATCTTCATCCTCCTCCAAACCCAAAGTGAAGAACAGCAGCAGTATCGCAGGCATCGCTTTGTGCTGGCAAGGTGTCGTTCAGCGACAGGTAAACCAGTTTAAACCCACATATCCGCACACAGGCTGAAGTCTTTTCTATGTAAATCAGCATTTTATATCAAAATATTGGGTGGTTTCCAGGTAAAGATTTTATTGGATTCGACAAGCAGCTGTCCTGACTTTGTAGAGTGCTACAGGAACATGTTTTTACGGCTCAAGAATGCCATGGAGGAACTGTTTGGTCAGCACACAGCTTTTGTGCTCGCTCTCCGACATGGATTTTCTTCAGCCCTGCTCCAGCTCTCCATCCTCACCGCCATGCATGTACGTCGGCATCCAGACAATCCGAAAATATAAAAAGTATTTCAAAACTTGAATTCCACAAATAAAATTGAGACATTTCTTTAAGGTGAGTGAACGGTTCGCACAGTACATAGATAAGATGATTCAGGAGAGCGGAGTGGACTCTAATGTGGACACCCTGAGTCAGCTGCAGCAGTTTCTGGAGCCTATGCTCTTCCTGTCGGGTCTGGAGCTCGCCAACACCTTCGAGCACTTTTACAGGTATGTATAACCTGCATTTATTTTCGATTTCTACATAGGAAAATTGTATGGAGTTTCTCATGTTGTCCATCTTACCGTCTTCAGGTATTATCTGGGTGATCGTCTGTTGGGTCAAGGGAGGGTGTGGCTGGAGAACGCTGTGGTGGAGCAGATCGGGACCTGCTTTCCAAACCGCTTTCCCCAGCAGATGCTCACCAGCCTGAGCGAATCAGAAGATCTTCAGCAGGAGTTTCATCTGTACCGTCTACAGCAGCTGGACAAAAATCTGGACAACTTTGAGGAGGTGAGAGTGACACAAATCCAATGTAAGAGCAGCTCAGGAGAGCGTCCGCTGTCATTGTAACCGTTTTTTGTTTATGTGTTTTTTTCAGATGATGGATGAAGATGTGTCTGACCCCGAGGAAGAGAGCGATGTGAAAGTGTTGGTCTTATCTCCACGTTGCTGGGTTGTGTCAGCTCCATGCTATCTCGAGGATCCCAGCAAACACTTCCCCTCTCAACTCTGCAGTTATCTGGCTGAGTTTACGGAATTCTATAGCAACAGTCAGTTCATACTCACACCGCACCTATAGTGAATCTCATGTTATGTTTAACATGATTTAGCTGTAAGACATAAGAATGTTCCTGGATCAATATCCTTTGTTGAGCCTCAGAAAGCATTCCTGTTCTAACAGTCACTCCTAAAAGGGACAGTTCACTCAAAAATATTCTATCATCATTAACTACCCTCGGGATGTTTCAAACCTGTATACATTTCTTTGTTCTTTTAAAGACAAAGAAAGATTCCGTTTAAGTACTGTGACATCATCCACTACCATAGTAGTACATTTTTTTATCTTTTTTTGTTCTGTTGAACACAGAGTGAGATATATTGCAAAATTTAGGATCACAATCCGTTCTGGTGCTCCTTTGACTACAATTTAGTTTTTCCTTCTATGGCAATTAATGATATCACAGAATGGAAAATTGCTTGAAAATTGTCAAGAAGCCTTGGCTTCCAGGATGTCAAACAGGATTAAAAACAAAAAATCAAGAGACTTGCATCAACAAATCACATTTTATGCATAAAAAACTAGGCCTGTAGTGTTTAAACACATGAATTCTAAAACTTGAAAACATTAAAAATATTTTTTTTAAATAAGATTCTCAATACCGCAACAAAATAAAAATGTGCATTTCATTGCATGTTTTGCTAAGAAAAAGAGTCACGTTGTCTGAGCAGATAATTATACAAAATCAAACATTAAGAAAGTTTAGTTTTGTAGATAAGTATTCATTTACATTTTTAAATGTGGAAAACTGTGCATTAAGGTAATGATACCAATATTATTGTGTAAACAGTTCGATAAGATACTATACTTTTTTTTAAAATAGAAAGACTTTTTACAAGGTAGCCATTTGCAAGGTAATGGCAGGAGTGTTACTTGAAAAAGTAAATCAAGCTTATTGAAAAGATCTTTGTATTTTTAAACAGTCTTTTAAAAACGTTGTCGAGGATGAGGATATCAGTCATGGACGCTTGTTTGTTCCACTATTTCTTTTTTTTTTAACATACATGAATAGTTTGTTAATGAAGTTTCTCTTTTTTTGTCAGTTTAGAACATCTAGAAGTTCAAAATAGTTCAGTTTTACTGTTTAAATTTCAACATAGCATGCACTTAGACCTAACTGGATGGATTATGGTATGAGACTTTCAGCAGAAAATGCAAATAAATACAAAAATAAATTATTCCTATATTAAATTGATTCTCTGTGGCAGAAATTATAACTGTCATGGTATTTTGATGGTTTCGTGTGAATCGCCTATTTGCCATTGTGTTTTATCCGTTGGAATGTAAAGAAGAGTTTTAGCTGATACAGTTTTTTGAGATTCATAAAATGCATTTGAAAGTAGTCACATTTCTCATCTCACTATCAACAAGTTTTTGTTTCATTTGACAGCTATCTGCATTAATGCATCCTGTTCTTTTTTGTTGTATAGGTCAGTGCATGTACAGCCTGACCCACAGTAAACCTCGCCGGCTGCAGTGGACGTGGCTCGGTCATGCAGAAGTTCAGTACGGCTCCTGCACCCTTTACGTCTCCACGCTTCAGATGTACATCCTGCTAAACTTTAACCAACAGGAGGTACTTCCTTAAAATCTCACCACAGCAGATCCTCAATAATCCTAACTCACTCTCAAGGTATATAAGAAGCAGGTTTGTGTATGTTGTGTAGCTTCAGAAGTACATTTTCTGTTCTGTAGGATGTGAGCGTGGAGGCTCTGCAGCAGGTGACCGGTCTCTCTCCATCAATGCTGACTAACGCTCTTAAACCTCTCACTGAAGAGAAGAGTGTTCTGACTCACAGTGGCTGCAGTCAGGACCCCGGGAAGGGTGAGCAAACCTCTCTAACTTCTCTGACCAATACTTAACACTGTGTTTTATGTTTAGCAGTAATGAAAAATATTTAGTTAAAAAAAGTGGTTAAGGTTCATTTTCATTTATTTCTTTAGCACGTTTCACAGTTTTTCATTGTTCCGAAGCACAACCACAGGGATCTGTATTCCTTCTTATTACTTTTACCATTTTCCTATTTACACCATGTGAATCAAAAGCATAAACGGCAAACCCACGAGGATCTGTTTGACATTCACTTTGCAGGCATCCTGAGACTGAACAAGGGGTTCCCGACGCAGAGCTCGGACAGACATCTTTTACTGCTTCCTAAGCAGACGTACCTTAATGTGGACGAAGATGCTGCTCTCACACTGGAAAGGAAGAGGAACTACATCTACTGTCTCATTGTACAGATCATGAAGAATGAGAAGGAGATGCATATTGACAATCTGGTTTTTAAGGTAACGTCTGGATCAATGACGGAAGTAGGATGCTCACTGTGCCATCTTTGGTGACTGTCCTTGTTGTTCTTACAGTAGTTGATAAAAGCTGTATTTGGGTGAATTTGATTAACGTTGGCCAGCATAAAATCTATATAGTGTTCTTTAAAAAAATTATTCTGTTTTTGAGACACATTTTGTTTTTAAGAGAACATTTTATTTCATTGCAATATTTTTTAAGACAATATTTCTTGTAACCATTATGCAGAAATAGTTCATTGATTTTGCTGTTGTGAAAGAAGTTATATATACAAAGTATATTTATTGAAATATTGATAGTGAGATGTGTATATCATGGCGCTAGTTAAATTTTGGTATGATTTAAAATTCTATTACAGTGTAATGATAATACAGTAATGCGTCTATGGCTTACAATTGACAAATACATAGTACAAAAGCATGAAATGTCTGAATATATACATCAGGTTTTTTTTTTTAAACTGTCTACTTGCCACTTTGTGAATGACACAAAATAAAGATTAGCCCAATTAATAAAAAGCAATGACAATGGTTTTGATTTCTTAATATTAGGTACTTGGTATCACACTTGAAATTATATTTCATTCCTACAATTGCAAGACAAATAAGGAAAACACCTCTCTTCCAAATTATAAATAAATATTTTTCTCGTTACATTGGTGGTCATTGGTCCTATAACCATTTCACAACATTAATGGCAATTTTGTGGACAAAATGAAACATATTTTAATCTGTAAATCATGGTAAAACAGATGTTTATGCTTGTTGCAGGTGTTGGACAGATGTCAGAAAAAGGAGGTGACTCGAGCTCCCGCCAGAGTCCGCTTCGGCTGCAGCACCACTGACGTGCTCTCCTGTATCATGCACGTGATCAACAAAGGCTACCTCCGCCGAAACGAAGAGAGTCCACACATCGTAGAGTTCTTGTTGGAGGACCCCACCACACCCCGCAAGGGCCAGGCGCAGTTCTCCTTTAAGATAGACATGAAGAAGAACTCCTCCGGCGGCAGCGACAAGACAGACACCAGGTGTGCTGCTGCTGCTGACCCTTAAAGCTGCAATCCCTTCCTTTAATAACCAGGAAAAACGATTCTTATTTAATGATCAGGTATTTAGTACATATGTAAAAAAGCAGTGTTGGAATCTGGCTTACCTTGCCACAGTGGTAAGCTTATAACTGTAAGTTATGATTTATAATTTGAGCGTCAGTTTTACTTGAAATGTTATTTTAAATGAAAATAAGTACTTAAAAATAACCAGCAATTTGAAGATTGTGATATGAAGGCAAATGTTACGGGTTGCAGCTTTAAACTTTGATCTTTGATCCCCGTGTGAGACAGGAAGCAGAGAGCATGATGTGTGTGAGGCAGGAGCTTCACATCTGTTTTTGTATATCATTTGTTCAGGTCTCAGAGCTGTTATAGGTTGGCCCTTTACACATAAATCTACTTAAAATTAATTTACACAAGGATGCAGCGTTTGTATTCCTCATGGGTCAGTGTGAATATTGGCATCAGCCAAAGAAGAAAAATAAGTTGATCATGAGTGGAATGAAGGGGTCACATCATGAGGAAAGCCTTAAACTCGAATCATTGCTCACACAGACACAGATTACAGTTATGCTAGTAGGAACATTTTAAGTCAAGCCTAATGGTAATTACATTTTTGTTCATTTTATTTTGAATAATTATAAACAATTGTTTATACAGAGCAAAATTTGAGCTTAATTGATCATAATTGCAAAAAGCAACTTAAACCAGTTATGTTTTATATTTAAAAAATAAAGAATATTTAATATTTGAAAATCATGTTTGTTGTTCATTTATTTTGTGCACTAAAGAATAATTATATTATTTTGAGCCTCTGATTCACTATCTTGTCACATCAATGGACAGACGTGTTGGGTACAGAAGCTTTAAAACCTGTTAAATATTATTAAATATATTTGAAGTTGAGAGATGTTTCAAAAAAATTATATTTTAAAAACTACTGAGAGATAACTTTGTATTTTATCTATTTTTAGGTTTTTACTTTTTATATAATTTGTTGACAATAAACAAGTCAATGGATTTCTGCACAGTTGGAACAGATGTCATGCACAAAATTGTGCACAATTCCAACTCGTAAATCTTTGTTTGTTGAGTATTTTAAAGCGTATTTATACTAAAGCATTTATATACCAGTAATATATTAGTCTAGTAGTCTTGGATATGTAGCGCATTTTACCGGAAGTAAAACCTGATTGTTGTCATTGTCCCTTAATATCAAACCTTATATGCTGTGTCCTGTATCTGTCCCAGCAGTCTGGGGGATGTTCTAGTTCCCCCGCAGCACATGGAGGATGGCGTCTTGGAAGCCGTGCTGTTCTCCATGGGTCGCACCATGACTCAAGAGGAGGTGAAGCAGCTGATGCATCGCACTGTACAGCAGGTGGCAGGTACTCTGAGTCTGGATTTGGACCGGGCCGAGCATCTGCTCATGCACAGCAAATGGAACGTTGACACGTTGATCCAACGCTACACTGACGACCCGGACTCCCTGGTGCTGGCCGCCGGCCTTAAGATCAGAAACCCGCAGCCGGACCCTGGTCCTGTGAGCCAGTGTCCTGTGTGCCTTTCCCAATCCAAAGAGAGCGATCCCCCTCCAATGCTTTGCTGTATGCATTACTGCTGCAGGGTGAGTGTGCACATTTATGCAAATGCGCATCAAATCGTTCATTGAAATTGTGCCTGTGACCCTTCTTTCTCTTCCGGTTAGTCTTGCTGGCAGGAATACCTCACCGCTCGTATCGAACAGAATCTGGTGATGAACTGCGACTGTCCCATTACGGACTGTCGAGCGCAGCCCACCTCCAAATTCTTTCAGAATATTCTCACTGATAAGGACATCATTGCCAAAGTATGTACACCGGCCCACAGCAACATCATTGAATAGAGAATTGTTGTGCATCCTTACGTATTGTGTGCTTTCTCTTCCAGTATGAAAATGCTCTTCTGCGAGGTTTTGTGGAGTGCTGCTCTAACCTGACGTGGTGCACCAATCCTCAGGGCTGTGATCAGATCCTGTGTAAAGAGAACATTGGCAGCATGGGCACCTGCTCCAAGTGCTGCTGGTCCTCCTGTTTCAGTTGTAACTTCCCAGAGGTGACTCAATGAATAAAAAATAACCATCTTCCATGAATGTGGGAAGAAATAAAGTAACATAAAAAGCAATTTATCGTTTTTTTATGACTTGTTTTTCACGAAGATAAACATCGCGCGATGGAGTATCTTTGCGCATCCGGTCATGTTTAACCACACATTTTCAGCTTGCGCAGAAAACACAATTGAGGCGTATTTTGCTTAACCACATCGCCCAATTCACTTCATTTGTGTCGCCCACCGTGTATTTGCTTCTTTGTATCTTTAAATTGACTTGTTTGTAATTTACTTCTGCATATAATTACATTCGTAAGACATGCATTTATGTTGTTTAGTAATAAAAAAATGAATATGTTGGCACAATCTGGCTACAAAAATAATTGCAAACATTTATCCATAAACCTTTGTTTTTTATGGACAGTGGATTTCTAAAAGGATACTATTTGCGAAGGCAAAATATAAATTTATGTATTATAAATCAATGTTCATAAATTATGCTAAATTTCAACAGATTATTTTAATTTAATAATCATTTTACTTGATTTATATGTTTAAATTGTTCAAGGTTAAAGCAATGTTATTTGTATTAATTAAAATTAAAACTTTGAAACCATTTCTGTTTTTCAAATCAAATATTGGCCTACAAATCATTGTAAAAGCTTAAACTAAATGAAAAATATAAATGTTGCCGCAGAAATCATCTGAAATAAATTTAAGGCACTAAAATTATATAAAAAAACAAATAGCAACAAATAAACAAGTAAATAATAAAATGACTAAAGCATATGACAAAATTGGATTTTAATAAAACGCTAAATAAAATTAAAAAGCTAAAAATAAAATCTAATTTAAAATATTAATAGAAAAGCTATAATAAATCTTGTTTAAACATTGTATTGCTGTATTTTTTTAATCATATATATTTCTTATTGCATTTCATTTTATTGTTTATTTGCATTTCTGTAAATAGTTCTGTAGTCTATGTGTTGTCATGTCTCTGTATTATGAACATATGATGTATCCACAATCAGGCACATTACCCAGCCAGCTGCAGTCACATGTCTCAGTGGATGGATGATGGAGGTTATTATGAGGGAATGAGTATGGAAGCACAGAGTAAACATCTGGCCAAACTGATATCCAAACGCTGCCCGAGCTGCCAAGCACAGATTGAGAAAAATGAGGGATGCCTACAGTGAGTATACACACAATATATAAAGTACCACTCAGTTTCTCATTTCCACACGAAGATACACTGCCCATTCAAAAAGTCACACATTCGAATATTTCGTCTGACCGCCTTAAGCTTTGATGACGGTTTAGCTTTGATGACGGCACACATTTGCCTTGGCATCGTTTCGATAAACTTCTGCAATGCCAGAATGTCCATTTTTTTCCCGTCCAGAGTTGCGATAATTTTTCTTCAAGATCTTGTATTGATGATTGGAGAGTCGGACCGCTGCGCAAAGTCTTCTCCAGCACATACCAAAGATTCTCAATGGGGTTGAGGTGTGGACTGGTTCAGGGAGCATGAGACATAATTTTCACATATGTTTTGGCAACCACACTCTTTCACAATTTGAGCCCCTTGAATCCTGGGATTGTCATCTTTGAATATATCCCTGCCATCAGGGAAGAAAAAACTCATTGATGGAATAACCTTGTCATTCAGTTTATTTAGGTAGTCAGCTGGCCTCATTTGTTGGGCACATAACGTTGCTGAACCTATAGACCTCCAATCCAATTGGAGGCTCTTACCTTTTTGGTAAATCTAGGTGGTGACTTTTTTTTGTATGGGCACTGTATCTAATTTACTCATGTTGTTGAAGAATCATACAAAGAATCCTTTTTACCCTCTAGTATGACATGTGCCAAGTGTAACCATGGATTTTGCTGGAGATGTCTGAAGCCATGGAAGCCAACACACAAAGATTACTACAACTGCTCGGCCATGGTAAATATCCTTACATATTGAGACATGTTGCTTTAACAGGAATGGTCTTATTTCAAAACAATCACATTTAAATTGAAATAAATTAAAATACAGTAAAAGTGAAAAAGGTCACAAAATAAGATCTTTTTTTACATGCTTTTTTCTCTAAATGAACACATTTCACAACAAATTTTTATTTTCACCTTATAGACAATACATAACAAAGACATATACACCTTTACTTGCATAACTAATACAATGATAATATATTTAAAAATATTTAAACTTTAATAATGTACAAATAAATTATCAATTTTTAAGTATTTCTGTCTCATAGCTCTCATACATGCAAGTGAATTGTAAAACTTAACACATAAATTCAGTTACCAAATAAAAACATATTTGGAGAATCTGTAAATATACACGCATGTGCGAACTTTCAACCTCACAGAACTGTTTATATATGATGACAGGTCAGCAAAGCTGCAAGGCAGGAGAAGAAGTTTCAAGATTACAATGAGAGATGTACCTTTCATAACCAAGCCAAGGTTTGTTAAAAACATTAATCATTCATTTATTCTTCAGTAATAATGTTATTTTTTATTTATTTTTTCACAGGACTTTGCAATTAATCTAGAGAACAAGGTGTTTTCTATCAATGAAGCTTTACAGATGAAGTCTTTGACGTTTGTGATCGATGCTTGTAAGATTCTTGCTCAAGCCCGTAAGGTGCGTTCCTTTAGTTAAATGCTTCACATTGTGCATTATGTTTCTGCAAATATTCAGTCATTGTCCTGACCTTTGGATTTATGTTGTCATGTAGGTTCTGGCCTACTCGTGTGTGTACAGCTATTACAACCAGGATACTGAGAAGATGGATGTGATGGAGCAACAGACAGAAGCTCTGGACCTTCATACTAATGCTCTGCAGATCCTACTCGGTTTGTATTAGAAACCACAGTCCGCTCTGTCTTCCACCAATGTGTCTGTATTGTTTTTGAGTAATGAATGGGCTGTTTACTTTTCATCAACCAACCCTGTGAGGAAGCACAACACTGGATTGTTTAAACAAACAGGGATTAAATATTTTAAAAGATAGTATTACAACAACTACTAATTGAGCATTGCAAATTGTTATTTAAAATAAAAATCTGTTGGTACAACAAAACAATTGACTATGAAATACTGTTTGGGTGAGAGTTTTTTGCATAACACAAATGCAAGTATTAACTCAGAAAGAGTGTATGAAGATATGTCATTAAATATTAAACAATATATTTTTTTAAATATTTTATTTAAATAAATCAGGTTGACTTATATAGAAACATCGTTCAAATCATCTTCAAAGTTTATTGATTATTGTTAAAAACAATATTGAAAAAATGCTGTGAATGGGATTTTTACCTTTTAAACACAATTTGTCGTTTTATAGACAAGTTTTTGCTTACTTGTAAAATGATCATCAACATTGTAATTTTGTTTTTCTTCAGAGGAGACACTGTTGCAGTGCACTGATCTCGCCTCTTGTGTGCGACTCCTAAAGCCAGAGCATCTTAACACTGGTTTGGAGCTGATTCGCCGAATTCAGGAGCGTCTTGTGGCCATCCTTCAACACTCCACTCAAGTAAACTCACTCTTTAATATCACGGACAACAATATTAAACTATGAACGCTGACTCTTCTGTTATCATCTATGTTAGAGATTTTGTCGAAAGAGTTGTAAATAATATCAAGACGTTTTGTTTATTTCCTATAGCTTGCTCCGCCTACAGAGAAATCTCATTGGTTATAATTCAACTCCACATAGCTGCTTATTAAACATTAGATAGTGTTACCACATTTTTCTGTTTACATAATCATATGTACAATTTCCGGGTGTTCAACAAAAATAAATGTTTGTGGTGTACTGGGGAGTTGATTGAATCATGAAGAATGACTTCTAAGCAATACATTCGCTCATCTGAAAGAAATCCTCTTTATTGACAGGACTTCCGTGTCGGTTATCAGTCCAAGACTGGTCCAGACCAGGAGATTGCTCAAGCCTCTAATCTGGCAAACAACACAGATACCAACAAAGAGTGAGCCACCATAAACACAGAGACACACAACTGATGCTTGCTCATAATGGAGGGATTGATTTCTTGTTTTATTTCAGGTCCAAATCAGACGGAGGCTCCGAGTCTGGAGACTCTGACAACAACAATAATGCCGGTGAGGAAGCGGAGGAGGATGACGAGTACGATGATGAATACGTTCCGGAATGGCATGAGGATTACGATGAGGAAGATATAGATGATGACGACTTCTTTTCTGATGATGATGAATCCGAAAACCTTGAGAGGGACTTTGGCCCTTTTGACTAATACATATCGATATTTGCATACAGAATGCCTACGGATATAATCTGTATAATTGCATACAGAATGCCTACGGATATAAAAGTAGACAATGCAAGAGCCACACCTTTATAAGAATGAAAAACGGTCTGTTACAGGAAGTTGAAAGTTCAACCATTTGACTGTGACATACTCTTTGCTTTGCACTTGGCTCTTACTTAAAGCCCTAGCCTAAATTTGGTTTTGCACCAAGTGATATTCATGTTTATTTAGGTTTATACCACAAACAGTTTATCTTTAAAAATGGTAACTTTGTTCATGCCTGACGAAAGGCGCTTTACTAAGTTCAATGAAGGATCTTAAAATGTTGACGTTATATTGTAGAGGTAAGAATATTTTTTCAAACTGTCCATAGTTTTGGTATTAACAGGTTTCTTTTGGTTGAGAATTTAAAAAGGAGCGTGTAAACATTCAGAAAGAATTTTGTTTTAATCTGATCAAAGACATTGGGATTGTGTATTATTTAAAAGAAAACACCAAAATACTGCTGGCCTTTATTCCATTTTAAATTTCTTCAGTTTCATTTCAACAAATACAAGCATTGAAATGAGAAATGTTTGCAAATGTTGAGAAAATAGATAAAGGTCTGTGTTTAAGGACTGCAGGATTTCTCAGACAGTGGTCTGTGACGGTGTTTCATTCAACAGAACATACAAACTCAAAGGTTTCAGTTTAGCCTGCCTCTTTAAGATGTAATGGCAATACATATCTAAAAGTATTGTAGCTAAGCAAAACACCTTAAGCTTTGTTCGTTTTTTGTCATAAATTTTCACTTGTTCATCTGTATAGATGGGAATATATAAATTATCTTCCCAAATCCAGTTTTGAATTGAGATAAACCTATATATTCATATACAGTCCATCTTCTGAAATGTTTTCTTGGTTCAACTGAAGGAAGTTACTTAACTTCAGCTCACAAAATAAAGGCTTTTCTTCAAAAAAAGCTTATTGGTTCATTCTGTGAAGCACGTGGCTGATTTATTCACATTTATATACTGTATATAAACACACTCATTTACATCATTTTATGTTAAGGGGCCGATGCCATAGAAGAATAACACTTCAGGAACATTTTAACCTCTACGTGGAATCATAACATTCATAGTCATGTTGATCTATAAGTGACACAATGATCAGTTTTTATTGAGACAGAAGAATAGAAGAATAACACTTCAGGAACATTTTAACCTCTACGTGGAATCATAACATTCATAGTCATGTTGATCTATAAGTGACACAATGATCAGTTTTTATTGAGACAAAATATTTCTCCAAGATGCTCCTAACATCATCTTCGTTGTAATCCTGCACCTGGAAGAGTGAATTTGAGGATGCTCCTCTTATCATGGCAGACAAGACTAAAAGACAATAAGAAGATTTTTTTTGGAATTTAGCAGAGTATTGTGTAAAGCTATTCTACCCTCTATAATAAAATCATATTAAAAATCAGCATTAAATCTGTAACAAACAGGTATTTGAGAAGTTCTTAATACCTTTGCCAGAAGAAGGTCTAAAGAGGCAGAGAACCCTCTTTTTCATGGCCATAGCGTGGCCAAGTTCATAACCCACTCCCAAAGATGGTTGAGTCACCTCAGCCACTATCACTGATAAAGAAAGAAAACTGTCAAAATAATGTTTTGTTTGTTTAAATGGCACTTGACGATATAATCTCTCACCATCAGACATCATAAGCCACTTCATATCCCGATCATGAATGGCTTTGTCTCCATTTAGCACAAAGTCCTCACCTGAAGCAAAAGTACAAGTTTCAGTCTTACAGAAAGGAAACGTGCGTGAGGTCCCGAGAGAACTTTACCTTTATCAGACAAACTATCATAGCTGACGTGCTCTGTTAAAACGTTGCCATACTTCTGTAACTGCTTGACGATTCTCTGGTAAATATTCACATCCTGTCTCCCACCACGGATACTTCCACAAAAGTATATGTTCATAGTTTGGAAAATATCCTGAGCGTAATTTGATAACAGTTTTCAGATTCGGAAATGCGTCACTTGCGTATCTTTACTTCCGATAAAGCACGAGAGTGCTATTCTAAAATAACCAATGTGTTTCTTTTTTCTTCTAATTGAACAAAATCCAAATACACAGAATAGGCTAAATGTCTTATTGTAAGAAGTAATTGTCGAATAGCACATTTATATTTTGCAAATAGTGTCGTCTTATTTCTGATAAAATGTAAGAGTAACGTTATTCCTGCTAGAAAGGTCAGAAAAAAAGGACTTTACAAATCGAAATACTATTAATAAATTAACAAAGTCAAAGGGAAACTTTAGTTTTATTACTTTATTTAATAATTTGAATGTTGTTTTGTCTGCGATATGTAATCACATTTTGAAATGATTGCAAAAAATAAATCAGATTAATTTAAGTACGCCCTCCTATGGTGACTTAACGTGAATCACCTAGAAATGTGTGTATTTTAATTAAATCAAGAGAAGCCTTAGTTTAGTTTTGTAAATCTTGTGAAATAATTTGATATATTCTCCACCGATCGTACGTTTTGAACATATCTACTTATTTGTGAAAATAGTTACGTAAATATATATATTTTTAGAAAAGTATATTAAGAAGTGTACCTTTACACCGCGGTGGTGATTTAGATGTAGTTAATACAAAGCATTTCCCACGGCGCCAAAAGGAATCAAAGAAAAACCTTACATTTGTATTTAAATAGACGTCGTCATGATTTGTCTGCATTGTTAAAATAATTTCGTTAAAAGTTTTAAACGTTCTAGTCATCATCTCAGGCATATATGGTAGTCATTAATGAATGATCTGAAATACTGGTATTGTCTAGTTTATTCACAGTTTTTTATTTGCTAAGATCGGAGGCTTGCCTTAAAGAGGGGTTGGCGGTTGTGTCACGCTGAAATGCACTCTTATTTTGAAACAAGCGTCACGTCCGCTGGCCATTACATCCTTTCTTAGCTTTAGGTCTCGTTCAAGTGAGTCTGGTCAGTGGACTGTTGTTTATTTTTAACGTAAATTCTACGGAAAGTCAACGGTCTACACTTAGAATGTAGTAAAATACTTGATCCCATGCGACTTTAAGCACCTACGCGATTCATGAAAAGTACACGATATCTGAACAGCTACATGTTCAAAGTAACGTGGTTGTGGAACGGGCTCATTGGCCACCGAGAAACTTGTGGCTGGACGTCACTGATCCTTAAGTACCGATTTGAGGAAAATGGGCAAAAACAAACGCGGGAGGGGAAGAGGTAAACCGCGACAGGGGATGCGTCCTCCTGGACCCCATCCGGGTGAAGCGCGCTGGCCCAGGCCTCCTCCTCCCGGAGGATTTCGCGGACCCGCTCCAGTCCGTCCTATGGGTCCACATGGTCAAAGGTTTCCCGTGCCTCCAAACGACTTCGGACAGCAACCCAGAATGATGATGAACAGCATGGGAGGCGATGGACGTTTTATGGACGATGAACCGTTACACGAGATGAATTTCCAAGACAGACCCGGATTCTTCCCATTTGAAAACCCCGGTGACTCTCGTTTTCCTCATCACCCGGGGTTTGACGAAAGACCGCCACCGCAACGCTTTCACTCATCAGATTACGGACCGCGGTATTACCATCCGGATTTTGACGATCGACCTCCAGACTTTTATTCCACACCGGCGACCTCATACCCTTCTGAGTTTAATGACAGACCGGGTTTATATATGATGAACCCCGAATATGAACCAATGGAGTGTTACCGTCAAAGAGACCCAAATTATATACCGCCGTTGGATGCACATGTAAGTTAGACAGCTATTAAAACAAGTATATATTTCAATCAGGTTGTTGTGTGTGATTGCAGTGTTGTTACTGTGACCACACAACAATAGACATTGTGATTTTTATTAGGGCTGTACCAGAATATTCGAGTTTTCGAATATTCGTTCGGTGGGTTAGCATTCGATTTTTAATTTTGAGATTCGAAAACCCCTCGAAGCGGTTCGCATTCGCGTTTGAATATGAATCGCCCATAAGTGAACGTCATGCTTTAGTTAATCTAGAGGAGAAGACAAAAATGCCGAAGACCTCAGGTGTGTGCGAACACTTTTTAAATTCAGTCAGGACAAGACAAAGGCAGTGTGCCAAAGATGCGATTTGAAACTGGCCTTCCACAACAGCACGTCAAGTAAATGCTAGTTTGTATTTTATTACGTGTTTAAATTTGTGTGCGTGTTGTGCAGATCTTCTAATGTTATCAAAACAACACGAGAGCAATTAATGAAAGATGCTTTGCGCTTTTCGGTCTGTGCAGCGCTGCATGATATAAACACATACTATTTGGAGCAGTTTTGGACCAGGTAAGGAAGACCGGTGGCATGTCACTATGTTGCTCGTATCCAAAGTTTTTTTTTCTTACGGTGACAGAATCAGGAATTTAAACGGTCTCATGCCCACCATGCAGTTGGCAATCAAACTGCGTTCTGTGCCCTAGCAACAAACAATAAATACTCAAAAAAATTCTAAACTAACATAAGATAGAAAACAAAATATATCTTATTTAGCATTGAAAACAAAGAAAACATTTTAATGGCTGCAACAGTTTCCATGTTATGCATTTAAATCCGCACTCCAGCGCAGTTGGCAATCAAACTATGATAGCACCTTAACCACACACAAAAAATATCCGTTTTTTTTCTAAATTAACTTGATTCAGAAACTAAACGAAGTATAGTTTGCCATTAAAAACAAAACGGAACTATTTTAATGTGAGGCGGGCCGCTTCCGGCTCTCGCTATAATGTTTATTAAAGTTTATTAATTCTGAACGTGTCGCATGTCCATATTGCACCAAAATGCGAGACTCCACTGCATTGGGTCCGCAGCAACACACCCGATTGGATGAACGGTTCTCGACATAAAAAAATACAGACAGACAAGACACGAATATGTTCAGCCCCCCCCCTCAGAAGCTTCGAATATTCGATATTGATTACTACCGAAGCTTCGAAGCTCAAATGGTATTCGGTACAGCCCTAATTTTTATGCATACATTAGTGGTTTACATAGTCTGTTATTTATGTAGATGTATGCATATATCATGCCTTACAGGACCCCGGTGTTATACATTTAACATATAGTAACTTACGAATTGATCTAACTCTTAGATAAATACTTTTATATATGTTTTAAACAAATAGTGTAATTGGATTTAACATAAATGAAATATATTGTTATAAATCAAATCATATAAACTACATACACGTATACAAAAAATGAACTGTAAAAAAACGCACATTGACAGACAGCATATTAATATTTACATTTAAGCACTGAGCTACAGGAAAGCATATGGTTTTGTTATACATCGTCCATGTAACGATTTCTCTTTGGAAAATAATACTCAAGAAATAACAAAAATGCATCAGAGTTTACCACAAGTGACTTATCCAAAGATTGTGGCCAATACTTATGTGTTAACCTCGTGAAGCTTTGTATGTGTGTCTATGACACTGTCCACCATCCCTGTACATGTTATGCACAAATAGTGATATTAAAGGAATACCTCACCCCAAAATAAAAATTCTGTCATCATTTACTCACCTTTGAGTTGTTCCAAATCTGTATAAATGTCTTTGTTCTGATGAACACAGAAAAAGATATTTGGAAGAATATTTTTTTGCCCCTTATTGACTTCCATAATAGGAAAAATGACAATGGTAGTGAAAAGTACCTCAGAACTGTTTGCTGTCCTAAATTCTTCCAAATTTCATCTTTTGTGTTCAACAGAACAAAACAAATTATATATATTTTTTAACTAATTTGGGAGTCAATGTGGGGGGGGGGTGGGGTGGGGTGGGATCTGTCTGGTTATAAGCATTCTTCCAAAATATAATTTTCTATGTTCATCATATTAAAGACATTTATACAGATTTGGAACAGCTCGCATGTGAGTGAATGATGGCAGATTTTTCATTTCTAGGTGAACTATCACATCAGTTAAAAAAAGAAGTAACATGAAACACCCTAAACTTCAAAGAAAAATGTTGTTTAATAAAGAGTTCTAGTCAGGTAAGTCTATTTCAGGTTGTACTGTATCTGTAAAGCTTTTAATAGTTAACCAAATAACAAAGTTTTCATTGTTTGATGTAATGGAAATGTAAAAACATTTTTGAATGCCTATCCATTCATTTTGGTCCCTATCGTGAGTGTTATTTTTGTTCCAAAAGGTATCAAATGGTTATTTTTTCATTAAATAAATGTTGAAAAAGCTGTCCAACTCCCAATGTATAATAGTGATATGACTTGTAAATTCATGCAGAAATAAGCATAGTTTTTTTTTGTTCATAATATAGGGCAACCCGGCATTTAGAGAGAGAGGAGGGTTTGCTGGACTACCACAAGATTTCCAAGGCCCAGGTCCAGTACCACCACAACCCCAAACATTTAAGGCCCCTGTTAGTATGCCTATCCATTCATTAATATTTATAAACCAAACGACTTAAATGTTATCAGGCTTTTAGATTTGCAATAGAATGACTGGTGTGGTTTTGTTTCAGGGCATCCCACCCCCCAGAAAACCCTGTCCACCACAACCGCAGAAGAAAAAAGAACCGGCAAAACCTGAAGAGAATAAAACCGAGCCTTCCAAGACCGTGGCATCCAAGATCTCAACATTCAAGAATATCATAACAACGTAAATTCATACTGCATGTTCTTACGAGATCATTTCTTTGTTGTGTTTCAATTGTTCGTGGTTTGGGAAAAATGACACACCATTCGCTCAAATAAAAAGGACGGTGAAGTAATCTGCAAACATTTTTTTTTCAGTCCACCTCGTGGACGCTCATTGGGAGTCATTACATTTGTTGGTGTAAGTACTATTGCTTTCAGTGATTTGTTTAAGATATAAGAAGCCTTGTTATATTGTAAAAATGAATGATTGTGTTCTTAAAAAATATTTTTTCTTAAGTTATTTTTCATTAAGTGTCTTTGTTGAATAACAGTGGTATAACTATGCTTTTTGGTTATATCATG
Organism: Triplophysa tibetana; assembly: GCA_008369825.1. NCBI lineage: Eukaryota > Metazoa > Chordata > Actinopteri > Cypriniformes > Nemacheilidae > Triplophysa > Triplophysa tibetana. Next base: position 5,975,474 of record CM017900.1, read on the forward strand.
CTGTACAATTTTTTTTTATGTTTCCACAGAATAGTTGTGGTTTCATCGAGCGTGACGATCTGAAGAAGTTTTCATTCGCTTTCAATGCCTTTTACGGAATCCAAGCTCATCTGGTGCCAGGGGTTAAAGTGCATTTTACCGTAGTAAAGACTATGGTAAGTGTTTGTATATTTGATGCGCACAAATCCCAGAAATCTGTTAATGAAGCATTGCTTATTGATTTGTGTCCGTACTATAACCGTTTTTTGTTATCTCAGGGAAAAGAAGTGGCGACTGATGTGAAAGTGGCCCCAGGAGGAACGGAGGATATTGAGAGTACGTTGTATGAAGGTGTTGTTATTGGAACACTTACTGATGTAAGTCATACAACTAGTTTCTTGTTCAATGACTACAGCAGGGCTCTTCTATTATTTTGCTCTGTGAAGTAAATCTGTCTCTTAATCCATTTGTGTATTAAATAGTGGTGGGCCGTTATCGGCGTTAACCTTCTGCGTCAACGTGAGACTCTTATCCGGCGATAAAAAAAAAAATGTCGCCGTTAATCTATTCTCAAAGTTGGGTTGGGGGCTGGGTCTATACTACGCAATCTATGATGACTTTCACCCTGATATTTTAGCGCGGATGTATAATTAGCCGAAATGCACTGTAGTGGGCGAGAACGAGTCTTCGAACCTGTATGCCGAATTTTTGCCAACGTTCAGATTTTTCAACTCGCACGAAACGCACCGCCTCATTCGTGCGATTCGCGCCGCAAGTAGGTCTATCGCGTCTTTGCATTGACTTAACATGTAAATCACTTGCGCTTCACGTATGGTCTGAACACAACACAACGTTACTTTGAAATTACCACATCAAACGTGACTTGCTAACATGGATGCAGCTATGAAGCTGCCGGGTTTGCTTCAGGAAAAATGAATTTTCTAGAAGCTTACCAATAAAAACCTCGACAAGACTAAGGTTGTTTGCACCTTGTGCAATGCGGAATTTGTTTACTGTAGGAGTTCTTCCAGTCTCAAGTACCACCTAAACGCAAAGCATCCCTTAGCTAATGCGGAAGATGCCGGGCCAAGCACTGATGTAGTGCAGGAGAAGAGTCGTCGTCAAACTACTATGTTTGAGTGCAACCGAGGCAAGCCCGTCAGCACAGCTCTATCAGCCAAGCTATCTACCTCGGCGATACTGTACACCTCATCGATGCCAGCTGAGAAATTCACTCCTTCGCTTTAGGTAGGCTATGTTATGTAATTTTAAATTCGGCAGAATTCAAATTAGCCATTTTAATCTAGATTAATCTAGATTAATTCCAAGATTACAGTGAGATTAATCTAGATTAAAAAAATTAATCCATGCCCACCACTAGTATTAAATCATGTGCGTAAGTGTGTCTTTGTGAAAGACAAATCGCACGCATATGAAATTCCTCCATACTACCCTGCTTTATGAAAATATACTCTTAAAGCCCCTTTAAATCATTGAGTATGTACTGGTTTACTTTAGGGTAAAGGGGCTTTATGTTTTAATATGACTCAAGAAAACTGTCCCCTTCGAGCCAGATTATGCCGTTATCAACAGAAGATTTCTCATCAAAGTGAAAGTCTGTTTACACATTTACAAACCCTGATAGTAGCCCCATTTGTGAAGTATAATTGTGATCCTGGACCACAAAACCAGTCATAAATTGCGCTGGTATATATGTAGCAATAGCCTACAAGACATTGTATGTGTCAAAGTGATTGATTTTTCTTTTATGCCAAAATCATTAGGATATTATTTTTAAGTTTAAAATAATTTATTTTTCGTAAGTGGATGCAGCAAAATGTTGAAGAAAAATGACCAGAATCACACCTACAAACACAGTTTACAGGGAGGTATTATGACTTTGATGCGACCTGGGCAAAGAGGTTTCAAAGGCACCCTGGCATCACATGTTTTAAGAGAACAGTGTTGCCCATATACCCAAATACAGAGGATTTGGGAAGGATTTGCACAGAACGCATCTAAAAACGCATGACACTGCGTTTTTGGAATGGTTTTAAATAAGCAATATCAATCACAAAAGCATGTGATCTTAAAGGTCCAGTTTTTTCCTTGTTTTCGAAGGTTTGATTGTGTTTTTTGGGTGTTTGACAATAGATGTTCATGTTTCTAGTTTAAAAAAAAAACCTTTATATTTAACATATTTCGAGTCCGTCGTCCACCGCTGTCTCTCTTCTCACGAAACGACTGAATTTCTTCCGGTTTCTTCAAAGTCCCGCCTTCTGAAACGCTCCGATTGGTAAAGCTGACCAGGTATGTCGTGATTGTTTCCCTGCTTCGTGTTTGTGTGAAAATGTCCCACCCACAGCGAGGTCCGCTCCTCAAGCTGTTGTGATTGTTTGGACCCCCTCTCAGTGCACATGAATTCATAAACATGCAGATCGATCAAAGTCTAACTGAGGTCTGCTACTGCATACGCAAACGTTAATTTTACTTATCGAATCTTAGTTGGATAATAAAACAAGCAGATTGACAAGGAGACTGCAAGCAGGACTTCAGATGTATGCGAACACGCACACAATATCAGTGTATTAAACTTAACCGCTTTCACAGCCGATATTATTTACATTTACATTTAGTCACATATTTCACCGTTGGTTATTTAGAGTGTGTAGCTGAATTCGTATCACCAGATATAGGACTGTGATGAAAGTTAAAGCAGTTTACATTCTCTGATAACTGGACATTACCCCAGCGGCTCATCCTCTTCTCTAAGGAAGACCTCGACCCTTTTTTGGCCTATTCCTTTGGGCGGAGGTTATTAAAAAGTACTCGGAATGGTGACATCATTACCCTTGGAATTTGAGGGCTGTAGTCCGAGGCCAGCCGTTCTCTCTTGTCCTTGATAAGCAAAGACAATATCTCGCTTGGAACTCAACTTTGAGCTTAATCATTTTGCAGGTGTTATTTATGCTTCATAAATGTATTTATAATTACAACAGCAACATTACACACCAACTAAAGGTTGAAAAATGGGATCGCGGGGAACGTATTCTTTAATAAAGTTGGTTTTAACTGTCTGATAGGTATCTTTCGTGATTTCATCAGAGAAAACTCTTCCACAACGTTATCCAAATCCAGCTATCTCACAAGACTGCATTCAATGGCCGTTAAAGACAACAAAATCAGATGTCTTTGACACATTTCTATGGTTTTAAACTCATTTTGTTATTTTACCTTCTACTGTCTTTTACACGTGAATTCTGCACGGTTAAATTACACAGTGATTTTTATTACCCGTGGCACCCCTGACAATCTTATTTATTCAGCTTTAAGATTATGTATAAATCGCAATTTTGAAAGACTGGTTTTGTTGTCTGGGTTCACAATTGTAGTTGTCTCTCAATAAATCCCTTATCATCTATTTGAAATGCTCACCTAGAGTTTTTTGCTTTTATATCAATTTCCTGTTTATCTGAGAGAGTTTCATATTTCTGTTTGTAATTATTCAGGACAAAACGAAGGAGCCTTATCCAGGCCGCGTCCGAGCTATTATCTCTGTGGATCCCATTAAACTGGCCTTTGGGAAGACAGACACCAGTGTGACTCTTCTGATGTATGATCGTGTGGTGTTTCACCTGATGTCTAATGTTCTTACTAAGGAACAAAGAGCCACACACATCAAACCAAAATTTCCAGACACTTTTGAGCTCACTAAGGAAATCAGGGAGAAGGTAAGTGTCCCCTCCTGACACAGAGGTTTGTTTGTTTAGTGTTAGACAACCACGTTACCATTTGATGACCATTTGCATCATCCCAAAATATTTTACTGTTACATCGTCCTAAGTAGGGTTGGGAATCGTAATTTGATTCCAATTCTGGAATCGGATCCATAAGAAAGGAATCGGATCCTATAAAATAATATTTTGATTCCACTTAACGATTCCAGACCGCATGGGCACATCATTTTCGTGTCATCTGTCAAGACTGCTGTCTGCTCTCAATTTGTTTTTAGGTATGCCGAAGCGATCCATTTTTAGCTTCAAGATATAAAGTGCTAGCAGCAATTAAGGGCTCGCGACAGCGCCTTGAACACAATGAAGCAAGGCGCAGCGGCAGCAACGTTCATGGGGTGTCGCAGTGATTCTTATATTTATATTTTTTTATGTCGAATAAATTATTAATTATTGTTGTTCTGCGTAGTTTGAAGAGAACCATTTTTAAATCTTTATCCCGGATATATATATTTCAATATATATTAAATATTTTTTAATCAGGGAGGGGGTGGGGGGATCAAATGGGGGTCAAGGCGTTTTTTGGGCGGGTCTTGAGAGACGCTTGAAATTTGGATGCGTCAACATGATCATTTGGATGCGTAAATAGGAATGTTGAGTTCGGGTGTTTGTGTCAGACCATACACCAGTCAATAGCGTTGCTCTGTTTAAGATTATATTTGCATTTGTGATGCGATGTCACGTCGCTATAAACGTATATAAACATCAGACGACCATTTTTTGCGTGAGAGATGATGCGCTGTTAGGTAATCAAATACCTAAGCAAACGTCACACGTAACATTTGTTCGCGAATGAGATCGTAATTGTACGTTGGCATGTACGTGGGCAAACGTAGAAGTTCTGAGTTGTGATGTCAGTCCTATGCCATGTGTTGTCATCTTATCTTTCAGAATCCCCGATTTAGCTATGGGGGTTTTTGTCTCTGAAATATAAGCATTATGTAAACTTTTGAACGGTGTGATTTTTTTATTTTTATATATTCAGTTATTATTCTGTTTTGTGGAATATAGGTGAAATAATTTGTTCAGGGCAGTACTAAAATAAAAACAAATCTTTAAAAGTACACTTATTTCAATAAATTAAATTTCAAAAGTTTTTAGGATTTTGCAAGGTGTATGTAAACTTTCGACCACTGTTTATATTCCATATGATATCATAAAAGAAATATTGACAATGAAAACCACACACTCTTTTATTTATTCCTATATTTTAATATCAGAATCAGAAAGAGCTTTATTGCCGAGTATATATGTTTTTTACATACAAGGAATTTGTTTATGGTGACCGGAGCATCCAGTACACGAAACGGCAACAACAGTATACAGAGACCATAACACAATAGAATACAGTACACCAATGATTGATATAAGGGCCTATGGGTATAAAAATAAGAAATACAATATAATAAACATAAGATATAGATGTAGAGAGTAAAGCTATATGTGTATGTAAATATGTACGAGGAAAAACTAAGAATCGACTATTGTAATACGAGGCATGTGCTATGTACACCAGAATTAAATATAATTTAAATAAAATGTTATATCATGCAGATAATACACTATCTATTTTTATACAAGTATTATTGCAAAGAGTTATTAATTGCACTGTGGGTAAAAAACATTTTAACTGTTCAAGAGGTAGATGGCCTGAGGGAAGAAGCAGTTTTTGTGTCTGGTTGTTTTGGTGCTCAGTGCTCTCTAGCGCCGACCAGACGGCAGCATTGTCATGAGATGATGGCTTGGATGTGTGAGGGCCAGGGTGATTTTCTGAGCCCTTTGTGTGAGGGCAGGGGAGCACCAGTGATCTTCTCAGCAGCCAGAACCGTCCTCTGTAGTCTTCTGATGTCTGATTTTGTGGGCTTTTTAGCAATGGAGCCAATGTGATTGTCCCACTTCAGGTCCTGAGAAATGGTGGTGCCCAGGAACCTGAGTGACTCCACTGCTGCCACAGTGCTGTTCATAATGCAAGAAGCTGGAAGTTTTTAAGATAATGCCCGGAAAGGTTGTCCTTTTAGGGCTGTTTATCTCTGCTTGAGTCAGTACAAAGGTCTCTTTAATATCCTTTGGAATTCTAACCATGCCTTTAATTGCTCCCTTATCCACATATGTGACCCTGGACAACAAAAACAGTCTTATGGGTCAGTTTTTCGAAATTGAGATTTTTACATTATCTGAAAGCTGAATAAATTGATGTATGAGTTTTACGAATATGAAAAATTTCTGGCTGAGATACAACTGTTTAAAACTCACAAATCTGAGGGTGCAAAAAAATCAAAATATTGAGAAAATTGCCTTTGAAGTTGTTAATCAGAGGCACTGTTGTAGGCCATCCACTCCCCAAAATAAGTTTTTTATATATTTAAGGTAGGAAATTTACAAAATATCTTCATGGAACATGATCCTTAATTAATATCCTAATGATTTTTGGCATAAGAGAAAAATCGATAATTTTAACCCATACAATATTTTATTGTCTTTTACTTAAAATGTTCCCTTGCTACTTAAGTGGTCCGGGGTCACATATGTGCATTTTGGACATAATGGTTACATTGAAGCATGAAAAACATAGTTTAAACCCTTTTCAATAAATACATTTTATTTGATAAATATTTTCTTTAAAATTCTGTATTGAAACGTATATAAGATGTTATAGGCTGCAATATGTGTGTCCAGTGACCTTTAAGTTGTATATAAAAACGTAAAGATATGTTAGTTATAAACCGTACAACACAGGATAGAATATAAATATATGTTTGCCACAATAGAAGCAATTAAATAACAGCGATATATAATTAGGGACTTGAATTTATTTATTGACCTCAAATTGTCAGCATTTCAACTAAAACAGAAAGATTAGTATGTCACGTATCAATACACGAGTCATATTACAAGCTAAAAAATTACCTGTTTACACGACAAAACCGTTTGTTTAAACAAAACACGGCCAAAAAGATTGCGTTATGGCGATACAAGAGTTCAAAATTGTCACGTTGAAGCGCCCAAATTTCACGTGTTTCGTGTTATAAATATTGTCCCCGTTCGCGTTCCATACAAATTCACTTAATTCGCGCGTCAAATTCACTTCACTACAGACGCGAATTCGCTTCATGATCATTGCTCAAATTGTGTAAAGATCGTTTTTGACAATTTACCAGATTGTCCCACCTTCTCACTCACTTTCTTCCAAGCAAAATCCTTTTTATTTCTGTTACGATAAAAGTAAGATTGTCCTCATACAGCAACGATGATTTTGTCCTCCATTGTTTTTGGGGATTTCTGCCTCCGCTAGCAGCATCATAAAAACCTCAATACTAGAGCATGCTCCTGATTGGTTAACGCGGTGAAAAATGTCTCCGAAGTTCATATTTTTCAACTTGCGCAAACGCTCAATTCGCGCGTCATTCGCGCTGCCTCATTCGCGCAAATCGCGCCGTATGTACTAACTATGCCCAACTATAGTCCTAAATTTGCTGACTTAATATGGATGTTGAGGTCATTGTTTTTTTTTTTTTCATATGTATACAGATTTCCGTATTTTTTTAACTTAGTTGGGAAAACCTGCGTAATTTGCATAAATTAGATTTATTTTAATTTGTGGCGGGATTAGGGGTTTGGGGATGTGCACATGCTAATCATACGGCTGGCCGACAGAATCATTTCTACGCTCTCTACTTCATGCACACACTTGTTATAAATGCAGAGCGACCGCCTCATTCAGAACAACATCATTTTGGGAGTTATCTTTATGTTTCCATAGAGTCCAAACAGATTAATAGCCAAACACTGCTGTTTTGGTACCCAAAAATTGAATTAAGTGGGGAACTGAAGTCTGTAATCCCGAATCTGGAAGTTGAGACGTCTATATGATATGATTTAACATTAAAACATTATCAATATACAGAGACTAAAATCGGCTATTCCATGATTTGATGGCTTGAAACTATACAAATGGCAACTATACAAATGGCCGGTCACTGTAATATAAACACGTTGAAGTCTTTACTGAAAACATCCATTTAAATGAACTAAAACCGAAACATGCAGTGTTTGCAAAACCTGCGATTCATTTGGAAAAAACGCTGTATGAATGACGTAGATGTGCCATCTAGTGGCTGTGTATGGAAGTATCTTGAGGCCACAATATTCTTTACTTTTTGTGTTCAATTATTGTTTCAGGAATTATTGCTGATTAGAATAATTTCTTAAAGTAGGCCAAGTATAAAGTACTCGGGGGGCCATTTGTTAATTCCATCTTATTTGACATTAGCATAAGATATTTGCACAAACCATCAACCTATTGTTTAAGTGACTAATAAACATTTAAACTGATGTTTCCAAAGTTGGCAGACGGAATTTGTGAAGTTTTTATAGTTTGTTTTGGGCTGCGTTCTTCCTTCTTTTTTTGTCCATGGCTGATCACATGCATGATGGACGCTGTGGGAACAGAAATAATAAGCACAAGTCATCTCGTTATATTTACCATCATAGTTAATGCAACTTGCTGGCAAATCAAATCTTCAAAGCTCAATAACAAGGGAAGCGACTGGTTTAACATGTAATCATATTAAAAGTCAAATAATTTACATGCCATCTACTTACAATATTTACACCCTTATAAAGCCCAATAAGTCTAAAATCAATTTTTCTATCATTTTATTCACAGGGTGTGATTGTGGAAAAGGCAAATGGAACCCTGACCATTAAATCGGAGAAACACGATAATCTGACAGCCTCTGCTACTGACCACTTGTCTGAAAATGAACTGAATGTGAATGATGAAGTGGAGTTCACAGTTATGTCTGTGAGTAAAAGTGACCAAACCCCCACATCAGGCTTTATATTGTATTCAAAAATACATAATACATGAACACTGTTTTAAGGGCAATGACACAAAGAAGGCCATCCGACTGAAAAAGCTTTCAGAGGGAACTCTTAATCAGGACAAAGCGAATGAAGATGTATCTGAGAAAAACACAGCCGTAGCTTCTCCTGCCAAAGATAGGGTAATCCACATCTTTCATTCTGGCTTTGACTGTCTTGTGCAGAAAACTGACATGAACTGCTTTGAGTTATCGACATCTTTTATCTGTAGTGGAAGCCGGTGACCTTGGAGGCTGGGTGTCAGGAGTTGGTTGTCTCCAGTGAAAAACACGAGGGAACCATTCTCAAAACCGCCTCAAAGAATTCTCAAACACCGGAAAAGGAGGTAAGCGATAGCTATGATCGAACGGGATAATGCAACGTTCTGTAAACGTTAAATAGCATGTTTTTATTTTTAGAAGCTCAAAAAAGTAATCTCCTCCACATATCAAACTATTCTCATCCAAATAGAGTTTATCTCAGTCCCAAACCTTAAAAGAAGATTATTTCCTACAAAGATTGATTTTATGAGCTACTTTCGCTAGTTCCGCAGTATGTATCAAACGTGTCTTGTAGCACTGTTCAGTGCATGTACACGCAGAGATGTGTTCATCATGGCATTATTTAGTTTTTTTAGGACTTGAAACAGTTTGAGGTTAAGTCCATATTTACACAATGAAAAAAGTTTTACCTTTGCGTTTTTGAAAAGTTTCATGTACACATGACAGCTTTATCAAAACTATCTGCAGTATGTACGCCAGGCCAGTTGATGGCAATGTGGTTGTGTTAAGAAACAGGACGTGCCCTTGCACATAAACATGCACAGTAATAAGCCAAAAGTGCTTTTTAATATCGTTGCTCGACGTCAAGTGGCAAGAAAAAGTATGTGAATCTTTTGGAATTTCATTATTTTCTGGATAAATTTGTCAATAAATGTGATCTGATCTTGTTCTAACTAGGCCTGCAACAAACGATTATTTTGATAGTCGATTAACCCAGGGGTTCCCAAACTTTTCAGACCACGACCCCCAATATTAGACTACTGACGACCCGCGACCCCCCCCTCCTTTCTCCTCTCTGTGTTTTCCTCCGACAGCTTGTGAGGATTTGCGATTTGGTTACATAATGACAGAGCTAAAACAAAAAGGAACACAATCTCTAAGCCAGGCGATTTTATTAACAAATTATGGACAAAAACAAATACATCCCATAACTGTGAAATGCGTACAGACAGAATACGAACAAGCTGCCTGTAACACACGCATACAACAATAACTTTGTATTCAGAAAAAACACCTAATGTGATGGATGGGCGCTGTGCGCGGAGCAAAGCAGATCCACTCTAGGTTCAATTTATGGAGATCGCCACCCGAAGAGCATCTTCCACTTTAAGCCGTGACCTGTGTTTATTCTTAATGTAAGTCAGCGCGGAGAATGTTTTTCGCATTAATACGTTGAGCCAAAGTGCAATTTGGTGTTCAGGTGTGCATTTTCACGGGCTTCAGACTCTCATGTGCGAGGATTTTGGAGCACACAGCGCATTGAGGGTGTTGTACCTGTATTATAACAATGCACGTGAAACCATAGTTTATGTATTCTTTTCTATATTTTCTGGCTTTCGAGGAGGGATGGTCCGTTTGCGGGGCACGGGTTTGGCGGGCTGCCATAACCCGATCGCTGTTTAGCAAAACACCAAATGTGCATCTAGATAGCTAGCGCATGTTGTTGTGCTGTAAATTGTGATTGACGCCGTCACACTGTCATAATTAATCGGAGCAAACAAAGTTTTATTTCCAGCTTATTTTAATTATCCTAAATTTATACTCGCATCATTAGAACATTTTTTAACATATAAAAAAATAATTATGTTTCTGTAAATCATCTCGCGACCCCCCGCACCCCACTCCGCGACCCCCACTTTGGGAACCACTGGATTAACCTACCGATTATTAGACCGATTAATCGGCTTATCGGTACGTTTTTAATGATTATTCAGCTTTTGCAATTAGTTAAAACATTGAGTTATACGTAATTTATGTAACGAATAAAATCAATGCAGCTTTTGAAATTTGTTTTAATGAACTTGAACCAACTGGTTATTCTCTGTAAGTTTGCTGATTCTGTCAAACTCGAATCACACAAATACTCTCTACAAAATTTTAAATACAAATACAAATATATAAATAAATCGGGTAAATTAGACCAATTTTTTTTAAATGTGAACAAATCTCTTGACAGAAACATTAAGCTGCATTTCTATGACAACAGTTCAGTTTAATGAAAAAGAGCAAGTAACAGAAGAAAATATTTTAAAAATAAAGGCAAGATATAAGACTCCTATCACTTAATGTCCCTCTCTTATATTCATTTTCCTCTTATGTAAAACCTAATAGTATTACAATAATCAAAACAGGCTTGACTCCTAAGCTCGATCAGAGTTTTATACTTTGCAAAACAAAATATAACATTACTGTAATTATATGATTATTGTTGTTATTATCATTACTATTATTATTGCATTCTCTCATAAAAAGATTTACCGCTAAGTTAGTTAGTTAGCTCTAGATCGAGAACAGTCACCTCTCTCCTGCTCCGGGATGTTTCATTTATAAATGCTCCAGCATGCAGGTTATGCTGCCGTGAAAGGAAAGTTCTACCTTGCATGCATTGCACACAACCGCATTTTTTGTTTTCAATTTGGATAAGCTTTCCCAGAATTTACTTGTTCGCATTCGTTTGTAAACCCGCCATAATTCTCGCTGTCTGTACTTCTACTGCGAACGCTTTCGGGAAGGCTGCATAACACTCTAGCGCTAAGGGAATGGACAAACGTAATGTGTCTAAGAATAATAACACAAAAAAATTCTGACGTCTTCATTAAACTCAAACTCACTCAACATTCAAAATAGCGGTGGAAAAGTAATTAAACCCTTAGAATGCATAACTGGTTGACAGCCCCTTGGCAGCAAGAACCAAACCAGGCGCTTCCTGTAGCTGTGGATCAGACCTGCACATCGTTGAGGAGAGATTTTAGCCCATTCTTCCTGGGAGAACTGCTTTAACTCTGTCATATGCTTTGGAAGTCTCATGTAGGCCCTTTCCAAGTCAATCCATAGCATCTGTATTGGGTTGAGGTCTGGGCTCTGACTTAGCCACTCCAAAAGGCGGATTTAGTTTTTTGTGGACTTGCTCCCGTGTTTTGGGTAATTGTCCTCTTGCATCACCCAGCTTCTGTACCGTTTCAGCTGACGTACAGACAGTCTCACGTTAACCTCAAGAATTGTCTGATGTACTTGGGAATTCATCTCCCCATCAATGATTCCAAGCTGGCCAAGCCGTGATGGAGCAAAGCAGGCCAAATCATAATGTTTCCCACCATACTTTACAGATGGATAATGTTTTCATGATGATATGCAGTAGGGCTGGGGGGTAAACGATTATTTTTTAACGATTAATCTGGTGATTATTTTATCGATTGGTCGACTAATTGAACGATTACTCTAGCGATTATTTTCCTGCTGCTCGATTTATAAAAAACATAATGTATCTAATAAATACCAAAAAAAATCTTAATAATATACTTTATTGAACAACAGTTTTGCGAAGCAAAAAATATTCTGCTTTACCCAAAATAAAATAAATACAATTATTTTACTGTTTACTCTTTACTGTACCAACATAACTCTCTTGTTCAAAAAATTCAACAGTTGTAGTGCAAAAAAAAACACTGTATAGTGCACAGTATAGACATTCCTGAGTGTTTAACGCAATATAAAATTCCTGTTTTCAGCTTTACAGTCCCAACATAAATCTCTCCTGTACAAAAGATTAAAAAATGCAGTGCGAAAACAAACACTGTGCAGTGCACAGTACAGACATTCCTGAGTGCGTTTAAAAAAATATAACAGTCCCAACATAAAACCTGATGCACAATCAAACTGACTCTCTTAACTGCTATTCTGTAAGCTTGCATGATAAGGAAGTGTGTGCAATACACTACTGGACTATTGTACTGTATACTTTCCTCAGCTTCTCTCCCCCCTCATCCATTACCACTCTTTACTCCTCTTCTACACTATCTACTCTGAATTAATGTGGAGGAATGTGACCATGTGCTCTTTGGTGAGACTTGCTCTTTTTTTTGCTCATGATGGTCCTTGCTGCTGAGTACAGATGTTCAGAAGGTGTGGATGTTGCAGGGGCAGCCAGATAGGATTTTGCAACAACAGCCAGGGCAGGGAACTTTGTTTCATTTTTCTTCCACCATTGGAGTGGGTTTTTGTCCTTTGGAATGGGTTTCTCCCTAAAGTACACAAGTAGCTCATTTCTGACAGCATCTTCCCTCTAGTCTTGGCCTGGGTCTTCATCTTTCAGCTCCTCATCATCATCTGTGCCAAGCAACGTGTTCAGAACAGAGTTTGGCTTCTGTCTGGAGTGATCTGGCTGGCCACTGGAGGAGTCGTCGTCGTCTTCAGGTGATTTTCACCTTCAGGATGTCGTCGGTTGACAGGAACTTGAGTTTTTGGAATCTCGGATCAAGGGCTGCGGCAAAGATACACACATTGTTCCCGTCTTCATCATATGTAGTCTCAAGCTTCCATCTGATAAATACTGGATTTGATTTGCACACTTAAGATCAAAAAAATTCAAGGTCCTAAGAGAGAAAGATAACAATCTGAATCATTAAAGCTGCAAGCAGCGATGTGCGGGCCCTCGCTTAAGTGGCAACCGCAACCCTGTGCCACCACGAACCAGTCGGCCTCAGCAACAGCAAACGGTGAGCAATCTGCATACAGGGAGTTACATTATAGAAACACCGTCGTTTATGTGCACGTACCAGATTTCCTGCTGCCAGTTCGTGGTCCAATACAGTAGGTTTATATTGACATATTTAACACATCTTTCGGGGCATGACTCTAATCAAACATGCTACGTTTGGAGCAGAGTGGACAATGGTCTCATTACCTAAGCATGCGTACACACAAATGTCTGTGTGAAATAGACAAAATGTCTGTGTGAAATAGTGTGAAACAGAAAACACATGACATCCCAGGGAGTTTAGAGGACGGGTCAAAGAGATTTCTCTTTGTAAAGTAGATAATTAAGATTCACTTGTAGACAAGTAAGTGCCACCGCAACACGATAGCTTAAGGAAAAGAGTAAATGGTAGGTGATGAAATTAACGCTGGCGAAATATTATAGGAATCGTTGTTTATGTATATCTGCCATATTTCATGTTGCCAGCTGGTGGCGCTATTACTATAAGTCCAACTGAAATGGATATGTGCACATGCCAAATATGATGCTGACCTGTTTGAATCTCTATGAGCAGTTAAAAACAGTTTAAAACAGGCCATTTCCCTTTTCCTGCAGGTGGCGCTATAACTGTATCTGAATATTGCCATGGAAATGGATATGTATATGATAGGTGATAAAATGAATGCAGGTGACTAAAAGAAGGATTTGTTATTTATTTATAAGTGCAATGTTTCCTGTTGCCCGCTGGTGGCGCTATGACTATAAGTGAACACTGATATAGGTATGTACACAGGCCACATATGATGCTGACCTTTTTGAATCTCTATCAGGAGTTAATAACTGTTTAAAACTTGCCACTTCCAAAACATGCCATTTCCTGTTTCCTGTAGGTGGCGCTATAACTGTATCTGTATATTGCCATGTAAAGAAAAAAAGTACATGATAGTTGATAAAATGAATGCATGCGAAATATAGTAGGATTTGTTATTTATTTATACGTGCAATTCTTCCTGTTGCCAGCTGGTGGCGCTATGACTAGAAGTGAACACTGACATGGATATGGTTTCAGGTCACGACTCTTATCAAACATAAGAACTGTGATGGTGGTCGGACATTGTGTGTCTGAGTTAATATAGCTTCATGGTTAATGGCGAAACATCAAACTTTGTGATGCCGCCATGGACACGCCCCTAGACGAAAAATAAGGATCTTTCAATGCATCATGACAAAGGTCTGAAGATAATCTTGGCTATACTGGCTAAATATGTTGCTGACCTGTTTGAATCTCAATGAGCAAATAATCACTGGTAAAAACATGTTACTTCCTGTTGATGGCGAAGGCTAAACTTTGGCAGGCCGTCAGGGTCACGTTTCCTGCCGAAAAGTCAAAAGCTCCGCAATTTAGCTTCACAGAGGCCTTAAGATGAAAATGACACGAATATGATGTTGATCGGATAAAATCTCTGGGAGGAGTTCGTTCAAATACGACGCGTGGAAATTGACAGGAAATCAAAAATAACGGACTTCCTGTTTGGTTTAGAGATATGCCCCAAGAGACTTTTCTTAATGATTCGGGGTGTTCTATAAGTCTACCAATTTTGGTGGATGTACGTATTGCGTAGCGGTCTGGGCAGTTCTAGGTGGCGCTAGCGAGCCAATTTGACACGCCTATTTTTAAAACCCCTATCAGACGCCAAGTTTTGTAAGGTCTGATGCACGTGCAATTTATTGTGAGTTTTCGAGCATGTTTAGACCGTCTAAATTGCGATCAAAGCGAGATCCGAATAACACAGAAACAATAGGGCTCTGCACTGCAGAGCAAGCTGGTGGCTTGCTCTTTCGTGGCTTGCTCTTTCGTGCTCGGGCCCTAACTAGCTCTACGTGATAGAATGCCAATAGGAAAGCATTGAAAGATGCCAACTGGGAAAGCTTGATTAAAATATTCAGATAGATCACTATAAGAGATTTAAAGAGCTGAATAATTAAACTAATCTTGAAACAATCTCTGCTGCTGCGATTTGGAAGGTGGCGATGGGAGCAGACTCAAAGGCTGCCTGCGCGGACTTCTGTAGGCCTTTCACCAGCGGAGGCAGGAAAGAGACTGTGACGTATGCCTCTCCACTCAGGAAGACGGTGGCTTGCGCGAAGGGCTCAAGTGCTTGCTGTAGTTCCTCCAGGAGGCCTCCAGGTCAGCTTTCATATCCAGGTAGTGCTTTGCTGCCCTGGTGACCTCTGGGTCTGAAAGGGTTGGGGTTACAGGCCACCGCTGCTCAAGGAGGCGTGTGATCATATCGTAAGAACTATTCCAACTAACAGCTACATCCTGGGTCAATTTGTGATGAGCTGTGCCCATTTGCTCTTGTTTGAGTTTCAACTTCATGGTGGCGACATCGCTCCTATGGAAGTACCCAACGAGGCTCCTTGCTCCCCCAAGTGCCTTGTTGATTCGGGAATCTTTCAGAGCATGGTTGACGATCAACTGGGTGGTATGGCCATCACATGGAAGTGAGGCAACACCATGCCTCTCCTCAAGGATTCTAATGGCTTTCACCACATTAGCTGCATTATCGTGGACCATCGCCTGGACATCATCACGGAGAGAGAAGTCAAACTTCTCTTCAACCTCTTCAATCCAATCCAGCGAGCAATGTTTTTCTGCAGTGTGACTGTCCTCAAGGGGATTTGTGCACCAAACTACTAAGACCATCTCCCAGTTGTCGTTGATGTAGTGGCAGGTCAGTCCGAGGCATGCCTCTGTGGCAATACTTGTCCAGGCATCGGTGGTGAGAGTGATTTTTTTTGTGATCAACATTTTTTATTGGTTCAAACTACAACAAAAAACACTCACAAAACCAACAACAATAATAGAAAAAACGAAACAAAAAAAACATTATAAATCAATAAATAAAATGAATAAATAAGAAAACATCCAGACAGAAAAAGTGGGCAACAGACCTGCTTCCTGCTTTGTGATGAAAGAAGAAAGAAAAAATAGGTGACTATAATTTATTCACATACTCTAGTAAATCAGACCAAAAATTGTGCCAGGTATTAATAGTATCAGGTTTAGCCTTATTAAGACGTGCTGTTGTATATTCAAAGGACACTATATTTATAAGATTATGAATCCAATATGTTTTTTTACACATAATTGGTGTGAACCAATTCTGTATTATTGCTTTTTTAGCAGATGTAAAACCAGCAAACAGCATTTTCTTTTTTATCAGACCTACGTCAAGATCAGAATCATCATTAAGAAAACGTAAACTTGGATTTGCAACATGGTCAATTTGTAATAGAGAGGATAAATTAGAATTAACATAGGTCCACATACTAGAAACAATTGGGCACTCCCAAAATATATGGAGAAAGGTACCTGATATTGTACTGTTGCAGATATGGCAATTATATGTTGATTGTAACTTCATTTTAAACCTCTTATAGGGGGTAATGTATGCTCTATGGATAACTTTGAAGTGGATTCGACGGTTAGCCAGATTTTTAGACGTTAAACTGAGATTTGACCACACCCTCCCCCAGTCAGGTGTTATATTGAGACAGGATAATTCGCAATTCCAGATATATTGAATAGAGAGAGGTTTAGTCTTGTAATCATTGAGCCTGCCATATATATATGAGACAGATGTCCGACCATGAGGGGGTGCAATCAAATCCCATATAGGGTGTGGAGAGACTGGAGAATCCCAAGGAACTCCATATGCCTAGAGAGCAGATCTAAGTTGAAAGAAGACAAAGTACGAAGATGCTGGTAGCAAGAATTTGGTTCTTAGCGCCTGAAGTGAACAGAGGCCCAAATTATCATACAGATCACTACACGTATTTATGCCCAGTGAGGACAAGGAAGGTTGAACAAATGGACGAAAAATTAAATTAAAATTGTTCCATAATGGTGTATTCCTACAAATTTGAACGGCCCTCCCATCAAACGTTCCACCCTTTTCCAGATTCTAATAGAATTTGATATAATAGGACCAAATCTTTGTTTAATAACTTTCTTTCCAGTACCAGTAAAAATAATATCTTGTAATCTATGTGGTTTGACAATGTCAGATTCAATCACTCTCCACGAGACTGTAGAGTCAGATTCAACCCAAGAATAGAGAGCCTTAATTTGGAATGACCAGTAGTATAGTTCAAAATTTGGTACAGCCAATCCCCCAGAGTTTACAGAATGCTGAAGTGTGGCAAGTTTAATTCTAGGTTGTTTACCATTCCATATAAATTTAGAAATTAAAGTTTTTATCTACTTGAAATAGTTAAGGGGCGGAGAGAGTGGTAGCATAAAAAACAAGAAATTAAGTCGAGGCAATAGATTCATCTTAACTGTAGATATTCTACCTGGGAGGGAAACTTTGAGGTTATTCCATCTTTCAATATCATTTTTTGTCTTCGTTAAAATGGTGTTGTAATTGTAATTGTAATTTTTATATATAGTAATGCCCAGATATGTAAAGGAGTCCTTAACAGGGATAAATGAAGGAATATGGGATTTAATTTTAATATTTTTGATAGGCATTAGCGCAGATTTGTTCCAGTTAATTTTGTAGCCCGAGAAGCTACCAAAATGATCAAATTCCTTAATTATGCAAGGTACTGAGGTGTCAAAGTGATCTAAATATAAAATTATATCATCGGCATATAACGAGACAACATGGTTATGTTCATGAATCCTAATTGGTGTTGCTTTAGACATTCTAATAGCTTGTGCTAGTGGTTCAAGTGATAAGCAAAACAAAAGTGGGGAGAGTGGACATCCCTGCCTTGTTCCTCGTTGGAGAGGAAACGAGGGAGATATAATATTGCTAGTCAGTACTGATGCTTCGGGTAAGTGATATAATGTCTTTATCATAGAAATAAAGCACTCGCCAAAGCCAAAATTTTGCAGAACTGGCCAAATATAGTTCCATTCCAGTCTATCAAAGGCTTTTTGTGCGTCAAGTGAGAAAACAGCACAAGGACTCATGTAAGAATTTGCAAAGTCAATGACATGGAGAAGTCGGCGCATATTATCAGACGCATGACATCCTCTTATAAAACCAGTTTGATCTTGATTAATTAAACGGTGTATTACCTTTTCAATGCGAGAGGCAAGGACTTTGGCATATATCTTTGTATCACAAGGAATTAATGAGATTGGCCTGTAACTGGAACAATCTAAAGGATCTTTTCCTTTTTTTAAAAGCAGAGAAATCAGAGAGGTTTTTTGATCCCTATGGAATTAGGGATGGGCGATATGGCCTAAAATCCATATTGCGATATACATTGCAGCCTATTGCAATAACGATATATATTGCGATATATATATTATAATACAACCATTTCAGAACAGGTTAGATGAATATAAAAGTATTTCCTTCTAAAAGGCACTATACTTAGTTTAAGTCCTTGGTTCTTAAATGCCACCCAAGTTGCAGAGAACAGAAAACTGGTGTCTTTTTAGTTAAGGAACATACACTGTACTGAAAATACTTCCAGTATTGATTAGGCAAAGAAAATTATTTTGTGTAAATGCACAAAAACATATTTCAAACCTGCAGCCGAGGTAACGCATTTGGTTTTAAACATTTTGTTCTCCTAATGAAATTAAAACTGGTGTCTTGTTAATAAAGGAACAGACACTGTGAATTAGGGATATCCTTTCAGTATTAGGCATGGCTATTTTAAATAAATACAATTTTTGCCTGGCAATGCTGGTATTCAACGACATGTTTAGTTTTGAGGTGGTAGAACCATGGGCGTAAATCTTATTTAACAGTAGGGGGGGACAATACATACAAAATTTCTCAAGAGCAATTTTTGAAGGGGACACAAATAATACAGTCAAAATAGTACTAACTATGACACTAAGCGACAATATGCATTAGATTTATAGGTTTATCATGCAGACTTACAGTTATATTATAACTGAATTGAACTGTCACAAACTGTAATACAAGTGAACAAAAAAGCTTTTTTCCATTTATATATTTTTTGTCTTTGTTGTGAAGACAGGAAACAAATATAAAAACAATCTACCCTTGATACTACATGTTGACAATGAGTCACTTTTTAAACACTATTAAAATAAATATTATATAACCAAATAAAAAGTCAGTAACAGTAAAAGATGCTTAATATCTGTGTTATACTCGTTATGAATCGCTCGAGTTTCATTAAAGGGAATGTTTAACTTATCCGCCACGCACATAGGCTACTGCACAAAATAGATGCTGAAAAAACGACATCCTCCAACTGAATGAAAGCTGTGCACCTCTTGTGAACGCTAAATATAGTGACAACGTCACAAAATTGCCATCGTTATGTTCGCGGCTGAGTGTGACACGGGACCTGAATGGTGGGATCGGTGGATAATTATTGCAAACGGTTAATGTTCACATCATGCCAGGTCCCCTAAAATAAAACAATGCATGGGAACGGCGTGTAAAATTGCAGTTTGTGACGTTCTATGTAACGAGCTATCCTTAACTAGCTAACGTTTACTAGCTAAGTAACGTTTTAATCGCTAACATAGCAGATTCATGGAAAATACATCGGTAATCAGCATTTTTTGCAACAACTAATTTATTAATGAATCAGCCTCAACCACATTAAAGAAAATCCCTTCATTTAAAGTGAGTAAAATAGCTTCTTACTGGAGTTCAAGAGCCACTGATGGACTGAGCCGCATAACTGAATTGAATGTGAACACACTGCCGGCTGCAGCTCGTGGCTCTAAATTTCGCGTGTAGATTCCGTCATCAACATGCATTATCGCGATAGTGCAATAGAATTAAAATCTCTATCGTAGGCCAATTTTGTATCGTTTATATCGCATATCGTTTATATCGCCCATCCCTATATGGAATATGCCGTGCTCGATCGCAAAGGTGAGCGAATCAAGCATAAGAGGTCCTACGATATCCCAGAGTTCTAAGTATAATTCAGGTGGGATACCATCCAAGCCTGGTGACTTCCCCTTCTGAAGATGTTTTAAGGATTCATAGCATCCAGAGTTTCCTTTTCCAATCCTGAAATCTGGGACAGTTCTAATCTATTTAGGTAATTCTTGCAAGATGATTCATCAAAACTGGTATCAGATTTATATAAATTTGTGTAAAAATTCCTAAATATGCCATTAATCACCTTGGGATTAGTAGAAATCTGATCATCTGATGATTTTATTGCACTGATATAGGCCTTTGACTCGCATTCCTTCAACCTAAGGGCTAACAAGTGACTGGCTCTCCGACTCAAAATAATACTTCTGCCTAGTCCTATGCAGAATGAACTCTGCTTTGGACTGTGAAAGCATATCATACTCTTTTTTTTTTAAAGAGGATAGCATTACAGCCTGAGGATCTGAAAAATGTTGTTGTTGTAGATCTTGTAGTGTTTTTATCTTATTTTCCAGTTGTACAAGCTGGCGAGTTTTGGATTTGGCAAGATTAGAAGAGAAAGAGATGCAGAACCCCCGTATCGCACACTTAGTCGTTTCCCATAGAATTTGAGTGTCAACACCACAGTGTGTATTAATGGCTTGGAACTCCTTTAAATGTGCCTTCAGAGAGTTAATGAACGCCAAATTACTGAGTAGGGATGTGTTAAAACGCCATCTAGGGGCCTTCGCCCTATTACTGGAAAGATGGATTTTACATAACACAGCCGAATGATCAGAGACTAAAATTGGTAATATAGAAATAGAAGAGTTAGATGAAATTAAGGCTGGGCTTAGAAATATATAGTCTATCCTCAAGAAAGTTTTATGCCTATTAGAAAAAAAAGTGAATTCCTTACTCGCTGTGTTTTGAGTTCGCCATAGATCAATTATTAGATTAGATTCATTAGATTAGATTCAACTTTATTGTCATTACACATATACAAGTACAGTGTAACGAAATGTAGTTTAGGTCTAACCAGAAGTGCAATTAGCAAGTGCAGGATATACAGTGTGAATAAATACAGAATACAATATTAAGGAAATACTTTACAATGGGCATGTACTATGAAAATATGACAGTTGGTATGTACTATGGACAATATATACAGAAGGATATATACTGTGAACATTAATGTACAGGTGGTTATGAACAGATAACAATTAAGACTATACAATAGTGCAAGTGACTTAAGTGTGCATTCATTACAGACATTAGCTATTAAAGTTACAGTGCAGTAGATGAGTTAATAAAGTTATTAAGGTTACAGTGCAGTAGATGAGTTAATGCGGTTATTAAAGGTACGGTGCAGTACATGAGTTAATGCAGTTATTGAAGTTATGGTGCAATAGATGAGTAGATGCCGTTAATAGAGTTACAGTGCAGTAGATGAGTTAGTGCAGTTATTGAAGTTACAGTGCAGTAGATGAGTAGATGCAGTTAATAGAGTTACTAAGTTACTAATACAGTTATTGAAGTTACAGTGCAGTAGATGAGTAGATGCAGTAAATAGAGTTACTGAGTTACTAATACAGTTATTGAAGTTATGGTGCAGTAGATGAGTAGATGCAGTTAATAGAGTTACTGAGTTACTAATACAGTTATTGAAGTTATGGTGCAGTAGATGAGTAGATGCAGTTAATAGAGTTACTGAGTTACTAATACAGTTATTGAAGTTATAGTGCAGTAGATGAGTAGGTGCAGTTAATAGAGTTACAGTGCAGTAGATGAGTTAGTGCAGTTATTGAAGTTACAGTGCAGTAAATGAGGTAATGCAGTTATGAGAGTAGTCCATTAGTGCAAATGAGCATTCAGTATAATATTCCTTGTGTGCAAGTGAGCAGTATAGAGTGCAAATGATGCTGTGTGTGTGTAAACAGTCCGGTAGAGCAGATACATGAAGTACTGGTGTGTACAGTTCAGTCATGCATGGCAGCCCTGTAGTGCAATGTAAACAATGTAATGGCAGCATTAAAGTTAAAGTTATGAGGGTAGTGAAATCAGTGGGGGGCAGAGTTCAATAATGAAACAGCTCTGGGAAAAAAGCTGTTTCCTAGTCTGCTGGTTCTTATCCGGAGGCACCTGTAGCGCCTACCTGATGGCAGGAGAGTAAACAGTCTGTGAGCGGGGTGAGAGGAGTCCTTGAGAATGCTGCGAGCTCGACACAGACAGCGTTTCTTCTGGATGTCCTCAATGGAAGAGAGTGTAGTCCCTGTGATGCGCTGGGCTGTTTTCACCACCCGCTGCAGTGCCTTGCGCTCAGCAACAGAACAGTTCCCATACCAGACTGTGACACAGTTGGTTAGGATGCTCTCTATCGTGCAGCGATAGAAGTTCACCAGGATAGTTGAAGACAGTTGGTTCTTCTTCAGTGTCCTCAGAAAGAAGAGACGCTGGTTAGCCTTCTTGACCAGGCATGAGGTGTTGGTGGTCCAGGACAGGTCCTCCGAAATATGGGTCCCCAGGAACTTAAAACTGGAAACACGTTCAACAGCCATCCCATTAATGTGGATGGGGTCGTGTGTGCCTCCTTTCGCCTTCCTGAAGTCCATGATGATCCCCTTTGTCTTGGAGACGTTAAGGAGCAGGTTGTTGTTTGAGCACCATGTGGCCAGGTGCCGTACCTCCTCCCTGTAAGCAGTCTCATCGTTGTGGCTGATGAGACCATCAAGTTCGCAGACGATACAACAGTGATTGGAGTTAGATCCATTCACAGGCCTGCAGTCGAGTGTGAAAAGGGAGTAAAGAAAGGGGCTCAGTACGCAGCCCTGTGGTACACCAGTGTTGAGGGTGATTGTGGTGGAGCAGATGTTGCCTAACCTAACAAGCTGAGGCCGGTTCGTCAAGAAATCCATAATCCAGTTGCAGGTTGAGTTGTTAATGCCTAGATTTTGATGATTAGCTTGGAAGGGATGACGGTATTGAATGCAGAGCTGAAGTCTACAAACAGCATGCGTGCATAAGTGTCCTTATTGTCCAGATGTGTGAGCACGGAGTGCAGCGCCATAGACACAGCATCATATGTGCTCCTATTGCTACGGTAGGCAAATTGGTATGGGTCCAGTGTGGATGGTAGAGAGTCTTTTAGGTGTGACAGGACCAGCCGCTCGAAGCACTTCATAACAATGGGTGTGAGTGCTACAGGGCGGTAGTCATTCAGGCATGTTGAGCTGGAATTTTTTGGAATGGGCACAACGGAGGTGGATTTAAAACATGCTGGAACCACTGCTTGGGCGAGGGACAGGTTGAAGATGTCCGTGAAGACCCCAGCGAGCTGCTCTGCACATGCCCCGAGTACGCGACCAGGGATGCCATCTGGGCCAGCAGCTTTGCGCGCGTTTATCCGGCTTAGTGCAGTGAAAACATCTGTGGAATTTAGTGTGATGATTGGGTGGTCAGTAGAAGGTGTGAGCCTGGTGGCAGGTTCCTTATTGTCTCTCTCAAAGCGTGCATAAAAGTCATTAAGCTCACTCAGGAAGGCGGCATCTGTGGTTATGGGGATGGAGTGGTTGGGTTTGTAGTCACTTATGGCCTGGATGCCCTGCCACATGCGTCGAGGGTCAGAATTGGAAAAATGCTCCTCTAGCTTCAACTTGTAGCAGTGCTTGGCCTTTCTGATGCCCCTCTTCAGATTTGCCCTGGAAGTACTGTAGGCATGTGCATCACCTGATCTGAAGGCAGTGTTGCGTTCTTTCAACAGGAGGCGCACTTCCTTGTTCATCCATGGTTTCTGATTGGGGTATATGGTGATCTGCTTCTGAGTTGTGACACTATCAATGGTGGTATTGATGTAGTCCAATACAGAGGAGGTGTAGCTGTCTATGTCCGTGTCAGAGCCACTGGTTGCCTGAGAAGCAAACATACTCCAGTCTGTGTGTAGAAACCTTTCCTGGAGTGTGAAGTCTGCCCCCGCAGGCCACACCTTGATGGTCTTCACTGATGGCTTCACACGATTAATGAGAGTTGAATACTTGGGGGTGAGGAACAAAGAAAGGTGATCAGATTGACCCAGGTGGGGGAGGGATGTCGCGGCGTTGAGTTCTTGAATGAATTTATTCAATAGCTTGGAGGATGGATTAATTGTTGCATCTGGGCAAGATTTGTCTAATGTAGGATCTAATACAGCGTTAAAGTCACCTCCCAACACTAAAGAGCTATCTATATCATTTAGTAAGGTATTGGAGATTTTTGTGAAAAACGCATTATCGGTCTCATTTGGGCAGTAAATAGATGCCAATGATATCCTTTCATTATACAGTTTAAGACGGATAAAGACCAATCTACCCTCATCATCACTCCCTGTATGTTCAATAGTTAAGTGCAACTTTCTATTGACCAAGGTAAGCACACCTTTGGTCTTATTAAGGGCACAGGAAAAAGCAGCCAATTTATAATGCTTGTTCTGAAAACGAGCTACATCACATTGTTTTAGATGTGTCTCCTGTATAAGGGCACAAGATGCAGAATTGCGGTGTAGGTATTCTAATATTCGGGTGCGTTTGATTGCAGAGTTTAGGCCGTTCATGTTCAGTGATAGAATATTCAAACTATCCATTGTACATTAACAGCATTATGTTAGGTCTTATTGAAGAGAATAAATAAACAAAACAATAAAATAATACCCGAGTGTTATTATATACACTATATAGCAATTTGTCCATAGAGAGAATCAATTTAAAGAAGATTAAACATAAGTTATTGGGGCAGTGGTGTCTGTTGCAAAGGGTAATCTTAAGTAAAAGAATAGAAAGACAGATAACTATGTACACAAACCAAAACAGACCGCACATCAACAAACATGTAGGTCTGTATGAACTCAAAACATTTCGGATACGTGGCCGATCCACTACAACGCTAGCCATATCCCACGGTTGGCCCGCTAAGGCAAATTTTCGTAAATTATCGAACATACTCCTATTAGCCCAAGGAAGTTGTTAGTCTTACCAGTCAACGGACTGTTATTTGTGAGGAAAAATAACATCCCATATCCCAACAGCAAGTTAACCGGTATCCATGTGTCTTAATCAGATATCCATGTTTCTCCCATCGTGGTCTTCACCCGTGCAGCTAAGATTGCCACGAGCCCTGATGTTAAATGTTGTAATGGTAGCCGCGGTGATCCCGTTACTTTGGAGAGCTTCAGCATAAGTCTTCCGTGTCTGTGCCAGTGAGCTGACAAAATCATCTGCTTTTTGAGGAAGATCAAACATCATATTCTCTCCATTGTATTGCAGCTTGAGTGCCGCCGGATAGACGAGGAAGGGCCGTAGACCCTGTGCTGTCATCTTTTTCAGGATTGGATTAAAACTCTTTCTCTTAGCCGTTGTAGTTGGACTAAAGTGGGGGAAAAACAGCAGCGTGACATTGTCGTGTGCGTATTTAACCGGGTACGCCTGCCGAGCACCTTTAAGGATCTCCAATCTGTCCTTCCATCTCAGAGCCCGAAAGATAAGAGTTGGTGGCCGTCCTGGGTTATTTTTTCTTCCATCATACATACGATGAGCTCGATTTTTTTCTTCCATGATACATGCGATAAGCTTAGCTCTGAGGAAACCAGCTGCGTCGGAGCCCTCTGCACCTTCTGGCAGCCCGACCAGTCGAACATTGTTTCTCCTGCTTCTATCCTCAATATCCGTCATCTTATCCGCAAGTTGTTGAAGTTGCTGTTTTAGATTTGTGACAGTACGTCTATCCTCACGTGCATCCACCTGAACTGAATCTATCCGTTCCCGTGTTTGTTTCGTCGCGTTAGCTAAATTTTGGTATTCTGCTTTTAGTCATTTGGCAGACGCTTTTTTATCCAAAGCTGTTATTTGTGAGGAAAAATAACATCCAATATCTCAACAGCAAGTTAACCGGATGGAAGCTTTTAGGGTTTTAATAGAGTCGTTGGTCGTTCGTATGTCTGTGTGCAGGTCACGCAACGCAGCGTTCAAGATAGTCTATTGCTTCTCTTACTGCAGAAGCTACCATTGAATCAAGGTTGCGTCGCTGCTCATCCAATGCTAATTTGATACCATTAGCAATTGCGGAGTCGAGATCCTCCCTGGAAATGTTTTTTTTGAATTTCTTCTTAATTGGCGATTGTTCAAGTTCTCTTTTCCGATCGCCCTTGACTCCTGGAGTATTCATGGTGGGTTAGGTAGAGATAAGATCGAAATTTACTGACTGGATTAAAGTATATTTGACAAAGCGACCGGAGCAAATGACTACAGGTGCATTGTTGCCGAAGGGTCACGTGATCTCTCGTGAGAGTGATTTTTGAAGACCTCTTCTTTAGGTCTTTCTTCAGATCTTCAAGAGTATGTTGATACGCCACTACCTGGAGGTACATTTGAAGCCTGGGCGGCATATTCGATCATGTCTATGAAGGCTTCCTTCTCAACAATAGACATAGGCTTCATGTCTTTGAGGATCACCTGTAAGATAAAGAAAATTATTATTAATAACAACATTAACATAGCACCTTTCATAGAGCCATATGTTGCTTACAGTGTAAAAAGATGAATTATTAGTAGTGGTGGGCATAGATTAATATTTTTAATCTAGATTTATCTTGGAATTAATCTAGATTAATCTAGATTAAAATGGCTCATTTGAATTCTGCCGAAGGCATTCAGAATATGTGTGCTACCCAAATAATGACTAAAAGTAAGTCTTTGAGAACGGGTTTCTCAAGCCAGGTGGTGCATTAGACCAGGGGCTCATCTCCTGTTTCCAAAATGCATAACAAACTGCTTGAGAAAGCTGTTCTACTATGATAATTTGTGATGAAAATTAAATTATGTTCAATAAGATGTACTTGTTTACCGCATTAGCTAAGGGATGCTTTGTGTTTAGGTGGTACTTGA
This sequence comes from Triplophysa tibetana, assembly GCA_008369825.1. Lineage (NCBI taxonomy): Eukaryota > Metazoa > Chordata > Actinopteri > Cypriniformes > Nemacheilidae > Triplophysa > Triplophysa tibetana. Next base: position 6,002,651 of record CM017900.1, read on the forward strand.
GACTGGAAGAGCTCTTACAGTACATTTACATTTAGTCATTTATCAGACGCTTTTATCCAAAGCGACTTACAAAGAGTTAGGGAGCAACAAGCGATATGTCATACAGGAGCCATAATACATTAGGTGCCAATACAAAGTTACTGGTTTCAACTAAAGCTAGACCACTACCTGTTGAAAGTGTTTTTTTTCCTGTATGTAAACCAATTCCGTACAGTAAACCAATTCCACATTGAACAAGGTGCAAACAACCTTAGTCTTGTCGAGGTTTCCATTGGGAAGCTTTCCCTGAAGCAAACCTGGCAGCTTCATAGCTGCATCCATGTTAGCACGTCACGTTTGATGTGGTAATTTCACAGTAACGTTATGTTGTGTTCAGACCAAACGCGAATGGCGCGTCAAGCGCGAGTGATTTACATTTTAAGTCAATGCAAAGAGGCGATAGACCTACTTGCTGCGCAAATGAAGCCCTGGTTATGAGATGAGGCGGCGCGAATGACACGAATCACGCGAGTTGAAAAATCTCGTTCTCGCCCCCTACAATGCAATTAAGCTATGTATACATCCGTGCTAAAATATCAAGGTGAAAGTCATCAAAGCTTGCGTAGTATAGACCCAGCTCCCAACCCAACTTTGAAAATAGATTAACGGCAACATTTTTTTTATCGCCCGATAACAGTCTCACTTTAACGCAGCACGTTAACGGCCCACCACTAATTATTAGACAATGTTGCATACAGTGTAAAAAGATGAATTATTAGCCAATCCAAACAAGAACATATAGAAAAGGGCCAAGTTAACTGAAGAAACACTCATAACCTCGCTTATAAATATAGGACACCAAAAATGGGCACAGCCATTCCATGCTAAAATATGCCCAAAGCAAGCTACAGTAATAATAATTACATTTACATTTAGGCATTTTGCAGACACTATTATCCAAAGCGACTTACATTGCTTTATCCTATACATTTTACATAGGCATTTGCACTCCCCTTGCGTCGAACCCACAACCTTGCGTTGTTAACGCAATGCTCTTAACGATGAGCTAGAGGAAAGCTACAATTACTTGATCTCAAGATCCTTTTGCTCAGTTCGGCTGCCTTCAGTGGCGTGCATTGCGTCTCTTTCCCAAGAGAGGACGCCAAGGTTCATTGCTTTGTCCTAGAAAACACAAAAGCAATGCATATTAGACCAACAGCTATGACAATTGGGTATTTTAAATCTACTCTTTACCTCATTGCAGTGCTATGCTATGATTGGTTTATTTGAATGCTAGCATGGCTATCTAGCAGCTGTGCACTTGGTGGTGCTAGGCTAACCAAGTAACCAACGCATCTTAGCTCTCTGTGCAGTTTGTTCGTGCTAGGTAAGTAGCTAACGTGAACGTCAGCTACTATAGATAGCTGTGTTCTGCAGCCGTAAGCTAGCTTCCATTCAAGCCAACATTAGGTGACAACTAACGTTAGCTAAACACAGCTCTCTAGGTGCCAGTAGCTACCTAGCACGAACAAACTGCACAGAGAGCTAAGATAGTAAGCTAGCACCACCGAAGTGCGCAGAGTTCAAGCTACACAACGCACTACACAAACATGAAATTAATTTAGCCAACGTTAGTACTAACTTGTTATTTTCTCCTTCACTGGTGACAATGGGGTGCTCCATTTGGCAAAGAGTGCAAATAACGACACCTTTACGTTTGGGACTAAATTTGAAGTGTTCCCCTACCTTCGAAGATTTAGGGCGAGTGTTTTTTTTAGGATATTTCTTTTATTGGGGGCTTTGTTCAGAATTATGTGAGAGGTTGCTGTTTCGTCCTCCATTCTGCAATGTTTTGGTCTCCCACCTGTGTGGCGAGCTGCTGCAAAGTGTTTACTAAAAATATGACACCGACGACGCGTCGCTACAGGCCTAATATGCCGTGCCCTTTCTACGTTGTGGTACCCTGCCATAGATACTCTGCTTGTTCAGTGTTTTACGTACTCTTTTTCATTTATTTTTGGTTCTCAATAAAGACATCAAAATAATAAAAAAAAAATGTAATCTTTCTACACATTTTATTTGCCAATACCCTTGACTAAGGTGAAGATCAGATCACATTTTATAACAAATTATTTCAGAAAACCATAAAAAAATATATTCTTTACATGATTTTTCTTGCCAATGTAAAAGTGTTTTTAAAGTCTGGCGATGTAAAAAGTGTATCTCCGCTGGCCTTACTGGTGCAGCAAATCCACATTTTGTTGAGGAAACGTTAATACATAGTCGAACAGTGGGAGCTCACAGTACGGTAAATTGCCATATTGTTTTGACTATACTCGCGTGACTGAGCCCATAACACACACTTTCGTTTTCAGAAAGTTCCGTCTTGAAGTTTACATAGAAACGAAAACTGCAGCATTTTCAAAAAGTCTCACTTTGAGACCTCAGTTTCTTGCAAACACCATTTCCATATAAACGGACAGCTAAAACATTTTTTGCGTTTTCAGCTGAAAACGGTCTCTTGTGTAAACGTCCTCTATAGAAATATGGTGTTTCCTTCCACCTATATGCTGATGACGTGCAATTGTATCTCCCCCTAAAAGGTAACGAAAAATCTAAAATTGGAGCACTACATAGATGCATCTATGAACTGAAATCATGGCTGACCAATAACTCTCTGACCCTTAATGAAGGGGAAACACAAGTCATCCATTTTGAACCTAGTGATGCTTTAAATGTCACTTCTGTTTTTTTTTTAGTTCTTTTATATAGTCCCATATCTTTTTCCTAGTCTGAGTGTGTTGTGTCAAATCCTGTTGATCGATCAAGTTTAGGAGATAATGTGTAGTTGAAGTCTCCTGCAATTATTCATTTACCTTGTAAGGAGGACAGCAGATGAAAAAGTTTTTTCAAAAAAGCTTTGACTATCTGTATCAGGGTCATACACATTTGCCAGAATAATTTCTTCATTAAATATCGAGCCTTGAATTATTACGTGATGCCCTGCGGAGTCCTGTAAATCCTTGGATATTTGTAATGGGACTGACTTTTGTACTAAGGTCATTACCCCCCTGGAGTTAGAAGAAAATAAAGCTGAATAAATTTGTCCTTTGGTTTAACTCAACTCAACTTTATTTATATAGCGCTTTTTACAATTTTCATTGTTACAAAGCAGCTGTACATGAGACACATTGACTACAAGTAAAACAACTAAAGTCATATACCTGTTAAACCAAGGAAAAGGTTAAAACACAAAAGACAGACATACAAATCCTCACAATATACATACATACTTACACACATTGACATAGACGCACACTCGCACACACGCACAGTGAAAGCACACATTAGAGATAAAGGAGAGAGAACCACAGGTCAAATATTAAATGGACTATACATTCTTATATGCAGTATTAATTATGTCTAATTTCGGAATTCTAAAGCAGCCCCCCCCCGGCCAGGCAAATAGTGCAAAACAGTATGCAAACGGTGGCGAGGAACCCAAAACTCCAATCGAGAAAAAAACCTCAGGAGAACCCAGGCTCAACCAGGGGTTACCAGTTCCCCTCTGGGAAAAGCTTTTGCATCTGCACAAGCTCAACAGTGCTTGCACAACAAGGCTAAATAAAACATAAATAAACTTACTAATAAGGTTAATTATAGATTTAAGATTATCATTATCAATCTAATAGCATTTGAAATTTTGTAGTGAAATCGTGTCAAGTCGCCGCGTCCTTTATCCAGCTCTATCATCTCAGCTCTTGTCAGTTCACCGCTTCCCATTCTCAGCTCTAGCAATCAGGTCTGGGCATGAACTGCATCCTGCGGTAACCTTTGAACAAAGAGACAAGACTGGTTGAGAGGAGAGTACTGTTCTGCACTCTTTAATGCAACAAGTACATCATTTGTTGTTGGATTTGTTCCTGGTTCCAGTTGTTCTAAATAATGCAGCCTAAATCCTCTGAGGATTATTATTATGGAATTGTAGTGTATGCAAGATTGAAAAGATGCGTCTTTAGTCTAGATTTAAACTGACAGAGTGTGTCTGCCTCCCGGACAGTGCAGGGAGGAATATTCCAAAGTTTAGGCGCTAGATAAGAAAAGGATCTACCACCTGCACTTGATTTTGAAATTCTAGGTATTACCAACTGACAGGACGCCTGAGAGCGTAATGCACGTGGAGGACTATAATACAATAGAAGTTCATTCAAATACTGCGGCGCTAGACCATGTAGGGCTTTGTAGGTAATAAGCAAGATCTTAAAGTTAATGCGATGCTTTATAGGTAACTAGTGCAAGGTTGACAGAACCGGGCTAATATGCTCATACTTTTTTGCATGTGTATGAACTAGAGCTGCCGCGTTTTGGACCATTTTGAGTTTTTGTAATATGCCTGCAGGGCAACCAACAGTGCATTACAATAATCAAGTCTTAATGTCATGAATGCATGATTTAACTTCTCAGCATCTGACAGGGACAGCATGTGATGTAGTTTAGATATTCTTAAAATGGAAAAACGCAATTTAACAGGTTTTGGCTACATGGCTCTCAAATGACAGATTACTATCGAATAGAATGCCAAGATTCTTAGCTGACGACAAGGGTTTTATGGAGCATCTGTCAATAGTTAAGCAGTATTCTTGGTTGTTACGTACGGCGGTTTTCGGTCCAATAAGTAACACTTCTGTTTTGTCCGAGTTCAGTAATAAGAAATTGTAACTCATCCAAATGTAAAGCATGGTGGGAACTACAGGTCAACTTCCAAAGTAGTTATATCTACAAAAATTATTTATGTAGTCTCAACACAAACTAAGTAAACTTAATTTTACAATTTAAATGGGTTTAACATGATAAATTTGTAGATTTTATTCCCAAGATTTTTACGTTATTTTAACTCAATTTGTATTACATCATTCTATTAAGTATACCTTAATAATTTATTTTCATAAAATCTTCTAACCCACATAATTTTCTTTTCCAGTGCTCCAACAAACAGTTTCCCGTTTTTCATTCAGAACGTCTGATTTCATAATTTGCTTTATTCGAAGATGACATGTCAGTAATAGCTAACTAATCTTTTTTGTATAAACCAAGACGCATTAATGCATGCTGCATGAATATTGATATTAAATTACTGTCGGTCAAGGTAAATTGGATCAACAAATAATTTGAGGTTCAGGAGAATGAATTATGAAATGTTAATGTTCCCCACCCGTTGCTTTTAATATGTGAAAATCGTTTCTTTTGAAGTACCTGGTGATTTTTGTTGAGTATGTTTTCAAGTAGTTTGAAAAATATATTTTTAAAAGACAAATTATCAATGATGGACACCTTAAAGCAGTTGTGTTCCAATTCTTTTAATTTGAGCAGACGGACAAACAAGAGCCTGCTCTGGGTCTTCTGGTTTCTTCGGTGGAGGGAACAGACAAAAAGTTGTCTTTCAGATCGGCTGACATGATCACAAAAGCCACCATGATGGTCGGTGACAAGGTCAAGTTCAACATTTCCACCAACAGCGTGACTAAGGAAGAGAGTGCTGTCAACTTAGTCATTCTTCCCGAGAGCTACCTGACCGACTCTAAAGAGCAACGAAAGAATGTGAGTGTTTTTGTGGTGAGACTTCTGTGGGAGATTTTGGCCGATTCAAGCAAGATGTTTTGGTTGCTTCAGCACTGCTGAAATTTTTTATAATTTCTCTTACTGTCAGCAGAATTACCCACTTTTTGGCGTGTTCGCACTGGAGGGATTTGAAACTGTGTGAAAATACCTGTTGTGCATTTAAACCTAAGTGTATCTTTAGAATTCGTATCCAGATGCAAAACTAGACAACCACTCCTTTAAAAATGTCCGATGTGAGAAACTCTGCACATGCTTATGCTTACGACATGCTTCTATCTAAATAGGGTCACGTTATCAAGCTGGATGATAATTCTGGCTTTATCAAGACACAACAGGCCCCAAAAATATTTTTTAACATGAGTGAGGTCTTGGAAGAAACCAAGCTCACTTTTTTCGAGAAGGTTGAATATACAGTAGCAACGGTAAGTTCCCCGCCACCGAAACATCATGGTCTTTGGCGTTTGACATGATTTAATTTTCAGCCTGTAGTTTCTGAAAAGCTAAAGAAAAATTTGTATGTGAATTATGTTTTCATGGTGTAATGTTCCTCCTGTATGAAGAATGAAGGAGCTGCCGGTGGAAGTCAAGCTATTAGAATAAGACGACTGAATGAGGGCATCTTCACCTCTGCATCAAAGCCAGAGGCCGTTGGGGTTAAAGAGAAGGTGCGAATCATGTTTCTTTGTTTTTAAAGAGTAAGTCATCCACAAATAAAACCTTTCTCATAACCGGCAACCCTCCCGGATATATATGACCTTCATTCCTTAGCTAAAGACAAACCTTTAAAAAAAGATACTTAATGTATTTATAAGAGCTGTCAACGTTAATGCATACAATGATTTTTTTTTTTCAAATTAACGCGTTCAAAATATTGAACACCACTAATGCAACATCTATTTTTTCTGTCATCATTGTTTAGCGTTACATTATATAATCACCCTCTTATTTATATAATGGCCTTTAAACTATTTAAAATGGTTGTATTGACACGTCGGGTATTGATTGACAGCTACTGGCTGTGGAACACAGGTAAACGTGACCACGGTCCCGTCTAGTGTACATATCGGGCAAAGGCTGCGTCAGAATCCGTCTTCTCTTCTGTTCTTAAATGAACAACAACACAAAAGATTATGCCAGAAAGCACGTTTTGTCTAGTATTTTCACAAGCACAGTCTTATACTAGTTAAATAAAGCCTTAACTGAATGCAAGAGTAGTGCGAACTAGATTGTAAAGTTTGAGTACAAACTATATGTTAGCTTGATAAAGCCTGTCCTGAAGAGTTTTGAAATTGTTTGAAAGGTTTTATTCTTAAACTTTTTCTAACATAATGGAAAAGATAATGTGAGCCCAGTGTGTAAAAACTGGGCTTAGTATGTTGTTAGCATGATTAGAATGTTAGCAAGCATTATTAGCATGTTGCTTGTATGATACTCCAAGCCATGAGTGAAACGAACCAACACCTGTGTCTCTAAGATGTTCTGAGGCAGAGATATACAGTGGGGAAAATAAGTATATGACACATCAGCATTTTTATCAGTATGGGGATTTCTAAGTGGGCTACTGACACAAAATGTCCACCAGATGTAGCCATCAAGCCAAATATTGAATTCATACAAAGAAATCAGAACATTTAAGTATACAAGTTCAGTCATAATAAATAAAGTGAAATGACACAGGGAATAAGTATTGAACACACTTTATTTAATACGTTGTAGAAAAGCCTTTGTTAATGATAAGAGCTTCTAGACGTCACTTGTATGGAGAGACCAGTCGTCTGCATTGCTCAGGAGTGATTCTGGCCCATTCTTCCACACAAATAGTCTTTAAATCTTGAAGGTACCTTGGGTCTCTTGTATGAACTTTGATCTTCAGTTCTCTCCATAGATTTTCTATGGGATTTAGGTCAGGTGATTTACTGGGCCATTCAAGCAGCTTGATTTTCTTTCTATGAAACCACTTCATTGTGTCCTTGGCCTTGTGTGTGGGATCATTGTCTTGCTGAAATGTCCACCCTCTTTTCATTTTCAGCTTTCTGATAGATGACAGCAGATTTTTATCCAGAATGTCCCGGTACATTTCTCCATTCAATAATATGACGTCTGCATGTACCCCTTGCTGAAAAGCAGCCCCAAACCATGATGCTTCCACCCCCAAACTTAACTGTTGGTATGGTGTTCTTGGGGTGGTGGGCAGTGCCATTTCTTCTCCAAACATGGTGTGTAGAATGACTGCAAAAAGTTCAATTTTGCTTTCATCTGACCATACTATAGTCTCCCAATAATCCACAGGCTTCTCCAAATGCTGTTTCGCAAACTTTAACCGAGCCTCGACATGCTTTTTGTTCAGCAATGGAGTCTTGCGTGGTGAGCGTGCATGGATGCCATGGCGGTTCAGTGCATTGCTTATAGTTTTCTTTGAAACAACAGTACCTGCTGATGCAAGGTCGTCCAAGTTCTGCCCGAGTGGTTCTTGGCTCTTGGAGAACTCTACTGATTATTCTTTGGACTCCTCGGACAGGGATCTTACGTGGAGCACCTGATCGTGGCCGGTTTATGGTGAACTGATGCACTTTCCATTTCCGGAAAATAACCCCCACAAAGCTCAAAGGAACGTTCAGCATTCTGGAAATTCGCCTATAACCATTCCCATCAAAATGCTTTTCAACGATAAGATTACGAGGATCTACAGAGAGTTCTTTGCTTTTACTCATCATGAAGTCTTTCCTGTGTGCCTCCTAGGTAATGAGAAGCCTTTATGGGCCATCAATTAGGACTCGAGCAGCTGATATCAATTAGTACTGATTGGGGGCAGGGTTTCTCTCTCAATACTGACAGATTTCATGTGATCTCCTGGCTTTCTACCTTGTGTTCAATACTTATTCCCTGTTTCATTTCACTTTATTTATTATGACTGAACTTGTATACTTTAATGTTCTGATTTCTTTGTATGAATTCAATATTTGGCTTGATGGCTACATCTGGTGGAAATTTTGTTTCAATAGCCCACTTAGAAATCCCCATACTGATAAAAATGCTGATGTGTCAAAGACTCATTTTCCCCTCTATAAGTATTGCTAAACGGTTGCCAGGCTAACATGTTTGGTTTCTATGGGTGTGGCTTAGCATCTGCCAGTTGATGATACTCGAAGCTAAGAGTGAAACGAACCAACGCCTGTGTCTCTACGTTGTTCTCATACGGAGATATAGGCAGGGCTCTAGAGTGCGACCAATTTATTCCCATACGCGACCTTATTTTTCAATGGTGCGACATAAAATGATCAGAGGTCGCACCGGTGCCACAAGACAGTTCACCTATCAAAGTAAACCAAATAACATGAAGAATGAAGGAGTATCATTGCACATTTCCCGCCAGTCCTGTGTAAACTATGTCACACAAAGTTATTTTATACCATGTTTTCGTCAGATGACAGAGCTCGCAGTCTGCAGCACCGGGAGTTATTGCCACTCCGCTGCGATAACTGATGATGATCAAAAGTCCAGGCCCTGTACATGATAAACAACGTAAAACTTGCCTCACTGCTTATTAGTTGTTGTCCGTAATGTTTGTTAGTTTCCTTGTGTAGTGATAATGGCAGAGCTCTCATTCTTTAAGTGTGCGCTGCACCATTTTCATTACTTTCATTTTATTCAAACGGTTTTGTATCGTATTTTTATAGACTTCAACACTAGTATTTTTTTTAATACATTTTTAATAGAGTAAGTCTCTCACCACTGTAAAGTGACTTTTACTTGTGATACTAGACTGTTGTGCTTTTAATTTCATCACTGAACTTTAAACACGATTTACTCCAAATTCCGTTCCTGAAAATAACAGCGCTTCAGCCGACATCAGCCATAACTTTTGCTACATACACAAGATAAGAGCAAAATAAAAAGTGATTTGGAAAGGGCTTGAATATGGTATCAAAAACTGTAATGGCTTTATTGGGCATTCGGTTGTATTACAATACAACAAGTTCCGAGACTCCAGTACAGCGTGATGACGTCACGAACATGCAAATTACCACCTAACGCTACCTTGAACCATAGTGACGAGTAATAACAGATTATGATGGATTTTTTACGAGCATGTCAGTCAAAATGACGGACAAAAAAAACTCTAGCGCAACCTCTGGTGTGTACGTTTGAAAATGCATGTGCTGCAGTCAGACAGAGAGGTGAGCAGACTAATGCTTTTAGTTAAACAGAGTGGATGTAACAGGGGATGATGAGAGAAGATGAAAGAACAATTCATAACTTTTTCGTCAATAATGTTATATCATAAGCAATGCTCTGACACGGAACCTTCAAGCCCTGGTCCATTTATCTTGATCTTTTAAGTTTAAATTTCACTTCACTGAAGCACTTTAAGCACCAACACTTTTTCAGTAAGTTACCTTTCTTGTAGATTTGTGCTTCAAATAAAGATCTTAATGTTACAGCGTTTGTAAGATAAACATTTACAAGTACATTTTTCCTATATGGACATTAAAAAAAAGTGAACTGGTAAAAGCAGGTAAATGTTAAATGCGATGCGGTCTAAAATTTGGGTGCACCTAACTTTTATGCTGGTGCACCTAAGAAAAAAAGTTAGGCGCACCAGTGCAACCAGTGCAAAAAGTTAGTCTAGAGCCCTGATAGGCATTGCTAAATGGTTGCTGGGCTAACCTGTTTGGTTTCTATGGGAGTGGCTTAGCATCTGCCAATTGATGATGCGTCAAGCCCCAAGTGAAACAAACCAATGCATGTCCACTGTGAGAGACATAATCTAAAAAAAAATCCAGAAATCACAATGTATGATTTTTTAACTATTTATTTGTATGATACAGCTGCAAATAAGTATTCGAACACCTGTCTATCAGCTAGAATTCTGACCCTCAAAGACTTGTTAGTCTGCCTTTAAAATGTCCACCTCCACTCCATTTATTATCCTAAATTAGATGCATCTGTTTGAGGTCGTTAGCTGCATAAAGACACCTGTCCACCCCATACAATCAGTAAGAATCCAACTACTAACATGGCCAAGACCACAGAGCTGTCCAAAGACACTAGAGACAAAATTGTACACCTCCACAAGGCTGGAAAGGGCTACGGGGAAATTGCCAAGCAGCTTGGTGAAAAAAGGTCCACTGTTGGAGCAATCATTAGAAAATGGAAGAAGCTAAACATGACTGTCAATCTCCCTCGGACTGGGGCTCCATGCAAGATCTCACCTCGTGGGGTCTCAATGATCCTAAGAAAGGTGAGAAATCAGCCCAGAACTACACGGGAGGAGCTGGTCAATCACCTGAAAAGAGCTGCGACCACCGTTTCCAAGGTTACTGTTGGTAATACACTAAGATGTCATGTTTTGAAATCATGCATGGCACGGAAGGTTCCCCGGCTTAAACCAGCACATGTCCAGGCCCATCTTAAGTTTGCCAATGACCATTTGGATGATCCAGAGGAGTCATGGGAGAAAGTCATGTGGTGAGATGAGACCAAAATAGAACTTTTTGGTCATAATTCCACTAAACGTGTTTGGAGGAAGAAGAATGATGAGTACCATCCCATGAACACCATCCCTACTGTGAAGCATGGGGGTGGTAGCATCATGCTTTGGGGGTGTTTTTCTGCACATGGGACAGGGCGACTGCACTGTATTAAGGAGAGGATGACCGGGGCCTTGTGTATTGCGAGATTTTGGGGAACAACCTCCTTCCCTCAGTTAGAGCATTGAGGATGGGTCGAGGCTGGGTCTTCCAACATGACAATGACCCGAAGCACACAGCCAGGATAACCAAGGAGTGGCTCTGTAAGAAGCATATCAAGGTTCTGGTGTGGCCTAGCCAGTCTCCAGACCTAAACCCAATAGAGAATCTTTGGAGGGAGCTCAAACTCCGTGTTTCTCAGCGACAGGCTAGAAACCTGACTGATCTAGAGAAGATCTGTGTTGAGGAGTGGGCCAAAATCCCTCCTGCAGTGTGTGCAAACCTGGTGAAAAACTACAGGAAACGTTTGACCTCTGTAATTGCAAACAAAGGCTACTGTACCAAATATTAACATTGATTTTCTCAGGTGTTCAAATACTTATTTGCAGCTGTATCATACAAATAAATAGTTAAAAAAATCATACATTGTGATTTCTGGATTTTTTTTAGATTATGTCTCTCACAGTGGACATGCACCTACGATGACAATTTCAGACCCCTCCATGATTTCTAAGTGGGAGAACATGCAAAATAGCAGGGTGTTCAAATACTTATTTTCCTCACTGTATCTCGTGCTTAAACCACTGCCTGTTGCTGTTGATTTTTAATTATATTACAACATTGCAAATAACAATAAAGGCGGGGTGTCAGATTTCCGAATTACGCTTGTTTAGGCAAACTCGGGCCGAGTACCAAAACAACCATGGATGGACCCAAGTTGAGCCGAGCGCTGACGAAAGCGAAAGATGGGGGTAGGGGTGTGTCTGTTTTGGTGATTTGAACATTAGCAATGGCTATGAGAAATCGCACTTCCCGCCTTGAAGTTTCTTGGACAGACTGATCAAATTGCTTTATAAGACGTCAATCGAGCCGCAGGAATTACTTTCGTATTGAAGCATTTTAGACTTTCATAGGCTCAGGATGTGCATTTCTTAAAGCACACCATTCTTAAAGTCTCTCCATTTATTTGAAATGTTAAGGCAGGCCAGGTAAAGATATTGGCGGGCCGCATTTGGCCCGCGGGCCGCCACTTGACAAGCCCTGCTGTAAAGTATTTGAGAACTTTATTTATTTTCTGTATATTTCCTAACTGCTAAACATGTAGGAAGTGCACACTTATTATAATGCATTTGATTAGTAAAAAATATATATACAGTATATTTAATGAGGACATTAGTTGCAAAGCCAACAATATACAATCATAAAATGATGCTGTTAAAGAAAACAATTGTTTCTACAATAATTTGGAGATAAAATGTGAAATTATTAGAAGTATGTTTAAAATCCATTGACGGCACTAAATAAGCATGTTTTACTAAATAAATAGTGTAAGTTTCATTTCACTATACCTGTGTGATTAATCGCGATTAAAAATATTACTCTATTGACAGCCCTAGTATTTATAATTTATATTTAGGACCCAACATGATGTAGTTCCAAAATGCACATGCGTCAATCCTACAGGACGAGCCAACATTGAAGTAATGTTTATGACCTGTGGGTTAATAAAGGTTTTTATGAATAATAAAAAATACACCATTACACATGAAACCACAGACAAATTAATGTTAAATTAATACTTAAATCCTAACTTTGAGTCTCTTTGGTTCTTTCATGTTTTTTATAGAAACTCCAAAATTTGAAGTCATTGACATGACACTATATTGGATTTTAGTGCTAATACGTGTTTTTTGGTTATTTCAACTTAAATATTTTTTTAAGAAAATTGTTTTCCCCTGCATGACTTGTTTTGTATTAGAAAACATTCATCAACCCAATGGAGTTCTGTATGATTCACTTTGCACTATGTTTGGACTAGTTTGCACTGAGATTCTGTATTATTGTCCTGCCTGCCATATTTGACCTAGCTGCACTAATCTCTTTGTTTCAATGTGACGTATTGATTGCAATTTGAAATGAGCTTTATTATTTCGCTAGAAAAAAACAAAACATTTGTTAACCCTCAGTTGTCATTTGTTTTGCTTTAATGGTGGTTGTATGTGCATTTTGGAACCTCACCATGTTTATCACCATAAGAGAAAATAACATGACAGCAAAAGATGTTATATTCATTTGTGATAGTTAGAAAACAATAAAATACAATTTATTTATTACTTTAAGGTTTATAGAGCTTGCACAGCATCATAAATCTTTTCTTTCCTGAGAGTTTTGAGAAAACTGCATCTGTCGATTGACCAATTTATTGTGAATGGTGCAAAAAAATTCACTGCTAGCATTCATTAGGTTTGCAATTTTGTCTTGCATGTAAACACTTAAAAATAATTCACCCAAAATTAAAATTTTGTCATAAATTACTCAACATCAAGTTGTTCTGTATCTGTATGAATTTCCTTGTTTGGTTGAACACAAAGAAAGATATTTGGAAGAATGATAGCAACTGAAATTTCTAGGGCACCATTGACTAACCATTTTTTTCTGTTAATCAAAAAATCTGATATTTTGTAGAATGTACAAAAGTTCTGGGACACCTTCGACTACCATTTTAATTATACTATGGTAGTAAGTGCTCCAGAAATCTCAGTTGCTATTATTTTTATAAATATCTTTGTGTTCAAGAAATGTATACAGGTTTGGAACGGCTTGAGGTTGAGTAATCCATGATAGAATTTTCATTTTTGGGTGAACTGTTCCTTTAAAATAAGCTCAGGCTATTATGGATGTATGCAATCCATAATGCACATCCCTGCTATATGCGCGTTCATCACCTTTTTTTTTTCCTTAATTATACACCATTATGTGTATAAACAAAACCAAAGTCGCATAACTAGAGTCAGTCAGAGTTGGTGGATAAAAGAATTGTCCATCTGCTGTCACTATGCATGGAACAAGCGCATGAAGTAACACAGACCCGTGACATAACTAATTGTCATTGGAACCACTAGTTGATACGATTAATATCAATAGTTGATCTGTTTAGTTAATATAACTTGACTGATCCTAAATGTGGCAGTTTATACCACGTTTGTTTTGCTTCCAGCAGAAGAAATTGACCATCAAATTGCTGCACGATTCAGTGGACAAAATCAAAGAAGAGGTTAAAACAGAAGGAAGAGACTTGAATCCTGCGACGTAAGTAAATCATGAGCATCTTGCTCATTTTAGTACATAAGTACATTCTTTCAGAGCTGTTAGAAAATATTAGCTGTTTTGTAAATAGCAAAGCTTTTCATCATTCCATGTGATGACAAAGGAAGCTTGTATCATAGTTCAGATGAAACAGACACGGAGGCTTTAAGCGCAAGTTATGGTCGTGCGTAGGCTACACCGCATGGGACGCGCCCGTTTTCCTTTAAACTTGTGCGGCCCTGTCCGCATAGACAGGCCTTGACCACTAGGCATCACCCGTCTGTTGCTTGTGAAACCAAGACATGAGCCGTAGAAGAAGCAGCTCGTTTGAGAAGCATTGGCCGTTTCTCAATATACGTTCTTCAGTGGTCTTGTGTTCTCGCTCTACATCAATAACCATCAAAGTCCGGTTACAATACTCAAGAACGCAAGAACATAGAGCACATGAAAGTACCCGGATGTGTTCTTGGTATCAAGGATGCATCGAATGTAGCCTTGTGCGCATGCGATATCCACTTGAAGTCACTGTGGCGCGTCCATCAAAGATCAATCTTCCGAGGCTGCCTCACAAGACCGGTCTCCACGAGAACACAAGTCCTTTCTTCGCGTTCTTGGAATTGAGAAACGGCCACAATCATCGATAGCAGTCACTTTTGTTTCAGCTTGAGATTTTAAATTTAGAAGAACAAATAATTTACTTGCATAATTTATCCGGGAAATGCACTTGAGTAAACATGGCGCGCCCGCATATTTTTTTGATCTGAGGGAGGGGTTCAAACCAACCAATCACAACACTCTCGGTCTGCTTAGGGTCCTCCGTGACTTGACGCTTTGTAACATTTTTGGAGATGTGCACGTAGGTCCTTCCCACGACCATGAATTACGCTTTAGGAATGTTTTGGTTTAATGTAAAGGCTTCCAGTGAGATTTGCACTTGCTTTAAATAGATAATTTTTTCAATCGAGAAAGATCCTGTTATCCACACATGTTAGAATAAACTTTGTTAAACTTTTAAAATTTCTTGAACTTTAGCAAACCAAACACGGGAACAAACAAGAAGCCACCATCTACGACATCGACAGGGGAACTGAATAAGGAATGTGAAATCCAACAAGAAAAAGCGAAAAAAGACACCACATCACAAAGCAGAGAAAGGGATGCTAGTCATCGCAGGCGGAGTCGCAGCAGAAGCAGAGAAAGCGATCGCCGCAGGCGGAGTCGCAGCGGAAGCCGCAGCCGGGACAGATTTGGCAGAGTTCACAGGAGTTCCAGCCGTGAGAGGAGGGACAGCAGATACAGACGCAGTCGGAGCAGAGAACGCTCCGAGAGACACCGGTGCAGTCGAAGCAGAGAGAAGAGTAGCCGAAGTGCCAGGAAAAGAAGCTACAGCCCAGATTACGGAGATGATCGCTTTAAAAAACACAGCAGCAGTCAAGATGCCAATGTCAGCAACTGGAAAAGAAACAAAAGCCCTGCAGAAGATGTAGACGATGAAATATTGAAGAAAAGGAAAGAGCTGATGGAGCTTAATGAGATGATTGCCCGTAAGAAAGCAATTGTCGCTATGGAGCAAAACGCTAAAAGATTTGAGGTCGAGGGAGAAGGACAACATGGAGTTAAAACCTTTGATTACCAACATTGTGAGAACCTGTGGATGCCTGAAGTAAAACCAGTTAAGTCCATTTTGAAGAAACAATCCGAGCTTCACAGTGATCTTCCTCTTCAGGTTGGTTTCCGTTCCAATAGTTTTCACCTTGCATCCCCTTTTCTCTCGCATGTCTCATCTTTTTTCTCATTTTCTATAAGGTTTCTGCAAGCGACGATACTTCTCCTATCGTACAAAGCGCTGGTATCCCATTCCCGTCTCTAGACTCACAAATGACGACACTGTGTTACTCTACACTGGAAGATGAATCTCAGAAGAGTTTGACTGCTTCAGGGTCTAAGAAGATACCTTTACCTCATATCCATGATCCAGAACTGGAGAGAAAAAAGAAGCAGCTAGATGAACTCAGTGAGTCCATAGCACGCAAAAGAGCAATAATTGCCTTGGAACAGAAAAGCAGAGATGTTCAGGACGTTACCGAGATGAAAAGGGAATTTGAGATGAACCCTGACTCAGAACAGTTTGTGTTACCCAAAAAAAACTTATGGAGTGCTGAGACCAAACCCAACATTCAACCGAAAAAGTCCATACTGAAGAAACGCACAGAGCTTCAAAGTTTTCAGGTTTGTTTCATTTGTTCATAAATAGGTTGTATAGATGAGCTCTAGAAGAGTGATATCACAAATAGATGTAGCGGTGAGTTTTGGGCTGCATGATTAATCGCAATTCCCATTAAAATCGTGATTAAATCGATGTGGCCATCGCGATTGTGAAATCGCAAAGACTTCTTTATTTTTATTTAAAAAATTAGGTTTTATTTGTTTGTGAAACACGGCTCTGTGATCTGTGGGAAATGCTGCTCCATCTGAAAGCACTGCGCTTTTGATTCGCTTAAAACGTGCATTTATAAAAGCAACACCCGTCAAACATTCTTATAAATATACTTGATTATCATGAAAATACCTGAGGAGGCTTGAAAAAAAGTGATGGAAAGATGTCAGATGCAGATAGGAAGACGGCATTTCCTGGTTATACGCGCGGAGTATCTATTGAGCATTTGAGTTTCCGTGATGCATTATTTCATTTGTTGATAATTTTTTGCATGATAATGTTTAATGTCCCCGACAAAATCTCTAATCCTATTTAGCAACTGGGGTATTACTGGTGTGCGTTACGTCATAGAATAAAACTGGAAAATATTTGGAGCTTTTGTTAACCACAGACCTTATTTTAGGCATTAAACCAAAAACCTTTGGGATGATAGAACTGGGAGTGTCCAAAGATGCAAATTTCTGTGTTTGCCTGCAAAAATATGGCATCCCTGTGGCACTTCGGTAAAAACGAACTCTGCTACCGACTCCTAGGTGTTAGGGCCAACATAACACACAGTACTGTAGACACATACACAGCAAATCCCCATTTCAATTTCTATTTTCAAGTCCCATTGAAATAAAAAATTACAATGCTTATTTTTCCCTGAAATATTGCCATGTTTATAGTAAATAGTTTATCAATATGGGTCACTTTCTTTTCAAACATTGCGTGCCCAAACATTTACGTCTTTTAAGATGTAAGACGGCTTGGGTGGAGCATCCGTTAATTCCTCCCCTTCAACCTTCAGTCTGTTCCCAGTTCCATTTCAAAATGCAATGGCTGTTATATACATTGAATCAAATCGCAGAGAAAGATGAAAGCCACGGCCACTAATTTTCTCATTCTGAATTACATTTCACTTTGAAATTCATCAAAATACGGAATTAATAATTATCGCAACTTCCGGTTCACAGGGACTTTAACCGATAGTTTTAATTAATCAGATCTCATTACTAATTATTATATTGTTTATTGTAAGGGGGTTAATTTTTTCATTCCCATGTCATGCATGTTGTAAAATATGTAAGGCTGGACCCTCAAATTGAACGTTTTGTAGAATCCACACAGTGGGCGATTGTACATGGGCAGTAAATGGTTCAGGAAGAGATTTTATATTATTCTTTCTAATCGGAATATCATTTTTTTCAGAGTGACACAACCTCCGTTGATAACTATGATCAAGTCAAGCCAAGTCAGGATGATTCTCTTTTTACAAATCCATCTTTTCAATCAACGGCAGCCTCTCCATTCGTCAAGTCCTCGAATTCACAACCTGTTCGTTCTGATACTTTATGCTTATTCAACAAAATCATAAATGAATCACAACCCTCCCTGTTTAACAAGTCTGCCATTGTCCCAAAGTCACTTACACAAGCATCCAATCTAAGATCTTTACATGACCAGAACCCTCTCTGCATGTCTAAAGCAACCGGTTCTCAAGAGGTCCAGCACAGGGTCATCTCTTCTCAACCTCATAGCGAAAGCCCTTCTACAAGTCAGACCTCACCCTCCGATCAAAAGCGTACCGTTCCGACACAAATGGAGCGCTTTCTAAGCGCTCTAAACAAGGCGGACTCCAGCCTTGTAAGCTCATTGATTCAAGACGCTAGAAGGGATTTGCCTGTAGTAAGCAAACCAAAGACCCCTCAGCAGCACTTAGATAGAAACATACCCTTCATGGATGATATTTACGATCCTTTTCAAGAAGACGACGATGACAATGATGAGCCCTCCCATGAAGTAAGAGACACGGGTAGACATTCCATCCGAAAAATGGGCAAAAGCCTTGTGGAGGCAGAAGACCCCAACCAAGATGACCTCTTGCCTCACGAACGAGCCATACAGGATGGTAGTGGCTTTTCTCAGCTTGTTGGAACAAAATATGGTATACAAGCCTCTGCGAAAGCTGAGAGGAAGCTTCTCTATGGTCATCAAATAGCTCCGAATTGGTCCGCACATCAAGCAGTACCTGATTGGTCTGAACAATGGAAAGCATACACGGAGGATAAAAATCGGTATTCGCCTAAACAAAAGGCGTATACTGATAAACCAGATCTGTACAGAGAAAGTAGTCAGTCCGCAGAATACCAGAGCATCAGTCCAAATGTCCAGCATTCTTGCGTAAAAGAAATGACCGATAGCACGTTTGAGAAAAGTGTAGCACGCCAGCAGTCCGAAGAAAGCAACGAGGATAAGAAAGAAGATCAGTTTGAAAAGATTCAAAGTCTTCTTCAAACAATTGGTTTTCATTTAGACACAGGGGAGGTTAGCAAGTTGGCAGACAGGACAAGAGAGCGGTTGTACGGCAAGGCGGCGAAACCTCATAGCGTGCCGTCTTCTGACAGAAATCGAGAGTCGTCCGTGAGCCGATCAGAGCGTGGGGGGAGTAGCAGGGCAGATTCTTCTGATGCAGAAGGCTTCCGATCGGTTTCTCCTGCTCAGTCGTCTAATCGTAAGGTTTACATGAGCTATAAGGACTCTGTTAAAAACAAAGACCAACTTAAAGTGGAAGATGTAGACCTGACCAGCATTAAACGGACCATATTGAACGTGAAGTTGGAAGATGATACGCCGGATCCCGTCACGCCGTCAGCCGACCAGACAATGCTTTCTCCAACTACTTATCAACCTGCAGCTAAAGCTGAAGCCCAGTATGCGTCGCAATATTCTTTCTACAGTAACGAACATAATCCGTGGAGTTGTGCTTATTCTCAGTATGCTTCACATGGCACGTATGGCACTATGCCCCCGCCACCTTTTCCTAGTTTTCATATGCCTCCCAATATGATGCCTGGTTATAGCTCGTACGCACCGCAATCGGTCAATGCGTATCATGTGGCTCCTCCGCACTTGCCCGTTCCCTTTGCGCCCTCCAACAACATTATCATCTCCCCTGTAGAGACCAAAAAAGCCCAGCCGTCGGTTAGGTGCCTCAAAACAATACAAACTGTTAACATGACAGCTGCCACGGACGTGAAGCCTAACGCAGACGTGACCGCTGACAGGCATCCTGCAAGTGAACACCCAAGGCAGACTAGGTCGAAGCTGGGTGAACACTTGGTGTACGAAGCTGGGAAAGCACAGCAGGTGGCTACGATAACAGAGGAACAGAAGAAACGGGTATGACATCTTTCCTCAAACTTTCTTCAAATGTGGAATCAAAATCATTTTCTGTGATCCTTTGTCAGATGAATCCTATTGCTCATGTTGTGTTTATCACGTGTTATAGGCATGTCTGCAATGTAACTAGGGGTGTCACATTATACCGGTATTGACGTGATATTGATAACCGTGATCATGTATATTGGGTTATTACAATGCGCATGATAATATTGTAAATAGTCAAGCGCCAAAAAACCCCACTAAATATTTAAGATGCACTTGGCATTGTATTTATCCTTGTAATCTTGCTATTATATATTTATATAATAATTCCGATAGATATATATAGTTTTGCTATATAAGTATGTGTGTAGTGAAAGTCTGATATTGTGACAGCCCTAGATGTAACAAATTTCTGAGTATATCCAAGTATTGTGTAGCCATACGCTTATGGTTTTAATGGTATTATCACATCTGATTTCTGTAAGATTCTGAACATGTTATAAATGTACTGGTTGCTTTATCACCGTTGTGTCAGTGAACGTTTTGTTCTCATATAATTGTACTCTGGGCAGCTTGAGCAGTTTAACCAAAGAATGAAGCTGAAGAAAGAGAAGCAACTGGAAGCCCAGCGATCCCGTGGACAAAAACAGAATTCAACTACAGGTATTAGTATTGGCCTTTAGGTTCAAAAGTTCATTATCTTATTTTGCAGTGCAAGATGTTTAGGCACCATTTCTTGCCTAATTTTAGGTGAAAATGATCAAGACCAATGTTTTGATTTGACTTCAAACGACAGAGGTTATCAGGGTAGTTCTGAAGAAACAGTCCCTTGTCAAAAGTGTCAGAAATTATAGCAGGTCTTTAAAGGAAAAAGTTTCCTGGTTGCTCAACTAGCAAAATGTTGGGTATATTTCTTTGTAAATTGACAGTATTTTTAACAGAATTCCACTTAATTTCACCGTTTTTGGCTCTTAGCCTCAGGTTTACTGCAAATTAGCTGTTAGTGAGCACTCAATGTCAAATGCCGCCTTCAAGCGGACTTGTAAATATTTTTAGTTTCAAGCACCCACGAACAACCAAGCAAAGTCGTTTTACAAGTGGAAACTAAAACTAAATGGAATTCTAGATGATACACAGATGGATTTGTGACGTTGTACGTCGGGACGTGTCATGATGGAAAGCAAATCTGTTGTAATTTTTTCATGTATTATTTTGTCAGGTTTTTCAACCATTTAAATGCGTGATGCATGGAACATCTTATGAAAACGAAATATTAATTTAATGCTAAAGTATGCACAATCATATAATGAATAAAAAACGATTAGGATTTCCCTGACCTTTCTAAAGGGCTAAACAATTTAGCAATTTTGTATTCAAATATAAATATAAATCGATTTGGAGTTAATTATTCAAAAAGTCCAGGAAAACGGTCACATTATCCATATTTTGGTTTGGATGACGCTACCACAATAACCGTGTAATTTTCTGACTTGAACATATTTTATGTCTTGGGGTGGGTTGCACCAACAAGGATTAAAGTAAATGGAGTTTAGAGCCTATCCAGGGTTTGTTGATCCTACCTTTATTTCAATTCAAATTGCGTTGCACCATTTTATTTTAAACCGAGATTAACCAATCGTGGATTAAAACTTTAACCTGCATTTAAACCATCATATGCAATAAATTTTGTCCGCCATGCCACATTTGCCGGTGTGACTAAACATTAAAAAAGGAAATAAACAGCCTGTGCATGTAAAATAAATGTAATTTTGCCCTTATCTCTCTGGATAATTCATTGATCAGTCTGATCATCCATAAACACATTTCACTAGGCTTGAGGGCCATGACAGTATACAAATAGGTAAATTGAGCAGCAGCAATATGCTGCAGCTCGCGACTGGAGCAGATATGAGAGAGAAGAGTGCAATACAGGAATCGCGAGCGGGTGGCCGGGATAGTCGATTGTGTTTCCGGTGGTCGTCCATGGTCGTGTTCGGTTTGTTGCCGCCCAGCCTGTCGGGGTGCGCCTGTTCGGGACCGGAACGCAATTTTGACAGGGCGCCCACAATACTGGTTTCGCTTATGATTCTGGTTCTGATCTTTTTCCCGCACATTTTAGTTTAGATATCATTTAAACCTCCTCTGTAGCAAGTTCAAAGTTAAACCCCAGCTGAGAGATAAATCAGTTTTAAATAATGGAGCAACAGAATTAAAGTTGATCTAGATTTACGGTAAATTTAAAACATGGATCAGATGATAGCGTAAATATAAACCTGATTGTTTTTAAACATGGTTTACAGTTTGGTGCTACGGAAGTATTAAATAAACCTTGATTTAATCTAGGTTTCAGCCTAATCCTTGTTCGTGCAACCCACCTAAAATATCAAAAGCTCAATGTGGAGGTATCAACATCCTGGACACACTTGAAGGCAGCATTATTTGTCATGTTTTTTAATAAATTAGCTTCTTTATACTTATGTTTCTGCCAGTATTGTATGTCTTACTGTATCTCTTGCTCTTAAGATATCATGTTAAATGTAGGCCTTATTAGACAGAAAGGTGAGGTTTTGTTAAACCCCTTGTATGATGTTCACGTCTATGGGATTTGTGTTTTCAATCTCAGACATTAAGTTCATTTAAGATAAACATTTCTTTCACACATACCATCGATTTTTCTTAATACTACATACACGAATAGCATTTTTCTTTTTATAAATTTAAATAAACTGAGGTAAAAGACGTTGATGTTTAACCCAATTATAAGAAATATAGTCAGCACATATGGTTCATATTTGTCAAGTATTTTTACATGCATTGGTTAAATACAATTAAGATGGGTATTAAAGACTTGAACACCATACAGAGGGTTAAGACCAAATCCAGATCTCCGTTCATTTTAAGAGCAGAGATGAGATGCACATGTCAGTTATAAGGGGCTGTTTGTTTGTGCATTCAAAACGGCTAGACAGCAGTTTCAAGGCTTATTTTTACAACTGTTTTCAAATTGACGCAGGCATCAAACTCAATATTGATTAAATACCAGCAATGTTTCCTAGTAAGGTAGCAAGAATTCAAGAATCTACAAAACTGGTCTGCGAACCCCTGCTCTAAGGGTTGGATTGTAGATGCGTAGTAAGCAAGCCATGTAAGGTTTTGTAGCTTTCAAAATATTTTAAAGACCCCAATGTTAGAACATGAATCGGCCTGTAAAAAAAGTAATTTGGCCACGTCTGTTGAGATTAATGCACACCCTATCTATATTGTAACATATTTACAGGTAAAAGTACCCCCAGTGAGAAAAAGAATGTGTGGATATGTGGCCACTCTCTGGTGTTTTGGGCTGAGAAGAGGGCAAATTCACTGGAGTTCGGCGGGCAGTTGGGCATGCACCCCAACAGCACCCGCATCTGGTGGAAGGGCGTGCAGGGCCTGACGAGGCAACAGCTTCTGCCTTTGCTGCTCGAACTTAGAGACAGCTGGCCAAAACCCGACGTCCTCATAGTCCACTTGGGCGGAAATGACATCAGCACAACTCCTCCAGACCTTTTCATTTGTTATGTGAAGAAAGATCTCGCCTCACTCAAGAACATATTCCCTGGATGCCTGCTGGTGTGGTCTGACATCCTGTCACGGCAGTTCTGGAGGGACGTAGAAGACAGCAGGGAAAGGGATATCATTCGGATGGGCATTAATGACAGCATACATAACGTTATGACTAAACTTGGTGGCACCTTTGTGACCCATGACTATATAAGTCCCAGTTCTGGACTTTACAGACCAGATGGTGTACACCTGTCTGGGAAGGGCATCGACACGTTCAATCTGAACTTGCAGGAGTTTCTGGAGAAGTGGGAGAGTGAGATTGAGGTGAAGGAAAAGTCCCTAAGAGTACCGCTTCATGAAAAAAAAGGTTTTGTTTCCTAAAGCGTTTCATGTTTTCTCTTGAATATTGAGTTATTTTATGTGTGTGTGTGTGTGCTGTTGTAGATTGTAAAAACAGCCTATATACAATGAAATGTAATCATACTTTTCAATCGTGCAAAGATTTTGAATGATTTAGCTTCTGTTTTTTTACATGTTCTGTTTTATACATTCTCTTTAATGTCAAATAAATAAAGAATGTGATCACCTTACTGGACAGTATAGTGCCTTTTAATAAAAAAAACATGTATAATACAAACAAGAGATTGGACATTATTATTTATCATACATATGAGAAATTTGATTATTTTGGGATTCACAACTGAATCCAATGCGGTCATTTTTTGTTTAAAAGGGACTCTTCACCCCAAAATAAAAATTCTGTCATAATTCATTCACCCTAAAATATCCTCATTTGTGTTCTGCTGAAGAAACAGTCATACCGGTTTGGAATGACATGAGGGAATAAATGAAATTGTATGAATAAAAATACATTTTATTTTGGGGTGAACTATCCCTTTAAAGGTGCAGTAATTACTTTCTGAAAATAGGGGTTAAGCTGTGAAATTGTAACACAAACAAACACTCCTTATCCCCCCTAATGTTGACTGGTTACAAGTGTTGTTGTGTTGTGTGAAAAGGTTCATCCACTTTGTTTTTCTTCTTTTACACACCCAGGACTAGTTTTTCAGCACATACTGTGCAATGGATATCTTGCAAACATTCACAAAATTGTTTAGGTGTCAGTTTCGCAGAAATAGCTTATCTAATATCTAATCTATTTTTTAAGTATTATATAATGGGGTGGTTCCCAAACACATTTTGCACGTTTCCCTTATCTAACACACCCAATTCAGGTCTTTCAGTCTCTTTTAATGAGCTGATGACCTGGATCAAGTGTGTCAGATGAGGGAGACAAACCGTGAAGTTAAAGGGATCCTCCGGGAAAGTTTGGCGACAGCTGATATAATGTATTGATGACTAAAATAAATATACAATGTCCTAGGAGTACATTTTTTGAAAAAAGGTTTACAGATTTAATCTGGACCTGTTAATAACAGTTTCATGCACAGTTGCCATTGAAGAAAAAACATCAGTATTTTTACATCCATGAAAACCTTATTATCTGAATGTCCTTGTCTTGTCAATGTAAATGTAATGTACTAGTTCCTTTGATGTAGGTCTGGAGCATCGAAAGCACAGCCTGGAATCACAACATGAACATGTGTTTGCACAGCTTGATTTAATTTTTCCCTGCACTGAATATTTATAACTCTGAATAACAGAAAACACTGGTTTTGTTGGGGTAAGTAGTTGTACTTAATGTCTTTAAAATTGATTCACGTTACATTTAGGAGATGCTTTTATTCAAAGCGACTTGCAACAGAATTAGGAAACAAAAAGCAATCTGTGGCAAGGAGGCCATGATAGAATAGGTGCTAAGATGGACAGTATTCCCACAGAAAATAAACGTAATATTAGGGAGTTTAAAATGTAGGTTTTTAGGGGCTGGAAAACAATTCTATGATCTATGATTCCATGATTTTTCCAGACATGATTATATTTTAATAAAAGGGGTTTATTTGTTCAAATATAACTTATAAGAGTTTGATGAGTTGCTATTACAAGAATGTTGAAATAAGTTAAAACATTTGTTGATATGATTTATTGATCAAATTTTTTCCCTATGAAGTCATTCAGAACTGTATGGACGGTATATTAGAGCCAAGAAATCGACTGTAAAGCATCTTATTGAATAAATGGATTCATTCTAATAAAATGTTGTGCACATGTCTCTGATTTCAAACACTCATTTCTCATACAGTTCATCGCATCTCATGGTTACACATGGTGTTCGTGATCTGAAATTTCCCAACGTAGGTAGCTGATGAAATACTGTTGCTGGGTTATGAAGTACTTTTAATTTAGGTATACAAAGGTGTTTTACTATCATACCTACACACACACATAGGTATGAAGGATTTGTATATTTTTGGATTACAGTTTTAGAAACATGTTAGAAATTCTTAAACTTCCCAGCAGTGTGACTTAAGATTTAGTGACATTTAATTTAAATAGTACATTTTTGATGAACTTTGATTTTTCACCACCCTTTTTTAGTGATTAACGTAATAGTAGATTTATAATAATAGTTATCCTATACTGTACACTGGGGACAAATGTATAATTTTCAGATTTTGCTGTTTTGAATTTACTACTATCATTAAGTGATTTAATTTGCTAAATGGTTCAACTGATTACATTGTCTTTGTTTTAAACGTGGCCTTTTCTTTGGATTTCTTTCCATAAACAAAGAAATTGTTAAACACAGACATTTGGCATTACATTGAAAGTTGTAGCTTTCAACCCCATTGAGCTTCTGTAAGATCTGCTCAACCAGAAGGTATGTGTTGGGTATGTGAGAAGACAGCCACATCTATGGTAAGCATGACGTGAAATGTCTGGACAGACAGCTATGCAGTGGATCTGCAAAAGTAAAATTGCTGCAGATTAAATGCCTAAATGTATAGGAGCATTTTGCATCTTTGTATTACAAATTATAATGTCAATTACAACACAAATATCTGTTATTATGTACAAGTACAATTTCACATGTTGTCACTCATGCACTGTTTTGAATGTACTGTTTTACTGAAATATTATTCATAACTAAATTTTCTTATGCACTGTTTTCTATTATCATACTGAAGTAATAATATACAATGACTATTCTTTCAATATGATATGAAATTACACACAAATGCACTTTTTAGTCATTTAGAGCACATTATGAGCAGATTAGAAATCCAGCGTTGTCTGAGGCCTACTCAAGATCATTTTCAGTGTTGTTTCTTATTGACCACAAGAAAAAATAATGAGAATAACATTGAGGATGAAAGCATATTCTTAATTTACCAGGAGAAAAATAATTCTTGCTAGAGACAAGGGCCAGAAGTTATATCATTTTGAAAATAATGAAAACATATCTTGTTTACCACTGGTTTGTAATTTGATAGTGTTTAAAAATATATATTAAACAATACAGTTTGTCACAATTAACACTGAACTAAAGTGCCTAGTAAAATTGTGGCAGAGAAAGGGGATTGGCTAAATAAAAAAGAAGATAGCCCTAAGACACCTGATTGGCGTAGTAGAACCTACACCCATTGAAAGTAATAGTATAAATGATGATTTAAAATGCTGTATTGCCAATGTTTAGAGTTTCTCATTACTTTGTTGGCTTCAGCAATAAAGTCAACAAATAAAATGCAATAAAACTCCTTAACACCTGGCACCTTTGTCTGCGAGATTCTTTTTATGTATTGAAGACTAATGCTAATGTACACCTCCTCACATGATAAATTAAAAGCAAAATTTCATACATTTTACCAACACCGAACACCCTGGGTAACATATGATGTCTGCACTATAGGCTCGGTTTCACAGAGAGACTAGGCCTTAGTTAAATAAGGCCATTAATGAAGATTTAATAAAAAATGCCTCAGTAAAACATTACTGGTGTGCATCTTTAGACAAAACAATGGCACTGATATATTTTAAGATTAGTCAGTGCAAGTTATTTTCAGTTAAGACAACTCAAATTTGCATTTCAATCTAGGACTAGTGTCCTTGAAACCACTCGATCATCTATGCTTCTGTTTTATTTCATCTTTGTTCTTTATAACTAACTCAATTGATAGTTTTACATCAGTTTAAATACTTCATTTTATCTTTTCATTTCCATAAATCCTCAATTGCTGTTGAGTTCAGTATTTAAATGAACGTTATTAATTGATCAGACCCTTTTATCCAAAGCGACTGACGAGTAAGTGAGAGTGCATTTTAATGATGTTGCAAACGTTTTTATTTCGTTTATTTATAATAATAATTTTGTTTTTACATTTTTTATAACATTTCTCGTCAAACTGTTTTGACCTGATGCTGTGTCGATGCGTTTGATTGGGCTGACTCCGTCTGACGTCACATCCTCCGAGTGTCGACCAATGGCGACGCTGAAAGCTAACATAGCAAAGAGTTGTCTGTTTTGAGATTGAGTTATGAATGCGGTGTAGTGTATTTGGGATTATTTTACGACTGTTTTTGCTTGCATATTTTCCGTTGCAGGAAAGTGCTGCGGTCGGATAAAAAAGATTTACTACCTATAGAGAGCGAGTGCTTTAGCTTCGTTATGTATCGCGGTGGTAGGCCGCACAGAGGCGGCTATCATCCTGCGCCGTCTCGTGGTTTCGATCCCCATTCTGGGGCCGACCGCGGATATCAAGGACCACCCGATCCCTACCGGCGTCCTTCTCCGAGGAGGAGATATTCATCGCCCGGTGCGAGAGATGCGCCTCATGACTATAGAGGAGGAGGGCGATCTACGAGAGAGCAAGGGGTAACAAAACACTGTCAAACACTGCGACACATTCATCACAGTTACGTGATTTGTCAGACATGGTATTATGCAAATACTATGGCACTACCCTCTGACAACATAACTGTACTATGGTACCAACAAAGTCATTTTTGAATGGCAATGAGCAAATGCTCGGATTTTGAGTCTATGCGTACTGCATACATACCTCTTGGAAATCAGACCAATGTAGAATACTAGGTTAAGTGTGTGTTTGTCCATTTCTATTGTTCTGTGCACAAGGCAGTTATGCACTCCTTTTTCTGAACAGAGGTTCAGCCCATCGCCTCCTCGTGGTGGACTCCCTGTTGACCACAGCCTGGTCATAACCGTAGGAAATGAGCTGACCGGGCATCCACCGGGCCATACGGGTGCAGAAGCTCCCTATGTTCGGTAAGAAACTTCTCACAGCCAATATACATATAG
Source organism: Triplophysa tibetana (assembly GCA_008369825.1). Classification (NCBI taxonomy): domain Eukaryota; kingdom Metazoa; phylum Chordata; class Actinopteri; order Cypriniformes; family Nemacheilidae; genus Triplophysa; species Triplophysa tibetana. The sequence goes on from CM017900.1 coordinate 6,031,371, forward strand.
GGACCCATTATATCTGTTAAGCTTGATCAATAAGGTATGTTGCCCATTTTTTGTTTTTGTTATTATTATAATACATTTATCAACGTTATTTCAAGAAAATGTAGTTTCTTTATAGCTGGGTGTCCCTGTTAAGAAGTGCCTACCTCAAGGTGGATTGCATCAAACTTTTCTCATCTTTTCACGAACCCTGACATGTAGCAACAACTTTTACTTTATTCTTTTACTTAACATTTGTCCCGTTTCAAAACAAAAATTAAACTGTTATCGACAAATATGCTATGATGTGTCCTATGGTGTCACGAAAATGTAGAGATTAAACTGTTTATAATATATTTTTTTATATTATTCATGTTTATATCTATAATACAAAATAAATTTATCTTCATTGTTAGTTTTTTAGGGACACACTATAGGACACATTTACAGTGTATTTGTGAACTGCCAATTGACATTTGATCAAGCTTCAAACAAAACATTATTTGAAAGTTTTCAATGGTTGGGAGCTCCTTCCTTACTTAAAAACAAAATCTATTAATTAATATATGCATATTAACTGACAGATATCATGATGCAGTCTAAACATTTAAAATATGCATCATAGTAATAAAAACGATCACAAAATATTATAAAATACTATTGTAAATGTAAAATCCAGCTATAAATATCATTATCTCAAAGCACAACACTCAAAGCTTGAGCCCAAAAGACATGTTCAGGGGAAAAACTCGGACTGGCCAATACAAATGTCCTCACTCTGTTATATCAAGTGCTGTTTGTGATGTTTTCTTTCAACAGAGATTACGGTGCTGGAGATCCGCACTACAACAAGCCCTATTATTCCCCACGGAGGTCCAGCTATGACGGCCAAAGCGATAGGGGCTCGAGACGACGCAGTGTAAGTCGTGGCAGGAACAGGGAGCGGAGCCGCAGTCCAGGTTATCCTCGCAGCAAAAGTCGGCCACGGAGCAAAAGTCGGCCACGGAGCAACAGTCGGCCGCGGAGCAACAGTCTGCCGCGGAGCAACAGTCGGCCGCGGAGCAAAAGTCGGCCACGGAGCAAAAGTCGGCCACGGAGCAAAAGTCGGCCACGGAGCAGAAGTCGGCCACGGAGCAAAAGTCGCAGCTATAGTCGCGGCAGGAGTCCCGAACGGGCGAAGAGTCGAGGGCGTAGCAAGAGCAGACCTCGTGGGAGGAGCTACAGTAAAAGTCTAAGCAGAAGTGGAAGCCGCAGTCGCAGACAGAGTAGAGCTAGAAGCAGGGGGTGGAGCAGAGGCAGGAGCCACAGTGTCAGCCGCAGTGCTAGCAGTGTCAGTAGTAGCAGCAACGGCAGCAATCGCTCCAGTAGAAGTGGCCACAGCTACTCCAACAAGAGAACCAGGCCGGTAGCAGAAAAAGAGGACTTCAGTGAGCTAAAGAAGGCTCGGCGACGTAAGGAAATTCAGGATACGCTAGTAAAGCCTTCAAAGTCGATTTTGAAGAAAAGGATGGATTCCTCAGAGATCGATTCTCCCATGGTTGCACAGGTAATGATCTTTCATGTGTTAGGAGAGTAATGGAAATTCTTCCATTATTTATTTAATCCTTTTCATTTCAAACCTGTATTACTGACTTTCTTCAGCAGAACACGAAAGAAGTTCTTTTGAAAAATGTTGGTAACCAAACAACATTGACCACCCTGTTGAAAGAAAAAGCATATACAGGGTTAGGAATGTTTTGATGCTGGTGTGACCAGCTTAAACCAGCTATGGACCAGCTCATAACTAGCTTAAACCAGCATATGACCAGAGGGGTAATGCACAAAAGTAGAATAAAGAAATCCAGGATAATGCATCCTGGCTTAATTGGTTGCACGTTTGCTAAGCCAGGATGACAACGCGAAGCGAAATCAAGCCAGGTGTAGATAGCTGGGATGAGTGCACGTTCACGGCATTCTTAAATGGACCTCGCGATCACTCACAGAATCACTGATGGGAACATGTAAGAAAGTCGCGCTTCATACTTCACGGCCGTTGAACAACAGTTCCTGATGGAGTTCTATGAAGAGGCGAAAGATACCATAAGAAAAAAAATGCAAAACCAATGCCATAATTAACTCATTCCCCGCCAGCATTTTTTTTTTATGTTGCCAGCCTACGCCAGAGTTTTTTAACATTGTCACCAAAGTTTAATGGCTCGCAGTAAATTTTATGAAAAGAATATATGGACAAACAACATGTCAAATGAAAGAACAGAGTCCAAGCTTTTAAAAAAAGAGAAACCGTATTCTTCTATCTTCCTTTGTTCGTATTTTTATCACTCCGTAGATGTGGGTAGGTTTTTTCAAAAATGCATCACTTTGTTTAAACAGCTGAGATAATTTACGTTTTTGGTCAAAGATTCCGCCCAGATTACACTCAGAAAAATCATTAAAAAACAATAAGAAATATACGTTCTAGGTTCTGGGATTTTGTATTTTTTCCCAAAAGTGTGTTACAGCGCCACCTGCTGTACAACAGTACAAATACTGTACCGTTTTTTTTAAAAATGACGATAAAACGCGAGAAAGCCTGGCAGACAATAGCGGACTGGCTTAATGCATAAGAAGTCCAAAACTGTACAGTTAATAAAAAGTGCTCCACTGGAACTGTCACAATAAATAAAGGAGTAAAATAATTACTTTTAAAGTGCACTAACCAACCAATGCAAACAATTATCGAGAATGTGTGTCATTGAATCTATTTTTCTCACGTTAAGTTTTTATACATTTTACCTTTCTATCCTTCATAAAGAACAACTTGTTTGGCCATAAAATGATCTGGCAGCAAGTTAAAATTAAATATAAGAACATTTTGCAGGCTGGTAAGTGACTTTAAAGTAGATAACAGTGAACACATGAGGTCAATAGAACAGGTGTCTGCTGACATGTTGAATGTCTGTAAGATTTTAGCAGTTTAAAAAAAGCCCATAGAACTGGCACAGGGGGGTCCACCAGTAAATCTTTGTTTTGTAATCTCAATTACTGCAATTAAACACATATTTATGAAACCTCTGATGGCAATTTGACAAGCAGTCTTCATTAGCATAGCAATATAACACTTGGCCTGAGTAATAATAATACAACTTGAATCAATATAGAAAGACTGTTGCAATTACAAACAACCAACAGATTTAAATGAAATGAAAATTGACTATATTGACATGCTGCAACCAAACCTGTGAGAAATTAATGTGTTTGCATGCAGCAAACTAGGGCTGCACGATATTGAAAAAAAACGTACATTGCGATGTTTTTTTTTCTGCGAACAGCTGTATAAAAATACATCTGGTTTCTTTCTTTTAACTGATGCAAACAGTAAATGTAAATATAAATATTCGAACACCAATTAGACTTTTTAAGCTTCTGTATGCATTAATTTGCTCATTCAAGCTTAGAGGTTTTTGGCTAAGAATACCAGTCTATCCACCATTGCAGGCTTTAGGCTTGAACGTTGGCAAGTGATTATGTTGCCACTTGCACTGAAAACCCGCTCTGACGGGGAACTTGTAGCGGGAATGGAAAGATATTTGCAGGCAAGCTTGGAGAGATGTGGAAAGCTTACTCTGTGTGTTTTCCACCATGCAAGTGGATCTTGCTCTTTGTCTATGGAAGGCGTTAGCAGGTAGTTGCTTAATTCTGCGTCCACAGCATCTTTAAGGGTCACAGAGGAATCACCCTTTGCTGCAGCTCCACTCAGTTTAAAGAAACTTCCCAAGGACTTCTTGGCTCTTTTTGCATGGGATGTTTCAGCAGCTTCGTGCTTCACCTCAGTGCTGCAGCTTGCCATCTCCTCCTGGTATTCCATCATCTCTGATGCAACTTTGGCCTTCCATCTGGGCTTGTTGTCTGCACTGATGAATTCCATCTTGAATCGGGGGTCCAAACAAGAAGCCACATCTAGCAGCTCCTGAGTAGCATCATCTTTATATTTATCATTGATGTAGTGCAACATCTCCTTCTTCAAGGTCTTAGTCAGGTCTGTGTCTTCCTCATGCATTAGCAGCATTGAATTATTGAAGAGGTGAATAACTGGCTTCACATAAGAGACACTAACATAATCTTCTCCAGAGAGTGCATCTGTGAAATCCAGCAGTGGGCCCAGTGTCTTGCTGACAGATTCCAGGACATCTATATCTTGCCAGGTTGGAATCAGATGCCTTGCCTTCTTGTCCTCAGACAGGACCTGAGTTAAAGCCTTTCTCCTGCTCTAAAATCCTGTTGATCATCATCTGCCTGGAACCCCATCTTGTTTGGCATTCTGATATTAGGGAATGTGCCGGTAAATTTAGCTCCTTCTGGGCTTTTTCAAGTGCAGCTCTGGCCTTCCAGCTGTGAGAAAAGTGACCCACCAGCTTCTTGCAGATACCTGTAGCACGGTCAATGCGTCCATCCTTTTTTACTGCATTTTCTAAACGAAAAATAAAAACAAAACTAAGTAAGTACATATTATTACATTTATTATCATGAAAAATGAATTGCTCATGCTCAACTGTTATGGTAACTAATTATTTATAGATGTACATACATCTATACATGTACAGTTTATGCTTTCTTTAAAAGAGGGGACATTATTAATAAAATATAGGGACATTTTATTAATATTGTTTTGTAAAATTATGTAGGGCTCTGTTTTCCGGCTGGACCACAAGTCCGTTGTTGCTGCATAATATTTCACTTGTGATAGCTTGGTAGGTTGTCGTACAGCCCTGGGATGGCAACTTGAGAAAAATAAGTGCGTGATGGTATAACATAACGCTTGTCAAGTGACCGGATCATGTTTGCATAACCCGGGTTGGTCACAGTGTTAATTGGTACCATGTCTTTCGCCAGGTGAAATGTTATCGCATCCGTGATCTCTTTATGCCGCTTGGAACCCTTCGCATATGGTGTAACACTGGCAAACGCATCCGAAATAGTTTTTTGCTTTGGACGGCAATCAGATCTGGCTTTGCACTCGTCATACAGAGCTCTGTGGTGCCGACTTAAATGATCAAACAAATTAGTTGTGTTTCCGCGTGTTGTGGCAACTACTGCACGGCACTCCCGACAAAGTACCTGTTTTTGGTCAACATCATCCTTTCTGTAGCCAAAATATTTCCAAATAATTGACGATGCGCTTCTTTTTGCGACCAAGTCGTCCATTTCGGTGCTTTTCTCCCGTTCCTCGCTTATTTCGCCATGCGCACGCATGCAGAGGCTGCGTGTCAAAAACGTGAAGCAACAACATGTGCTTTGTAAAAAAAAAAGCACCCATAAATCAGAATTCATTACTTTATATCAGGCAAATATAGACCCGCGCAACATTTTTTTCTAAAAAAAAAAAAAAGTTTCCCTGCATCGCACCTCGTGCGATGTGGCTATTGCGCATGCGTACATCGCAATATCGATGCTAAAACGATATATCGTGCAGCCCTACAGCAAACACATTAATTCCTCACAGGATTGGAGGATGAATCACTAGGATTAATCTTGGCCTGTCTGTTAGCCTGGTCTGGAGCAGGCTAGCTGCAGAGAATAAATCACCATAGTAACCTGGCCGGGTTAAGTTTGAGCTGCTTTCATGCAACCGACTTGAAGCTAAACTCAATCAGGATAACCAACATATCCCGGCTTAATCCCTTATCTTTGTTTCGTGGAATACCCCTCCGCTAAGGACCAGTTTAAACCAGCAAATGACCAGGATCAAAACATACCAAACCTGTATATGCTGTTTTTTTTCAACAGGGATTGACCTCCATTGTATGAACACAAAACCACTTGAGACATTTCTCAAAATACCTTCTTTTGTGTTCAACAGAACAAAGAGTTTGGACGTTTTGAGTGTGAAAAAATTATTTTGGGTAAACTAGCCCTTAAAACGCTCTAGACTAACTTTTTTTGCACTGGTGCGCCTAACTTTTGTTCTTAGGTCCACCAGCAATAAAGTTAGGTGCACCGAAATTTTAGACCGCATCGCATTTAACTGGTTTTACCAGTTCAGCTTTTTCTGTCCATATAGTCAAAATTGACTTGTAAACGATTAACTAACAATCTGGTCAACACAAAGTTCTTTATTTGAAGCACAAATCTACAAGAAAGGTTACTTACTGAAAAAGTTTTGGTGATTAAAGTACTTCACTGAACTGAAATTTAAACTTAAAAGATCTCAAGATAAATGGACCAGGGCTTGACATAACCTGGTAGCTTGACGGCTCCGTGTCAGAGTATTGCTTGGGATTTTTGGACAGATAACTGTCTATTGTTCTTTTCATCTTCTCCCATCATCCGCGGCTACATCCACTCTGTTTAATTGACGGCCCTAGACTACTCACATCTCTCTGTCTGACTGCAGCACACACATTTTCAAACGTACACACCAGAGGTTGAGCTAGACTTTTTTATTGTCCGTCATTTTGACTGACAGGCTCGTAAAAAATCTGTCATTGTTTATTATTACCCGTCACTATGGTGCAAGGTGGTGTTAGGTGGTTATTAGTATGTTTGTGACGTCATCACGCTGAACTTGCGGTTGGAACTCGTTGTATTTTAATACAACCGGATGCCCAATAAAGCCGTTGGTATTTATATTCATTTATAAATTTAATCTTTTAATGTTAATGTTCATATGTGTATCTGCCATTATCACTACACAAGGAAACTAACAAACATTACGGATAAAAACTAATAAGTTTAACTAATAAACAAGTTTTACTTTGTTTATCATGTTCATAGTGTCTGAACTTTTGATCATCCCTTGTATGTTTTGCGACCTCTGATTATGTTTAGTCGCACCATTGAAAAATAAGGTCGCATTTGCGATCAAATTGGTCGCACTCTAGAGCTCTACTTTTATATGCTAAGAATGAATGTGACCAAGCTATTTGTACAAATATTCCCCCAAAAAGTGTAAGCAATCTGACTACTGTTGTTCCATGTCATGTTATGCATTCCAGAATAGTGATTCTCCTCGTGGAAACCCAGAGGGTGGTCTTTCATATGAGGCCGAACAAATTCTCAGCGCGCTGACCAAAACAATTGATCCAGACTTGATAGCCTCCATGCTTGGAAAAAGTTCAGACAGCGGTGCTCTTGAACAGCTTCTTGGCAAAATCCAGGGAGCCAAAGAAGGCGGAAGCAACTTGCTCCCTCCTGAGAAAGCAAAACAGGAGCTAAGCAAGTTCCTCGGAATGATGGGAGAGGCGGTGTCCCAACCACAAAATGTAAAGAAGAATCTTACTGAAATTGAAGATGAAGAGAAATTTCTCTACGGTGATGAAGAAGTGGATGAGGACAACCAGATGAAATGCGCCGATTCAAGCTTCCTGAACATGGGATTCCCACAGTCTCAGGATGTTCAAAGAGGAGAATGTGAGGCTTTTGGCCGTGCCGAAAAAGAAGACTGTGAGAGAGAACAGGCAGCCTGACAGGCGTCATTCTTCGGCCACACCTGAGGTCGAGGAACAACTTGACTTTCCTCCTGGTGTTGGGCCTCAGGATGACAAGGTGAGAAAGGATGTGGAGGAGTATGAGAAGATACAGGATTTACTAAAGACAATCGGTCTGGACTTGGGCGTGGCTGAGATCAGCAAGATGGCGGTTAGGACACAGGAGCGTCTCCACGGCAAAGCCGCGATGCAGAAGACCCCCACCCGCCGGCAGTCTGATAGAAGGCACAAGAGCCGCAGTAGGAGTTACAGCAGCAGCAGCAGTGGCAGCAGAAGCTCCAGCAGGAGCCGCAGTAGAAGCTATGACCGCAGCTCAAGTCGCAATTGGAAGAAGCCAGTTTCACCAGAGCAGAGATCTTCACGGTCACAAAGCCAGAGCAAGAATGAGAGTCGACCCAGCGTTACACAAATGGCGTGGCCGACTAAACCCCCTGTGGGTCCTGTGACACAGCCGTTTCCTCCGCGACCCCCCAGCCTCCCGCCACACTCGATGCCTCCGTACCCTCCACCAGGCCCACATGGGGTAATGCCACCCGAATACCCTCCACACGGTTACGATCCATATGGCAATTACATTCCGTACATGCCTCCGGGATGGCCAATGTATCCACCTCCAGGTATGCCTGTTCCCCCTCATGGTCCCATTGATCCCTATGGCCATCAAAAATTAGAGAGGCCGTTTCTTAAAGTGATTGAAACGGGAGCAAGTGAGGGAAAAGGCGCCGATAAAAAAGGTTAGTTAGTTAAGCAGCTGGTAATGTCTTTAAACTTCACACATCACGGTCAAGCAACTTTATTGTGATTCGTCCTTTCAGTACCTTCTAAATTGGATGCTGTTGCCAGTGGGAGTCAGAGGAAAGCTTTAGAAGCCAAGAATACTGCCAGCCAAAAACAAAAGGTAATTCCAAAAGTCAGACTGGTTTACGTATTGGGTGAAGAACACCTTAATAACCGTCACGTTATTTACTAATAATGTAATGTAATCCCCCAATAAAATTATTTCATAGGTCATTGAAGAACTTGACAAGCTAAATGAGGAAAACGTAATACGAAAGCAGAAAAAAGAAAACCTACTGAAGGAAGTGGAGACATTGAGAAAGCAGCAAGGTATGTCCCTCTGAATCAAAAAGGCAATGTGAGAATGTATTACCCTGTGACGGTTTGTTTTGTGCGTAAAGGAGAGCTGCTTAGGAAGAAGCGGAGAGAGAAGGACGGACACAAGGATCCTGTTCTTATAGACCTCGGTCGGCTTCAGGAAGATACGATGGTCCAAATCTCCAAACTCCGAGCTGAACAGAGAGAGTCAGATAAAAAACACGAAGAGCTGGTCAAAGTAGCGCTTATACTTGGTATAGACTACAAAGAGTCCAAGAATTCAGGGGATCACATGCAGCCCACCTCTCGGAGTAGGAAGGAGTCAACCAGAAGCCCAGAGAAACCGGCGGCCAGAACATCGCATAATAAGGTAAAGGTAGAGTTGGTCATGAGGTCACAGGGAAGGTATAAAGTTAAATGCATTTAGCAGGCATTTTTTTTTATAAAATATTATATTGCCATTCTTAAAATTATTTTGATTGGCATTTAATTCTTAATTGTGATACTGATTTTAAAAAATCACATTAGATCTGTTTGAACTATACTGGTTCTATATATACAGTCGTTGTCAAAAGTGTAGGCAGTGACATCAATTTTGTGTTTTGTAGTATTTGAGGCTTCTCTATTGGTAGATGTTTTTATGGTGTACAGGATATCTTAAGTTGCTTGATATTAGATTCTGGGTCAAATCCTGACTGATTTATCCACTCTCTTTTTGAGGATTGACCCCAGGTTCTCTTTATAGGATTGACATCTGGGGAGTTTTGCAATTATTCCTAATGCATCGGATCACTCTGCATAATAGTCTTTAAACTATGTGAATAAACGCCACAATAGTTTAAGCAGAAACTTTGCAAAACACTGTTTTTAAACCACTGCCAATACTTTTGGCTATTTCAGTTCCCTCTTGTAAAGTGCTATTCATCTATATGATAACACTTTACCAGATTTACCCTGTCTCTCAATTTGCATAATATATTTTCTAAATAGTATAGTGCATCCGGAAAGTATTCAAAGTGCTTCACTTTTTCGAAATTTTGTTATGTTACAGCCTAATTCCAAAATGGATTAAATTCATTATTTTCCTCAAAATTCTACAAACAATACCCCAAAATGAAAGAAGTTTGTTTGAAATCTTTACAAATTGATAAAAATATAAAAAGTGAAAAAAGCACATGTACATAAGTATTCACAGCCTTTGCTCAATACTTTGTTGAAGCACCCTTGGCACCAATTACAGGGTCAAGTCTTTTGAATATGATGCTACAAACTTGTCACACCAATTTTTGGGCAGTTTCTCCCATTCTTCTTTTGCAGGAACTCTCAAGTTCCATCAGGTTGGATTGTTAGCGTAGGTTCTTTCAGATCTCCAGAGCTGTTCAATTGGGTTCAAGTCTTTGCTCTGGGTGTGCCACTCAAGGACATTCACGGAGTTGTCCTGTTGCCACTCCTTTGTTATCTTGGCTTTGTGCTTGGGGTCAATGTCCTGTTGGAAGATGAACCTTCGCCCCGGTCTGAGATCCAGAGCGCTCTGGAGCAGGTTTCATCGAGGATGTCTCTGTACATTGCTGCATTCATCTTTCCCTCGATCCTGACTAGTCTCCCAGTTCCTGCCGCTGAAAAACATCCCCACAGAATGATGCTGCCATCACCTCGCTTCACTGTAGGGATGGTATTGGCCAGGTGATGAGCGGTGCCTGGTTTCCTCCAGACATGACGCTTGCCATTCAGGCCAAATCTTTGTTTCTCATGGTCTGAGAGTCCTTCAGGTGCCTTTCGGGAAACTCCAGGTGGGCTTTCTTGTGCCTTTTACTGAGAAGTGGCTCGTGTCTGGCCACTCTGCCATACAGGCCTGATTGGTGTAGTGCTGCAGAGATTGTTGTTCTTTTGGAAGATTATCCTCTCTCCACAGAGACATACTGGAGCTCTGTCAAAGTGATCATTGGGTTCTTGGTCATCTCCCTGACTAAGACCCTTCTCCCACAATCACTCAGTTTGGCCGGGCGGCCCGAACTAGGAAGAGTCCTGGTGGTTCCAAAATTCTTCCATTTACGGATGATGGGGGCCACTGTGCTCATTGGGACCTTCAATGCTGCAGAATTTTTTCTGTACCCTTCCCTAGATCTGTGCCTCGATACAATCCTGTCTCGGAGGTCTACAGACAATTCCTTGAACTTCATGGCTTGGTTTGTGCTCTGACATTGACTGTTAACTGTGGGACCTTATATAGACAGGTGTGTGCCTTTCCATATAATTTCCAATCAATTGAATTTACCATAGGTGGACTCCAATCAAGTTGTAGAAACATCTCAAGGAACATCAGTGGAAACAGGATGCACCTGAGCTCAAGGCTATGAATACTTATGTACGTGTGCTTTTTTCGTTTTTATTTTTAATAAATTTGCAAAGATTTCAAACAAACTTCTTCCACATTGTCATTATGGGGTATTGTTTGTAGAATTTTGAGGAAAATAATGAATTTAAACCATTTTGACCTAAGGCTGTAACATAACAAAATGTGGAGAAAGTGAAGCACCTGGATGGTCTAGATTTCAATAAAAAATGGATGTATAGATTTGTGAACACTTAAAACGACTGATATTACCCACGTCCTTCCGTGAGGGGTGGAGTTTAATGATGCTTCACTGCATTAATACAATTTAAAAAGTAATGCATCACTGAAGTAATAAATATATAAAACAAAAAGGTCACTTAAGCACCAGCACATGCACACAGGTTGGCAAGTGCCTCAGACTGTATAGAGTTTAGCGGGGACTGCATATCCCTCATGCTAGAAATATCTATTATCTTTGGTTAAATATCATAAACTTTCAACTAACTTTTTTCATTTACCAAATTATGACAGTGTGTCAACCAGTTGTTTTCATCATTGATCATATTGACGTATTTTTAAAATACACAACAGTATTACAGTATTTCTCTATTGCGTTTCGATAACTTTGGCGGCTATGATGTGTCAAAAAAAGAAAAAAATCTGAAATATTTTAAAAACAAATAGAACTTTTCAATCTTTCTATTTTTGTGCCAAGGAAAAACATAGTAAAGTTTTTACTTAGTCTTTAGCTTGAAAATGGGAAGAGATGCAACACAAACGTGTTTTTAGCTGTTTTTTCTATATACATTTGTACTTTTTCATCATACCAATCATGATTTTGTTTTAATAAATAATGTATTTATTCAGTTTATACTGGATATTAAAGGCATTTCAATTCTTGGTTTGAATTGTCTTTTCCAAATCAAAAATTTTAAATCAGTCAATTCAAGTAGTAAACCCATGGGTAACTTCTCCACGACTGGAAACAGATGGACTGTTTTACATAGGTAAGTCTGCTATAATAAACTTAAATGATTGGGAATTAGGATTATAATTTTTTGTTGATTGTTCTATTAAAGCTTTTGCTCATTCATTAAACTTCAACAGATTTTGCTCTTTCCCCTTTGCTTTCGTTTAATGTATTATTTGGTATTCTTCCTTAACCAATCTAGGTTGTCGCATCAAAATCAGGAGCGTCTCCTGAAAAAGTTAATTCGTCACCTCCATCGAAAAGCCGTTCCCTGGACACCGCTGCTGAACAATTCGAATACTATGACGCAGGAAACCACTGGTGTAAAAACTGTAATCTCACCAGTGGTTCATTGTTTGACTTTTTCACACATTTACACAACAAAATACACAGAAAGGTGTGTGCTTAAGGTATTTCTTGTAATAGTGATTTGTATCTGTCTGTTACGTTTTTGTTTTAACTATTCATTGATTTCCTCTCCTAATCCTGCAGACTCTAGATCCCTATGACAGACCTTGGGCAAAATCGGAGAGTGACAAGAAACAACGAGCAGGAGAGAAGACATCAAAGCCAGCCAAGGGTAAATCTCAGTATTGCATGTTGTGTAGGCAATGTATAGAATACACTGAACGAATTTAGCATTAGATTTTGTAATACTTGATTATGATAGTGTTTTGGTCAAGCAACCTTTACATGATGAAAAACTGAAAACTATGTTTCTGAGTTTCACATACATTAGACAACATTGTCAAAACGATCATCAGGGTGACTAAAAACACGGTATTACGCATGCCAGGCAACTAATCGGCGATGTTACTTTGAAATAGAAACATACGCATCTGCCCACCTTCACATACTGGAGAAACATTCATAAATATGTGGCACAAACACACAACTCCTATATTCAAAAATAGTTGTTTTCTGTGTACTCGCGCATGAATACTTTTGTGCATTACGTCAGCGTTTTTTCAATGAGGTTGCATTTTCGTAGTTTACACAGACAATAACAGCCTTGTTTTCATAAAACACTTGCGATTTCAGTCTCACTAAACATAATTTTGCGAACAAACAGCCAAAAAGCATACAAAGTTTTCCGTATTTAGTTGAAAGCGTTGTCGTGTAAACGGCCGCTGAAATGTCTGTATTGAAATGTTATTGCATTGGTTGATTTCGAACTCAAATTCTGTGCCACTCTCGAATCTTTGCTGCCAGCTCTTGAGATTATTGACTTGTTTTTCATATTTTAACCTTTTAAGTCAGGCAACTCAAACTCAGTTCCTGGAGGGCTGCAGCTCTGCACAGTGTAGCTCCAACCAGATCTAAACCACACCTGCTTGGAAGTTTCTAGTAATCCTGAAGATGTTGATTAGCTGAATCAGGTGTGTTGGATTAGGGTTGGAGCTAAACTGTGCAGAGCTGCGGCCCTCCAGGAACTGAGTTTGAGAACCCTGTTTTAAGTATTAAGTTTGCAACTACAGGGAGGCGGCTTCCTGAAAAGTCTTACTACAATACAAGAATATGATTCAAAATGTTTAAATTCCTTATGATTTCTTTCCCTTCTGGGTATTTACTAAAAGTGTGTAATTTTTTAGGTAGATTGATTTTTTGCTGCCTCTTCCAGGTTCTGAGTTTTTGATCCCTGTAAGGGGGTTCTTCTGCCAGCTATGTGAAGAGTTCTTTGGTGATCCCATTTGCGCTGAAGCCCATGTTACCACTCATATGCACAATGAGAAATACAAGGTAAATATAATTAAATTGATCTTAATTTTCTTAAAAGGATTACACTGCTTTTGTTTAGGATCGGTTCAGTTTTTGTCTTAAATTGTTTTTGCATTACAGTATTTTTGTAATTTAAGTGGGTTTTTTGGACATTAATTGGTACAGCCTTTTCAAATGGTTAATTAAGTTACTTTACCTCAAGGTTAAATTTAGAGGAATCAGTATCGGTATCAAAAAGCCGGAATCGGTCGGTTGTCGCATGATCGGCCGTGACCGGCCGGTCAATCTCACTTCTTGCCGATTCCATGCCGATCGTATGTTGCCAGCGACGCAGGCAATAACGTCACAGCTGTCAGTAACTCAAAGACGCAAGTAAACATGTAGACGTCCGTTCGCGGTGGCTGTCTTTCATGGCTCATGTACACTCGTGACTGGGTGGTTCCACCGAACTGTGCGAGTATCTGCGCACGCACACACGCATCATGTCGTGCACAGACAGACAGATGCACAATTTTTGACTGTCTAATAGTTCATCTTTCGCTGCCCCGTCTACTTTGGGTATCCGTACTACATGCTAACTATGATGCTAAACTCTGACACATGCAAAATTCATGTTGAAGTTGTTCACCATGTGTACAACAAATGTAAATTCCATTCAATCCGATTGATTGTCTTACGCTAAAACTTTGGTCATTTCACTGAGGTGAAATGACATTCAACACGACGACGACTTGTTTAAAAAATCTGAATAAATCATCCAATATGTGTGATATTATCTGATTGAGTTCTTTAATAACACAAAAGGGGCAAAAATACATAAACATCTAATTGTTATGAGTAATGAGTAATGTTAGAATTCACTCATAAGATTCTTAACTTTTTATTGAAGTTGCATCTTAAATCAACCCACTTCTTTTAATACTACGGACCCAAGATATAGAAGGTTATTCTACATTTCAGAAAAAATAAACTACATTTACATTTATTCATTTGGCAGACGCTTTTATCCAAAGCAACTTTCAAGTAGTGTGCAGCTATCACTGCAGAGCAAACAAGGTGCCTTGCTCAAGGGCACTTCAGTCATTTCCTGGTGGCACTGAGAATTGAACCAGCGACCTTCTGGCTACGAGTCCAACTCTCTAACCACTAAACCACAACTGACCCCTGCCATGTTTCATAAACAGACAAGAATAAAGTTGATGTATTTTATTGTTATCTTGACTTTGTGCAATGAGTACAAAAATGAAAAAGTCACAGAGTTCTTCAGTTTAAGAGTTATTTTGGCGAGAGAACATTCTGTAATTAAATGCAGGTTGGAGAATTGCATATAGGTAAATTGTAATTTTCAATCATTTATGTAATGGAAATAAAACAAATATTATGAAAAATGTGCATTGAAGAAAAGTTTATGTTTTTTAAAATACTGTCAATTTTAGTTTGTGGATAGAAAATCAGCAAGCTTCACTTGTAATGAAATCGGAATCGGCAAAGAAAATTGCAATCGGTGCATCTCTAGTTAAATTTGCTATCACACTGCACATTTGCTAAATAGATGTCAGTGAACTTCTCCAATATCCATTAAGGAGTTCTATATCATGTCATCTTAAAAGTGAATTCTGTCTTTTACAGTATCCAGAGAGGAAATCATTTTTGTTATGTCAGACTATCCTGACAGGACGCTAGGTGTGAGGTTATAGGATAAGAAAAATAAAGTTGATTCGAGGAAAAAGTGTTGCTTTACTGAGTTAATATGAAATATTAGTTTTTATCAAGATGTGATTGGCCTCATTTGTGTTGATTTCTTCAACAGGCAAAAATATACGAGAATCCCCTCTATGAACAAAGGAGAAATCTGGATCGTCAGGCTGGATTGGAAAGCCAAAAGAATTCGGATCACAAACGAAAACGTGGTGATGATGATGATCAAGAAAATGTGAAGAAACCTAAACACTCCAAAAAGGGTGGAAAAAAAGTTGTAGAAGAGGAGGGAAAATCACATTACAGCAAGGATGAGGATTACAAGAGTTTAAAAGAGAATGAGAACAAACTCAAAGAGGAGCGATTGAAATACAGAAAAGATGATGTGTATAAACAGAAATACATGGAGGATGATGAAAGAATTCAAATAAAAAACGAAGAGGAAGAGAGGACAAAATATAAAAAAGAGGAAGACGAAAGATACCGATTTAAGAAAGAAGATGAATACAAATACAAGTACAGGCAGGAGGAAGTGGAAAGATCTAGGTACGAACAGGACAGATACAAAAACAAGGATGATGAACGGTATAGATATAGGGAAGAGGACGACAGAAATCGCTTCAGAAAGGATGATGAAAGAGACCGATACAGTAAAGAAGAGGAGAAGCCAAGGTACGGCAGAGAAGAAGATATGAAGTACAAACACTCTCGGGAGGTTGAGGAGAAAAAGTCAAAGTACAAAGATGAAGAGTGGGTGAAGTGGCCAAAATCTAAATGGGAGGAAGGGGAGGAAAGCAATGGAAAGTACGGAAAGAAGGACCTGAAGGGCAAAGCTGGGTTTAGCAAAGATGACAAGGAAAGCACTGGAAAGCCCAATGCTAAAGACACAAAAGCTGAGCCAGAGAAACCCAGTGAGCCCCCCAAAGTCTTATGTGGGCCAAGCCCGGCCTTGCTGGCTAAACTTCGCAAGAAGAACGAGGAAGGTGCTGCTCGGTCCGGCTTTGGAAAGTTCAGTTTGAAAAAGCCACAGAAGACAGCACTGGAGAAGGAGGCTGAGAGAATAGCCGCACAATTCATAAAAGAAGAAGAAGAAAGTGCGTCGACTGTAGATGATGATGACAGAGACCCGTTTACCAAATCTGTGGCAGCGGCAAAGTCTATTGCAATCAAATTGTCAGGAAAGTCTGTCCTCCCACCCTCCAATGAATGGCTAGCTTTCAACGAAAATAAAAGTAGTCCTAACTTGCC
Source organism: Triplophysa tibetana (assembly GCA_008369825.1). Taxonomy (NCBI): domain Eukaryota; kingdom Metazoa; phylum Chordata; class Actinopteri; order Cypriniformes; family Nemacheilidae; genus Triplophysa; species Triplophysa tibetana. The sequence continues at coordinate 6,047,875 of CM017900.1, forward strand.
TACTCCGGCTACTCCTTTGGTTATTAGAAAGTCCTTTACTGGTGTGCAGAATAAACCAATGCTGTCTAATAAACCACCAACTTCTAACGAATCTTCTGGACCTGTAATAGGAAGACAGACTCTAAAAACAGCTTTGTCAGCAGACCTCATCTTCAAGGCATTTAGTGGTGAAGAGGTGGAATTAAAACAACAAAAAGGCCCCTCTTCTGAACCTGAAGATATGTTCAAGGTTTCTGCTCCACTTTCATCATCCAATGCAGCATCACAACCTGTAAAAACCACCCAGATAAAACCAGTTTCCAATGAATGTGTTGTTACTCTCGAGTCTGATGTGGCTGCGCCTGGAGTGCCCGAAGAGGAGCAGAAGCTCACTGTAGTGCTTCGTCCTCCTCCTCGGCTTTCTTCCAGTGCTAAAGACCCTTCCCCAAAAACGTCAAAGCCTAAGACTCTTGCAGCTGGAAAAGCAAAAGATTTGTTTGACATTTTCTATAGTGGCAGCACGACAATGAAAAGTTCTGGTAGTGCTAATCTTTGCGGCAAACAGGAATCTGGCTTTAAACCTCTACACAATGACTCGAGCAGTAAGAAGGCCCCTGAAAGTAATGAAACCAGAACCAAGGAAAAAAAATATGGCAGTGCTAATCTGGTCCAAGAACCCTGCAAGAACCAGAACTTGGAAGTTGCAAAGTGTCAGGAAACTCCCAAAAAGCAAGAACAAGAAGTTTCAAAGAGTGAAGAAGCTCCTAAGAACGATGACTCAAAAGTTCAACAAGCATCTATGGATGCTAACTTGGACATCTCTGAGGTGGATGAAGTACTGATGGAAGTTCATAGTAGGGATATTCTCCAAACAAATAATGACCTAAAGGAAAGCCCTGTGGAATCTGAGGGAAACACTTTGGAATCTCAAGCAATCCCTCTAGAATCTGAGGAAAACCCTACTGCATCGCAAGTCATCCCTCTGGAATCCGAGGAAGAAAGCCTTTTTAAATCGCAGGAAGTACCTCAGGGATCCGAGGGAAACACTCTTGAATTGCAAGCAATCCAAATGGAATATGAGGAAAGCCCTCTTGAATTGCAAGCAATCCCTACGAAATCTGAGGAAAGCCCTCTTGTAACACATGGAATCCCTCTAGATTCTGAGGCAAACCCTCTGGAGTCTGAGGAAAGCCTTTTTAAATCGCAGGATGTCTCTCTGGAATCTGAGAAAAGCCCTCTTGAATTGCAGGCAATCCCTCTGGAAGCTGAAGAAAGCCCTCTTGTAACACAAGGGATCCCTCTAGATTCTGAGGGAAACCCTCTGGAAATTGAGGAAGCAATATCTTTCTCCCCCCTTCCGGGTTCTTTTACTGAGCAACTGAACTTGGACACGTTTGAATTCAGTTTCGAGACTTTGTAAAGGACCTCCCACGAGTAGGTTTAGTGATGTTTCATCTGAATGTAAATAACAGTGAATTTATTATTTTCTTTTGCTTAAATCCGGTTAGATTGTTTCATGTCTGTTCTTAACCTTTTGGCAGGTAATGCTAGTGAAGGGTGGACTGAAAAGCATTCATTCTGAAGTGGGTGCTGGGAAGAGAGTGAAAACTTTCATCAAGTAATGAATCTTAATACCTGTTAAAGTCTCCCTATATACTTGTCAAATGCACCTTGTGTTGAGCTTTTTGTTCCTTAATCTGTTTCCAGCAGAAATCATTCCTTTTCATATAAAGGTAATGTAAATAAATATGAGTGTGCATCAGATATTTCAGACTGTATAAAAACGTTTCTTCTGTTCGTTCCATTTAAATGAATGAAGATATTTTAATACAGGAGCCACAAAGATCCAGGCTCAAAGAAGAGAAATGGTGTGGAGTTCTGCTTCAAGGACACATGCATATGCTTTCACAACTCTAACCAGAAAATATCAAGCTTGGCCTGTATAAATCTTACTGTAATGTGTGTCGACATGTTTTCTTTGCCCTTTGTCTTTTTAAAAATGGAGATTTTTTTGTTGTTGGCACTGTTCATGTTACCCTGCTAGTTTAGTATCTACAGTACAAATACATTATGTAATTGCACAAGTTTTACTGTAGCTCAAATAAATCGGCAACCTATTGTGTTTGCTTCTCGTTGCTATTAGATTTCTGCATTGCCTTATCTTGTGCACATATTATCTTTAGGTTCGAGCAACACTTTCATATATTAGTGCAGAGAGTTGTGATAGTTTTAATTTTCACATGTAAAGGTATTATCTGCTCTCTTTATTGAACTATAATTGTATTAACTTTTTTGCATTGTAATTGTGGTGTTTGACTGCAAATAGTTTTCCAGGCAACTGTCTAGAATTACATACATTTCACTCATTAGCTATGACTATAGGATGTTGTTCAAACAATGTTGAATGATGTTTGAAGAACTGCAAAATAACAGCTGAAATGGCAGATAGCAAGAAACGACAAGAAGAGATGAAGCGGATGGGGCAGTTGAAAGGTAAGTACTACACTCTGATTTTGGTTATTTAAAGTACATTCATCATTAGTTAATAACCTTATACCAACTAATCTTAAAAATAGCCTTGGTGAATTTTTTTAATTAATAACTGTTACCATCAAAGTAGTTTGCCCACAAAGGAAATTAATTGGAAAATGATTTCTCTTGTTTCAAATAAAATGCTTGTGAAGGAATTAATTTGTGTGTATTGGGTTTGTGGTATTTGATTTGAGTTATGTTTACAGTTTTAGCGACTGTCAATGCACACGGTTATATCAGCTTTTATGACATTTGTATATAGTTTGGTCCCAATGGGCGGATTAAGGTTGAAGGCAAAATTGGACTGCCCCAAAAAGTCTCAGTACTCACAGTTTATGTATGGTTTTATTCCCCCAATAGATGGCGGTAGATACTTCCATTAGGGCTGTACTTTTAAAAAATACTTTTAAGTTAATAATATTTAGTATTTCACTATGCTTCTAAAGGAATAGTTAACTCAACAATAAAAATTCTGTCATGAATTACTCAACATCAAGTTGTTCCAAACATGTATAAATTGCTTTGTTCGGCTGAACTCAAAAATAGATATTTAAGAAATTGTAAATGACTTGAGTTTTCCGAGGCACCATTGACGTCCGTAGTAGAAAATATGAAAATAGTAATCCAAGGTGAACCAGAACTGTTTGTTTTCCTAAGTTCTTGTAAATATTTGATTTTGTGTTAAACAGACCGAAAATACTACACCATATTTTTTCTACTATGGTATTAAAAGATGGCCCAGAATTTATCTGTGTTCAACCAAACAAAGAAATTGATACAGGTTAGGAAGTTATCAAAAATCAAACTTTTAATTCAATAAGATATTAATTTCCTGTCATTCAGTCGAGGGCGACTTTCAGTCACTTTATGGATCATCATACTCCATGCCTTGCGAGTAAGACATAAAGATTACAATTAGTAGAATTAGTAGTATCATACAAAATAACCGGTATACAAACATGAAATGTAATATTTGAGACACTTAAGATTTAAAAAGATAATACGTCCAAGTCAAAGAGTATCTATTTAAAATTTAAAACATGGTTTGTTGGACTGCTTATCTTTAAGACGACATAGAAGAAAATGATGCCATGTATTTAACAATGGCTTGTTATGGAAGTAAATAAAGTCATAATATTACTTATAATCAAACTAATGATCACTCAGGAACTATCATAGTCACTAATTAATTTAACTCGTGAGCTTGCAATTTAATACACTCTTTATAATCTGATGACATTTTTTCTGAAGCTGGTACTGCAACAATTGCATACAACAAAAGGACATTGGGGTTCAGGACAGGCAACAACATTTTGCTCAAAGCAATCAAGAGAGATCCACTTTAGATTAACATATTCTCACATATGAACATGTTGACGGTCAATGTCACCATCATCAATCAATTCCTGTAATGTGAGCACCTTCATACGACAGATAAAACATGAGTCGTCAGCAACAGCTGTACTTCCTCGTCGCATCCAGTACCCAGTGCAGAAAGCTCACGACGGTCTACTGCGGGGATTGCCCAATAGGAAAAAACCTTTGCGCTGTCACTAGGTAGTTCTGCAGAGATTGGTCCAATCAGATTATTGCTGCTGACGGGAGGGCGCAGGGAGCTGGAGGTAACAGAGTGCGCGAGAGCCCGAGTGCAAGGGAAGCCTATCACGGAGGCACGGCTAAAGACAACATTTGCAAAATGCCGAATAAAACAAAAAAAGAGAAGGTAAAGTACAAATTACGTTGTCAAGAGCGTAACGCCTTGTTTGTGTTAAATAAATGCGTATGGGATATTAGTCCACGAATGAATTATTCTGCAACATGTTACTGGTTATGTTAGTGAAGGCCGCGCTAGCCACTGACGTTAGCCCGCGAAGGGCGCATTAATGTCTGTGTGTGTTCAGTCAAAATACTGACAGTTATCTAATCATATATATTTTAATGAAGACTCGACGATTAAATCACCGCAACAGGGTGTGGTTTTTGTCTGAAAACGACATACATGTGCGGAGAATTATTGATTGATACCTTAACTGGTCTTCACAAATCAGTTTCCTTTAGTAAGATTGTGAACGGAAGTTGATATGAGAGAAGGAAGGCGCATTAGATGTCAGACTGCCGTATAAACCAGCGGTGGGGACAAACATATCTCCTGTCCCTGCATGAGTCAGTGTTTTGGTGAACAGAAGTAGCTGATGAGCAACGGGCATCGTTATATAAACGCTCGATACAAAAATGAAGTTTGTCACTAACGTTACGTGTGTGATGCTGAATGGTGTGTAATTCCCAGAACTGTTCAATTAGTGCATGTCATTCCTGATTCAGTGTGTAACGTTTGCTGCTGTGTGCCAGCACCTGTCATAACAGCCCTGCCGAATGATTGCTGCATGATGATTTGGCCTATGTGCAGACCATCCCATTAGGCCCCATTTTGATATATTGAAACTTGAAAGAGGCATTTAAAAGAGTGTTAAATCCGGTCCTAGATGTTTGTTAATTTGTTCTATTTGTGGTCTTTGCAGGAACCCACCAAATCTGCAAAAAGCAGCACAAAGAACAATAATGCTGGAGGCGGAAAGGATGCTGGCACGGAAAATTCAGAAGAGGTAATGATGACATTATTTGAAAACGAATGTAGTTATTGCTTATGTTGGCACCGAAAATTGCTGTCAATTAAGTTTTACAACTTTGAAACTGTTTCAATTGCCAGGCAACATTAATTATGCACTGTAATATGTGAAGTAAATACTGCAGTCCTTGTTGACAGCTTGTCATCCTTGTTTTTTATAAAACCTCCAAAAATATTTATTTATGTTGTGTTACACACAGCTTACCTTAGCAGGTTTGTTTTGGCACACCAGTGATTGGCCATTCGTAAAGACCCCGCCCCCTTGCTACTCTTGACAAGTTTTCGATACTGTCAATTTGAGCACTCCCTGCCTGGGGAAATAGTTCCTGTAAATCTGTGTAGCACTGTATTCACTATTACAAAAAGCAAAAGCAGTACGCACTTATATTGTCACATTAACTAGTTTTGTAAGGAACTATGCAGTTTTGATTTTGGGTGAAAAAAGGGAAAAATTGCACAATAATGAACAATTACTCCAAGTTCAATAACATTTGATTAAAGTTTCCTGTGAAGAATTATCGAGTGGATGTGCAGAAAGTAGATCACCCACTATTTATTTGATAGTAGGTCGAGATTTAATTTTCTATATACAATGTTGTGTTGGGCAATGGGCATGCTAGTGGAATTTTGTAATTACATGTTCCAAAAAATGAAGTCAGGAAAACTGTGTCCCAACAATCTACTTGTATTCAGAGAATATTTGGTATGACGTGTACTGGATTTTGGCGCAGCGAGGTTTTACACTGAACTATCTGCTCCAGTAATATTATTTTCTAGTAGGTGTCTGATGTAGACTGTAGTGTCTCTGCTTTGTTACATCCTTATGAATTGAAATTAGTTTTTAATGTTTTATATAATATTCTGCCAAATAGACTTGTTTGTTCAATTCAAATCATGCTTTGTGCTGCTGTGTTTGTTCCTTTTTGTTGCTGTGGTATTAGCATCCAGTCTAACTTGTTTTTTAGACCCTAGCAAAGAAGCATTTGATGTGTTGAAAGAAAAGTTTTTTTCCTGTACTCACATAGCACAGCAGTGATCATGTGCTAGATAATTCGTGTTTTTAGCGAAGTGTCAGTATTCAGTTGCTTCCGTCTATTTCTGTGGTTGTATTGTGACATAGGTGTTCAGATATTAGTGTTCCTCAGGAAGAATGTTACTGATGGCTGGAATGAGTGGGCAGAGAAGCTTAACGTAGTATATAGTGAAGTTTATTTATTTGGTCTATTTTAAGTCCGTCTCCATCAGGGAACCCCTGGTACTGAGGCCATCTCTGCAATGTTATGGGCAGGCCTCGACATGTGTCCCAACGCAGCATGCTATTTACACACGCATTGTTGCTTGGACATTGCCTCCTTTTTTACATTCTTAATTCCTTTAACAGTAACTATTATGAACCGGTTACATAAACCTTTTGTCTTTGAGGAAAGTCACATGGCAGCATGCTGCTTATCTTCAGTTTTGGGTATAGTTTGAGTCTTCAGTCATTGTGATAGTAATGCAGTATGTTTCGCTTTGATCCTCTGTTTTTATAATAAATTAATAATTAGCTTAGTTTGGGACCTGTTTTCTAAATGACGTATTTTGTTTGCAACCAGTCGCCTGATCGTAATGCTGTACTTCTTACCTATGGTCAAAATGGTGACACTCATCTTGAATGAACGACACACATTTATTTGATAGTATGGCTCAGGCTACTCATGAATGTCTAATGCACGCTGAATCTAGATATGGTAATAAGGAGGTATGTAGGTTAGGCTTGTGTGGACTTCATTTTCCAGGGATTAGTTGTATGCAGATTGTTGACTGATGTGGTGCTTTGTGTTACAATCATTTCATTGAGTCATTTGTCTGCAAAGTATACAATATCAAATCCGATATTTAACATTTTGTGCAGTGTCAACATTTAATACGAATTTATATAAAACAAATTGCTGTCATTATCAAACGTAATTGGGACACACTAGTAAAGAAGACATGATGAGTGATTAGACCCACCTGGGTTATTCCATGTCAATTCAATCAGTGTTCGACAGCTAAAATGTATTACTTTGATATTGTATGGTTAAGATTATACTTGAATGATGAATTGAGACAAAATAGCACTAAGTACTGTTTTTTTGGAGTGGGATTAAAATTTGGAGCCAAAATACATTGAAACCGAAACCACATTGAGATGACCAAAATTTGGTAAAGATTTGGCATCAGTGTTTACCATAAAACAGATCACTCATACTCCCTCAGAGCTCACACATAGTCAGAATTGTCAGAAATTCCCAGAAAGCACCGGCAGGCCATTGACCACAATATCTGTCACAATAGTAAAATATTTTAATTGTTGCTAGTCTTGTGTGTCAGTATTTTCTTTTTTCCTGTGAAGCGCAATTTCATTTCTATGGGTTTGCTATCAGTAGGCAATAGTCTTCTGTGACTAAAAATGGTAGAATTGCATAGAATTGTTAAACATACCCACTTTCATTCTGTATGTTATGTTGTGTTTTTTCAGGCCCAACAGACTGCCAGCAAGCGTCCTAGCAATAGCACTCCTCCACCTACTCAGCTCAACAAAATCAAGTACTCAGGTGGGCCACAGATCGTAAAGAAGGAGCGCAGACAGAGCTCATCACGATTCAACCTCAGCAAGAACCGGGAGCTGCAGAAACTCCCCGCACTCAAAGGTAAAAACCACTTCAAACTGAACATTGCATGAAAAGTCCGTGTTCACAAAAATATTTCTTAGAACTGAAGAAGAATCTGTTGTTGTGTATGTAAGACTTCTCGCAATGAATGCTCCTTATTGTCTAAACTCCTGCCTTTTTTCTGTTTTCTTAGGCTTTTATCTTATTACTCTAAAAGACATTTGTACTGCACACTGATGCATCCCATAGCAATTAGATGACTGTAAATACAATGTAATAGTGTTTTGATGGCCGCAGAATGTGGTTTGCACCTTTACACCTGTATTTTCTGTTGTTCACCTCTGATCGGATTATTTGTCATCTAATCTCAGGCTTCATACTCATTTTTCCTTTTAATTTGTTTAAAAAAAGCTGCTTTAAACATATATGTTTAAAGCTGCTTTTCTACAGACCAGGTGTAGACTTTTTGCTATCTGAGTTGAACATCGGTGGTTTTGAGGCCCTATTGCAAAACAAATCATTTTCCACACATGTTCAACACATTCTGACTCAGATTGTGATGCTAAACTGTTCTTTCTGAGCTGAACAACCTGAATAAGGCATTTAACCACTTAGGTACCTTTAGGTTTTGTTCACTCTTTCAACTTGCTCTTCAGTTGTTTTTTACAACAGTACAACTCTTGATTGGTTTGAAATAATGTTTCTTAAAGGTGTAGAAAATGACCACAGTGTATGTTGGGATTTGTTTTAAAGTTGTGCCTCCACACACTACCACAATAGTCATTGTATTTCACTATCCTTAAATACTCTGGGCATCTCAATGCGTCATAAGCGTTCTTGTGGAGCCTTGACTATTAGAAGTATTCACTTGTCTTAGCAGGGTGCCAAACAGATACCTGCATTAGGACAATGAGCACTTTTCCACCATCGTGCTGAATCGTTCTCGTTGCTTAATCGTTCCACTCTGTGCCGAACCATGCCAGTAAATGGTTTCATTTTCCTACCGCAGGGCTGATAACAAATTTTTTTAGAATGTGAACACAAACGCATCACGCACTGCCTTGGTAACAAAATAGACTGAGCTATAATACCTCAGAACAGTTTGTAATCATGCTGTGTCGAACCAGGCTCCCAAACATAACTGTTACCGTTACAGTAACGGTATGTTTGTGAGCCTGGTTAGAGCGGTTCGGCGCGGTTCTAATGTGCTTTGTAAGTACATTAGAGCGGTTCCGCGCGATGGTAGAAAAGTGCTCTGTCTTTTTGTTGATGATAAAGCGTCTGTTGCATTATGCTAATAAATATATCAACGTTGTTCTAAACTCATAGGCCGTCACAAACAAACTCAAAATATTTTTCTGTTGTTCATTCGATTAGTGCACATGACCCTTTCAGTTGACTTGTTGTAAATGTCAGGGAAGTTTGGTCTGTACACACGGTTCAGATCTGAAGAAACCTTAGCCTGCTGTAGAGATCCATGTACTCTTTTACTGTATAGCGCCACTACGACCGGCTTAAAATAGTTTTATTTTAGTTTAGTTGTTGTTGTAGAAAAGATGAACAACAGTTCATCTGTATTTGGATAACATATTTTTAGAGGCTATTTTGCGGGAGTTCTGCCATTCTCCCGCAGCCTGCACGCACACACGAGAGTCTTACTGCCCACACCCATCATATCCTGCTCTTATTATATTTATTAATGACGTCATTGACTGGTCGACATCAATATGACTTATATCACTTAATACTCGACTTCAAAAAATCTGAGGTCGGACCCCTAGCGTGCAATAATTAGCACGATTAAGCACAGTTAGACAACCGTGCTGAAAATGCCGAGCCGAGAACAGTTTGTCATCGTGCCGTGTCGAACCATGCTAACAAACATAACTGTAACCGTGTCAGACTGTGCTTAGAGCGGTTCGGCTCGATGGTGGAAAGGCGCTCTGTCTTTGTGTGTTTGTTTCTGGACTAGACAACACTGCAACTAGTTGTCTTGCAACGTTTCTAGGTGTTCGCATGGCAAACAAACAGAGGAAGCTTGGAAGTCTCTCTTTTCCTGTCTTTGTGTGTGAGCTTCAGTCAAGGCAAACGTTTTCTAGGATTTCCTTTCAAACCAATGGTTTTCCCAGTACGTTGATTATTTTTGTATCATTAACGATTCCAGTTTGCGTGGGTATTATGTAGGTATTACGTGGGTATGTAATGTTTAGAAATATCCACATCGACCTTTAGTTCAATGATGTAGAGAGAATGCAGACTACAGCATGCATGCATGCATGGATAGTTAATTTTATTTCTGTATATTATGGCTTTGTGAGTAAGTAGATCAATCCCTTGTGAGCTCTCTTCTCTTTGGGTTTTGACAAGTGGGTTACATAAGTTGTGCGATGACTTCTTTAAACAAGCTCTAGAGCTAGATGATATATTTTTGTGTGACAATTTTCATTTCATACAGTGATTTAAGACTATCACAGTGATGTTATGTACTTTATTTGCACATTAACATCTCTTAAGAGCATTTCATTAGTCTAGTTTCACAGTCCTTATGTCACTGCTAAAGTACAAGAGAGAGATTTAACAGTGCATTTCATTCACATTTTTAATTTCTTTCTGTTAGTGGTGGGCATTAGAGGTGGGAATCTTAAGGCACTTAACGATTCGATCCGATTCCGATTCTGGGAGGAACGATCCGATTCCCAAAACAATTCTTAATTAATTATCCTGCTGTGCAAAAAATACTCTAAACTTTTTATTTTAACCAAAATTGGAGTTACTATGCTTTTTGTATATAGTTAGAATATCTGTTTGACAGTATTGCCAAATTAAAAATGATTGTGAATATTTCTTTTTCAATACTTTTAATTTATTAACAAAGTTATTTTCAGGATTAACAAACTCTGAATGAATGGTAAGCCATACAATTGCAATGAACAATCATTAAGAATAAACAGTTCTCAATTTGTATGACAATTTATGTGACAAAAACAATTTGTGTGATCAATACGCACACTGTGTAACAGACGGGGACAGCCGTCTCACTAAAATAACTACGCGAGGGCAAAGTGTATAGTGGCTCAAGTACCTGTAACATCGTGCGAAATCCTTGATTTTCCACAACGGAGTACGGGCGCAGATCTTTGGCAATAAAACCCGCCACTGATCGGGTAATTCGTTTTGCCTTTTCAGAATTCGGTGGAAGCTTTACTACTTGATCCAGGGTCCTTTGAATGTAACCGGGAGTGTTCGTCATTGGAAGAGAATGCTGTTTCTCCAGCTCTGAGTGGAACCGCGTAATATGTTTCTTCATGTTAGTCGTGTTGCCGAAATATTTGAAATTGGCGCTACAGACTTTGCACACAGTATGGCTTTTATCAACGACACCTTCGGTGTCTTCAGAAAATCCAAAATGTTGCCACACATCCGATTTTAAATGAGATGGTGCAGGTCGTAGTTTGTCCATTTTATCTTAAACGAAGCTAATTCACCAGCATATGAATGGTCGTCCATCAACGTCTATTTGTTTGGTCACGTGAGTCTTGACAGCGCTCGCATTTGAATTGAACACAGAATCGATTCTGAATTTTTGAGAATCGATTCTGGATCGTTAGATAACGAATCGCGATGCATCAAGCTTTTCTCCCACCACTAGTGGGCATAGATTAATTTTTTTAATCTAGATTAATCTTGGAATAAATCTAGATTAAAATGTCTCATTTGAATTCTGCCGAAGGCATTCAGAATATGTGTGCTACCCAAATAATGACTAAAAGTAAGTCTTTGAGAACGCGTTTCTCAAGTCAGGTGGCGCATTAGACCAGGGTCTCATCTCCTGTTTCCAAAATGCATCACAAACTGCTTGAGAAAGCTGTTCTACTATGATAATTTGTGATGAAAATTAAATTATGTTCATTAAGATGTACTTGTGTTTACTTCCGCATTGGCTAAGGGATGCTTTGCGTTTAGGTGGTACTTGAGACTGGAAGAGCTCCTACAGTACATTTACATTTAGTCATTTAGCAGACGCTTTTATCCAAAGCGACTTACAAAGAGTTTGGGAGCAACAAGTGGTATGTCATACAGGAGCCATGATACATTAGGTGCCAATACAAAGTTACTGGTTTCAACTAAAGTTAGACCACTACCTGTTGCAAGTTTTTTTTTTTTAGTCTTGTCGAGGTTTCCATTGGGAAGCTCCTTAAAAATAAATGTTCCCTGAAGCAAACCCGGCGGCTTCATAGCTGCATCCATGTTAGCACATCACGTTTGATGTGGTAATTTCACAGTAACGTTATGTTGTGTTCAGACCAAACGCGAATGGCGCCTCAAGCTCGAGTGATTTACATGTAAAGTCAATGCAAAGGGGCGATAGACCTACTTGCTTTGTCTTTTCTGTTATAAGGTTTTTTAATAAACAAATAATATATATGTATGTTCTACCATTGATACCCAGAAAATTTTTCTCAGTAGCCACAACTTCAGTCTAACAGGTCTCAAGACAGAAAGCATTCAGACAGCAATATGCTTCAAACAATCTGCTCTTGTTCCTATAATCTACACGTGCATACATATCTACATACTGTACGTACATCAGCAATGTTTTGCTTATAGCAGCCAGTAAATGAATTATAATGACAGAAAGATTTTAATTTTGAGCAGCATACACCTGAAGTGGTTCAACCACAGGAAATTATTCACAATTAATCTGCTTTTATCAACCTGATTTTATTATCGTGCCGATATTGATGACATAAAAATTACTATTGATCGGCTGATACAAATATGGGCATATTAACATACATCCCAAATTTAGACCATAGTCGACAATTCAGGTTGATAAATATTGATAATTTCCACTCAAAAAATCAATGTCTGTGTTTGATGTTCAGCTGTGGGGTTAACCTCTAACTGAGGTTCATTCTAGGTCTGCTGTTAGACATTGTGAACCATAATGGGATGATTTTTTACACCAAAGTTTGTGGTTATGTCTAGCGTTACGTCTCGAAATTTGTTTAGCTTTTAGGGTTCAAGGAGAGTAACAAAAAAAGATAAATGGGTAATATTATCTACTTCTCTTTGTTGTGAGTGTAAAAGAAAGTAAGGCCTCTGATTGTGAGTAAACAGTTATTTTACTTTAAATACTATGCTCTCAAAAATGACAACAACAGAAGACCAGTTGTTTATTCCAATATACAATGTCCTTTCAATTTACCCCTAAAATTGCACAAAACTACTGCTGTTTTTGTACTATCTTTGTGCCCTGGAGTTACTGCATGTACTCTTTAAAAGTTGTGAGTGTGGTTTTTGTAGGCCTTTCTTGGAAGTCACATTATATTCTAATTTTAGAGATGCCTTTACAGACAGTAAATGTTACTTGTTGTGTGTGCTTGGTGGGGACCTTGTTCATTTCTTGTATGCTTATGGTCCATTGGTTTGGTTGGGTAGATAAAATGTATCTGTTATATACTGTGTTAGTTTTTGGTTCTAACATAGTCCTACTTTTAATACTTCTTTAAAATATAGTTGTCAAACGATTCATCGCGATAAATCAAATCCAGTATAAAAGTCTGTGTTTACATAATGTATGTCTGTGTACTGTGCATATAAATTTTTTATTTAAAAAAGCATAAAAACACATATAACTAATAAACTTCTTAAAATTTTGGTAAATATTAGGGGTGTTTGGGTCCTTGGTAAAAAAAATTTGCACCGTTTTCCACCAACGGTTCGGCACGCGCCTGGACCGCTGCTCATCTTAAATCTGATGACGCATTTTTTATATATGGTCTATTAAAAAATACAATGCTTAAAACAGACTGACACAGTTCAGCTAATGTATATTTGTCGATGGATACGCATGGAATGCCTACAACAAATCAAATAACGTAGACAACTTTCAATAGGATTGACATATGCTGTAATATGATCAGTCATTAATGCTGTCATCACCCGGGTGTTGTGAGACCTGAACAGCACATGTCCTGTTTAAATTAAACTCATTCAAGCCTTGCCAATTTTAACATTTAAGTGAAAGATGACGCATAAGAAAACTTGCTTGTGAGAAGATCCGAAGCGTGAACAGGGAAAGCTGAATCTCAGACATTGTGCAAATATTGAGTTGTCTTTGAAGTCTTGCACTTAAATGGACAAATTCGCACATGAAGTACGTCAACATGCCCCTCTTGTCAAGTTTCTTAACAAACACAGTAGATTATGTCTTAAGTTAACAGACGAAACTTATGAAAAACAAGGCATGTGTACAGAATCTGTGTACTGGATCTGTTGCATTCCTCTTAAAGCGACAGCAGCATATTCCTGGTTTCTGTTAAAAGTCAAGGAAATCACCCACTGCTTGTGACTCAATAGCTTCTGTAACTTCAATTATGATTCATCTTTATTTAATTTGTACATATGCAAAGTTATGTTATATTTGATTACTTTAATCCATTTTTATACCTTGAAAGATTAATATACAATATCTTATTTTATTTTCTGCTTTGCTCTGTTGTTTTATTGGTGTTGTTACTTGTAGCTTGATTAATAGTTCTTATTTTTATTTGTCAATAGTCCCTTTTCCCTGAACATAGCACATACCGAACTGAAACAGTCACCCTTTAACCATGACACAAACCAAACCGTGAGTAATTTGAACCGTTACACCCCTAGTAAATATATACATTTAAATATATACAAGTATGTGTATGTTTTTGTGTTTATAAAAACAAAATGAATATGCATAGTAGGGCTGCACGATATATCGTTTTAGCATCGATATTGCGATGTACGCATGCGCAATAGTCACATCGCACGAGGTGCGATGCAGGGAAAGTTTTTTTTTTTTTTTTTTTTTTTTAGAAAAAAATGTTGCGCGGGTCTATATTTGCCTGATATGAAGTAATGAATTCTGATTTATGGGTGCTTTTTTTTTTTACAAAGCACATGTTGTTGCTTCACGTTTTTGACACGCAGCCTCTGCATGCGTGCGCATGGCGAAATGAGCGAGGAACGGGAGAAATGCACCGAAATGGACGACTTGGTCGCAAAAAGAAGCGCATCGTCAATTATTTGGAAATATTTTGGCTACAGAAAGGATGATGTTGACCAAAAACAGGTACTTTGTCGGGAGTGCCGTGCAGTAGTTGCCACAACACGCGGAAACACAACTAATTTGTTTGATCATTTAAGTCGGCACCACAGAGCTCTGTATGACGAGTGCAAAGCCAGATCTGATTGCCGTCCAAAGCAAAAAACTATTTCGGATGCGTTTGCCAGTGTTACACCATATGCGAAGGGTTCCAAGCGGCATAAAGAGATCACGGATTTATTTTTGGAGAAATTTAAGACATCTAATGAACAGTTCTGTATTTCTACACATCGCAATATATATCGCAATGTACGTTTTTTTCAATATCGTGCAGCCCTAATGCATAGTGCACAGAGATATTATGTAAATATAAACATTTATTCTAATAATCACTTGACAGCCCTAATTAAAAGTTTCATTCCAAAAATTACAATTATTAAGATGTCTCTGTTACCCTTATACACCCTATATTTGTTCACAGAGTAATTGGATGGAAAATCTGATTAACCGTGAACAAACTGAACGTTATCACACATACAATGCAGAAATGCACCAGGTGAGCAGTTCACGTTTTGAGGATCAACATTGGAACAAAAGTAAGTGAGTGATGGATGGATTCCTTCCTTATTAGGAGCTGCAGTATCAGTTAGTCATGTCTATAACACTGCTTGGTACAGGGCTAAATCAATCGCATATTCATTCCACCTGCAGGACTCGGGAGGGATCGCAGGTCTTATAAACTAATAATCAATAGGCCTGAGCTGTTTGATGTGTGACATATGTGTACAAAGAGCAATAAATGGTCCTGCTCCAGGGCTGCCGTCACATACCAGATTGATTCGCTAGGTTGTGATTTAGAGATAATGAAATGGGCCCTGGGTGAGACTTTTGACAGTGTGCTGCTGAATTGTCAGCTTTGTGTGGGCAGTGCTCTGTCATAGTTCTTTTTATATAGACTAGCTGTTCACTTTTCCTGCTCTATCTCTCTCTTTGCTTTATAATTAGGGTTCACCATTTATTAGAAATATGCCAATTGATAATTTATCATATTGACTGATATATCTTATATCTGATCGGAGATCATCAGTAATGCGTGAAGATTAAAAGATTACTTTCATGTTGTCATTTGTGTTTAATAGATTAAGTGTGAACTGTAAAGCATTGCTTTTCATAGCCATCCAGTATGAGAAGCTGCCGGATAAAGACCATTCTCCATTACCATCCACTTCCACTTATCGCTCTCAGAGCTGCCCTCCATGATTTGAAAACTGTAGACCTGCTGCAGGATGTTGAGGTTCATCACGCATGTATTTTGCAGTGGTGGACAAAGTACACAAACCATGTACTTGAGTGAAAGTAGAGATACCCAAGGAAAAATATTACTCAAGTAAAAGTAGAAGTGCTGCCTTTAAACTTTCACTTGAGTAAAAGTACAAAAGTATTTGGCTTCAAAAGGTTAAAGAAAATGACTGAATGAAATGCAGGTTCTTGAGGATAAATATTGTTTTCAATTGCACAAGATCATAAAACCGCTAGAAACCAAAACTGAACCCTGTAGGGTTGGGGGATGTTTCCCAAACTGGCATCGGACAATGGCTACTGTGAAACATCGTGGTGGACGATGACATCGCCCTCCAGCGGTATAAAGTCAGGCGCATGTACAGGGTTTTTCGTGGCTCAAAATGAGGCGAAGGTGTTGCCATCCTGATCTTGTAAACACACAACCAAGGCCTTACCTTAAAGTGGCTTAACCAAAGTGACTTTGACATATTAAAAGTTCTAATAAAATTAGATGAAAATGAGAATTATTAAATTATGTAAAACAATACTTTTATTCAACCAAACAGAAATGTTTTTTTATTCAAATAAAGCTTTTAATCATTTTCAACTTACTTTTCAGCCCACAATAGCCAACGTAATTACCCAGTCTTACTAAATGAACAAGGTTATTCACATCTTGCATTCTCTGTGGTTCACTTTAAATGAGTTGTTCTTGTGTGAGTCGTTCTGAATGCAATGTGCCTTCATACTGGCGAACTCGCTGTGTGCAGTATACGCTGATTCAACAATCCAAATGCCCAGTTAAAGACACTACAATGATGTACGTCTTGTTAATTTAAGAAATTAAACGTATTTTGATGCAAAACAAACAGCCGTGAAACACAGCTAGCACTTGTTCTAAAACTCTTTTTAGCGGCTTGGTGTGCTGATAACAAAAGCGCCTCCACTGTGCCCATTAGCTTTGTTCATATTTGTTTACAACGCGACTTGCAGCCTGCAGCACAGAGGACCGAGCGTCATGTGACGAAAGTTTAACACTTGTTGGAATCACGATGCTGGCTCACCATCATGATGTCTATCAACCATGTTTTTTTTTTATCACTTCACAGCCACATAGTTGCGGTGCTCCAGTAGAGTACATTTTGTATTTCATCATCCCCCCCCAAAAAAGCATGACTTTCTTTATGATATTACCATGTCAGCCATTAAGGGCCAAATGTAATTGCAGCAGTGTGCTGTCTTCGAAGAACAGTGTAATTTTCTTCAGGTATCTGCAGAGCACACAGGTGACAACACAAAGACAGAGATGAGCTTCACAGTTAAGGTGGGAGGAAGGTGTTAATGAAACCCTGCTGAACCAGGAAACCTGCTAAATAGGAACTCTAGTTTCAACATACTTTGGGAAAGCACAGGGTCTTAAATATATGCCCAGGGAGATTTGTTGTGCAAGTGTGATCATATGACGATTTTGCCCTAAAAATGTCACTCACCTCTCTCGTTCCAGATGCCCCGCCCATCGACCGAGAAGAATTGTTTGTCCAGAAACTGCGGCAGTGCTGTGTGCTTTTCGACTTTGTGACCGATCCACTGAGTGATCTCAAGTTCAAGGAGGTGAAGCGAGCTGGCCTCAACGAAATGGTGGAGTACATCACACACAACCGCGATGTGGTCACGGAGTCCATCTATCCTGAGGCTGTCATAATGGTGAGAGGGCACTGGTTTCTCTTAAGCACACGTAAGCCATGTAAGTCTTAATTCACATCACCATGACACAGATTACACGATGTGCTGCTCTCGCTATCGAAAACCAAAAGAACTACAGCTTTGGTTCTCATAAAAACAAACTTCTCAGACCTTATGGATATCATTTTAAAAATGGAAGATTGTGCGTCTAATTCAGTTTCTATGGCAACAGTAATCCTCTCATACCATTCCGAGATCCCACAGTATCATGAACACACAAGGGTAATACCTTGGCTGGCCTGTACAGCATGAGTTTCAAAGTGAAGTGACGTGTAGTGATTTTGATCTTATTAAAATGGGATGAAATCTATGGATTAAAAACAAAAGGTAAATTGAAATTTATACTGACAGTAATAACAGTGGTTGAAAACTGCATTACATGGAAAAGAATATGTTTTTTACAATCAAGTTCTGCATGTATACATGCATCTTAGATAAAAACTCATCCTGAGACCTTGCGTTTTGTTTTGCATGTACAAAAGACAAACTCTTCTATTCATCTGTGAGTTTTGCTTATATATTACATAATATATATAGATTTATCCCTTTGTCTAGCACGATGCATCATCTTTGAGTATGCCTAACCAGTGCAGAGATAATGACTCACCAGACCAGAATAAATTTCCTCCAGATTTAAATGTACACCTAGGAATTCTGAGTAATTGGCTGTCATAAATCAAAACCCAGTGCCTGTTTACCAACATGCTTGGCCAATCACAAATCACAGTCACATTTGCAAAGTTAGTGAGCTTCCCTCTCCCCTCTTGTGTCTGGAGGTGTGAGGCGACAAGAAACTAGACTGTATGTGACTGTGGTCCAGGCACATTGCATCATCTGGAGCTCTGGCTTTTGTCATGTTTCTGTCCTTCCCGTCAGCCATTTTGGGACAAGAGTCATTATCAGGATGTTATCTTTGATTGTCATTTCATATGGAGTCGATAATTGAGGTCATACATATTTTGCTGGGATCCATAGGGACATCTCAGGGAGGATGACATTTTGAGGCTTAAAGTTATTCATGAGCAACATCTATAACTAAGGCTTTCGGATAATTTTTGGTGTCCAGATTTGATGGTAAAGGTCACTTGGATTCAAGAGTTGTAGCAAATACTACAAACTATATGTTCATATTAACACTACTTTTATGAATAGGTTAGGATGTACTGTCAAAAGAAAAATATTGCTGGGTTGTCAGAGTGGTTTATAGTCATATTTAGAAAATCCCATCAACTGGTCAAGCAGTACTTTTTCTGAAATGGTCACTTGCTCTGTCTGCATCCTTGATGGCTAATTTTTCTTTTCAGTTTACTGTAAACCTGTTCAGGACTCTGCCACCCTCCTCCAACCCAACAGGAGCGGAGTTTGACCCTGAAGAAGATGAACCTACCCTGGAGGCAGCTTGGCCTCATCTGCAGGTGTGTATGGAGCTTTGAACCGAGATGTTACAGAACTCTTTCACTAGGTTTTAAATGCCATAGGCTCCCAATGCATTAATTTTATTGACCAAATGAACTTTTGTTCTTTATGGGAAAGGAAACACTGGGCATTTTGCCAAGCTAATCCAAAAATTGGTGTAATCATTTCATTCAAAACCAAAAGAATTGATGATTTTTTAAATCTGATTAAGGGGGGTTTCAAACTAGCATTTTTGGTGCGCACCTGGGTTTGATATACATCAGAGTTCGGTTCGTTTCGGGGATATATGAACGCTGTCTCCTAAACCTGGGTGCGCACCCGCAAACTGTACCCGAGTCCGCTTAAAACGGGAGGTCTGGGGTGCGGTCCATGTGAACTCCAGTACGCTACACTGCTGATATGATCGCAATCATACCAAATCGCGGAAGTGAACCGCTATTAATGACGTATTCTTTGGTAAAAATGTGTGCTTGTGTGTTTCACTCAATTTTCTGACGAGCGTGATTGATGTCCTCCAAGCTGACGCGTTTCTGTTCGCCTCAAGCGTTCTCAAGAGCATTTGCGGTACATTCACAGACATAAGTGCCGCTATGTACTAAGGGGTTGGAAACCAAACCAACGGTTCAAAGCATAAATGTATTAAAGAGCAATGTTATGTATTTTGACGCCTTCTCCTGCGACAGGGTAAACACCTGCAGGCTGATGACGCAGCGACGCAGGCTGATGGCTCAAATGACCCACGGTTCTGACCCAAAAATAATAATAAGAACGCAGTCCAGCGGGTGCAGGGTGAGGGGGGAGCAATCGAACTAGGGTTCGGACCAGGAAATCAAACTAAATTTGAAACCGACATAAGGCTATTTTATGTTATGATGTATAGGTTGCCTATATAGAGCATCGCTCATGAGGTCCTATCATAGGATGAAGGTAGCCTGTGTACAGTCAGCAATAGACTAAAGCGACTCCAGTTATTTTTGGAACAGCGAGAACATTTTGATATGATAATGTCCATTTGCAGAAGAACCAAAACCATTTGTTTTTTTTATGGTAGAGAGGTTTCTAACTGTGCATGAATCATGTATAAGGATCGATTCCTTTTACTATCTAATCTTCTCTGCCTCCCTCCCTCAGCTGGTATATGAATTCTTCTTACGGTTCCTTGAGTCACCCGACTTCCAGCCTAACATTGCCAAAAAATACATTGACCAAAAGTTTGTAATGTCGGTGAGTAACCTTTTCCAGAAACGTATAACTTTATCAAATTTATCCACGCAAGCAGACCTTCAGCAGAGGTGACGCACTGTTGAGTCTTTTTGACGAAACGGAGGCCACCTGGTTCCTGAATTTAACAAGTGTGGTTTTTTTAACAGTGGATTCAGTAAAACAGATGCCCACCTTGGATTACTACATGAAAATGATAAGCAGTGTAGTGGTATATAACTATTCTGCTTTGAAATTTTGCTTCATAGAGAACAGGATGGCCCATATTATGTTATTATTTATATATTAGATAAATACAAATCAAAGAACTGTTCTCAGTTTTTATATAATTTGTTGTGAAAAAAAAGTGAATATGGACATTTATATTATTGTATTAACTATGAGTTTTGTTTTCATGGCTTTTCACGGTTAAAATCGCTAATCAAATAAATTTGTTTATGAATTGTTCTGAAAGTTAGTATTATAATGGGTCAGCAAAGAGTTTACACAGAAAGTCATTTTGCTTGTATTTCATGAACATATCCCGATGCTATCAGCATCATTGAGAGTAGAAGAGTTTATAACAGGAGCCGTTGAAGCATCCCGAGACTTGCTTCAATGTCACTTTATTCATTTTCAGCTTCTGGAGCTTTTTGACAGTGAAGATCCAAGAGAACGGGACTTCCTGAAGACCATCCTGCACAGGATCTATGGAAAGTTCTTAGGCCTGAGAGCTTACATCCGTAGGCAGATAAACAACATATTCTACAGGCAAGTGTACTTTTCATACTTTATATAAATATGTAAGTATATTGAACGGTAACAATATGTAAAGAAACTGTAGAACCAAGTCGTCTTTGACTCATTTGTGAGTTTTTCATTTTCAAGAATTAGAAAAGGTGAGGCATGTAGCCCTTAAAGACTCACATGATCTTGAGCTGATGTCCTTGATCTCCTAGGTTTATATACGAGACGGAGCATCACAATGGAATTGCTGAGCTCTTAGAAATCTTAGGAAGGTGAGTGGGACCAGTATCAGCGTTGCCATGACAAACCAAAGAGGAGGTCTTTTCACTCTTTGTTGAACTGAAGGCACGTGTCTGTCACATGACCAGTCTCATGTTCTTCACGCAGCATAATCAATGGCTTTGCCCTGCCACTGAAAGAAGAGCACAAAATGTTCCTCATCAGAGTGCTACTGCCTTTACACAAAGTCAAGTCCCTTAGCGTCCATCACCCACAGGTACGCTCACAAACGTTCATGACATTTTTCGTACAATTGACATCAGCGTACAAACCATTGCCCTGCTCCAGTGGAAAAAGCAAAAAATGCTTCTCAAACTTTTTGTTAAATACAGAGGTACCACAAGTATTTGGACACACAAGATTCACATAGAATTTGTGAATGTCATTTTTCTAGTAATTAAAATATAAACCAAGTTTTTTATTCTAATCAGCCCAATAACATTTTCCAAACAAAACATTTAACAAGCGTTTGTTGGTTTAGTAAAAAAGATTTTTGACCATTTGATTTCTTTACCATTTTACTTATGATGACTTAATGTCATTGCATAATATAAATTATATGGCTTTTATTGATTAAAATGTATTAAATATATTTTATATGCAAAACAAATATATTACAAACAGTGGTTTATGTTTTTGTGGTCTTTGGTGTTTTACCGTTCTTTTAGCTGGCCTACTGTGTGGTGCAGTTTTTGGAAAAGGACAGCAGCCTCACTGAGCCGGTAAGACTGCACCACCTTGTCATATCTTGCCATTTCATTATTAATAGCATATTAATGTTTTATTTCTTTCCATATGACTTCCCTTTCAATGGTTGATCTCACACAATTTTAATATACATTTTTAATTATTAAAAAATGAGCCATCTTTTTCTCTCATACCTTCCACTTTTATCTACATTAGGTGATCATGGGTCTGTTGAAGTTCTGGCCCAAGACCCACAGTCCTAAGGAAGTGATGTTTCTGAATGAGCTGGAGGAAATCCTGGATGTCATCGAACCCTCAGAATTTGTTAAAGTTATGGAGCCCCTGTTTAGACAACTGGCCAAGTGTGTATCAAGTCCACACTTTCAGGTATGATGAAATTCTTACAAAACCCGAATGTGACCTTTTAAGTTGTTTAAGTAGCTAAAGGTATTGTGTGAGATGACAATAGAAGTATAAACATAATTTCTGTTTTTAACACATTCAAGATGCATATCTGACATGTTTTCTATTGTAGTTAAATGATAATCGGATATGTGTTTCTATGGTTGTTTTTATGTTAATTGCTCCAGGTCGCTGAAAGAGCATTGTATTACTGGAACAATGAGTACATCATGAGCTTGATCAGTGACAACGCTGCCAAGATCCTGCCTATCATGTTCCCCGCTCTCTACAAGAACTCCAAGAGTCACTGGAACAAGTACTGCCACACTGACAAATGAACCCTCTTTCATATATACAAAACTAACCAACATTAGTCACATGCTAGTGTTTCTTAGGTTCATGTACTATTAATATTGTATTTTCTGCTGCAGGACAATTCACGGGCTTATATACAATGCCTTGAAGCTCTTTATGGAGATGAACCAGAAGCTATTTGATGACTGCACTCAGCAATACAAGGCTGAGAAGCAAAAGTAAGTTACAGAGAATATATAGGTACTGTAGGTGTGCACATATCTCTGTAGTAGACGTACTAAGAATGTTTTTTTTGTCAGCCATATGCATCCGTGTATACCCAATTGTTATGAGTTGTATTCTCTGATACAGCGTAACTGTTTTGCTAACCTGTCTGTCCCCAGAGAGAAGTATAAGCTTAAGGAACGGGAAGAGATGTGGCATAAAATTGAGGAGCTGGCGAAACAGAATCCTCAGGTACACGCCTTTTACCTTCTAGGGAAACACAATGGTTTAAAACACCCAGGGTTACCATGGTTGATGGACCTTCTGGAATATCATGGAATTTAAAAGGTCTATTCCAGACGTCACTGAATATCAGGGAGTTTTGTTTGTCCCTTCAAATTTAGTTTCCATTCATTAAAATGTACCTTTTCTATACTTTTTACATATTTTTGCATATTGTTATGTTTATCTTAAGTGTCACTTTATTCCCTTCCCACTTGTCACCTGGCAATTACTTAGTTAAAAGCTACAGGTGACTGTGTTTGACTTGAGGCAAAATTCTATGAAAATGTACAGTACAAGAGCTTTGGCGAAAAAAGACCACTTCACGGACTGGGTTTAAATCATTACAAATAGAAATTCAACTTTTTAGTCTGGGAAAAGTCAGGGAATTTGACATTTGGCTTAGAGTTGGAACCCTTTTAAATGTGTTTTAATTAAGGTAGAAGCTGCATGCAGCCGTTGCTTTTATCATTGATTTGTTAAAGCTTCGTGTGACAGAACGACCTGATTTAGTTAAATACTGCAATTTGGTTAATTGTTTTGTTTTCTAAGTGTGTATAAATACAGTTAATCACCTACAGACTACTCTCGACAAGTGTAATTATCACAGTTCATCTCTCTCGAGTCGGCAGTGTGTGGGCTCTGAGGGCAAACACAGAGAATTGAGTTTAAATTAGGATCTGATGAGGAATGATGTGAATATATCTGATTTTAACCGTAACCTTTGGATTTCCTCAGAGTACAAAGGTCCAGCTTCGACCAGGTCTGACCCAAGAGGAGGTTAGTCACTTTCTGTCATTTTACCTTTTGGGTTACAGTTTTTCTTTTTTTTTAGGAGTGGGTGTCGTTTTAATTTTATTGATTCGGATTCTGCTTATCCATTTCGATTCTTTACAAGTTTTGAATCCACAGTTTAAGTAAAACATTTAGATATCAACCTGTATAGTCATTAAGCCCTCTTATTGACTGGTTTGCAAAAATATGTATAAATTTATGAGCACCGTTTTGTGTATATAAACACATGTCAACCATGTTTGTCTGGTTACTGCAATTTGTATTACCATAGTTTAACTGAATCATGGTTAAACTGTAGATAATATAATGCAACCGTGGTAAATGTCTGGTTCCTGTGCTTCATCACAAGTTACCACGAGCACATTTCTGAAAATATGCACACAGGAATTGATAAGAGGAATTGAAATATTAATTTCGAGTATCTGATTCCAATTCCATTAGATCCCTAACCTTTCGATTCTGAATTGGAATTGATTTTTGATAACCAACTCCAGTTTTAACATGTTTAAAAATTGTCAGACAAAACCAAAATCTTCAAATTTAGCAAATGGCAGCTTATTTCAAAAGACTACAAACAATGATTATAAAGCAGATCAGCTTTCAATTCGTATTGGATGAGGTACATTTGAAGCCATGTTAAATCATATTCACATCCTTGTGTCCGTATCAGTTAATTCTATTCCATTTCTATTACTGTAATTCTAATGCTGCGTTCACACCAAATGGGAATTTAGTGATTTGCACGAGTAAGTGACATACAAAGTCAATGCAAAGACATGAATACGGCAGCGCGTTAAAATCGTGTCTTCATTGCAAGTTGAAAAATGTCAACTCAAGTGCGAAATTTGCGTGAAGAGCTTATTGACATCTTCTGTTTGACAAGTCACTCACACAAAAATAACACCATTCCCACGATGAATAAAAAGTTAGGAAAACAATACTTTGCGTTTGGTGTGAACACAGCATAATCATTTATAAAACTGCAATCATAAACCCTGTATTTGGTTGACAACTTTTAATATCAAGTCTCTCTAGATGGTTTTTGCGGACACAGTCGCTAACCCGAAGTTAACTTTCGGTCTGTGTTTGGTTATAATATAACAATTTATTTTATTGTTTTTCAGTTGTATTAAATTAAATTAAAACTACTCGACAGTTATTGATTCTTTGCGGAGGTCTACCAGAAGTTGCGTTTCGGCCACATAACCTTTGATTAGGTTGTTGCCGCTGAAACCGTCTATTGGTTGAGACCGTTCTGTTATTGTTTGAAAGCTTTATACATATAGATGTGTAAACTGTGTGGATGTGTTTGTGTGTACGTGCAGTATATGATGTATAATGAAAGTCCTGGAGGGATGCCCCTGTATTCAATGGAGACAGAGACCCCTACTGCGGAGGACATTCAACTTCTGAAGAAGACTGTTGAATCAGAAGCCTCACAGGTACAATCAAATCAAAAACAAAAAAACTACTTTTTTTTGTACTTCAAATGGACCATATTCACTCACAAATGTTGCACTTTAACCCACTTGTTGTCACGTTGTTTATATTAGGGGATGAAAGACATCAAGAAAGATAAGGTGTTGATGAGGAGAAAGTCTGAGCTGCCACAGGACGTGTATACTATAAAAGCTCTGGAAGTTCACAAGCGAGCAGAAGAGTACCTGACGGCCAACCAGGAAGCCCTCTGACCGGGGAGCAACGCCACCCTCCACCGCACCTAAACTGTCCCTCTGGTCTTGGTCCAAAATTGTCACCTGCTGTACCCCACCCCTCTATTCCTCGGCCTCTTTCCATCCTCTCTTCCTCCTTTACTGTCTGCAACAATTCAGCCCGCAGGGCAGTGGAGAGCTCCCATGCACGCTGTCCCACCTAAATGCGCACACACAAATACTTAACAGGAATGCACACAAGTACATACGTCCCGATCTTCACACATTGACAGCAACATTTTGATTGTTATAAAAAGGACGAGTTTTACAGCTAATCAAAGTATGTTCATTTGTGTCTTTGTTTTTATTTGCCTCAACTTTATTTTCTCCATGTCTCCAGGCATTTGTACGCATGGTCTTATCCCATTTGTTCTGCTGCTTGAGAGCTCCTACCATGTACCATTCACTGCCTGGAAATGTATTCATGCTCTCTGACGTGTTTGGCACGAAGGGGGCCACACGTAACTAAATGAATCATGTTACTGAAGAAAAATAAATCGAAACGGAGGCGGTGACCCTGTTCTGGATCTCCTGTGCCTGTATGGGCTGCTCTTTCATAACAGACCGAGTGGTTTTGCTAGGCATTTGGAGTTTTGCCAAGTGAGAACGACAATCTTTTTCTGTCATATGCAGCAAACAAATGACAGAAACGGTTTTCTTAGAAAAGAGGTGTTTTTGTATCACATATGCGAATTGAATATAGTATCTCTTAAAACGATAACAGAGTTAAAAAAGGGGAGGACTGATTAACTGTCAATGGTTGTCTTGGGTTTAGTTGTCAAGACCTTTAAATTATTTGTGGGACCATGCCAAAACAGAAGGATGGAGAGGTTAAAGCTTCCACATGGCTTTGTGGAAGCGTTCGCCACCAGCATAATGAAAACGCACATTTTTCCCAAATGCACTTTTTCCTTTATCCTCACTTTATTTTTAAGTGATACCTCTTAAACAAATACCCATGAACATCCCTTTTCAAAACAGCTTGTGCAAGGTGTTTGCAATTTGCTTCCATACTTGAGCCTTTGCAAAAGTGCTTTAAGCAATGTTTTTTTTTTTAAGAATATAAAGTTTATAGACCTGCTAGGAGCAGGAGTGTGTAGCGCTTGGTCACACACTTATGAAAAAGATACTTGCTTATCTGTTCAGGCTTAATATATGGAAAACCACAGCCTGATGTTACCATTGCAAATACTTATTTATGTATATTGCTTATGATTGCACCCTGGCCCACCCTCAAATATCTCCCCCCTTAGCATCCACATTTTTCTCTGTTTTTAAGGTCTTTGTCTCACAATGTTATTCACTCCTATCATTCCAATAGTGAGGGAACATTAACACCTCCAACAGACTGGACACCACTTTTTGCACAATCCCACCTTTATCCGCCCACGCAGCTACACTTCTCCCATCACTGAAACGTGTGCATACACCTTTACTTGTGCATTTACAATCTACAGTACGCATTGCAGATGTGTAGACTTTAAATCATTAGCTGTTTGGTGTGTAACGTCACAGACAGGAATGACTTTGCAATCGAGAGCATAAATTGCCAACCCTACCTGCCTCTTAAATGCCCAGAACATTCCAAGAACGATCAGAGGCGACTTCATTGCATCCTTCCTATCTCAAATTCAGGGGGACGAGATATCGAACCGAATGACGGACAGCCACCGTTCAGCTTCAACGTAGTGGGAAATTCAGAAAGTATGGGTCTCTCCACACTCACCGCTCCTTACCCCGCCTCTCCCTGCCCTCCCCGATTTAACACTAATCTTAAACTGCTTTCCAGGTCATATGTACATATGTTGTACTTTAATTAGGTTAAGCATTACATAGTATGAAAGTCATATTTTGTACAGATGTTCATGTATGTACAGAACAAAAATAAAGGAACACAAAAGATGAGTTGTCCATTTGTTTGCTAAAGGAAGAGTGAAACGCATGACTACTCATTCACTGTACAGGTGTTGTGACTAACACTTCACTAATGCACCATTATTTGTCTATACGGCTGTAGAAAAGGAACCGAAAGTTCCACTTTACTAAAAATGTATAGGATTTAGGATTAATTAAA
The DNA here is from genome assembly GCA_008369825.1 of Triplophysa tibetana. Classification (NCBI taxonomy): domain Eukaryota; kingdom Metazoa; phylum Chordata; class Actinopteri; order Cypriniformes; family Nemacheilidae; genus Triplophysa; species Triplophysa tibetana. The sequence goes on from CM017900.1 coordinate 6,075,866, forward strand.
AAAGACTTACACTGCATAACTCAAGTTCAGACAAGGTTGTTTTTGTGGTCTTTTTTTAAAACGTATATGTCAGTCCATATTCCTGTGTAATCGTCTATGTGATTGAATCAACCTGTATGCCCCATAAACTTCCAGTGTCTTCAGAGTGACCGCATGTCAGACGCTCTTTTTAACGTTTATGCAGCAAGTCTTGTAGTGGGTGATGATCATCACTTGCGTTCCAGTCTTAGGCCTGCAGAGCTTTGTCTGGACTGAAGTGTCTGCTGGACCATATCCTTCCACTGGTCATCAGAGATGTCCTGGGCCCAGGTAGGGATACCCAATGTCGGCAAATTGATGGCAGCCATGGTCCTTTTCACCAGCTCGACGTGATCTGAGTACACAATGAGAAGGATTCATGCAGGATGTCAAGTTACGTTGCTGTCTGGATGGAAGTCAGAAACCTCTTAAAACTCATTAAAACTCTTCACTTGTGTTCTGAAGATAAAAGCATATCGCTGGGTTTTAGAAAAAGTTAAAAGGTGAGTAATTCATGGCAGAATTTAAATTTTTTGGCTGAGTTTCCCTTTAAGTTTTTATGGTTTGGCATTTAACTCTGTGTGAGAGCTACTGTTTTTTATACTTACTAACTTTTTAATAGTTTGTCTTTTTGATTTTCTTATATGGTATTGTTTATGTTTGAACAGCCCTTTGGCAAAAACTTGTTGTTTCTGAAAAGTGCTTTAAAAATAAAGTTTGAATTGACTTGACGGTGTGATGTAAGCCATCTGACCGTTTTTTTTTGATGAGCTGCATTTGCTAGATGTTTAACAGAAGTGGCTAATGGACATATGCTTTATTTTAAGGTATAGTAAAAAAATTATATATTTACCCCCTGTCATTCAAAATCTTTCTTTGACTCTTTCCTTCTGTAAAACGCAAACGATTTGTTCTGCAGAAGTGAATCTTATTTGTACATTTATTAAACAGCGGTTTTTGTATAGTTGATATGTTGCATTGTTCCCTATACTGGTATCTTAAATATTAGTTGAAGAGTGGAGATTTGTTTACAACAAGTGCATTGGTTTGGGGTTGTTTATACACACGATGGTAAACCAATAATACAAAAGCCAGCGAATGACACTCATTTGTGATGCAAATACACATATACCTTCATCCATAGGAATGGACGCCACACTCCTCCGGGAAGAAGCCGCTCCTTCGGGATCCTCCTCTTCATCACTGTCAGGAGGTGGAGGCTGGGGTAGAAACAGACCCATGGCCTGCACAATATCGATACAATGTTAAAATATACTATACACAACAACGATGCGCAAACGATAAGACGAGTGTGTCATTACTAGCACAACTCTATTACCTCTATTCTATCATGGACGTCTTGAATCTGCTCCGCGGTTGATGTTTCCTCTGCTGGCTCTGCGTGTGTGTTGATAATTCCGTCTAGGTCTTGGTTAAGAGGCTGATAATAATAGCCGCCATTTGCATCCTCCTCGTCTCCAGCACCTCCTTCATCCTCCTCCATGTCTTCTCCGCTCCATTCCTCCGGCACAGCCGTATCTAGAGGCCGGTCCTGCACCAGATCCTCCTCGGAGTTTGGCAGTACTCTCTCTGGACCCATCTCTTGGGTCCTCTCCACTTCCATTCAAGGGATGCCCACAGAAACCTGGCATAAAACACCGCCTTATGCTTGGTAAAGGGATTCAATGCAGTTCAAATATTGTATCACATTATACTTAAACATTTGTTGACGCTGTGTATGTTTTGCATCCATCTCTTAAAGCAGACTTTGACGATACAGTAGGCCTATATGTTTGAACCTATACAATTCCAATGCACCGAACCGATGGAAATGCAGAAAACTGCAGAAAGGATCTATGCTTAAATTGTATTTACCTGTTTCTTTTGTCGTTTTCTCGTTAGCCAGATATTTTGAACAGATGTAGCTGTCTCTTCGGAGGAATTATTTGCTTCCGGTATTGCGCAGACGCGACACTGCACAATGTGTGAGTCACGTCACGTTCATATGTAAGTAAAAGGGAAAAATCAAATAGACATAATGAAAGTAACTTCACTGGTATTAAACGTAATGGGATGATTACTTAAAATACTTTTAATTTATGATGAACCAAATTAGAGCATTGCTGCACGTGTTACGTATTGCCACACAGTGGCTTAATATTTTGTATTAGTTTTTAAATGTCCACTAGATGGCGCTTGTTATCTTTGCTCAATGTCGAAGTTGACGAGAGTAAAATACATGTTTTGCTTTGGGATAAATTACAGCGTCATCAAGGTGTGGCTGCTTTTAAGGTGAACCGGTAAACAGATTGCATTGAGGTATCTTTTGAAAAGTGCATATTTTTACATTTATTAGACACATCTGTTCCACGCTGTAAGCTATTATGCTGAATAAAATAACTATTTTGTAAGGAAAAATCGAAATAGCAAAGCGCCTACATCAAATACTTTTTGGGAAGGCCTTTTGAAGAAAGGTGCATAGTTGAGTATTAACGTCAAAGATATAATTTACATAATGTCTAAATACAAGAAGGCGTGTGTGATAAGAGTGAATCTCTTCTCAGCTTTACTCACACATTACTATGTATTGTACTTCTTTCCGATGAAAAATAATTAATATTAATTAATATGCATAGGCCTACTGATTGTTTAGCCCTGGTTGAGTTCTGGGGCCCGTTCTTCGTACGTCGCTTATTACATCCGAGATCAAATGACACATCCAAGATGATATCATCGTGCTAATCATGATCCGGGTAATTGGGTTCTTCGAACACACCTGCGGTTTATGATTAGTATCGCTGGATTGAGTTATCTGAGATAATTGCGCGTTCTTGCACGGGTTTAAAAGGGGATATGTATCGATAGTAGAAACATTGATCAGCAGCGCTGCTATTGGCTGCACAAAATGGCAAAAGAGCGCGCTCAGTTTTTCAACGCAGCAGAGCAAGAATTATTACTGGAAGGGTATGCTTCCGGTAATAATTTGAAAAAATAATTAAAACGCCAGGGGAGAGGGCTGGCAAAAAGTAGCAGACAAATTAAATGCGTAAGTTTTCCTTGTTATGGTTATATCACTTATTATTACAGTATATAGTCTTATTTTAATATTTTAATATTTCATATATATTTCAATCTTCGTAAATAATTTGTTGCTGCGTTAAATTATGTCTATAATCCAAATGGCTTGTACAGTCATTTCAACAGATAAATATTGAGTCAATAGCTTTGACTTGTGAAGGTGAAAGCTGCATAACAAATGTAAAATATTTTGCAATTTGTTATTGATCATATTTTCACCTAGTGTATTGTAATCCCATTGAGTTCTTCTCTTTTGTGTAGTTTTACATAATACAGCAACAATTTACCTGTTCCCAGGAAAGTGGTGTCTGAAATATGCGCAGTAAGTGGACATTTCTAACTTTACATCAAAAGGACAGAAAGTGCAACACTTTGTAATTCCCATTTTTCTATTACACAGGACAGTGAAGAAACCCCCTCAGATGACTGTCCTTTGGAGGAAGTACTTGTAAGTGCACAAATAACTTTATTTAATTCATAGGTGTGTACATATTATTTCTGACTGCAATATAGGAGGAGTTGCAGGAGGAAACGCCTACAGACAGGCCTACAGCACAAAGTGATACAGAGGTGGGCAGTCTACTTTTCCTGTTTCTGTTGCATGAGGCTTGTGTTGAGTTTATTTTTTATTTTTTTTAATGGCACAGGGGGATATCCGTACCCTATATAAACGGAATCTTCAACATAAAATTGAGTATTTTGCTCTTAAAAAAAAACAAAAATTAAGGGGAGAAATTGAACTTGACACCTTAAAGAAGAAAAAACTGGCACTAGAGATTGAGTTGCTTCAAAAGGAACTTAAGAGTAAGTGCTAAAACACTATTTTTCACAAAGAGCACTATTGCTGCCCTTGGATACCTATATATATATATATATATATATATCTTATTGCAGGCAAAAGATGAACAATAATATAATATTAATTGAAATAAAACTCCATGAACTAAGCATGTTGTCTTGTCTTCTATTATTCATTTAATGAAAGTTTATGTGTAAAAAAAAGAATTCATAAAATCGTGTTCCACAATTCTGTCCCGTGCAGCTCTGCCACTAGGTTGGTCCAAGTGCACTGGCTGGAGGTCATCATCAGGCTGAACCTCCACCACAGGGGTCCTCTCCTTTCTGATGGTGGCAATATTGTGGAAGATGGGACATGCAACAATAATATCACAGGCCCTGTCAGGTGCAACCCTCAGACCCTTAAGACACTGAATTCTTCCTTTAGTTGGCCAAAGGTCATTTCAATGCGTGGCCTTGTCCTGGCGAGAGCTGCATTGTAACGGGTTTGTGGTCCAGGGTTTGGGTCAGGGAATGGCGTCATGTAGTACTGCCTGCAGGCATAGCCCCTGTCACCAAACAGGATCCCATTGTAAGCAACTGGAAAAATGCAGTTTTGTTAGGCTCAGAATAAAATTATGTAATACAATGAGTTGTAAATAATTTTTCTTTACCACATTCAAATAATGTGAATAAATGTGACTCTCTGAAAATCCTGGAGTCATGCACAAAACCAGGCCATGTGGCTTCCACATTTGTGATGTGGAAAATGGAGTCGCACACCATCTAAAATATTTGTAATCAGTCAACTGCATACTTTTGGATTAAATTACTTTTATTTATTTATTGCTTATCTGGAATATGAATAATTGTTATAGTAATTTACTTGCACATTTACACTGTGAAATCCCTTTTGGTTCAAAAAATCCCCTTCATTTGGGCCTTGATGGGGACGTGTGTGCTGTCTATGGCACCAATAACGTTAGGGAAGGCTGAGGAACAAATACTGTAAGTCTTAGGCTACTTTTTGGCATGATCATGATTCCATGATCTTCATTAACATTTATAATGTATCTGCAATGGCATAAAAAATCTGCTTCACAGCCTGTGGTCTTAAGTGGCTTGGAAATACCACAAAGCCCCCTAAAGAGACAGATAAACTTTGCCAGTGGCACGACATACAGCACTTTTACTCAAGTTTTCTGCATCTCCAATAGTGTAAAGGAAAGTGCCACTCGCAAAGAATCGCAAAGCTAAACAAACTGTGCAGTTGTTAAAGCCCGACTCCGACGAGTCGAACATTTAACTTGTGGCTCCATCAAGTTGATACTGTAGATACAACCTCCCGAGAAAAACTATATCTCTCAATCAGTAGTATCAGGCTGCGCTAAAGGATCCTGTCGATCTCGCAAAACGCGATTAATTCGAAAAGCTCTTCGAATTATTCTGGCACCTTCAGCAACTGATTCCTGACGTGAAAACGGACAAGACATGTCTGCGAAAGACTTCCCATATCACCTACGCTTATAAAGCCGCAATCTAATCCTGTTTACATGAAGTAAGCCTGCTCGCGAGCAGGTTCAAGCTTACGGCTCTGTTGCTATGACAGCAAGTCCAGCATGAGCGTCCAAGAACCAAACAATCCAAGATTATGCCAAATCGTCAACAATCAAATCCAGCTAACCGAGTTAGCGACGTACGAATAACGGGCCCCAGGATTGTGTCAGTTGATGTATTCTTTTTATGCCACAAAACATAATGATCACCATATGTGAGAAATTGGCTGTGTTCAATGAGACATTTGGGTTTAATAAATATATGGCAAAATTAAGGGGAAATGTTGCATTTTCTTTAACTTGTTTTGCAGTTCCACACCATTGATGTATAATCCTTATCAGAGTTATTGTGACAGGAAACACAGATGTACACACAAAAAGCTAATTTGTGAGTACTTTCAAAATGTTTAGCTTGAATACAATGTGACTAGAATCATACCTTCCAATTTGAAAATATTTTATAAAAAAGTCTGGATTGTTTTGCCGTTTTTGTGTTTGTTGCTATTTTAACCCTGTCTCTCAGATGTAGCTTTTGCATCAGACATGAAGATACAAGTTTCCACAGTTTACAATTCAAACACACAGTTTTGTATAAAAATGCACTTAAAAAAAAAAAATATATACATTTCACCAATAAATACAGAAATAAATTATATTTACACTTGAAAATACTGTTGATTATCATCACAAATCGTCCGCTTGAAATGATTGATATTCCTATCTAATCTACTTAACGAAGAATCACAATATGTGAGTAGGAACAAATTACCCTTCCATAAAAACAAATACATTACTCAGTTTTCAAAAAATAAAACTTGGCATATACACACACGTTGCAGTATTTTACAATTTAAACGATGTGATAAATGCGTTTTGAGATTGAAAAATCTAAAATTCTCTCTATTCTAATAGTGTCTCTTATCATGTGGCCTAAACTATTTACATACAGTACATAAAGTCCTGATCGAACCAATGGAAGAAATATGTTTATGTTTGAGTTGTTCAGTGCTCTTTGAGTACAGACCACATCAGTAGTTCCTATACGACGTGTGTACCTCAAAGTCAACATGAAGCATCAACCCATTTCATTTTGAAAACAGGACCTTTACAGGAAGTAACGTTGGACAGGGTTTACTTTTAATCCCTCAGTGATTGATTTGATTTTTCAAATGGTTGGAGGGACTTTAAAATAGGAGGACAGTGACATCAGTCACAAAGGGCATGTTGGGTGATTTAAAGAATAGAAAACACAGGTTAAGTTTTGAAATAGTTTTGACTTGTCTAGTTTCCCTCAGCAGTCCATGCCTCATTTGTGGCATCTCTGTTTAAAAAAAGAACAGTTTTTTTCTAATGTATTCACTGGTAATGACCACTGCATGCTGTCCTTTCACCAGCAACCAACTCTTTAATTTACTTTTACTGTATGTTGTGTCGCCACTAAAGGACATCAATGTCAAAAGTGTCTTTCTTACTTCAACAAGAGCAATTTCTTTTTATGGCCGATCATCGGCTCATATCCTACCCCTCTAAATAATGTTCGTGTTCAGCCTTTTCTTCTGGAGGTCAAGTGATGCCGGAGACTGAAGGAAACTTATTTTGCATTCCTGCTGCACCAGTATCGGCACCGGCTGCGGCCTCTGCGTCCGACAACGATGAAATGATGAAATGCAGTGAGCGGATCGGTCCTGGCAATGTCCTCGTAGCACCAGACCAGCTGTTAGGGCCACCACGGCCAAAGTCATGCCGCCCAACACCAGCAGTATGATGAGCTGCAACTCTGAAAGCCCAGCGGGCCCATGTTGAGTCACCACCTCCTTCACTGAAATTTTAAACAAGCGTCTCACATCTCCGCTGGCGGTGGTCACATGGGAGTGACTTCTGGGAGCGGATTTGCTCTGTGTAACGCTGCTGGCTCCACCCCAGCTTTGGGCATCTCTAAATGAAGGAAGCTCTTTTGTTCCCAAGAGGGGAACCTCACAGGTCCTCCCGGTGTAACCTAGAGGGCAGACGCACTGGAAGGCCGAGACTCGATCTATGCACCGTCCTCCGTTGTGGCAGGGCTGGCTGGCGCAGTCATCTAGGTTGATGGTGCAGAAACGGCCGGTGAAACCCGCAGGGCACAGGCAGGAAAAGTGGTTTACTCCATCCAAACAGGTGGCGCCGTTGGCACAGGGGCGCATTAGGCAGTCGTCCATGTTGGTCTCACAGCGGGGCCCCGTGAAGCCAACCAGGCATCGACAAGACAATTCTGGAGCGTAACCTCCCAAATCTTCACACAGACCACCATTCTTACAGGGGGACCTGAAGCAGCACACACAGGAATATGATAATAAGAACATGATATCTCAGTTATTTATGCAGGGAAATTACTCTTCATCAGATGGTGAAAATAGTTATTTATACATGCGTCCCAAATATTTTACATCTTCTGGGAATCAACCCTTGAATGGTTCACTACTAAATGGGCCATTCAAGTGAGCCACACTACTTATTGTCCATTTTTTGCTTCAATGCATTTATGTGTTTTGACCATTTAGTATATGGCCTCATATTTTGATGGGTTTATCTAACCCGAGCGGTCTTAAAAATCAAATGTTGTCTGGGGGTGCATATCACTGTGGGCTAGGCAAAAAATGGACAAAAAAGTATGCAACATGAACACATTTTTATGCATATTTATTTAAATAAAGAGCACCAACATCAATTGTTCAAACACGGACATCACTTTTGGCCTTTACTGTATTTTTTCAAAAAAAAACATTGCCCTTCTATTTTCATAAACTGTATATTGTAAAGCCATTCATGCTATGTGCTAAACCAGCTTAACCAAACAGTATAATAATTCATTTGAAGTCATTTTGTGTCTGCAAGGCAGCAGTACAACAGTTCAATCTGATGTAACACAGTTTCCCTGGAAACCAGTCAGGGAGTTTGTTTTAGTCCTAGCGTTAGGAACAGTAGGGGTGAAGCTGTAGTGTGTTAGTGTCGTGGAGCTCTTGCAGTGCCAGTAATGAAACCATTGAGTTTCGAAACCAAAGTGTCCCGCTTGTTGTTTAGCTTGTGCCAGACTTAAGGGGGATTTTTACTTCTGCCTCGGACCTACACCGCAGCCTCTACACTGTAGGCAACGCGCCGGTTTTTGTTCATGCCAATGTGTTGCTGTTCACATCGACAGGCAATGGCCACTGGGAATCAATTCTCAGAGAATTTATGCATTAGCAATGTATCAATGAAAACTCACTTTGTCTTTTGGCAAGGTCCTGTTTTCAATTCACAGTCCCGTCCATGAAAACCTTCAGGACAGAAGCACTGATATTCCCCTGAGTCATTCAAAACACAGGTGGCTCCGTTCTGACACGGCTCCTCTCTGGAACACACGTAAATATCTGCAGGGACAAAACAGAGCTGTCAGGTCAAACAGTGTGTCGTGATTAAATCATTTGCACTCATGAATAATAAATCACCTTTGTCGCAGAAACGCCCCGTCCACCCATCGATGCAGGTGCACTGCCAGGGCTGATGACAGGTGCCGTGGACACATCCGGGCATTCGCACACAGTCGTCACAACGCGGTCCACCCCAACCCGGGTCACACCTGACGCACATCACCAGCACACATTAACACAAGTCAAATCAAATACTTTTATCAAGATACACTGCAGTATCTGATATGCAGATTGACCTACTACATTTGCCAAAATGTGCAGTATACATGCTGTCCCACAATGCACCCCAATGTAGTGATTCAACTGGACATTAAAAATGTTTGCTTTGCTTTTTATTTGTCAACATATACATTCATATAGAGAAATCCGTTGTATTAAAATGGAAGAGAACAAAATATTTTTTTAACTGGATGACACTAACATTAAAATAAATTATATTTTGGAAAGTAATTTTACTGCCATGTAGCATACTGTTGCTTGAAGCATTTATCATGGATATTCAATTAAAAAATATTATTAAATAAGTGCTATATAGCATACAATATTGCATATACTATTTATTCCCAATGTACCCAATGCTTTATTCTAAAAAAAGACAATTCTTTCTTCATTTATTCAAGACCTGCCCTTGCAGAAAAGACGCATGAAATTCACATGTGCACAAGATCACACGTGAAATGTGTGTTTTTGGAACATTGTATGAATCCCTTGTAAATTTGCATGTGAAACCCATGCGATCACATGTAAAAACATGTGATTTCTCCACATTTTTTTCACACTTTTTTTCACTTGTCACCATATTTTGCACATGTGATCCAATGGGTTTAATGGGAACTTACATGGAATTCACACAACATCTACATTTCACATAGATGTGATCCTGTTTAAAAAGTGAAATTTGTGTCTTTTCTGTATGGGTGTATATGACTCCTTCTTGTGAAACACAAAAGAAAATATTTTGAGAAATCAGTGGTTTTGTGTCCATACAATAGAAGTTAATGGAGGCCAATTTTGTTCAAAATATTTGAAAGGAACCCGCTCACCTGCATCCGCTGTTTTCAGCACATTTTCCGTGGCCAACTTCACATGTGCAGTTACTGAGTGTAGGCGCTAGAGATGTTTCTACTGAGGGTAATGTTGCTGTAAAGAGAAATCTCCATTTAATAGAATATACTGACCTTCACCCTACTTGAAGGATTGGAACTAGAAAACACGACTTAAGGACTGTAGGAGATGGCACACTTTATCCTGGTGGACCGATTAGAGCCCAAGAACTGAGTCAAACACGGTTATAATCTTACTAAATATTTACTGTAAATGTGTGTGGTTTTGTTTGATGCACGCACACTATTTAACATAAGCGTGGCTCGCAGGTTTCTCGCACCTCTTCAATACTTCGCCTGTGTCATCTCTGGCAGCACACTCTTAAAGGGATCATGCACAGCCGCCCCAAAATTGCATACTCAATTTGAATCATGAGAAGGTTGCGTGGGCGTTAGTGATACTTTGGTGAATGCGTTAAGCTCCATTTCGTCACCTTAGAATCTTGACTTGGGTGCACTCGCACTACTTTCCCAACCGGTCAGTGTGCTCTTGGGTGCTGGGGATCCATTATCAGGACTACAGTGCCTTGGGTGACATCAGGGAATGTGTGGTGCCATTTTTATCTGACCTGCAGGTTTGGAAGGTAATGGCGAATGAAGGAGGATCAGAAATAGTCAGCAAACACCTGGGAGTGCCTCCATCGTCTACGACTCATGCCTTCCTCTTTAGGGTATATGACTGCAGGCAGGGAGCTATCCAGCCGCCCCATGAGAAGAAGATTGGGTGTTACTGGGTCAAGATCAGGGACATTGAAAGACACACACCTCAGTGGTTTTGAATTAAGAATGTTCTCCACCTCAATCAGCACAGTCCTTCGTACTTCCTCTGATACAGATTGGCATCCAATAGTGGCAGACAGCGCCATCTTAACGGATCTTATCTTCTCTCCCACACTCCCCCAAAGTGTGGTGCTGCCTGAGGATTAAAGTGGAATGCTATATTTTGTGACTTTGCTGAAGTCTTTGCTGAAGATCAGGTGTCATGGACTGGAAGGCCTCCCAGAGCTCCCTTTCGCCTCCTCGAAAATGTGTCCCTTGGTCCGACAGTAACTCCTTATGGCAGCCTCTGGGTGCAATAAACCTCCGTAGTGACATCAGAAATGAATCATTATCCAAACTGTGGAGGTTTCACCTGGAAGATGCTGCACGACAGCTGGTGTGTTGCTGGCCCATTGTCTCAATTCGAAGCCCCCTTCTGCTAACAGGTCTTTTAGTTTGTCAACCAGTTTTTTTGGCTCTTCCGCTGATGACAAGCTCTGCAACAGTTGTCGACATAGAAGCAATCGCACCACTGATAACCTCACATCTTCGTTGGGCTGGCTGTGTTCTTTCACGTGCCGCTGCAAGGCAAAGGCAGCACAGCAAGGGCTACAAGTTGTCCCGAAAGGGAGAACTTGCCACTCGAAGACATCAGGGAAACCACTTTCTCTTGAATCACGGCAGATAAACCGAAGAGGGGACTATCTTCTGGAAGAAGGCGGACTTGGTGAAACATGCCTTTTATATCTGCGCTGATGGCCACTGCATGCTCACGGAACCTGAGTAAGACCCCAAGGAGTGACGAACCTAAGGTGGGGCCTGCGAGGAGCGACTCATTTAGATTAAGGCCATTGAACTGGAAGGAGCAATCAAATACCACACGATTCTTTCCATTATAACTCACCATGTGGTGGGGGATAAACCAGGTCTCACCATCTTTCTCCCTTTCTTCTGTGCTGAGCCATCTGATAGCTCCTGACTCTACCAGTTTCTGGATTTCAACAGCAGAAACTTCAGGCTGTTGAGGTTCTTTTGCTAATTTTCATTCACTACTTGGTAGATGTGGCATGACTGCCTCCATGTTGGCGTACAGGTGGGGCATGTCATTCTTAAGCAACAAGGGTGTTGGATAGTGCTCAATTCCCTCCACCTCCACACAAACCGTCTGAGTCTCCAGGATTTTGATGGCTTCCTTGTCCTGCTGGGATCTTGTCCACTCCTTTACGTTCTGAAATGGCAGAACATCCACTTTCCACAGCCTTTCAACATGCTTGAGAAGCTCACCAGTGCAGGGTGAAGTGCAGATGTGTAAACACTGGTTCGGTTTGAGTCTGGGCTCCAGTAGGCTGGTAGGTCCCTGAAGTGTCCATCCTAGTTTGGTTCTTATAGTAGTTGGACCACCCAGAGGACCAAGTCTCACTGGTTCAATTGGCGAGATCATGTGGGTTTGATCAGCACCAACAAGGATGAGAGGCTTCGTTCTTTCAAACCATTGTAGTGGGAGTCCAACCAGATGCTTGTATCACAACTGTAGTTTGGGAATCGGGTAGGAGTGATCAATGAGATCAAGCTGGGGGGCAGTGAAGGCTCCAGATATGAGGTACCGCTTCCTTGGATTGGAGTATGGAGAAATGTAGAATGAGACTGCAGCACCATCGAGGGTTAGAAAATCAGTGTATCAGTGAGTTTGTTGACCCAGCACAGTGTAACATGTGGCGACCGAATTCGGCTCTTCTTTCAGATGGCAATTTACTAAGTAAACTAAGTAAACGTGCAATTTACCAAACTCAACGCTACCTTCCTGGCCAAATGTCTTAAGCAGACCAACCAATGACAGCACTTGTAGGGAGAACTTCTCGAAGGCTGCTGGATCATTAAGACTGATATCGGAGGAATCGAGAATAGTGGAGATTCATTTTAATGCTACTTGGTGGGGCTGACCAAATCGCTCATTAAAGGCCATCGTGGTGTCTCTGTAAGGTGTTGGAGAATGTAGGTAGGAGTCAGCTGTACTGCCAGGTGGCAAGAGGATAGCCTGTTGTGTTTCACGCAGCTTAGAATTCTCCTCTAGAATCCTCTGCAACTTTACAGAGCTAGCATTTGATTGATCGCTCTGGTATCCATCATTCTCACCACAGTGAGGGAACTCTACCTTGGCGTCAGACTGTGGTTGCTGATTCTTATCTGGAGATGATGACAGCCAGGAAAGATTGGTGATCCGTCGCTGAGGAATGCGTTGGGAATCATAAAACTCGTCTCTTACAGCCAGGCTTGGAGGGGCAGAGAGAGATAGAGCACCATGTGCTCCTCTTTGCGTTGTGGCTGTTGCTTCGACATGCAAAGAAGAGTTATCATCATCAGATGAATCCAGAGCTTGCTCTCTCTGTCCAAATGATGGAAGACTTCTGTGCCTGCGAGGTCTCTGGAAATCCACTTCATAATCTTGTAAGTAGGAAGGGCGACGCTTAGGGCGAACCGCCGGGTTTCCTGGTTCAGGACATCTTAATCCAGGGAACTCCACATCTGGCTTGAAGGACCAGTTGAAGGATTGGAACTAGAAAACACGACTTAAGGACTGTAGGAGATGGCACACTTTATCCTGATGGACCGATTAGAGTCCAAGAACTGAGTCAAACAGCGTTATGATCTTGCTGATTATTTACTGTAAATGTGTGTGGTTTTGTTTGATGCACGCACACTATTTAACATAAGCGTGGCTTGCAGGTTTCTCGCACCTCTTCCATACTTCGCCTGCATCATCTCAGGCAGCACATTCTTAAAGGGGCCATGCACGCAAGCCGTTTGCACACTACGAAAAACAACAGCTTTTTACAGTATTGAGTAATTCAGAGATGCATATTTTTGTAAAAGCCCCGAAGCCGGTTAGCATTTTAGGACTTCCGGTTCCTTCGCCCCAAAGTCTTTGGGTTTTTTGAATGAGTTTTTGGTAAATTGCCTGAATTAAGCTCTGTGGTAAACAAAACCACTGAATGTTTTCACGTTTTATGCTAGGAAATAAAACAGACCAATTATAACCCGATTGTGATTTTTTTAAAGCCTTATTGTGTCTCAAAAATGGCTGTTTCTAACGAGTTGCTAAAAGGGACTACTTCCTTTAGTGGGGACGTTAGATGTATCTTGCAAAAGTCAATTGGAAAAATGCAGAAGCTTTCGGTCGAGGCAACCAGCGGCCCGGGTTAGCCTACAAAAAAATGTAAACTCTGAGTAACTGAATTATGTCCAGATCACTTAAAATAAAAACAGCACTAACAAAAAACATAAAACAGTATTAATTTCATGTTTTTGATTTTCCTTGGTCAAAAAATGGTAAAAGAAACACTGTATAACTTGTCAGTTCACACGTTCAATGAAAGTTCCTCTTTAAATGAGAGTAAATGAGTCCTTTACATTACTGTCTCTATATGAGTTCTCTTGAAATATTTAAATGTTTGTCACTTGAAGAAGGCATGTGTGCTTGGTTTAAGTTTTCAACAGTTTTCAAGACTGCTAAGGCGTTGTGGTTTTGCCAATAGGAAAAGCTACTTCATTTTGACACGGAGACACAAACTAATAATTCTCATAATTTGCTTCTGTGTTTGTGCTGGCTATTGTGCTGTAAAATGCATGAAAAAACAACTCAGGTAAATCTTCAGGTTAGCTTAAAAAAATATCTCTAGGTCACATTTCATGTTTTTCTACACTATTAATCTCAACAGTGATTCTTATTTTTGTAATTTTACTGTTTTACTAAAATCTGATGTAATTGTACTGTATTACCAGATTATTCAAAACTCTAAAGAAAGAAAACATAAATTTAACAATTATACATAGTTGTTGTATCTATTGTAATTTACACTAAATAATAATCATATTAATAATAACATTTATAATATACTAAAAATACATACCGTTTCTTCATTTCATTGCTGTATTTTTTATTTATTTATGCACCAATCTGAATAATAAATTCTTGTTTCCTAAACCAATTGATTAAAAGGTAAAATACAGATGAATGTATGTTTTAAAAAGCGGTTATTTTGATTTATTAATTTACATTTATTTATATTTAACTCTTAATCAATAGGTTTAGGAAACATAAATTAGGATTGGTACATAAATAAAAAAAAAATACAGCAACAAATTAACAAAATGTTGCACAACCTACAAATTAAAAATATTTACTATAATTTTACTGTTTTATTTTACAACATTTTCACTTATTTATGAAATACGGTAAAGAGTTACATTACTTTCAAAACAATTCACAAACAACTTTGTACTTTTGCTTTGAACACATTATGTGTAATTTGTCTGGAATTGTCCGGACGACGTTTCCGATCACCATCTTATAACATGTGCACTGCGCACTGCAGAAATACAAAAGGCAGTTACAAAAAGGCACTAAAAGCACCAAAAGCCGAGTACCTCCGTAACCTCATAGAAAATAACAAAAACAATCCAAGGTTTGTATTTAGTACAATTGCTAAACTAACAAACAAACAGACTCCACGAGACCTGGGTATTACGCCGCACCTTGGTAGCAATGAATTCATGAAATATTTTAGTGAGAAAATCAAAAAAATACGAGACAACATAGCTAAAACCAAACCTCCAAGTGTGTCCGAAGAATTCGTTTTTCTCCTATAAATTATGAAGGTTTAATTAAACTTATCGCAACATCTAAACCGACAACATGCTTATTAGACCCCATTCCGACCACTTTATTAAAAGAGTTACTACCTGTTGCAATTGAGCCCATTTATAACATTATCAACTCGTCAATTAATCTAGGCCATGTCCCAGGACCCTTTAAGCTGGCTGTAATTAAGCCTTTTATCAAAAAAACAAACTTAGACCCCAATGAACTTGGAAGCTATAGACCGATTTCAAATCTCCCATACTTGTCTAAAATACTAGAAAAAGTAGTGTCAACTCAAGTGTGTACCTTCCTACAAAATAATGACATGCACGAAAAGTTTCAGTCTGGCTTTAGACCGCATCATAGCACTGAAACTGCGCTCGTTAGAATTACAAATGACCTTCTTATTGCATCAGATAAAGGTAACATCTCACTCTTAGTCCTGCTTGACCTTAGTGCTGCTTTCGATACTGAAGATTATAAAATACTATTAGATCGTTTACGCAATTATACCGGTATTCAGGGACAGGCATTACAATGGTTCAGATCTTACTAAACAGACAGATATCAATTTGTCCATTTAAATGGGAAATCGTCAAGTGTAACGCAAGTAAATTATGGATTACCTCAGGGATCGGTTTTAGGACCCTTGCTTTTCTCCATATACATGCTGCCCCTCGGCAACATTATTAGAAAACATGGAATTAGCTTCCACTGTTACACAGATGATACTCTATATACTCTATATATCTCATCAAGACCAGATGATTCCTTCCAGCTATCCAAACTGGCAGAGTGCATCAAAGACATAACACATTGGATGACTAGTAATTTCCTCCTTTTAAACTCTAGCAAAACAGAAATATTACTTATAGCACCAAAAATACGTAAACAGAAAATCCCCGACTACAACCTGCAAATTGAAGGCTGCACTGTTACCTCAACAAATACAGTTTAAGACCTAGGCGATATATTAGACGGCAATCTCTCATTTAAAAATCACATCTCAAATATCACAAAAACAGCCTTCTTCCACCTTAGAAATGTTGCTAAATTACGAAATATTTTATGTGTTGCTGACGCAGAAAAGCTTAAAACGACTTGACTATTCTAATGCTCTACTTAGTGGTTGTCCTGTATAATCGATAAACAAACTACAATCAGCTCAGAATGCAGCTGCCAGAGTTCTCACTAGGTCAAGAAAATATGATCACATAACCCCAGTTTTATCATCGCTTCACTGGCTACCCATTAAGTATCGTATTGATTTTAAAATTCTTTTAATTACTTACAAAGCGTTAAACGGTTTAGCCCCTACATACTTAACCGAGCTTTTATCACGTTACAACCCATCACGCTCTCTAAGATCTCAAAACTTAGGACTTTTGACAACACCTAGAATAACTAAATCCACCAAAGGGGGTCGAGCTTTCTCATACGTAGCACCTAAACTCTGGAATAGTCTTCCTGATACTATTCGAGGGTCAGACACACTCTCCCAATTTAAATCTAGATTAAAGATACATCTTTTCAGCCAAGCTTTCACTTAATGCATAGTTAATGAACAGCAGCTACGCTAATTATTCTCTTTATTCTCTTTCTGCCTCTGCCTCGGGATGCCCATCCGAGCTAGGAAGAAGTTCCACCATGTCCAGACGATCGACAGATGCCCTTCCCCAACTTGAGATTACGCCAGCTACAGCTGGAGACTGACTGACCATCCCAGCTCCATCTAAGGCAATTCCACCACCAGCCAAGAGAAATATGACCATCGGACCATCCCAGCTCAGACCAATACACCCCCAACCAAGAGCAAAGACGGACTATTTGTCTTATTAATGCTGAAGTTACAATATTTGGTTCCTCTGTTTTCTGGTGTTGATCATGGGGTGGGACCGGGTTGAACCTGCACGGTTTTCGGCGAGTGGGACTTTCTGGGTTGCGGATGGTGAGCTCTCCCTCTTCCTTGTGGATATTTGTTCGGTGGCTTTTGGTCGGAGTCACTGAGTGCAGCAATGACACGTCAGAGGGGATCTGGCCCTCCCGGCTGAGCCAGGTTCAATCATGGGAGTTTGGGTTCCTCGTCACAGCAGGGCAGTGTTGGCCTGCTCACTGGGAGTCTGCATTTATTTATTTATTTAGAAATTATATATTATTTATTGGAATGATCTTGCTTGTTGTATAAACACCATGCACTGTGCTGTGTTTTACCTTTTCTGTTTTTCCTGTTTGCCCCTGTAAAGCTGCTTTGGAACGATACACATTGTGAAAAGCGCTATATAAATAAACTTGAATTGAATTGGAATTGTAATCTGAACCAGAAGCGTCTAACTTGACGCACATAAAATTCTTTGTGATGTGTCTAAACATCTACACAACCCCCATTTCAATGATTTAGACATCTTGGCTGTGCTCATGCAGTATTGAGTTTTGCAGCAGGGTGTGTAGATGTTTGTCCGGGGTGCGTGTGTATGTGTGCTGGGGGACGTCCAGGAAGCGCGTGTGTCTGTGGTGATGGGCACGAGAGAAGCGTGTGCGGTGGGAGGAGAGGAATGTGCTCATGTCTCCGCCCGTATGAGCTTTGCCCCAACATCACAAGAATTCGCCATCGCCCAGGGCCCAACCCCTACCTTTAAACCTCTAAACACAGGCCAAGAGTAAAAGCAGCCTTGTTACATCATACGCTCTATGTATAGGGTTAGTATTTACGCTACACTAGAATAAATATTTCAAACAGCCAGGAGGCTGCATGTATGTGAATAACGTTAAGTGCGTGAATCACGTGTGCACTCGTGAGAATCCAATATTTATCATCTGACATGGTTGCTAAATCTTGTGACGATTTGGGAGAACAGCTGGTGTGTGAGACAAAATATGTGTAAGCTCCCAAATCGGTGGCTGGAGCTGGAATGAGAGGTATTTTCCGTTGAATCTAGCCAACTGTAAAACATTTCTTCCTGGAAACACACAGAGCATTGAACAATGCATGAGCGGATTTATTTGCTATCACAAGAACAGCTGAAAAGTGTAATCACCTGAAGCAATCTCAAATAACAAAATGAAGAGTAATCTCATAAACGCAGACAGCTGAGAAAAGCTAAGGAATGTAGTTTAAAACTGAAACAATGTTTAGAAACCAATATGCACAGCATCATACAAAAGCGATTGTCTACAAGATTGTTTGCTCACACATACAGAAATGAAGGAAATGTCAATATTTGTACTTGGAAAATGTGTTTATCAGATTTCCTTTGACTTTTTTTGAAACTTTTTTCCAAGTTCGCTGAGATAAGATGTATAATCAGGTTTTGCACTACCTGTTGTGTCAAACACAAATAAATCATGAAATTTGCAAACACAAATAAATCATGAAATTTTGCTCAGTAGTGGTCATTATACACTCCTATACCATGGTCTGTCTGAATACTGGATTCTGATTGGCTGGAAGGTGTTCATTAAAAGCCTTTAACGCACGGGTAGCTCAAGTCAGTGTTATATCGCATCGCTGTGAAGACCCTTTTAAGCACCTTTACTTTTAAAAAAATAATTTTGTATTTGTGAACTATACAACTATACATAAGGTGCTACGAACGGCTCTTTACAGCGATGCCATTAAGGAACCATTTTTGATAACACCAAGAATAATTGATTTTAAGGTTCTTAAAACAACCATTTCAAACAGTCTTTTACAAAGATCTGTTTGTGGAAAGAAAGGTTCTTTGGATATTAAAGGTTAATAGACCCATTCAGTAAAAAAAATTGTTATATGGCATCATAAAGCACATTTTATAGAGTGTAGACTACTGTGTTTTTAGAGCTGTTTATCAGGAAATGTGAAAACACTGATGATGAAGCTTTAACAGATTCACACATTAGGATCAGTACTCAACTCCAGAATGAACCCAGTGAACACATCCTATAAAAACACCACAGTGGTGTGGTTGTGTTCGCAGCAGATGACTAATTCGAGCTAAAGTCTGATTGGTTCAGGGTGCTGATAGATAGATGTGGTATATGCATGTATACGTTTTCTTCATGCATCCCAAACCTGAGTCTAATCTACTCTAGTAGGGGTGTAAATGTGTTTCTATTTTACCTAAAGCATTTGCATTATATGTATATACTTTATTCCAAACCATGCTTTTATCCCAAACTGTTAACAAATATGGAACAATTCCTATTTAGTCTAAATAGTCATGTGTCTGTGTAATGCCTCTTAACTTGTTTAGTTTAATTGTATTTGTGTAGCTTTCTTACGTGTAAATGTATGTTCATTTTATACTTTCACCCTGTTGAAGATCTCTACTGTTGTTATGGCAAAGACATACTGATTTAAGATTAATTGTCAGATCAACATACTGAGACATCAAATATATTTATGAGGCCACATGAAAGTTTTTTTTTCAATTGGGCATGAAAAAGCCTCTATAGTCTATAGATTGTACATTTGAATTAATTTCTTTAATTTTAAGATGAAATACAACCTGAACATATTTTGTGAGATCGCTGCAGATTCAATCTGTCATGTGCTGATTCATTGTGCCTTGATTTACGCTGAAGAAGGATGTATCATATGACATAGAGGCCATAGTGATCATTTCATTTGTTAACAATGCCCGAGTTGACAGCAGCTCACACAGATGAATTTCTGAAGGTTCAGTGGCCATGAAAGCAGTTTGATAGGTGCTGTGACCGACTCCATCCTGAAGTCTCTATGGATCACCTCTTGGGGAAATCCATGCTCCCCTTTGAGTGGACTCGCTGCATGTGAAAAGCAGGGCGAGCTAAATTTATTCCTTCCATGACACCCAATATTCTCCAGAACCCCGTAGCCGAGCTCGGATCCTTGGAGCCAGTGAAACATGCAGGTATGGGGTTTCCCTTTAACTTCAAGCCTTGACAGACCACACACTCCACAAGCTTCAGAGAAGCCGTGTGCATGTGTGTCTCATTTCGCAACAGGTGGGTTGAAAGAGAGGCGAGGAGGTAACTAGATCCCGCTGAGATGGAGGATCATTCAGCCCCGATGACCACTCAAGCGTTTGCACTGCTAGAAAAACATTTTGCCAGGACAGACAAGTACAAGTCAAGAGTTCCCCCTCCTCCAACCGCAGACCGCTGACATTTCCTCCAGATTGCTTCAAGGCACAGAGGTGAGGATTTTTGGCCTTGACCTTTGACCCGACACGCGCGTCTGACACGCAAACTCTGTGTCTTGCGGCCAACAACTGAGACGCAGATTTGTCACATTCTCTAAGCAGAAAGGAATTTCACAGCTGAATACTCGAGAGATAGATCGCCCACAAAAGACCCATCAAAGGTCTGATGCAAAGTTTTATGTAATGTGTGTTCGGTATGATTCTGTTGCCGTACAGTTGGCAGCGACTGCTTGAGGAAATAAATAGTCTGTAAGAACGATTCTTTGATCTTAACTGCATCTGCCATTATGTTTCATGCTTGTACATACTAAATAACTATTTTATTGCATTTTTTCAAAATAAAATATATATTTGGTAGTGAAGAACATATTCATATCAACCGATTTATTGAATTTTTTCAATGATGTAACCATCTATAAAACAATAACAGCTAGTAGCCACCTATAAGAAAGAAAAATCACAGATGAGATTTATTTATTATCTCAATTATTTCTCCTAGACATTAATAATTTGAAATGGCGAGCAAATGGAGAATGTCTCTTATGTCTTACATACTTCTCCTGTGAAAAACAAAAGATCTCAATGATGTCACAAACTGAGCTCAGATGTGTCAAGACTGTGATCAAGTCAACGCTGTAAAAAAAACGTAATTTTACTTCTTTTTTATGTATACTGTAAAAAACAGTAATTTAACAGACTTTTGCTGTTTTTTTCATGTTTAAAATACAGGGTGAAAAGCTAATTTACAATAAATACTATGTTTTATGTGACAAAACTTGGCGGCTTAGCTGAAGGAAAATTACTGTTTTTTACAGGATTTGTTTTACAGTGAAACACGGTCAAAACCGTCAAATAAAAAAAAAAGACTTTAAATGTGCCAGATTTGTAAGACATGTAAATTTATGTCACAAAATTTAAATTTTACGGTATTTAACTGGCACCCCAGCTGCCAGAAAATTACAGTTTTTTACTAAATTATTTTACAGTGATTATTATCGAGAAACATTTGTCATCAAATTTACTCAAATTCAGATTATTTTACATATTTGCATTCATTTTACACCTCCATACTCTTCATGTGGTGGAACAATTATTCTCATTTGTTAGAATTGTTATTTCTCCAGTGATTTTAAGAGAAACATTTAAGACTAAGTTGATAAAATAAAATAAACAACTCTATTAAATATATTAAAACTATGAAAGAGCAACCTCTTGGCACAAATTGCAAATATATATTTATGGTGCTTGACTTCTGGTGTATTTCGGCATGGAGTATTTACCTTGAGCTTCACAGTTCTGTTTAAAGAGCGCACAGCAGCTACACAGCAGCAGAACTACACTGAGTTTCATGTTGCAGGACAATCTGAAAAAAATTAAATAAACACTTTAGCATTCAAATAAAACAACACTGTACATTTATTTATCATTTCTGTCAACAGATATTATGAATGTAGTCATACTGAAGCGAAATATAATGCAATAAAAAGAAAGGATGCTTGGGTGGTTGCCGCCCATGATGCCGGTAACCTCAAACATGAGTCAGAGCAGGAGGAAGAAACGCTTTCACACTCTCTCCAAACATTAAATAGAGTGAAACCCGACCACTGAACAGTCAACACACAATCGCTTAATAATTAAAAACACTGCGTGAATCTTTTATGGTGGACACTTGCAACAAAACAACACCACTCCTGCATCAGCTTGTTTGTCTGTTTTCAGTTCAGAACTGTATATGGACACAGATACTGAGATGAGGTCTGGCCTTTTGTTTTGTCTATGACTTTTTTGTTGTTCCCGTTTGTAGGCCTGCATGTTATTCCACATCACTTTAAAAAAGGTAGAATGCTTTTTAACATGAATACACCAGTGGTGGATTATTAGGATCTTTTTTGTAACAAACCTGTGTGGGGTCGATCCCACTGGTCAAAATGATGTCACTGCAGAACATTCAACACTGATTTTTACAGCTGTTGAGACGAGATAGAGAAGGAGACAGAGAGGCTGGAAATTTCTACATATTTCACTGTAAGACCCAGATAGCGATCTAGATTGTGTAACTGCTTTTGACATCTCTCTGCACCCGCTTGGTTTTTCCATTGTAGTTTAGTGGAATGATTTCAGAACTGCTAATGAGAATTAATTATTCGATTTGTGATGAATGTGGAACCTGAGGAGAGATTAATTTCCATTATAAGGGATTTGCATTCATTCCACAAAAGAAAGCCATCCATAGTCCTGGCTGGGAATTCATTGTCAATTATCACTTATTTTTATGTGGTCGGACACCTGACAGTGACAGTAAGCTACATTTATAACATGTGCTTATTTCATGGTAGTAATGTGCTATTTCTAACCGTTTTTAATTAATTTTTGTCATATCAGATGAATAATAGGTGAGAAGTTGTCTAAGCCATTTCACACATTACCCAGCTGAGATCACACATACAGAACATTCTTATTATTTCTGTGGTCTAACTTTCACCTAGCATCAAAGTGTAACAAATCATCCAGCGTTTAGTGCAGTTTTACAACAGTCTAAGCTAGTCTAAAGGGGTCTTAAGGATATGTCTTTTATACAATTCTGTTGTACTTCTTAAAGAGTTACTGACAGCTAACTGGATGAACAATGCGATGTGACAACATGAGGTGTGACAAATGTGTCTCTCTGAGTGTAAGGTGTTTAGCTTTCTAATTTTTTAATGAAACAATAAACCATGAGAGGCAGTGATTGGACCAACCGCGGGCTGTTCTGTTATAACCACTGTTCTTCTTGAGAAACCAGCAATAAGAATGTGATAAAAGAAACCTGTCTTGAATATATAGACATTATACTGTATAAAGGTAAGATATAGTATAATGTAGAATAAACAACATATTATTATAATTATAATAATGATACATTTATTAGCCGAACTAGCCAAACTGTTCACTATGTGTGTGTGCAAGTGTTTGTGTGTGTGAGAGAGTGTGTTTGTGCATCTATGTCAATGTGTGTAAGTATGTTTGCATATTGTGTGTGTGGAGCATTTGTATGTCTGTCTTTTGTTGTTTCACCTTTTTCTTTTTTTTACAGGTATATGCCTTTAGTTGTTTTACTTGTATTCAACGTGTCTCATGTACAGCTGCTTTGTAACAAGGAAAATTGTAAAAAGCGCTGTATAAATAAAGTTGAGTTGAGTTGAGTTAAATACAATCCGGTAAAACATTTCTGGCAGCTGGGGCGCAAAAAAATAAACAGTAAAATGAACTGAAATGTTTTCCATGGTTTTTTGTAAATTTGCGGCATGTCTCTGTCATTTTTACGTTTTTATGATCATGTTTTCAGATAAAATCTGTAATCTGTTAAAAAATCTGTAAAAAAACAGTACAATTTCATAAAATGATTAATGTTTTATACATTATGCTTGGAAAATCTGTAAAAAAACAGAACAATTCTGTAAAATGAATTGTTGGCTATTTGTTACATTATTAATGTAAATTGTGCTGTAACAAGTGTGTTTTAATGCACTTTTTATGCAATTAAAAAAAATCATCATTAAAAACACAAATACATTTAATCTGAGAAAACCTTTGATAATGCTGCTTACACATGAATGGTGCACATGTTGTCTACTATTCATCTTTAAAGCAAGATGGGTAGTACAGTACATGTTATTTTGTCTATGAGCATTACCACTTTTGTTAAAAACAATTTATAGATATAGAAATTATTAGTACAGTTAAGGGTATGTGAATTTTTAAGAGTATTGGACAGGCATGAGCACAGAAAATGTAAAAATTAATTATTTGCAAAAATAAAACAAACACTCTAAAAAATGAAACTGCTTCACGATGCCATAGAAGAACCTTCTTTGCCTAAATGGTTCCATATAGAACCTTTGTGTTTTACAAAAGGTTCTTTGTGTCAAAATGGTTCTTCAGATTATAAATTGGTAAGAAAGAGATGGTTCTTTAAAGAACCTTTGACTGAATGATTCTTTGTGGAACCACAAATTATTCTCCTCTTGCATCTCAGTGAAAAACCTTCTAAGCACCTTCATTTTTACGAGTGTAAATCCATAAAAGTGTGAACACTGGATTTAAAATCATCATTTAGCAGTGAGTTTAAATGGAAATTTAACAGAAAAACAGCACGTGACTCCTTTCATCAGCATCTACCTTAGCAATGGTCCCACACATAATCTACACTACATACCACTGTGCAAACGAAAAAAAACATTAATAAACTACCTGAACTATACCTGAGTATTTTTCTAAAAGTCTAGCATAAAATATTTCTGAAAAGCAAGTTCAAAGTCACACTTTTGAAAAGGTACTACATAACCAATCTCTTCTGTTGGAGATTTTTAAACACATTATTAAACAAACAGATAAACTGTATAAGCACACTTACTCTTAACCGCTGTAGATCTTACACAGGTGTTGGTGGCCCCTCCTGTAGAATGTTGAAATTGATCTTGCACATGCATACATACACCATGAGGAACTCTTTTCAAAACACACACAAAAACTACTCACAACTATTCATTCCGGTACATGCGCACCCTCAAGATCAGCCTTGTAGTGAGACACGTTTTGTTAATACAATTGCTTGTTTGTAGCAGGAGACAAGGATCCACCTCCTTACTCAACAATCCAACCTGCTCAAGGACTAGCTCTTAAAGAGACAGACATCCCCCACCATCATCCTCTCTAACCTACAGTACTCACACAACAATCTCCTGGTTAAAACATATATACAGCAGACATCACATTATTTCTGACTAACCCGCATTTTGGTATTTGAACTTGCACAAACCCACAGCAGGTATTTTGTTGTTTCATAGCAGCCTTGTAAACATTCTTTGGCACAGATGAACAAAGCCCATGGATGTGGGCATTTGAAACATTTTGTTCGTTTTGATTACAGTCTGGCAGAAATGCATTGTGACAGAAACACTTGCAAATGCCTTGGCGGTAACGGTAGGGCATATTACTGTTGCTGTAGCGACAGACAAGACTCCTGATGTTGGGGGCTGATGTGCCCACACGTTCCTCTGGAGGCGATTGTGTGGAGCAGATCATTTTTCAGCAGATTATCTCAACAATATCAGGCCTGTGGAACATTCGAAAACAGGCACCTACATGTCCACACCACTGTGATGGGAGACCGCAATACACATACACACATACGCATGCATGCACGTATATACTCGCCCGCTGGTGCACAAATATAATGCCGTTAATCAGGGCGTACGTATGTCCGTCCATTTAATTCACTTTTTTAGAAAGCGGGGTTTCACAATGACAAGTGTAATGGGTAGGTCCAATCCTGATAGTCTATTTGTGAAATAGCCAGATGAGTGTATAGAAGAATAGGAGTGCACTCAAAACTCATTTGTTTGGGTTGCCTGCCTCTATTGAGAGAATGGCGTGCCTTCTATGTCAGAAAATCAGCTGCTATTTTCTACACAGATTTGTATTTGTGTCCTGCCATGACCTGATTGTGATGTTTGTGCTGAAGATGGCAGTGAAATAATTATGGCATTCAAATTCTCCTGTTCTGCATCGCCGGTGCATGATTTCTGCTCGGGCTTTACATCGTTATTCACTGCAATCCCGACAATTATGGCAATTTTGAAAATTGAGGACTTCGCCTGAAAGAGCACTTGTAATGTTTTACTGCTTTTATGAAATAATTGATGAAATAATTTCAAAATTTTTGTACCTTTGAATATAACGAATGCTGTTTGCTGTATATACAGTGGTTATGATAATATTACGTTACACTGCTGTTAAAGGGATCGTTCACTTAAAAAATGATATTTTTAATCATTAATTCATCCTCGTATCATTACAAAACCTGTATTGCTTTGTTTCTTGTAGAAAACATAGAAGAAGATATTTGAAGAATGTGCTAACCAAACAACATTGCCCCCACTGACTTCCATTGCACAACCACTATGTGTTTGAACAACACGAGGGTGAATAAATGATGACAGAATTTTTATTTTTCACTATTTCAATTTACTTGATAATAAAACCGGCCATTTCAGCTTTAAATTCTGATTGAATTTATAGGTTTACTGTTACATTATAGTATGTGTACCTAGGAAAAAAATGTCTTTTACTGTGTTTTACACCAACCAATACACTAATGTGCTAGTTTATCTGAGATGCACACTGGGAGACATAAATACGATGTAAGTGGGTGTTTAACAGCACAGGCTCAAGCTCAGCCTCAAGCTCTGATTTGATATATTTGGACTCACACACTCTGTGTTAATGCTGTACCTTTGATATTTTTTATTTACATATAAAAATTGTATCTCTTCTAAAATATGAGCTTGAAGTTGAGGATAAAAGCATCTTGAAAGGACTTAAAATACAACTCCTCCCTCTACGCAGCACATAAAAGAGCCCTCACGTTTCAAGCAAAGTGCATCAGTATAATCCTGGTTTGTGTGGCGGTCACTGTTACTATAGCAACAGAGCGCGCATGCCTACTGTATGTACCAGCACAGTAACACAAAACTAGTGAACAGATTGACCGTTGAATTTTTCTTCCTATAATATGATTTTCAACATATGGGTATATCACTCAACATATGGCAGTGATTTATCTGCCACATACAGTCTATCCCCACAATAGTTTACCAACCCACCAGTTTTTTATCTATTAATTTACTTTAAAATATGCATAATTTAAATATATATATATATTATATATATATTTTAAAACATAATTTTGCATGGTCAAGTGCCACTTTCTGAATGGTCACATCCATATTATTCCTCATAAATATTCTAGCACATATTCCTCATAAATGGGCACATTAAAATTAAATTAATTAATTCACCGATACTACATTTCTCCATCAATACCTGATATTCAGAGTGATATACCAATTCTGAAGATTAAATTAATGTTTTTTCTTTTTCTGAATGTTATGAATTCATATTGACTATGAATACATCTAAACATTTTCTATGTAAAGAGCACAAATTCATTGAATATCTGTTTTTAGCTTTTATATGTAGAAAGCTTATATTGACATATAGACTACCTATTATTGGCCGATACGTCGGTGCAGCTCTAATAATAACTATTGTACGGTCTATGAAGAGCAGTTTCTTCTTTATTTGTTTGTGTATTTTTGCTTCTGATTTATGCATTTTAATTCACAGAAATCCTACAAAGTATGTTGTCTGTCAAAAACTGTATCATTTTTCGTCACATCCATAAAATAGAAGACTTTTAAATTGACTTCATCAGCAAAGGTTTAGTAAGATATAAACAGATGGTTCAATATATTGATAATACATTCTGTGAGACTTTATGTCACACCATAGCACAAAGTGTCACACCCATAACCCTGTAGTGGCCCACTTATTCATCTTTTACTACTGAAATCCTACAGTAGCTCGAGGAGAGCTGTAGAGAGTAGATTATAGAGTCACCGTTTCATGAGGAAGTGACGGTATTTATGAACTCCATTTACAACTAACTTCACAGCTAACCCACGCCATACAGACCAAAGCAGTGAGTCTATCAGCAAATATAAGCCTTTGAATCAGTTGCTAGGGAGCAATAAAGTAATATGTAAGAATTACATCCAAACCCTCCCAATGTTGCAGATACACACTCAAAACAATCGTAAAGTTGAAAAAAGTTAAATTTTAAGCAATCTTTACCTCAGAAACTTGTATGTAGACAAAACATTTTCACACAAATGTTCATCACCTACCCTCGTACAGTCTGCTTCGGTTTTCTGTGTCAGTATCAGGATCCTGTTTGTCAGGATCTTCTGGACTCTCGATGTTGGACGCAACTGTGCACCATGATGTTGTTTTCTGTCTGCGAGCCGGGTCCCCCTCTTCTCATTTTGTGTATGCCGGGCATCCGTCTTTGAAGTTATTTCGGCATGTGTCTAAGTTGCAGACAGCTTGAAGAAGTGGCTGCTTGACCTTCCCTTCACCTTAAACCCCCTGTTTAGATGGAGGACAAGGTGGCGCACACGCCCGTGCACTTCACAGCCTCTCGCACCGTCCTGCTTCTCTGACTTGGTGTGTCTGAACAAAGTCACTTGTCCTGTGTCACTGACAGATCGTACCAGTGCTTTATGAACACCCCCTTGATAAAAGGCTTATATTCCTCTCCGACAATAGCATTGTTTCGACTTCAGTATTTGAAAGATCCTCAGTCCTGGCGGCTACATCCTTTATTGTCTCCAAGTCTCAAAGTTATCAGTTTTGATCGATTTTCTTATAAAGGCTTATTGTCTTATTTCAAGTGTATTTCCAACTTAATTTTATGTTTATGTTTTTCCACACCAGGGCTCCAAGGCAAATTATTCAAAGACTCAATTTATGAAACGGCTAGACGGTGGCACTTAATTTAGATCCATGAAGCTCCTTGTGAGACGTAAATTGCTTCTCTGGCCTTGACATCCTGGATCGCTTTATATTATTAAGACACAAGGTCTCAAAATCCTCCTAATCCGCTCGACATCTGACTGTGCACTGAACACCAATCCTTTTGTAAGCTCTCTTTGATAGGTGGAGGCACTAAAACTACATTGGTCGAAATTTGACACACACAAAATGAGCAGCTGAACTCACACCCAGTTGACCTATGACACCCAGGTACCGACGTGGCATCCCCAAAAAGGATTTCCGTTGGAAATAAGAAAGTGTTGTGGATATTGGCTTCTTGATTTTAAGTAATTTTTTTCTTGCTCTTTTAAGAAATGTGTTTTGTAAGAAGATCCCGTTCCGGACATTAACACCCTTCTTCCAGTGTGCATCAAGCTTGCGGTAGGAATTAACGTTCCATAGTTGGGATACTCTTCTACCTTCACTTATATCCGGATGGCGTTTGGAGCACCTAGTGCGTAAATGTCCTTAGGCTTCATGGCCCAAGGGATGTGGCCCCATTGTTGTAACCTAATCTTGTATCTCATTGTTACAGCGACTGCAGGCGGAGTGGCTAAAAGAGATTGTGTGGTCTGGAAGAAGGCTAATTTTGACCAAATGGGTGGTGACATTGAAATTGCTGGCGGTTGAGAGGTGGTACATTTGGATGTACCATGCAGCTGTGGGATGCCTTCTTCTCTAACTGCTAGTGATCTGCAAATAATGCTTGATGGGTTATCCATCAGGAGGCCTTGATAGCTGTTGTATAGAATGACGCGCAGATATGCGCTACTGAGGTGCTTCTCTAACCACCTGGCACAAAATGCTCTTCTGTTTATGCTGTGATGAGATTGGAGCTGCGGAGAACATCAAACTCGTCACACTGAAGGCAACCTCGACCCCAGAGCAGCTGAAGATAGAGAGGAATACAAAAGGCTGATGGGCATTTGAAACCATGAAGTCCATGAATATACACACCCTTTTGTTCAAAGTGTTGTCTAAATGTGGGTTTGGATCTTGTGAACAGTTTGGTCTGTCTTCAGATGGCCTTTCAAGCAGTCACAACTTGGATTCAGCGAGTTAAAAATTTCATTCCTGCCGGACATTAAATGCTGACTCTATTTACTTGTGAATTTTCGTGTTGTTAGTCCAAGAGATTTGTGTTTAGTTTTATTATGTTTTATTAAATTGTTTTCTTGAATTTTTTACAGAAAGTTATTTTGACAGGCTGTCAATTTTTTTACTTTTGGGTGAAAATAAATTATTTTACATGTGTAGTAAATGCTACATTTTTGTCATTTTACCTTACAATACTGAAATTTTCTGGCACCCCAGCTGCTGGAATATTACCGTTTTTATGGGTATGTTTTCCCATTTATAGCGCCATAAAATGTTTAGTTTTGTACATTGAAAAATGCTCTTTTTTCACTAACAAACATACCTTTATGCTTTGAGGTGTATTTACTGTATTCCAATACAGATTTTGCTTACATGTAATTCTTGTCATGTATATACAATTTTCCTGTAATTTCGAAATGCAGAGGAAAAAAATGCTTAATGTTTTACAGTGTACTTAATAAAGTAATGCGGAAATAATCAACAAAATAAAGGTTACGAAAATAATAGTAAATAACAATAGATGTAAAAAAGCTAATTATATCGATTTTTCACGTATTTTGAAAGACAAATGCAAATGGGTGCCAATAAACTTTGCACTTAATTCTTATATATTTTGCATGTAGAGATGTAAATGCCTTCTTCTTATGACTCTAAATTGTGCTTTTGGTAGTGGACCAAAAATATAGTGGACTAACAATAAAGAGGTGTAAAAACATAATGCAATAACAATCTAAAATATATAAATGTGAACTTTCAAAATGTTTGGAATTAAAAATGTATTGCCTAAGATGGAAAACAAAAGCGTATTTTCTGTGTTGCGTGAAAACATGCGCAACTGGAAACAGTGGAGTGACAAGCAGCTTACACAGTAACATGAGGTCTCTCTCTCCACAGGAGTATCACAAAGGTTTTGATTTAGCACCACAATGTACTTGACCTTCTCACCTCAAGCTCTCTGCGTCTCAGAAGACAAACAGTTGCATGATGCTCTGCATAAACAATGACATTTGACCAAACAAAATGTTGCTACAGTGCTACATCATGAAACATCTGATATGGTGTAATTTCAACATATTTCACTTTATAAATTCATTACATAACAATGTATAAACCAAAAAACGTAGAGATTTTTAGGTTTTCAATTTCAAATGAGTTCTCTAAGTGAAATTGAATCTCATAGTCTGTGTACCAAATTTAATATAATCATCAAAAGTGCTCTCTAAAAGATCAATGGAAATCCTTTCAGAAGCAATCCAGTGCTGAGCTATGGCTCACTAATCCATTCCTGACCACTGTATAGAATGCTGTTCTCCTTCCTTCTTAAGCTAAATGATACCGAAAAGTGACTAAGAGAGGCTGTCAAGCTTGTCTTGAGCCATGAATAAATATGGCCGTCAACTAAATAGCGTGTTGAAGGAGTAGCACGTGTACAGAAAGATGGCGTATGTGTATGGCATATGTGACATCTGATATTTAGCACAGCAGAGCAGAGGACTTGAGCTTCATTATTCATTCTTACAACTCACAACACCAGAGACATACAGTATGAAAAACATATTTATCGAATAGTCTTTTCTTACAGAAATCTTCTTATATCTCATGTAAAAACATTCAACTATCCCAAAGACATTTTGACTTTCTGAGAGCAAGTACATCATCAGATACCAACAAACATTTTGCCAATAAAACTAAGGGAGAGACAATGTTATAGAGCGATTTACTCTCCTGTGATGCTTAACATGGGTTTGAATTAAGCTTACAGTCTGACAGACATGACCAAGATTTTGTGAACCTTTCAAACAATTAGCACATTTTATTTGATATTTCACAGAGAACCTCTAGTGCCTTCTTCATATATCAAAGAGTGGCCCATTCCCTCCTGCACACGTGTCTACACTTGCTGTAAAGTGCTTCATTGTGCTGAAAAGCCACAAGATAATGAAGCAGAAAATATTTACCTGTTCTGTGTAAAATGAGGAAAGACAACAATCCCAAATAATTCCTTTTTTTCGTCTTTCTCCAGATCACCATCCCTGTCCTCAATGACAGTAACACAAAGTCCCCGAAACTGTTTATTGCTCGCCGCAATAAATCAGCTTATTCACTCGGCCCTGGAGTGCAACATTATGCTCACAGCCACCTGTCTGTTGAGCGATCCCCTTCCAAACGTCACGCTGATATTAAATGATAATGCAGATGTGGCCGTGCCTATGTGTGGGATATATACAAGCCAACTAGAACTCTGTATGTATGAAAAAAATGAGATCAAGTTTTCCGAGCTTCGGAACACGGCCAGGAGGGGAACAGAGTCATTATTTAGACAGTTCAACATTATAAAAGGAAAAGTGTGAGGAGGGATATATCAGATATATCAGTGGGGGGGGAGTTATCAGAGATACATCTGTGAATGAAATCAGGGAGTGATGGGTATAACCAGACCTTAAGCACCAGAAAATGAATTTGTGGATACATTTTACACCATTCTGTGTAAATCATACTACAGAGTTCAAAGCCTTGTACAGTCTAATTTTTGTAACCTGTTAAGACAGTTAAATGGATACTTCATCCAAAATGAAAATTCTGTCATGAATTAGTTAGTCTTTAGTTGTTCCAAATCTGTATAATGTCTTTATTCTGTTGAACACAGGGAAAGATATTTGTATGAATACTTGTAGCCTAACCGTTCTTGGGCCCCATTGACTACCATGAAGAAAAAATGACAATGGTAGTAAAAAGTGCCCCAGAATGGTTTGCTGTCCTAGATTCTTTAAAACATATTATTTTGTTTTCAACAGAACAAAAAAATATATAAAGTAATTTTCCCACAATGGTCAATGGGGTCCATAACCTTTTTGTTATAAGCATTGTTCCAAAAATATTTATCTGTGTTCATCAGGCCAAACAAAGAAATTTATACAGATTTGGAATATCTCGAAGGTGAGAAAAAATAATTGGGTAGGGGGACTATCCCTTTAATGGTAAATGAACATATTCAAACCGAGAAATAACAGATTTCTTCGATGACAGCAAAATATTCAATTACTGCATCCACAAAATGCCGTATTTTTGACACCCCTAAAGCTATCCATTCAAGCCCTGACTATTTCCTTTTGGGTCAGTCTTCAAATAAAAGTTCACTGAAGTGTAGTGGATCAGATCAGATCACACGACCAGTATATAAACATATCCTCAATCTATTTCGGAAAAGTCCTGATTTGGACTCAAAGAACAGAAGAGAAGAAAATATTCCTTTCATGATACCAAAGGAGACTGAGTCACTGTTAAGTGCTTATAATAACCGGACACCTGATCCCTGACTGCTGATGTGGGGCTGAAGATGCATCGTAAGACATTGCAAGACATAAATCATAAAGACAGAATAGGTGACAACCAATGTCAAATCAAAAAGAAGGCAGATCCTCATGTGAAGATATATAAGAAACTGTGAACACAGGGGCCAAAACCATTAGAATTGCAACCATTTGTTTGTCAATAATAATTTTATAAAATTTTTGTTATGTTCACTTTTTAGTTTTTCTTTATGGTAATTCTCATTTCTTTCAATGAGCTTTTTTATAATTTTTTTCTCAATACTGCAATTGTCATTTTCAATAGTCATAGTCATTACTACGTTACACATTTTTTGGTATTTTGCATTAAATAAATAGTGAAGTTTCTTTATAGTTCTAAGTATTATAAATACTACCATGATGTACAAATACTCCACATTATATTAGATTACAAAAAAATATTCAATATTACACTAATGACAATAGGGACATTAAATAAGTGTCATTAAATAATGTCACAATGCAAATGTTTTGTACATTTGGTATCGACATGAAAATGAGTCTAAGTTTGGATTTGTAAGCATCATTTCAGGATACAAAATCTTCAGCAAGTGGTGCAATTTTCATAAAAAATGCAATTTTAACAAAAGCAGTTTCATACCTAAACAAGTCTAATCTTGAAGGTAAAATAGAATATTAAATTTGACAATAATGTCCAGCCACAGCTGTGTTTAAAAAAAAATCATTTCACAAAAGCAAGTTGCTGTTTTCCACAAGGAGTTCCCATAATGTATCTGGTGTTTGTGCCTGGAGTCCATGCAGTGAGGGTGGTGAAATGAGATCCTATTTCAAGTGTGACATAGGGCTCTGCGCCTTTGAAGTCAGAAGTACAAGAAGATGACTTTTATACCAACGCTGTCATCTTTCAACACTTATATTGAAAGATGAGCAGTGTATATCACAGTCCTGCTGACCTGGGCAGTCTAATGTAGTTTTCCATTAAAGATGGGACCTTTGGACAGACTAATATCACAGACCTTCTTAAATAACAGCAACGGTCCTAATGGAGGGAGCGGGGTCAAACGGCGGCAGCTGCAGAGGTCTGGAGTACACCAAAAGTGATGGACATGACGTTCTTCGCTGCATTGTCCTCAGGAAAATTGCTTCATGTGGGTATTGTCTTTCCCGATGACTGGCTTATACGCACTTGTGCTACAACGCGTCGGAATGCAAGAACGCTGAGACTGAGGGCCCATCTCTAGGGCCCCGTCGAGATCGACCTGTCTGTCATTGTTGCTTGTAAAAATAACCTCATCATTCTTCAGAAAGCAGCTGCCTGCACGGCTGCAGGGCAGCAATCAACCGTGACAAAGAAGAGGAACAAAAATGGAGCAGTTCCCTGATTACTGATGATAGTAACCCGAGTGTTGCCTTAATGAGAGTTAATGAGCGTCTGTCTGATCTATAGCTCCTACAAAGAGCCATTCAACTGATTATAATATGACAAAAAGAGAGGAGACAGAGATAACAAGAGACTAATGAGGAAGAGAAAACATACGACTTCTTAAGACTGAAAGAGTTCTTATAAACGGAATATAACTCAACATACTGTACACAGCTCTGTGTTCTTCCAATAACAGATTCAGTTTAACCAACCTGTTTTTTAGGGTTATTATTTTATCTACAATAAATCATTTAAAACAGATTTTTTATTTTAAGGGCAAATATGTTTTTGTGTTGTTTGGGACCAGTTTGGTAGTTAAATTACCAAAAAAAGAATTTTACAGAGATAGTTTTCCCAATTGAAAATTCAATGAATTTATTCATCCTTATATCATTCCACACCTGTATTACTTTTTTTATTCCGCAGAGCAAAACAATCAGATATTTTGGAAAATTACTTCCATTGTATGGACACAAAAAACCCAAAACATATACAGTATTCATAGGAATAAACCACTTCACAAGTTATGAATTCCTGTGAGATCAGGCACATCAAGAAATAATGAAATAATTATTTTTGACTTATACAGCTTTTGGCAGCACTTTATTTTACAGTCCTGTTTGTACATACTGTGTACTTATTACAGTAAATATAACAACTGGGTAATAACTAAGTACTAACCCTGAACCTAAACTTATAACATGTTTACCTTACCTTACCTTTATGTTACACCTTATACTACCCAGTGCTTTTTTAGGGAAGAACATTGCACACTATAGGTACACTTACTGTAAAATAAAGTGCAACCCAGCGTTTTCTTTACCATGATTCAAATTTTTCAATAAATGAGAAAAGGCCAAAACATTTACATCAAATTTAATCACTTAGCAGATGCTTTCATTCAAATGCGGTGCTATCTTAATGCAAAAGAAGGACAAAAAGTAAGTAACTTTAAATTCCTTATATTAGGATAGTATAATTTGTCTCCTAAAAATAAATATTAAATTAGATAAGAATATAAAAACTGCCTCAAGAGAAGCGGTTGCAAGTTAATGCTCCCTGAACTGCATCACAGCCTTCATTTGCCCTCTTTCAACAGATTCGTTTTTTGGCTAGAATTGATGACAAGACTGGCATTTGGAAATTACTTGTTGAGGCTAAAACACTATGGGGTGGTTTCCCGTACAGGGTTTAAGATAGTCCTATACTAAAATAAATGTAGAGCTATTTAAACTGAAAACAGCTTGCAGAGCCTGCATCTTAAAATAAACCAGTGCTCTTGTTTTGTCTCAAAATGACATCCGGGACCTTTTTTGTAAGGCTTAATTGTGCTAGTTTAACTAAGGCCTAGTCCTGGTTTAACCTAATCCCTGTCAGGGAAAACAGATTCGTTTTTAAGCTAGAATTGATGACAATACTGCCGTTTGGAAATTACTTGTTGAGGCTAAAACACTACAGGGTGGTTTCCTGTACAGGGTTTAAGATAGTCCTATACTAAAATAAATGTAGAGCTATTTAAACTGAAAACAGCTTGCAGAGCCTGCATCTTAAAATAAACCAGTGCTCTTGTTTTGACTCAAAATGATATCCGTGATCTTTTTTGTAAGGCTTAATTGTGCTAGTTTAACTAAGGCCTAGTCCTGGTTTAACCTAATCCCTGTCAGGGAAATCGCCCCTATATGGCTTATTATAAACAGAGTTTACACCGGTGTTTTCAGCCCACAGCAGCTACCTGTAACAGACCGCTTGACATTGGAGTGTGGTCAGCTATATTGTGGGAGTTTTAAATTTTGGGTCAAGCTGCTGGTTCAAATTGCTCTGTGCTGTTTCCTTATGATATCTTTATAACGGCCATGACAGTAAATAAAAATGCTATATAGCTAATGTTGTTTAATAGTTGGTGCATACTGTAAAAATACATATACAAATTAATTTTGATATGACAAAAATCATATTATAAAACGTTAAAGCAGATGGAATGTTGCCTATTCATTCATTATTTTCATTATTTGAAAACCCCTGAGTGTACAATATTTCTTACAAGCACTGTATCAGTTTCTTATTAGAAAAAAATACATTCTGGATTTCTGAGAACCATAAATTACTTCAGTTGATCAATGTGGTTTGGCTCTAAATCACTAGCGCATATCCTCCCCTTGTGGCTTCTCTTGGTACTGTCACGTATTGTACCAACGCCAAAAACCTGTATAAAGTACATCTATATGGACTCTTTTTATACAGGTCTCTTTATTTGTAAATAGGCACATAAAATCACAACTTAAACTATAAAATCCTGGATGTATAGTCTTGAATGATTTTTTGCTTTTTTAAGGCTCTTGTTCTTAAATCACATGCAGTACAGTAGCCTACAGGTGTATGTGAACAGTGTCTGTGTAAACGTCTGGTTCATCCTAATAATCTTTTGTGAGCTTGACTCTACTTCTACTGTACATTCATTAGTAAATGAATGGCAGTTTTCCTGCAGTGCCATGAATGGGGTTTTCTTCGTACGTCGCTAACTCGGTTAGCTGGATTTGATTGTTGACGATTTGGCATAATCTTGGATTGTTTGGTTCTTGGACGCTCATCCTGGACTTGCTGTCATAGCAACAGGTCCGTAAGCTTGAACCTGCTCGCGAGCAGGCTTACTTCATGTAAACAGGATTAGATTGCGGCTTTATAAGAGGAGGAGATAGGTAAGTCTATCACAGCCATGTATTGTCCGTTTTCATGTCAGGAATCCGTTGCTTAAGGTGCCAGAATAATTCGAAGAGCTTTTCGAATTAATCGCGTTTTGCGAGATCGACAGGATCCTTTTGCGCAGCGTGATACTACTGATTGAGAGATATAGTTTTTCTCGGGAGGTTGTATCTACATTATCAACTTGATGGATCCACAAGTTAAATGTTCGACTCGTCGGAGTCGGGCTTTAACAACTGCACAAACAGTTTGTTTAGCTTTGCGATTCTTTGCGAGTGGCACTTTCTTTTACACTATTGGAGATGCAGAAAACTTGAGTAAAAGTGCTGTATGTCGTGCCATTCGCAAAGTTTATCTGTCACTCAAACAGTTTTTAGGGGCTTTGTGGTATTTCCAAGCCACTTAAGACCACAGGCTGTGAAGCAGATTTTTTATGCCATTGCAGGTACATTATAATTGTTAATGAAGATCGTGGAATCATGATCATGCCAAAAAGTAGCCTAAGACTTACAGTATTTGTTCCTCAGCCTTCCCTAACGTTATTGGTGCCATAGACAGCACACACGTCCCCATCAAGGCCCAAATGAAGGAGATTTTTTGAACCAAAAGGGATTTCACAGTGTAAATGTGCAAGTAAATTACTATAACAATTATTCATATTCCAGATAAGCAATAAATAAAAGTAATGTAATCAAAAAGTATGCAGTTGACTGATTACAAATATTTTAGATGCTGTGTGACTCCATGTTCCACATCACAAATGTGGAAGCCACATGGCCTGGTTTTGTGCATGACTCCAGGATTTTCAGAGAGTCACATTTATGCACATTATTTGAACGTGGTAAGATAAATTATTTAAAACTCACTCTATTACATAATTTTATTCTGAGCCTAACAAAACTGCATTTTTCCAGGTGCTTACGATGGGATCCTGTTTGGTGACAGGGGCTATGCCTGCAGGCAGTACTACATGACGCCATTCCCTGACCCAAACCCTGGACCACAAACCCGTTACAATGCAGCTCTCGCCAGGACAAGGCCACGCATTGAAATGACCTTTGGCCAACTAAAGGAAGAATTCAGTGTCTTAAGGGTCTGAGGGTTGCACCTGACAGGGCCTGTGACATTATTGTTGCATGTGCCATCTTCCACAATATTGCCACCATCAGAAAGGAGAGGACCCCTGTGGTGGAGGTGCAGCCTGATGATAACCTCCAGCCAGTGCACTTGGACCAACCTAGTGGCAGAGCTGCACGGGACAGAATTGTGGAACACCATTTTTGAATTCTTTTTTTTACACATAATCCTTCATTAAATGAATAATAGAAGACAAGACAACATGCTTAGTTCATGGAGTTTTATTTCAATTATTGTTTCTCAAGAAAAGCCAGTGATGGTCATCTTTTGCCTGCAATAAGATATATATAGTTATGCAAGGGCAGCAATAGTGCTCTTTGTGAAAAATAGTGTTTTAGCACTTACTCTTAAGTTCCTTTTGAAGCAACTCAATCTCTAGTGCCAGTTTTTTCTTCTTTAAGGTGTCATGTTCAATATCTCCCCTTAATTTTAGTTTTTTAAGAGCAAAATACTAAATTTTATGTTGAAGATTCCGTTTATATAGGGTACGGATATCCCCCTGTGCCATTAAAAAAAAAAAGACTCAACACAAGCCTCATGCAACAGAAAAAGGAAAAGTAGACTGGCCACCTCTGTATCACTTTGTGCTGTAGGCCTGTCTGTAGGCGTTTCCTCCTGCAACTAATATTGCAGTCAGAAATAATGTATCGATAGTAGAAACATTGATCAGCAGCGCTGCTATTGGCTGCACACAATGGCAAAAGAGCGCGTTCAGTTTTTCAACGCAGCAGAGCAAGAATTATTACCCTTCCAGTAATAATTTGAAAAAATAATTAAAACCCCAGGGGAGAGGGCTGGCAAAAAGTAGCAGACAAATTAAATGCGTAAGTGTTCCATGTTATGGTTATATCACTTATTATTACAGTATATAGTCTTATTTTAATAATTTCATATTTCATATATTTCAATTTTCGTAAATAATTAGTTGCTGCGTTAAATTATGTCTATAATCCAAATGGCTTGTACAGTCATTTCAACAGATGAATATTGAACCAATTGCTTTGACTTGTGAAGGTGAAAGCTGCATAACAAATGTAAAAATATTTTGCAATATGTTATTGATCATATTTTCTCCTAGTGTATTGTAATCCCATTGAGTTATCCTCTTTTGTGTAGTTTTACATAATACACCGACACTTTTACCTGTTCCCAAGAAAGTGGTGGCTGAAATATGTGCATTAAGTGGACATTTGTAGCTTTACATCAAAAGGAAAGAAAGTGCAACACTTTGTAATACTCATTTTTCTTTTGCACAGCACAGTGAAGAAACCCTCTCAGATGACTGTCCTTTGGAGGAAGTACTTGTAAGTGCACAAATAACTTTATTTAATTTATAGGTGTGTACCAGTGGCGGCTGCTGGTCTTTCAAAGAGGGGAAGCTCATTTCACAATGAATGAATGAACAAACTATCTAAAAAATATATATAAACACGACGGAGGAAATCTGAGTATACATTAAACTGAAACAAGAAATGTGGTGTATAATTGTGTGAAATGTATGATGAAAATTGGTAAGCAATTTCGGTAAGCAAATACCGAATAGGTTGCAGCAGTTTGTCTTTCAACTACACTTGAAAAATCCGCAATGGGACTGAGATTGAATAGCTTTAGCGTCAGCGACTTTTTATAGAACAAAATTGCTGTCAATCAAAACGAGATGCAGTCTTTCGACAGACCCTCCAATCATCACGCAGACGCTCGGAGTCCGGGCCAGCCCACTCCTCCATTCATCCCAGAGACGCTGAGCGTCCGTGGGCGGGACATAATCGCAGCATTATCCAATGACCGTCTTGTTTCTAAGCACTGAAAAAAACTGTTGAAAGCAGCCCCATTGAAGTCAATGGACGCTTGGCTTCAACAGAGTAATGCACTGTACGCTACGGGAATGAATGAGAAGTTAATCGAGTCAGCCGACCTAAGTAGCTGATTCTGAACGAATTTTTTTTCGTTCGAGATGAACGTGTTTAACGCATTTTTAGTCAGTAAAATGTTAACATAATAGTACATATATTTGACCATTCATTTTTTGACAATTATAGGGGAAGCTGAGCTTCCCTTGCAGTCTTAAGGAAATCGCGACTGATACATATCCCCTTTTAAACCAGTGCAAGAACAAGCAATTATCTCAGATAACTCAATCCAGCGATACTAATCATAAGCGGCAGGTGTGTTCGAAGAACCCAATTAGCCGGATCATGATTAGCACGATGATATC
The DNA here is from genome assembly GCA_008369825.1 of Triplophysa tibetana. Taxonomy (NCBI): domain Eukaryota; kingdom Metazoa; phylum Chordata; class Actinopteri; order Cypriniformes; family Nemacheilidae; genus Triplophysa; species Triplophysa tibetana. Next base: position 6,116,700 of record CM017900.1, read on the forward strand.
ATCTTGGATGTGTCATTTGATCTCGGACGTAATAAGCGACGTACGAAGAACGGGCCCCAGAACTGAACTCCAACTGTTGAAAACAAACAGCCAAAGGCACTAAAAGAGGACAGGAGAGGGCTTTACTGTGTGTTTGAAGTTCTGAATACATAATTTTAACATTCAGTGTGTTTCATGGTTATTTTTACACCGTTTGGTTAAGCGCTGTGGTTTAATCTTTCAGTTTGATGTTTACCTTAAACACACATAGTTACATCAACCCTTATTTCTCTGAGTGTGCACTTTTCTCTCAAAACAAACCAGACTCCTAATGTATCCTTTGACTGTTACCACCTGATGACTAACGTATTTGTTTATGCTGACAGTAAATGATGCTTTGCATTTATCATTTGATTTTCATCTGAATAAAACATGTCCGGTCACATTTCAGCCCAAAAGTAACAGGCTTTTTTCTAAACCTATATTTTTTGGACCACAAAGAACAATCCCAGCCCCTTTGTCCAACAATTTCATTGACGTGCCCAGATTTTCTACTATTTAAATAATCCATACATACATTGAAAACAAATGCATACATTTGCTGTAATATGTTACAGTAACAATAATCACTGTAATTCAATGGATAAGTAAAATCTGTATCAGATCAAGTCAGGTCAGAAGAAGTAAATCAGCTACTATCATGATACCTCACAACTAAAAGTATATAAATTTATGTATACTGTACATATTTTAGAGTAATGACAAATGACTTGAATTGAAATTCATGTATGATTGGTGGCACTACATTAAAAGTTCTGAATAAATATATTTTGTTACATTTTGTGTGATAATAGTTAAAACTTTTTAGTAGTGAGATTCTAAGAGTACGTCACAAAACATATTGCTAGTAGTCAAACATTTTGAATATTCTTCATTGGCATAAAAATAATGTCACTATCCAAAAAATAAGATAACATTTCTTTGATATGACTTATACTAGTATACATATATATATATATATATATATATATATATATATATATATATATAAACTGTATATATATAAATACACCGTATAAACTGTATATACACTCACCTAAAGGATTATTAGGAACACCATACTAGTACTGTGTTTGACACCCTTTCGCCTTCCGAACTGCCTTAATTCTACGTGGCATTGATTCAACAAGGTGCTGAAAGCATTCTTTAGAAATGTTGGCCCACATTTTAGGATAGCATCTAGCAGTTGATGGAGATTTTGTGGGATGCACGAAGCTCCCGTTCCACCACATCCCAAAGATGCTCTATTGGGTTGAGATCTGGTGACTGTGGGGGCCATTTTAGTACAGTGAACTCATTGTCATGTTCAAGAAACCAATTTGAAATGATTCGAGCTTTGTGACATGGTGCATTATCCTGTTGGAAGTAGCCATCAGAGGATGGGTACATGGTGGTCATAAAGGGATGGACATGGTTAGAAACAATTATCATGTAGGCCGTGGCATTTAAACGATGCCCAATTGGCACTAAGGGGCCTAAAGTGTGCCAAGAAAACATCCCCTACACCATTACACCACCACCATAATTGCATTAATGAGAAATTGAACAGGTGTTCCTAATAATCCTTAAGGTGAGTATATGTGTGTGTGTCACAAAAATGTGAATATATGAGGTTTAGTGAGATTTAGACTTCCACAGTATGATAAGATCTAATTGATTTGCTTTAACATTTCATTACTAGTCAGGTCTGGGAATTTTGGCTGCTTTCTTTGTTGGCCAAGGCGCGTCCAAGAGGCCAGATGACTGACAATAGTCAGAAAGTCCTTTTATTATTTTAAGCAATCATTCCCTCAAAAGCATTTTCCAACACTTCATTAATCTCCATGTAGTCATTTCAGGTTAATTGGTCAAGTATGCGGTTTCATTGAATTGGTCCTGCGATATTTCATCAAGAGTCTTGGTTCACTTGGCACCTGATGGTTCACTGTGCGATCATACTTGTTTTCATTTTTGGATTCTTCCTTTTTTCAAACGAGAAATAAATAAAATAATATTACATAGCTGTGTTTGTGTGGATTTAAAGAGATATGCTTGAATGTGTGTAACCACTCTTCCAGCTTCATGACCACAGGTGTACTCAGAATGAATCATGCTTTGAGTCATTTGACGTCTCTCCTCTGCGCTTGAAATGCAAATGTATGTCTTCACAGCTCTCCGCTACAAGGGAGCAGGAGGTCTGGGGCAGGTAGACCATGACCCCTTAAAAGGCACATGCTTTATGCCGGCTGTTCTGAGGTCAGCTGTCTGCCTCTGTAACAGACTGGTTCAGCATTAATATTCAAGCTAATACTGACACTGGCTGTCAGATGAAAGGCCGGTCGTCCTGAAACAACAACAGCACCTCACCTCACAAAGGGACCCTTTACTTCATTGAACAGAGCTCTCCTTTAAATGCTCTGTTATAATTAAACAGTGTGGGAGAAGGGGTTTATTTACTTTATCTCTCTTTTGTTTACATCACCTTAAAGGGATGTATAGAGATTGTTGGTCTGGCCACTGATACAGGGCATGAAGGGAAGTATAGGAGAAATAAGAACAAATTTTATTTTTTAGTCAAACAGAATTTGCACCGAAAAAACCAAGAGTCAGTTTTTCTCAATGACTTTTTGGCAGATCTCAGTACACTCCCGTTGATGATGTAATTAGCTTTACAAACATGAGGCAAATAGCGCCCTTGACTGCCATCTGGTGTCGAATTTTCTCTCCAGGAGATGTTGTCAATGTTATGAATGAATGACATGGGTCAAAGTAAGATATATTCTTATAACACTACTTGTTAAGTCGTTGAAACTGAACTTTAGAAATAATTTTGGTGTGTGTGTATCTGTTTATCCTCAAGATATACAACATAAATTGCACAAAAATGAGATGCTAAATAAAAAATGTACCAAACTGAAATAACAGGAATTAATCTCAAACATAATTCTGTTCCTCATTATTTAAACACTTGAGGATGTGATACAGTAGGTGCTTTAACATTGTTTTTTTATCTTCTCAAACAATCAATTGGGTAGTTTTGATTAAATTAAAATACAATAAAATGTTAATATATATGAATATTAATGTGATTTAAGTATATTATAACTTGATATATTATAACGAAACACATTCACCGGAAGTAAACTTCGGGGCAGGTGCACCTGTCCAATGAAACGGTATTCAAACATCACAATTTATATTAAGTAGATTAGTAAATACAAGCTGTTGGGATTTACAGTGTATGTAGGCCAATTGCGTTGCATGGTTAACTGCAAAATTGGACTTAAAATTGAAGTTCCTATTTTAGAAACTATTGGATACTGTAGGCGAGTTTAATAACACATTTGTTTATGTTCCCTGTAAATAACATGGGTTATGAATCAAAGTACCCAGGCAGTACCCTCTGATACCATTTTGCATAGGTGACTCCACGTATTGCTGAAAGGAAGTTACACGACGCTCCTGCCGTCGTCCGTACCTGATGTCTCTATCATCCCAACATTCCCAAACGCGTGACGAATTTATCGCTTCGCGTCAGGATTCCCGAGGATTACCCGGCGTGCCCCGCGGGAAAGATGGCGCTGGACGGGAGAAGATGAATATAAACTTTATCTGAAATCTGCAGCAGTCGTTATCAACACCTACGTTTAGTGGTCCGCCATCACATCTACACACCGAGAGATTATCGGGAGGGGACTAGGGTTCGGAAATTGAAGGAGCTCGTGGAGAGATTTCGGCGTACGCTAACGAGTGTGTTAGCCAGCAAAGACGAGGGGAAAGCGGGGGCAAAGTTTATTCAGTTTGTGCCGGAGTCACGGTGGATCTGCATCTAAGTCCGCGCTGAACTGCTTAAGATCTATCAGAGGTAGGTTAGAAGTTAATACATGGGCACATCTATTACAGGGGTGTGTTTAAATATATATTATAAAAATCTTTTGTCATATTTTTTTATACGCGGGCCAGCCACAGTTGAGATTAACTGAAAAACACACCCAAAATCTACACATGAAACCTATCTCATCAGATCTCCGCAATGCTTTTCGATTATCTTCTGCATAAAACGGTGAAGATTACTCATCTCAAAAGTGTCAATGCTGTTTTTTTTACATGGCCATAGGCAGTAAAAATAAGCCCGTCGGCTGTGTATTTAAGGGGTGTCATTTATTTTCACAGTGTTGGTGAATTACAACAGTATCCTCCCTAATGCATTATTTTCTTCCACTGATCGCAAATAACGTTAAACTCAGTTTAATGCTTCTCGTTTTAATACATGACGGGTTTATACAGCTTAATCTAAATGACGATGATCTCCTAAAGCGACGCGATTATTACTTTAAATGCCATTGCTTGAAAAATGTTGTACAAGTCTACTACGGCTGTGAAGTATAGGGGAATATTTCTACGAACATCGCAGTTGATGCTGTCATAAGTCCGCGAGTGTTATATCGGAGAGTGCAAAGGAAGTTAACGCAATGCGCGCGAAAGCTGCTCGTATACATACGCTAAATAATCAAGCTGTCGGTTTTGAATCAATACACGTTTCGTGAGGGATTTTTTAAAATTCGGAATCTTCAAATGGTTGCTTGTTCCTGTTTATTTAATATTTTGCAGCAAAGATGAATCGAATCATGTGTCGAATATTCGGGCAGATACATATCGAGTGCATAATGATGTCAGTAAAGCAGAAATTGTTTGAACGTCCCTTTTGAATCATTTGTAACATGGATCATACGGAGGACTTGCAGTTACACTCGCACGTCGCACCTAAGCTGTAATGCACATGAAAGTGTGTTTAGCTGTGATCGATAGTCATCATAATGTTTATCCTTTTAGACTTTTAACGTGCAATGAAATAAACAGAGCTGTTTCAGTAACGTTAGCCACCAGCGTTGAACCCAAAGCGTTACTTATCCTGATCTGCGTAAAAAAACAGATCAGCCTTCTGATGTCATTGATTTCTCTGACTGCCTCAAACCCTAGTGAGAATCCTACCTAGAAAGGAAAGCCATTTAAAGTTAAGAAAAAGTGCATGTGACGTTCGGAATTGTATTGGTGCTCTTACAAAAACTGTTGATGTTAGGGGTGTCACAATATAACTTGTATTCACAATAACTATGTTTATGAATATTGTGTTAATACTTCATATATGAAAATATTGTTAATAATTCAGCACCTATTTTACATATTGCTTAAAGATCCACAATAGGTATAAATTGTCTTTCTGCCCTCCCTTTACTGCATTTTGAGCATCATTTATGGTCAAAAAACAAATTTGACTGATTTAACTTTTACTAAAACATTTAAATGCAAATGGTGATAAAATCGTTATCATTAATTCTTTTGGCCACAATAAGTGTTTAGTGAAAGCTGTTACCATGCCTGGCCCAAACTATATATATATATATATATATATATATATATATACATGGGCGGAATTTAACTATCGAAATTCGGGGGGGGGCAAGAAAAAACATCAACAGCCTTTTGAGTACCTGCATCATCAAACTATTCACAGATATTTTAAACAGGCAGATTTAAGTAACAACTAAACAAAACAGCCATACTTAAGTAGATTTTTATTTCCAGTTGGCAAATCCAGTGACTTGAGATGTGTCTATTTTAGTCTAGTTGCCACCAAATGCGCGACATTGAAGACAAAAAGCCCGATCAATGGCGGGACTATATTCCAGCCATTCATAAATCCCATACCAATCTTGTCTGAACTTTCTACCGTCAGTCACTGGAAATTAAATAACTGGTTGATACGGCCCGATTTCAATAAAGTTGGTACACATTTTTGGTCCATGAACTGGATCTCGCTCAGGACGCGCGATGTCTGTCGAGGCCTGGCTAACGGCTGCAATTTGCAACTGACCTGACGGCTCACATTGGAGATTCTCATTTTCAAATCTGCTCTGTTGTCTGCTCGGTTACATGTCCTTCATCAGGAGCAATATCTATTTTTGATTTCTTGAAGTAATTATCCAACGTATTGGGACACTTAGCCATTTTGTCTGATTTTGTCGGATAGTAGTAGTACGTAATGCGTAAGATAGTACGTAATGCGTAGCTTATTGCTCTTTTTTCGTTTAGCTGCCCCCTATCAATGCGGAGATGTCAATCTCCCGTTCCATCCTTCCCTCACTCGTGAACATATATCGTTAATCTCAAATCAGCCTGATTTGTGTGCTTACAGTGTGTTGATAAGTCATGCATGCCTCAGTCATTACTTACAGATGGGTAATGTCGATAAGCAATCAGTTAAGTACTATTACATGAGGGCTGAATCTGTTGCTTGTGAGGGAGAAGTATTCAGTTTTGATTGTTGTTTTACCATGCCATGGGAAAGCATTGATTTTATTTAAGGAATGCTCCGATCAGGATCTTTAAAATGTAAGCTCTTTGATCACCGTTAACCTTTGTTCAGTTAAATTCATACTATAGATGTAGCCTTTTATAATATTTTAAAAATTTGTGATATTTTACTGTAATTATGTAATATATTTTAATGTGAAATAACTATTGTTTTAACAGAGTACTAAATAATCACAAAAAATATTCATTTTGCAGTGAACATTTGAATATGCCTTTAAACGTAGACTTATGCAAAACAATATGCATGTAATGTAACTTAATAAAGACAAAAATAAACTGTTTGAAAAGCAAGGTGTGCTATTATTGGCCAGTTAACCAGTGCGTCGAATACTGCAAACGTGTAACGAAAAAATGTAATGCCTCTTACCATATTGGGAAGATCAGGTTCCAAAGCAATTGTACTGACAGGTACGTCCATCTTACTTGCATATACATTTGGTTGGACTTGGTCAAATCATACTACGAACTGAAGTAGATTTGTGGGGGTGTGGTTACACTAGGCGTTTTGGGTAGTTCTGAGTGAGCATTCGCTTTTAGATTGAATGCATATTTTGTTCTGACACTTTCATTTTTGCAACTTTACTTGTCTAATACATGCATGGGCAACTAATGACACACCAAAGACACAGAAAAACATGTATTCACGCATTATGACCCCTTATGATACTTCTTGCAGCAGAATGTGTACGTTATGTGGCTGTAGACATTTTGATATAACTCCGGGAGAGCTACATTGGAAAAAATTGTGCTATGGCACTTGATATTGTGATTCAAGAATAAAACGTTTAAATCCAATGTTTTCTTTGACTTGCAGTGGCTGGTTATCAATGCAAACAAATTCAATTACCTTCCTATTTATAGCCTAAGCTTTTTTGCTGTCTGGTTTGTAAAGTTCCTGTTTTTTCAGAGGGTCCGACTGTAATGGATGGCTGAGTGAGAGTCACATTACTAACCGGTGCCTTTGATGTTGCCAGTTTTTCGTATTCGGCATGCGTCTCGAGGTGGCTAGAATGAGGTTCATCTTATTAAATGCTCGTGAGATTTATTTTGAACATACACGGCAAATTTCAAATTTTTCATTTTTTCTCAAAACGTCGTAATAGTTCCACACAGTCGATGAAATGACTGCGGATGGCACCAAATCATTTAAGTCCTCACCTCATGCATTTCGGATGTCTTCAAGCGGTGATGTCATCAAATTGCGATCGGTTCACTGATCTCCGAGCACCCCTATTTTATTTCTAAATTCAGTTATCACCCATAAATTAGCTATTGGTATCAGTTCGATGTTGCTAGCTGATGTAACGCATAAAATAGAAAACAATTAATGTGATAAAAACATTCTTTAAAATTGTTTTGCTGCCTAATTAAAAATCTTAATCAGTAAATAATGGGCTTAAAGGTGTACTTTCGTCCATGTGCTTCCTGGGACGAATTCTTCCTCTACTCAGACCCCCAAGGCAATATCCAGAAGTCCAACTTCTCTCACTCCACTCAATGAATATGTGGGTTCTGTTAGCACATTACACAAACCGCTGGTGTGTGTCGATTCTTTAAGAGACCTGGTGATAGTTTGCGAGGATTTGTGCTAGACGCTGTAGTGTTATAGCACAGCCCCTGTGGAGGTTTATCAATTAGGAAACAGCCAGTTTGGGGAGGGATTTGTTGAAGGATTACTCTGTCAAGTAGCGCTGTGTGATACTCGACTTAGCTTAAGAGATACGGGTTGTATGCAGTCTAGAGTGTTTTATTGATAAGAGCGATGAGAGACAGCTAATTGTTGAACGATTGATGCTGTTTAGCTTACTTCAATTATGTAATGTGTAAAGTTAACCAAGGGCTCTCTGGTGTTTTATGAGACTTTGTTTAAAGTACATAGTTGACTTCGTCACATTCACAACCGGTCCCTGTTGAATAGTTTCACTCTTTGCTGTATTGAATCAAGAATGTGATATTTCTGTTTAAATACGGATTTCGGTACTTTTCAACCTCGCTTGCCTTACCCTCGTAAATAGCATAAATTCTATTTATTTTAATTTGTGATAAGATTTGGGATGTGTGGGTAGTCATCATACAGCCGGTGTTCTGCCGATTTGTGACCTAGGATCACAGTCATAAGTAGCACAGGAACATTTTTAGTAAAAGACATAAATAAATTGTATTGGTCAAAACTATAGATTTTTCTTTTAGTCCAAAAATCATTAGGATATTAAGTAAAGATCATGTTCCATGAAGATATACTGTAAATTTCCTATCTCAAATATATACAATTTTTATTTTTGTGAGTGGTTGGCCTGCCACAGTGCCCTTGATTAACAACTTCACAGTTGTTAATCAACTGTCCCGTTGCGCAAAACAGTCACTGCAAGCATAGATGCTCTATACAAAAAATGTGCTTGTTCACTGAAATACAGTCTGTTGAAGCCAGTGCGGGTTGCTATAACTACTGATTCGTGGACCTCTCTAACCACTGAATCGTATATGAAACTTACCTGTCATTACATAAGGCGAGGGCTCCTCGACAGCAAGTCCCTCCTTCCTCCCGGGTTTTGGCACCAATGTAGCAAAGTTCAAAGTAGGGAAGGAAGGAGGTAATAAACAAACAATAATACGGAAGTAAAAGTCCGACAGACACCTCACGGTTGACTGCCGGCCGCAAGAACATAAATACAAACTAAACCCATGTCCGTGCCCGGTCTTATCTCATCCGTAGTCCTTTCGCTTGTCCTCTTATGCTCCCGATCTCCCCCATGACATATGCGGGACTGGTGTGCGCACGGCTGATTCCCACTATCACTCACACCACCGGCCCCGCCTCACGGCTCTCGTCCCGCCTTCCTCGTTACACAAGGGCTTTAATCGAAACATATTCATAGTCGCAATGTTTCACACTTACAAGGAGCTAAAGCCCCTTGCTTTAGCTCCACCCCCGACTAATTGAGTACTCTGTCGAGTACTCAAAATGAAAAATGATCAGAAATTCCCATCCCTAACTTGAAGGATACATACATTTAAATGAACTAAAACCGCAACATGCAGAGTGTGCAAATACCTTTATTACATGCAGATTCATTCGTACAAACGCTGTATGAATGACACAGATGCCCCATCTAGTGGCTGTGTATGGAAGTCTTCTGATGCAACAGTATTCTTTACCTTTTGTGTTCAATTATTGTTTAATGAATTATTGCTGATAACAATGAAATTAAAAGTAGTCCTAAAAAGAACAACTCAAGGGGTGCTATTGTTAATGCCATTTTATTTGACATTAGCATAAGATATTTGCACAAAGCATCAACCTATTTTAAAATTGTTTAAAAATTGTTTAGGTGACTGGTAAACTAAAAAACATTGAACTGATATTTACAAAATTGTCAGTCAGAATTGGGTAATTATAAAAGTTTGTTTATGTGTTTCTAAGTGAAAAGTAACTGTTTTTGGTAAACAGTTGCCTGTTTTTAATCATGTAACATTTAATTAGTAACTTTAAAAAATATTTTTGGGGGAATTGAGGTTGGCGGAGGGTGGCTTTTGTCTTCCTTCTTTTTTGTTCTTGGCTGATCACATGCTTACGACCACGTCATCTTCTGTAGTTGGAATAAGAACCCTAGTGCCTGCTAGTTTGTATAGTTTTTGCTTGGGATGCACAATTGGGGCCGATACGGGTCTTTTACTCTAAAGCTTCATAAAGGACCACCTATCAGGAAATTACCATAAAAGTTGTCATGCACTGTATTCGATGTCATGAATTCCGATAGCTTTATGCCGTGGAATAAATCAATATAGCATAATTAAAAAACTCTGACCTCCGATGGTGCAGTAATCTGTCATTCTCAATCCAGCATGCGTGTGTCCGGGAACAGTAAGGACGTTACTCGTTCCAAAGTTTTCAATATTCTTAATAATCATTAGATAATAGACTGTGGTTTTGTTTAAAATGCATTTTGCCGGAGACGGAACTCGCCGAGTGTAAAGTTATTAGATTCAAGCACTGGAAGCGTTCTATGTTATGCGTCATTCATACACAATAACTCTTTTATTTAACTTTAGGATGGATGCAATGTACAATGATTTAAACACATAACATATCTCTTCTCTTTGTGTTATGACTGTTTTGAACTTGGGAAGCAAAGATCCCTGCGACATCAGGATCAATACTAGGATGCATCATTATACTCGTGAGTGAAGCGGGTGCATTAAGCGCGTCATTATGCGTCCCATGCGCATGACTTTAAATAGCGTAGAAGCGAATGTATTAAGCGCATCATTTTGTTTCCAGGATGTGCATGAGCGAGTTTGGAGACTTTTATACCGTAATCGTTTTGTGTAATAAACAGAGAATTATTTGTTAAACATTTTGTAATATCTGTGCTTTATGAGACCACATTTTTGTTTTGTATGTTTTTTAAGTTTAATACAGAACTTAATTACATAAAAAATCATACTTATCTTCTTTTAAAAGTAAAAATACTTAAGTAAAGGAAAGTGGTAGATTTTAATGTACTCATGGAGTAAAAGTTTAAAAACAACATTTATTTTTGGACTTTAGTGGAGTTAGCATGATGTGCTTCATACTGTAGGTAAGTATTTTTTGTTCAAAGTACACTGATCATTTACAGATTTTTTAGAATGTACTTGAAAGTAGGGCTGCAACAAACGATTATTTTGATAGTCGACTAATCTAACGATTATTAGACCGATTAATCGACTAATCGGCTATTATATCAATGACTAATCAGTACGTTTTAATGCTTATTCAGCTTTTGCAACTATTTAAAACATTGAGTTATAGATCATTTACGTAATGAATTAAATCAATTCAGCTTTTGAAATTTGTTTTAATGAGCTTGAACCAACTGGTTACTTTCTTTAAAGAAAACTTAAGTTTGCTGATTCTGTCCAACTCGAATCACACAAATACTCTTTACAAACTTTTAAATACAAATAAATAAATCAGCTACATTAAAGGCCCATTTTTTTAAATGTAAACAAATCTCTTGACAGAACCATTAAGCAGCATTTCTATGATAACAGTTCAGTTTAACTCTTTCCTGTCAGTTGCCAGCCTACGCCAGCGTTTTTTTACATTTTAACCAAAATGTAATGGCTCACACTACATTTTCTGTAAAGAATATATGGACAAACAATATGTCCAATGGAAGAACTGAGTCTCTGCTTTTAATCAAAGGAAACCGTATTCTTCAATCTTGATTTGATCTTTTTTATCACTCCTTAAATGTGGGTAGGTTTCTTCAAAAATGCATCACTTTGATTAAAAGATAATTTTGAGATAATAGTTTTTTTGTGAAAGATTCCGCACAGATTACACTCAGAACAATCATTAAAAACCGATAAGAAATAAACGTTCTAGGATTCTGTATTTTCCCCAAAGGTGTGTAACAGCGCCACCTGCTGTACAACAGTATATACACTGATTGCCGTTATAACTCGTTTGGCGGGGAACAGTTTTTTTTTAAATGACGAGATAAATCATCAATCATGTCGGTGAAAGAGTTAATGAAAAAGAGCAAGTAACAGAAGAAAAATATTTTAAAAATAAAGTCAAGATATAAGACTCCTTTCACTTAACATCCCTCTCTTATAATCATTTTCCTGTCATTTAATACCTAATAGTTTTATAATAATCAAAACAGGCTTGACTTTTCAAAGCTTTTTACTTTGCAAAACAAATAATAACATAACTGTAATTATATGATTATCGTTGTTATTATCATTACTATTGCATTCTCTCCTAAAAAGATTTACCGCTAAATTCGTTAGTTTGGTCTAGATAGAGAACACTCGCCTCTCTTCTGCTCATTCTCAGGGATGTTTCCTTTTTAAATGCTCCAGCATGCAGGTTTTGCTGCCGTGAAAGGCAAGTTCTGCCTTGCTTGCATTGCACACAACCGCATTTTTTTGTTTTCATTTTGGTAAAGCTTTCCCACACTTTAATGTGTTCTAATTCGTCTGTACTCCGCCATAATTCTCGCTGTGTGTTCTTTTACTGCGATAGCATTCGGGAAGGCTGCATTACGCTCTAGCGCTGTGCCGTAGCGGTCAAATTGTGATATTGCAGGCCCTTAAATTAAGTCACGTAATCAAACGACTACTCGACAACAAGAATATTTGTCGACAATGTCGACTAATCGTTTCAGCCCTACTTGAAAGTAAACACGCTTAAGAACTACCCACCTCTGGCAATAAAGGTTAAAATATAGTAATAATAGTAGTGCTAGTATGGGATCAGGATCGGTATCGGGCGATACAATGAATTCAGGTATCGGAATCGGATCGGAAAGGAAAAAGTAGTATCGGTTAGGGATGGGCATTTAAAGCAAAAATAATATTCGAAGATCGATGAGAACTATTAGAAAATTATTAGAAATTCGCACCCCTCCCCCACATGGACGCATTTACAGTATTACACACACACAAACGGAGAGAGAGAGAACATTTACGCTTCAAATCCGTATGACGACACACTGCTTTATGTATTATGGAATAGGCAATCTTAGATCAAGCAATACATTAAGATAACGCGCTGAAACATTAATATATGAACAACCGAATGACGGCACTTATTAACAGTACGTCAATCAGAATCAACCGCTCATAATGCTAGGACATTTCCTTGTAAAATATGAGCATGCACATTTATACCAACTAAAAAACACTGTGATTGATCAGGAAAATATATTAAAGCCATAAAGATTTTAGGCCAGACTTAACACGCGTAAAACATATCAATGACGGCATTTATTAACAGTTCGGAGCGATTTCATGAATTAACAGCTCAAAAGGCTTCAGTTTCTATTGTCATGAAAAAGTCTGTAGTGATCGTTTTTCTAGACGAACAGTAAACTCGGGCTGTAGAAACTCCATAAGATTTTTAAAACCCTCTCCTCCGACAAAGCCGATCGGAAGCATATCATTAGCGAACATCTTGCTAGTTAGAGCCGTTATTTGCTCCGCAAAAAAAATTGGTTGTTCTGACCATAAAGTAGCAACTGATTGCTGACCTGTGGATGGAGCTGCTGGGTGCTTCGCCCTCAAATGATTGTGCGTCATAGTTGTTGATCCATGATAAGCCAGCTTTGCATTGCAGAGTTTTCTCTGGACTTTATTCTCATTCATTTTATTAAAGGACCCCCACACAGAACACATTTTTGACATCGTCTCAATTTACCATTTCCGTTATGCCGCGCGGGTCTACAGTATGCGTAACTTCGTCACCAATTATTGTAGGAAAATGTTTTCCTCTACTGTCTCTTGATTGACAGCCTTTAGGTTTTAGGTGCGTCGTTATTGGCAGCGCCACCCTTTGGTTACATGAACGCGTTACACGTGAAAAGACGGCGAGTTTTTTAAGATAGCACACACTATTCGAAATTCTATAATTTAATATACTATTCGAATATTCGAAATTCGTGACTCATCCCTAGTATCGGTGCATCCCTAGTTTTTGCACACCCCGTTCATCGTAACAGCAGCTGTTTTAATCAGATTTTATTTTACTTTTAGCCTTCATATATAAGCACCATCCATATGAGTGGTTAAATGTAACTGACATCGCACTTTATGAAGTCAATTAAATGCATGAAACATCTGTTTTTTTCCATTTTGCATTAAATACAGCAAACCAGTGATGCTGAAGACGACCTTGGCAGTTGAAATAGTTTTTGAATTTCAAATACACTTTCTTTATCAGTGTTTGCCCACACTGCACAACTTTTCAATGAGAAAAAATGTCAGGCATTTCTGAGGATGTGATTTGGGTTTTACTTTGAATTCATTGCAGTTCTGAATGTTAACTATATGTACGATAGAAATGTTATTTTAAAGCTGTTTCTAGTAGTTCTGTGTGTAATACGGTTCAATAAAAGGAAGTAAGGAGGCGGGAACAGGCGAACATTTAAATAAAGTTTTAATAAAATAAACAAACAAATACAAGAAGTAAAATGGCGGCAGCCACCTCACGGTCGACTGTTGTCACAAGAACCTAAATACAAACTTAAACATGTTTGGTCAGGTCTTCTCTCGTCGGCAGTCCTGACGATTCATCCTTTTAATGCTCCCGAACTCCTCTGTGAGATATGCGGGACCGGTGTGCCCAACGATGATCACGGCTCTCGTCACGCCTTCCTCACTACACACCCCCATCGCCCCTTACTGTACCCCCCCCGGGGACCCAGTCTCGGCGTCTGCAGCGCCTGGGGGTATGCACCGATGAGACGAGAGAACGGAGACAAGAGAGGGAAAAAACCCAGACAGGCCGATCTTCCTCCGCCTTCTGGAAGTTGGCTATGGCTCCTCCATGTGAGGGCAGTGGCAGCAAATCAGTCCGGCAAACATTCAAACATCAAGCATTTAATAAAACCATAGAAAATAGACAGCCGGCAGCCCCTCACGGACGACTGCCGGCGACACACACAAACCACAACTAAAACCCAGGCCTGGTCCTCTCTCATTTACGGTCCGGTTGCTCGTTCTCTTATGCTCCCGATCTCCTCCGTGATATGAGACCAGTGCGTGTACAGCTTACACTCGTTATCACTCACGAACCAGCCTTGACCCACGGTCTCGTCCCGCCTACTTCACTACTGTGGTTTTCTTTAAAGTTTTTTGGCATGTAATGGTATGTGAATGGTGCCCATTGTTATACCAAGATTCCACCACAGTATTTCTGAGGTCTTACTCTCAGTCTGAGTCTCCCTTGCCTTTGAAAGCAGCACGTTTCTTCTTTTTATAAAATATTTGTCAAATCTCCAAGTAATACACACATTTAGCGTTAAAACGACTACGAGGACCTTGTGTGCTGAGATACGACCTGCATGTCTTGACTGTTTGAAAGCTTCTTTTCTCAAATTATTTTTTTTAGTTCTGGAGAGTCGTCAGGATTGTGTGGAAACATTCCTCAGCTTGGCCGAGCTCCCATTCTGCTGGAATGGTCCTCAGTAACAACCATTCAGTTCTTGTGGAGGTTTACCCAGCACTTGTTTGCTTTCTTTGTCAGCCTGTTGGCTCTGTTTTTATGTTTGTTGCTTGAATCCAATTATCTGGGACCTGCAACACAGCGTGCACATTTTCTATGTGCCTGCAGACACAGGTGACTGATAATTTCTTCTTCTCTTGGTTCAAAACCTTCATCAATTATAATAAAAGATGATTGGAAGTTCTCATTTAAAGGTAACGAAAGCGGCCATTTGCTGGTAATGACTAAATATGCAGTTGAAATGTCTGCTAAAGGTCAGTACTTTAAAAAGGTGATGGCTTGTACTTGCTTTTAAATTCAATTCATTTCTTCACCTCAGATTTGGTTTTGCTGTACCTGTCTACCCATCCATAAAGAGGATTAATTTTAAGGTTCAGTTTATATTCATAAAGTCAGCCACTAAGTTTCTTGCAGGACCAAAATGTTAAAAAGGTTTTTGCTTTAGGGATGTTTGAATAGGCGGTTTGGAAAATGATTACAATTAATTTAATAAGGATGCACCGAAATGAAAATTCTTGACAGAAGCCGAATATAAATAAAACACTTGGCAAAACACTGAACATATTTTTATGCATTTCTTCTATTTATTTAGCCAATTTTTTTGTACTTGTGTACATCTGAAGTACAGTCTACCGGTTAAGATGCTTTTGTCCGTAAATGTACTCCCGCGCCGCAGGTCCCGTGTCGTGACAATTTACAGACCGTGTATCACAGACAGTTTCTGACAATCTCATATTAAATTATTTTATGATAAATTATTCCACCCATGACAAATGAACGTATCAATCATTCTTTTGACCCTCATTAAGTCTGTAGTTTCGTGATCCGCTCCAGTCCGGCACTTCTTTTACCTGTAGTGCTCGTGCAGGGATTTGCGCCAGCATATAGAAAAGCTCATTCTCAACAGGTACTTCAGAAGTCATGTTGTTTTGTAAAGCGGTTAATATTTTTAATAAAGTTTAACTTCAGGCGAGCCAGGTGAAACTTACATTGAATTCCGCAATGATGGCGTCGCTTTGATGTGACTGGCTTCTACATCCAGATTTGGGAGACCCGTGAGGAGTCACCACAGAGTGTTCAATATAATGTTCAAACACAAGCCAAAGACAGAGAGTCGCAACACACTGAAATTGCTAATCTAATAGAGAGTGAAGAGCGATAAAGACCTACAGTACAGACCCCATGAACACCAGTTTATAAGACTAGTCATATACTGTACTCTCATTGTTTGTGCATATTCATACTTCATACATATGATATAGCCTTAGAAAAAATATAAATAAATAATACATCTGATTATACAAACTTAATTTGATATCTTTAGTAGATTTTCATAACTTTCCTACATTTGAACTATGGTGAGCATTTAAATGAACTGTTATAAATAAATTAGTTAAATCAATCTAATATAATTCTCGTGAACCTGAGAAAGAGTTTGCACTGAAAGAGAAGCTTGAACTCTTGTGATGGATGGCACTAGATGTATCAGAGTTGATGTTTAGTTTCACTTTCGTTTTATTTAATTTGTTTGTTAAGTATTTGTTGATAGTCATATGTTAAAAAAACACAACATTTAGTTTGGCTCAAAGTTATTCTTAAACATTCGTTAGCGCGCATTACACAATTTGTTTATATGATTTCTTGCCTATTATGTACAGGATAAACTGAGTGTCCCGTTCACAGCTTGTGCCAGCATGTGCTTTCATTGCGACACAGGACACACTGCACTGTTGCCTATTTACATACAGTACAAAATGTGAGTTTGTATTGCGTTATTTTGAATGCGTTTATGAGCGTATGACAGCATAGATTACTTAGATTCCTTTTATCCGCATTTTTCTGTTCTCTTTCTGTAGCGCGAGTCATAGCCAGATACAGTATATGTTTCTGTGAGAAGAGAAGGTTCACACGGGTCTGGAGAGAGTGATGGACAGCGTGATGTGATAGTTTCCACCCAACAATAGGGTATATACAATTTAGGGATGAGATGATGTGCATATGGAGTTTTAGTTAATTTAATTCCTTCTTTACTACAACCTTTTGAATTCGAATGTCACCATTATATTTTACATTTACAAAAATACTGTAGGTATATTTTAGGCGCCTGTTTGATTTGGGGTAGGTTTTACTTTTTGATTAACGTTTGGTGTTTCTGTAGCTGCACTTGTTTGGCCTGCAGTGTTAACAGAAACCGTGAATAGTAATCCTTTCCGCTTTTTAGGACTTGACCACACATACACACCAGCTGCTAGAAGAGCACAGGGCTCTAGAGATCAGAATAGCAGGTGGCTGTATAGCTCATTAATTTACCGCCCGTGTCATAAAGATGGCCATAGACCTGCTGTTTACAGACATCATCACGTCCAAACTGATCTTCTTATCATTTTCTTTCCTCTAGAACATTGGTCACCTCAATAGTGTTGCTTGTCATCAGGACATTTCATCACGCTCCATATTTCAGCAGTTCTGTTGCTTGTGTGCAGCATTGCTTGTGCTTCAGCTTCATTATTATGCGTAGTTAAAGGAACAGTGAACCCCAAATTGAAATTCAGTTACTGCGAGGAAATGTCAGAACGGCGCGCATTACAAGTTCTCTCACCCTAACCCCTCACATTATAAACTCTCTGGCGTGAGAAAAAGCTAGAGTCGCATGCATTACACGTTCTCTCATCTGCGGAAAACTTATACATTACAAACTCTGTCTTGTATGAGGAAAAGCCTAACCCGCATGCATTGCAATCTCTCTCGCATGAAGAAATGTTAAAGGCACGTTTGTAATTTTAATTTGTAACATTAATTGACAAACAACCATCAATCGGCAAGTAATCAACTATCACCAAATTGTCTTCCTATCGTCGATACACGACATTATTTGTAAATCAGAAAAACCCAAATCATTTGTTGCTGTGGATTCCGTACGGCCCTTAAGGTGCTTGGTTTTTTCCGCTTTTGTCATTCACTGAAAGGTCTTAGTGGACCGGATACATTTATAAGGGATCCTGTTTATTCAGAATGGCCTATTTCCGTCAGCATTGCACTGGAGCTCCCGTTACAGGTGCGCCTGACGTCTTAAGTTATCGAGTTCACTTAGTTGAGTATTGCCATTTCCATTAGAATGACATGCTTTCATTCTTTCTCCTTGTGATGAACATGTGAAGCCGACCAGTAGCTGGCAACAACACTAAGCAGAATATCTGGAATCGTTGCAGTCTTGATGTTCATTTCTTCAGAAAATAAAAGAATTTATGCGATCCATGACCTTTGTTTTTTTGTGGCTTGTTGAAATAAATAAGCTTCTTGCTTTCCTGTAGCTCAGTGGTAAGAGCATCGCGTTAACAACGCAAGGTTGTGGGTTTGATCCCAGGGGATTGCACATACTTGTGTATAAATGTATAGGGTAATGCAATGTAAGTCGCTTTGGATAAAAGCGTTTGCCAAATGCGTAAATGTAAACGTATATATACTGTACTGTAGGGCTGAAACGATAAGTCGACATTGTCGACTATAAAAAATTGTCGACAAATATTCTTGTTGTCGAGTAGTCGTTTGATTACGTGACTTAATTTAAGGGCCTGCAATATGACAATTTGACCGCTACGGCACTGTAGCGCTAGAGTGTAATGCGCCGTTCCAGAATGCTATCGCAGTAGAAGGACACACATGGAGAATAATGACGGAGTACAAACTAATGCGAACAAGTAAATTGTGGGAAAGCTTTACCAAATTGAAAACAAAAAATGCGGTTGTGTGCAATGCATGCAAGGCGGAACTTGAACTTGCCTTTCACGGCAGCACAACCTGCATGCTGGAACACTTAAGAAGGAAACATCCCGGAGCAGGAGAGAGGTTTTCTCCATCTACATTTAGACATTTACATTTAGTCATTTAGCAGACGCTTTTATCCAAAGCGACTTACAAGTGGGGTAGGTAATGGAAGCAATTAGGACAGCATAAGTACAACAAGGGCATAAGTGCAATCAAAAAGAAGAGGTTTCATATAGCCTAACACAGTATACAGAAACATTCAATCATACATTTTTTTTTTTTTTTTAGTAGAAGAAACGAGTAGAGAAGAAAAGAGTAGAGAAGAAACTTGAGTCAGAACAGAACAGTAAGATGTCGGCGGAAGAGATGGGTTTTCAGGCGTTTCTTAAAGATGGCTACAGAATCTGCAGATCTTGTAGCAGCAGGCAGATCATTCCACATAGGTGGAACAGATCCGGAGAAGGTGCGCGAGAGAGATTTTCTACCTTTATGGGATGGCACCACAAGACGCCGTTCGTTTGCAGAGCGTAGGGATCTGGCGGGTACATATGTCTGCAGTAGTGAGTGAAGATAAGGTGGTGCCAAACCAGTGGTGGTCTTGTAGGCCAGGAGCAGAGTCTTGAATTTGATGCGAGCGACTATAGGGAGCCAATGTAGCTTAATGAGTAGAGGAGTAACGTGTGCTCTCTTCGGTTCATTAAAGATGACTCTTGCCGCAGCATTCTGGATCATCTGTAGAGGTTTGGTTGTGCAAGCTGGAAGTCCTCCCAGTAGTGCATTGCAGTAGTCCAGTTTGGACAGGACTAGAGCCTGTACTAGGACTTGCGTAGCATGCTCTGATAGGAAGGGTCTAATTTTCCTGATATTGTAGAGGATGAATCTACAGGACCGGGTGGTGCTGGCAACTTGATCTGTGAAGTTGAGCTGGTCATCGATCACCACTCCCAGGTTTCTTGCCTTTCTGGAAGGTGTGATGGTTGATGAGCCCAGTTGAATGGAAAGGTTGTGATAAGTTTTTATATCAGCCGGGATTACAAGCAGTTTGGTTTTTGAAAGGTTCAACTGCAGGTGATGGCCGTTCATCCAGAGTGAGATGTCGGCTAGGCAAGCTGAGATGCGTGCTGAGACAGTCGGATCGTCAGGGCGAAAAGACAGGTAGAGTTGTGTATCATCCGCATAGCAGTGATAGGAAAAGCCATGTTTCCTAATGACAGAGCCAAGGGATGTCATGTATACAGAGAATAGCAACGGACCAAGCACTGAGCCCTGAGGCACACCTGTGTCGAGATGTTGGGACTCAGACACCTCACCCTTCCAAGATACTCTAAATGACCTACCTGAGAGGTAAGACCTGAGCCATTGTAGCACCATTCCGGATACCCCCATAGCCTTGAGAGTGGACAGGAGGATGTGATGGTTAACAGTGTCAAAGGCGGCAGATAGATCCAGTAGGATGAGAACAGATGAGTTAGAGGAAGCTCTTTTCAGTCTCAGGGCTTCGATAACAGAGAGCAGCGCAGTCTCAGTGGAATGACCGCTCTTGAACCCAGACTGGTTGCTGTCCAGGAGGTTGTTCTGGATGAGGAAGGATGAGAGCTGGTTACAGACAACACGTTCTAGAGTTTTAGCAGCGAAGGGGAGTAGGGATACCGGTCTGTAGTTTTCTAACAGTGCAGGATTAAGAGTAGGCTTCTTTAGTAGTGGGTTAATACGGGCCTCTTTGAAGAGAGTAGGAAATGTGCCAGTGGTGAGGGAGGAGTTGATAATGTGAGTCAGAGAGGGTACAACTGATGGAGAGATGGCCTGGAGGAGATGGGTGGGGATGGGATCTAGGGGGCAGGTAGTCGGGTGGTTAGAAGAAATTGCCTTGGAAACTTCCTCTTCAGATAGGAGAGAGAACGAGGGGAACGAGCATGTGTCTGGGGATTGACTGTGGTCAAGAGGTGGTGGGGCAGAGAATTGATTGCTGATGGTGTTCGTTTTCTTTACAAAGAACGATGCAAAATCGTCAGCTGTTAAGTCTGAAGGAGGTGAGGGGGTAGGCGGGCAAAGGAGGGCAGAAAAGGTTTTAAAGAGAGTACGAGGGTCAGGAGAGTTGTTGATTTTAGTGTGGTAGTATTGGGTTTTCGCAGAGGAGACATCCGCAGAAAAGGAAGAGAGAATAGACTGGTAGAGAGAGAGGTCAGTGGGTTCTTTTGATTTGCGCCACTTTCTCTCAGCGGACCTGAGAGAGGCGCGATGCTCACGGAGGACATCAGATAACCAGGGGGCAGAAGGAGATGCACGAGATGGCCTAGATATCAGAGGGCACAAGATGTCTAAGCAGGAGGTTAGTGTGGAGCAAAGGCTGTGGGTGGCGGTGTTAGTATCAAGGAGAGAGAACTGTTTAGGGGGTGGGAGAGTAGCAGAGACTGCAGAGGATAGGCGGGAGGGAGAGAGTGATCGTAGTTTGCGTCGGAATGTGACCAGTGGGGAGGCATGTGTAGTGTCTGGAGAAGTTAAGTCGAGATCAAGAGTGATGAGGAAACGATCCGACGTGTGCAGTGGGGTGACCTGGGAGTGATGGGTGGAGCAATAGCGTGTGTAGATGAGATCAAGTTGATTACCAGATTTATGGGTTGCTGAAGTGGGGACTCGCTTTAGGTCAAACGACGCAGTCAGGTTGTTGAAGTCAACAGCCTGTGGTTTTTCCAGGTGGATGTTGAAGTCTCCAAGTACCAGCAGAGGAGTACCATCCTCGGGGAATGATGACAGAAGTGTATCCAATTCCTCCAAGAAGAGTCCAAGGTGCCCTGGAGGGCGATAGAGAACTACAACATGTATTACAACAGGGTGGATGACAGTGACAGCATGAAACTCAAAGGCGGTGTTGTTGCATGAGGGTGCCAGCTGTTTAAATTTCCAGTCGTTAGGAATAAGTAGACCGGTTCCTCCGCCCCTCCCTGATATGCGTGGGCTGTGGGAGAAAGTGTAATTATTAGAGAGGGCAGCCGGTGTGGCAGTGTCCTCTGGTTTGATCCAGGTTTCAGTAAGTGCTAAAAGAGAAAGACCGGAATGTTTTGCAATAGCTGTGATGAAATCTGCCTTGTTTACAGCGGATTGGCAGTTCCATAAACCAATTGGAAAGGTAATAGAGGTAGTGTTGGATGCTGAAAGAGTACGCAGGTTGTTAGCATTAGCCATGCGTGGCCTTCTGCGAGTTACCGTTGGTTTACGAGATGTAATGACAGTGTGGATTTGAAAACACATAGTGAAAAAATGAAGGAATATACAAGACAAATAAAGAAAATTGTATAAATCTAATAGATAAAGTGCAATAGTTGAAGAGCAAACAGTAGTACTCAAGTGCCTTGTCTGTGTCGTTGCTCGGTGGAGTCGCACAGGTAGAGTCGATGGTCTTTACTCTCTTCGGTCTTTAGTCGCACAGGTAGAGTCGATGGTCTTTACTCTCTTCGGTCTTCACGCGATGAGGGCTGCATGCGACCGCAGCACGCGGTGGTCAATGCCATTTAAATATCCTATTCAATCACGCAATTGAATTCAGCAGGACACGCCTTCCAAATGTCCCAATATTAACACGTAAACAAATGCAACTAACAGCGCGTGACACAGCGGACGTAAACAAAGGAAACGAAACTGCGTTAGACTCAATGAAACACTAATGATCGATTTCACTTTCGAGTACCAGTTGATTCTCAGGCTGCAACAAAACTGCTTCTCCCACGAACTGAACTTAGAACAACTGTTTAAGTACTTTAGCTGGCGTTGGACACGCCTTCCAAATGTCCCAATATTAACACGTAAACAAATGCAACTAACAGCGTGTGACTCAGCGGACGTAAACAAAGGAAACGAAACTGCGTTAGACTCAATGAAACACTAATGATCGATTTCACTTACGAGTACCAGTTGATTCTCAGGCTGCAACAAAACTGCTTCTCCCACGAACTGAACTTAGAACAACTGTTTAAGTACTTTAGCTGGCGTTGGACACGCCTTCCAAATGTCCCAATATTAACACGTAAACAAATGCAACTAACAGCGCGTGACTCAGCGGACGTAAACAAAGGAAACGAAACTGCGTTAGACTCAATGAAACACTAATGATCGATTTCACTTACGAGTACCAGTTGATTCTCAGGCTGCAACAAAACTGCTTCTCCCACGAACTGAACTTAGAACAACTGTTTAAGTACTTTAGCTGGCGTTGGACACGCCTTCCAAATGTCCCAATATTAACACGTAAACAAATGCAACTAACAGCGCGTGACTCAGCGGACGTAAACAAAGGAAACGAAACTGCGTTAGACTCAATGAAACACTAATGATCGATTTCACTTACGAGTACCAGTTGATTCTCAGGCTGCAACAAAACTGCTTCTCCCACGAACTGAACTTAGAACAACTGTTTAAGTACTTTAGCTGGCGTTGGACACGCCTTCCAAATGTCCCAATATTAACACGTAAACAAATGCAACTAACAGCGCGTGACTCAGCGGACGTAAACAAAGGAAACGAAACTGCGTTAGACTCAATGAAACACTAATGATCGATTTCACTTACGAGTACCAGTTGATTCTCAGGCTGCAACAAAACTGCTTCTCCCTGCTATCTAGAGCAAACTAACTAACTTAGCGGTAAATCTTTTTATGAGAGAATGCAATAATAATATCAATGATAATAACAACAATAATCATATAATTACAGTAATGTTATTATTTGTTTTGCAAAGTATAAAGCATTGATTGAGCTTAAGAGTCAAGCATGTTTTGATTACTATAACACTATTAGGTATTACATGAGAGGAAAATGATTATAAGAGAGGGACGTAAAGTGATAGTAGTCTTATATCTTGCCTTTATTTTTAAAATATTTTCTTCTGTTACTTGCTCTTTTTCATTAACTCTTTCACCGACATTGATGATTTATCTCGTCATTAAAAAAAAACGGTTCCCCGCCAAAGACGAGTTATGGCAATCAGTTTTTATACTGTTGTTCAGCGGGTGGCGCTGTTACACACCTTTAGGAAAAAGTACTGAATCCCAGAACCTAGAACGTATATTTCCTATCGGTTTTTAATGATTGTTCTGAGTGTAATCTGGCCGGAATTTTGACCAAAAACGTTAATTATCTCAGCTGTTTTATCAAAGTGATGGATTTTTGAAGAAACCAACCCACATCTAAGGAGTGATAAAAAAAGAAAAAAATCAAGATTGAAGAATACGGTTTCCTTGGTTTAAAAGCAGAGACTCTGTTCTTTCATTGGACATATTGTTTGTTCATATATTCTTTACAGAAAATCTACTGTAAGCCATTAAAGTTTGCTTAAAATGTAAAAAACGCTTGCGTAGGCTGGCAATTTTTTTTAAAGGCTGGGGGAGAAAGAGTTAAACTGAACTGTTGTCAAAGAAATACTGCCTAATGCTTCTGTCAAGAGATTTGTTTACATTTTTAAAAAAAATGGTCTGTAATGTAACTGATTTATTTAATTATTTTTATTTGTATTTTAAAGTTTTAAGAGAGTATTTGTGTGATTTCGATTTGGACAGAATCAGCAAACTTAAAGAGAGTAACCAGTTGGTTCAAGTTCATTAAAACAAATTTCAAAAGCTGAATTTTATTCAGTACGTAAATTATGTATAACTCAATTTTTTAACTAGTTGCCAAGGCTGAATAATCATTAAAAACGTACCAATTAGTCATTGAAATAATAGACTATTAATTAATTAATCGGTCTAATAATCGGCAGATTAATCAACTATCAAAAAAATCGTTTGTTGCAGCCCTACTATTCTGTCCTGTCTTTATCTGATATACCGTACCTTTGCCTATTTGAACAATTCAAATCAATGGGTTCAGCTGTTTGCCATTTTTCGTTCTATTGCTGGCATTCAATCTCTCTTTAGCAAGTCTTTCAGTTTGGATAAATTAAAGTTGGGATCAGAAACTCTCTTAAGATCAAAATGTTTTGTGGTAGTTCTGCACATAGCGGAAGACTTCAGGCGGATTTCTCACAATCCCTTGTTGTGAGGTTGACTGCCGGTAATAATATTTGTGACTTAAGGAAGATTTGATATTTTCTTTACGCTTGGAGAGTTTGATATCCAGTCGAATTTGAAGCTGATTATGAGAGATTTGGTATGTATTTGAAAGTGCTGGCCTCCACGTTTGGAGATGAACTAAAGCACCTAAATGCAAGAAACGAAAAAGTCCCGTTTTATATAATAATATTCTCAGGTATATCGCAGATGGGACCTGAATAAAGCGATAGCCCCCATCACTCCTGGGGTTGATGATGAAATGCCGTCAGTGTAGTCAGGACTGCATGTGTAGGGTTGTTGTATTTGCATGTCCTAACATAGAACCCCCCTGTGCCAGAGAGAGTTGCTTTGAGATCGGAGACTTCCCCTTCCGCCTTGAGGAAATCTTGATTCAGACACAGGAAGCCACTCACACTTGCCCCTGAGCTCCGTCTGCATTCACAAATGGCGCTCTTGTGGGACTCACTGCCATTCTGGAGCTCTGACATATGGGATCAGATTTGTTTCATTATTCTGAATTAAAAAACTACGATTCGCTAATAAATATAGAGAATTTCACATTTTCAACATTTTTTAAATCCACATATGCACGAAAAGCGAACCATAAATACATGTTAGACGTTCCACAAAAATAAATGGAATTCACAAATAAATACAATGAGATTTGCAAATAAAAATTATTTACAAATGTATTTCAATGATATTTATTTGTAGATCGCCTTCTTTACATTTGTGGATCGCTTTCTGCACATTTGTGGATCGCTTTCTGTGCATTTGTGAATCGCTGCACGCATTTAGGGATCAGTTGCACGCATTTGTGGATCAGTGCACGCATTTGTGGATTGCTCTCTGTGCATTTGTGGATTTTGAAACATTTTTAACGTCAAATCGTGCGCACAATCCACAAATAGGTGGGATCCGCCCATTATCTACGCAAGCCAATCGGTTAACTTCCGCTTTTGTTGTCCAATAGGCCACGTTCTAACTTCAGCCAATCACGTTTTGCTCAGCACTAAGATTCAGGGAGCTAATATGGTGACTAGTGGCTGACTTAAATGTGTGTTATACTTAGAAATGTTAATGATGTTTATATACATTGTGCGTATTGTTACATATATGCTGCATTTAAACGTTTAGGACTTGATAACAGCGTGCACGGACTGGAGTGGAAAATCTCAGTGACTAGGGAATCGGGACTGACGGCTGCCAGCCGTTTTATTGTGTTTATGTACCAGAGGACTAAATTACGATTCTGCCTCAAGGGGGAGTTCAAGTATCTGGGGGTCTTGTTCACGAGTGAGGGAAGGATGGAACGGGAGATTGACAGACGGATTGGTGCAACTTCTGCAGTAATGCGGTCGCTGTACCGGTCTGTAGTGGTGAAGAAGGAGCTGAGCCGCAAGGCGAACCTCTCGATTTACCGGTCAATCTACGTTCCTACCCTCACCTATGGTCATGAGCTGTGGGTCATGACCGAAAGGACAAGATCCCGGATACAGGTGGCCGAAATGAGCTTTCTCCGCAGGGTGGCTAGGCGATTCCTTAGAGATAGGGTGAGAAGCTCGGTCACTCGGGAGGAGCTCAGAGTAGATCCGCTGCTCCTCCACATCGAGAGGGGCCAGCTGAGGGGGCTTGGGCATCTTTTCCGGATGCTCCCTGGACGCCTTCCCGGGAAGGTGTTCCGGGCATGTCCCACCGGGAGAAGACTCCGGGGAAGACCTAGGACAGGCTGGAGGGACTATGCCTTCCGGCTGGTCTAGGAACGCCTCTGTGTCCCCCCGGAAGAGCTGGAGGAAGTGTCTAGGGAGAGGGAAGTTTGGGCATCCCTGCTTAGATTGCTGCCCCCGCGACCCGGCTCCGGATAAGCGGAAGAAAATGGATGGATCGATGGGTTTTCATGTCACAAACCTATATTGCAAACAGTAAACTTACTGACAGCTAAACATACTTTATTACTGCTGCATTTCGCTTACTTAAGCGTTACAGTAAAAGTGTCCATTTATTTACCTGCTCTTGGTATTTATTTACCTGCTCTTTTCACACTAAATAAACAGAAAAAGTGCGTTAACTGCAAAATATGCAAAAGCGACATGGCATGGCACGGAGGCAACACGGCAATGCTACAGCACCTGAAACGCAATCATGTGTGAGTCTTCGATGATGAGGAAGGGAGTTTAACAGCAGGTTAAGTCACTACAGAATCCTACTTTTGTTCCGTTTTGAAGTGAGGAACGTAATGTCCCTGGTGCTGGTGTTTACTCGTTATCAATCTTGACAAGCGTGAAAAGTTAGCGTTAGCTCGTTTACTCGTTATCCAGCTTGACAAGTTAGCGTTAGCTCGTTTACTCGTTATCCAGCTTGACAAGTTAGCGTTAGCTCGTTTACTCGTTATCCAGCTTGACAAGCGTGACAAGTTAGCGTTAGCTCGTTAATAACACTAGTAAAGCAGGGGTGATATAGTTACTGTGCACTTTGCATTGCAAGACTAAAGTCACGTTTTTATTCACTCGCCTTTTTTGGACCATTCATTTTTCAATCTGTTTAGCAACACTGGAAAAATAGCTTTTCTAATTAGTCATTTTGTCTCGTTTCCAGTCCAAATATCTAAAAAATCTTAAATCAAGATTACTGGACAAGAAAAATGGCATGAGAAAATTAAGTGATGCTTAAAACCGCTGTTTGAGATTTCTCACCCCATTGGCAGATAATTTTGCTTGTTATAAAGTAAAGAATCACTAAATTTTGAGGTGTTTTTTCAGAAAATAAGACATAATATCTTATGCTATTTCATGTTTCTGGTAAATGTATCTTGATTTAAGATTTTTTTGATATTTGATCTGACAACAGGACAAAACTACTAAGTTAGAAAAGCAATTTATGCAGTGTATATTCTGTGCTTTGTCTCATATAGGTTATTATTGACAAATATATTTGTACTTTTTAATTTAATTTTAAAGTCTTTTTATAGCACTTGGTCAACTTAAGCTGTCTTTAAATGTGATGTATAAATGAACCTTGCACTTACTACAATGATGGTAATAATTTAATGAATAAGCTTCAATTGAACTTGATAGAGAGAGTGTGTGTGTGTCAGTGTGAGAGTTTGTGCATCTGCGAGTGTGTGCATCTGCAGTGTAGTGTAGAGAACAAGTTCTGACATTCAAACAAATCCTGTTAAATTTTCTTATTTGTATTGTTCTTTATTTTTATAAATTATTTATTGTTCTGGCAGCTCAGGTTGCAGTTTATTTTAAAAAAAACGTCCATTTATTTGGCATATGTAAAGCATTCATGTGTATGTTTTTGTGTTAGTCCATTTTTATTTTATTATTATTATAACAGCTCAGGGATGTTCAAGGACCAAAATGTATGTGTACTTTCTTTCTCTATTTTAGTTCTGTTTTTTAAATAAAGGTTTGGAAATTAATGTTTTTTTATCCGATTCATCGATTAATCGGAAAAAAAAAATCTACAGATTAATCGATTATTAAAATAATCGTTAGTTGCAGCCCTACTTTATTGTTCACATTTTATTATGTACATTTTTGTTTCATCAATTTGTTGTATTTGGGTAGTTGACAAAATACTGTATGACCTATTTAGAAAAAATACTGTGAATAATTACATAACTTCATATGATATTAAGTGTGTCATATTATGATGTTATATAAGGTAATCTTTGTAATACTCATTTTTATAATATTATAATATAGCATAAGAGAGATTTATTTTCATTGTTTCTAAATTTTTGCCTTTCACACCATTGGACAAATGCGATTTATTTGTGAACTACCCATTTACGTTGGTGCTGTCTACATTTGTGGCAACGTTGCTTTCTCATTATCTGTATCAGCCATAGAAAACTTGAATTTTCCCACGTACCATAAACTGAAAGCATCTGTAGGAGGTGCTTAGCCCAGCAGAAGAACTGCTGCGTGTGTTGAATGCCTTTCATGTCTGTCTACTAGCACAGTCAGGAGGTCCACACCACTCTAATCTAATGGAGAGCTCCCTAAGATTAATGTCTGTCACAAAACATTATTCATCATCCTTGAGGCATGTGCTCTTCATGTTCAACTAGTCTCTGAAAGGCTTTGTTTAAAAACATAGACGTCATGTATAAATCATCAAACCTTCTGAAGACATATCTGTTCAAGCTCTCCGCTGTCTGTGAAAAACTGAGAATTAACGGTTGGAACGAAGTCAAGTCTGTTTGTTTTCATAGTGCACATGGTCACTTAAAACTTTTTTTTAAATTTGGATGCTTCTCCAGGCAGCTCACTAGATTTTGGAGCGGTGCCGCACTGCAGCTGACCACATACAACCTGATAATGTTAAATGATGTCGCACCAATCGACTTTTACTCTTATATCTCACCATTACTCATTACTCTCAAATTCACCGCTTGGAAGGTGAAGAGGGGGTTTCAATAACAAGTGCCTTTCAGACTGATTAGCTGTCACATATTGCGATCCCTCATGTTGTCAAATCAACATTCTTTTTACGCTTACATTTTTTGCTGCCATGTTTTTATATACTGACACTTCCAATGCTTAATTATCCAATCCACACAACAAGGATTATTCTGTAAACCCATTGTCAATGAAGGCAGATCATTATAGCAAGCCCACCCATGGATTTTATTTAGCAGTCGTACCCTCCAGTGTTGCTCACTTTACAAAATGCATATATCAACAAATTTGATTTTATACTCTAATTTGAAGGTGAGATAAGGGAAAGGATTGGGTGCTATTGTGAAAGCACACGTAATTGGGTTGCATGTGGCTTTATTTGATTCGTTTGTTTTTTAATATATTCCTTGGTAATCTGTTCTGAGCTTCACACTGTTGACTGGATTTAGAGTTCATAACAGCAAAACAGCAGCAATTTGTCAGTTTTCATGTGCATTGTCATGCTTTCAGTCTTTCACATTGCTGTTGTATGACTTTGTCACTCCTTAGGTTTGATTTTGTTGAAATTCAACAGACATTGGACTAGAATGGGCACAATACATCTACAAAAGCTGATTTGAAATGAAAATTTGGAAAAAAAAGTCCACAGCTGTAGTTATTTTACTGAAAATTTTGAAAGGAAAGGGCTTGACTGTATATCTCAAGCAACCATTTTTTTGCTTTGCTTAATAGCAGATTTAGAATAGTGGTAAACGGATAACAAATATAGGATAACAAGAGTTGCTATTAAATGCAATGTATGTTATTTACAGCAAGAATTTGACATTAATTGGAACCGAGCGCATTTATTAGTAGACTAGATGTCAGTACTCCACCACATGTATGGCGTCATCAACTAGATTGGGGAATCAACTTGGTTCAAACGATTGATCTACGGCTTCGGGAAACAGTCATAACTACATCGTTAATTTCCCAAATGATGCATCATTCTATGGTGGTTAACCAGCAAATTATGTCGTTGTTTTGGAAACGCACCCCTGACTGACAATATTTAAACGTTCTTCTATTTTTAATGTTATACTGCTCAGTAAGGGTTTAACGATACTTCGTATTATGATATTTTGTGATGCAAAAATGTTACAATGCACAACATAGAGAGATGGGGATATTATACGATATATTTTATTCTATTTGTTGAGCAGTCAGGACGCTTCCTACGCGTCACGTGTGCTTATGTTACATATGCGTTACAGTGCATTCAGACCGCCGCCGTTGGGAGCGTCAAAGTGGCCGGAAGTCATTAATTTTCAATGTGAGCAGGCAGCAATCAGTGGCACGGCGCATCTCGGCTGTTGAGGCAGTCAAGGAGAGTTGAAATCAGGTCAGCTTTATGGTATTAAGCTATGACGTGGTTCAGCGGCAACAAATCGAAACATAGAAGCCTGAACGCAGGGTTAGAGAGAGAAGTCTCTGAGAAGGGGAAGCACAAGACACAATCTATGTCTCCAAGTGGTTTACAAAGTTTCATATTTTCCTTAACAATCGCTGTAAAAACACAGCAAACTTGAAGCATGACTGAAGGTGAGTCACCCAGAAAGTCATAACAAAGGCAGAATAAACATTTTTCAACGCCAATGTTAATTTATCCGCTAACGTGAGCTGCTGAATAACGTGATACAAAAGATAAAGTAAGCCAAAAGAAAACACTTCATCGCTTCTCTGATCGGAACAGGACTGAGTCGAACTCTATATTAAAAGATCGAATGTCATGCTGAAAAATAAGTATGTAATTTGCATGATTGAAGAAATGTAATGCAGTTAAAATAATATGTTTTTTTGAAATATTTTTCACATTCATTACAGTCTCAAGCAAAGACAGTGCAGCTTCGAAAGACAATAGCGCTTGAGTGTGAGCTCTGTCAGAGTGTTTCATTGGTTGAATGTACTGAATGAACTCGCCCTTCACTGAACGAACGAGTCAATTGAGTCAAAATGAGATTGAATGAACTGGTACATGTTGTTCATGTTCTAATATTCTCTGTGTTGCAACAATGAATTTAATCCAGTAGTAGCAGATTTTTTTAGAGAAATAAAGGTTTTATCTGGTTTAATTCAATTCCAAGGTAAACATAAAGAAAATTATGTCAAACATTTAAATCTCTGTGTGGAACATTTAATTACACCAATTAAATGAGTTAATTCAGATAGATTTTATTAGACAAATATAATGTAGATTTTGTCGACTAAAAATAGACTGCAACTATGATAAATTGGGATGAATAAAACTAAATTGCATTTTAGTCAAAAGACTATGACTAAATCTAAATCAAAATTTGCTGTCAAAATTGATACTGATCTTAATTCTAATTTCAGTTAAACCTTAAAATTTTAAACTTCTTTATTCTTTAAAGTTGTATTTGCAACAAAATGAGTTCCCTATCGATAGTTCACTCGTACTGCGTAGCAGGACACTATGGGGGAAAACTCCTTTTTCTCCGATGACTGAAGCTTTATAATAACGCAGTGAATGCTGCACGGCCATTGGTGCGTGTAAAGTAAAACTTTACGCCAATGGCAGCGAAGCTGCACGGACCTATGGCGATGGCACCCGCCAAGAGGGGCGGGGCTTATGGCTATATAAGCAGACACATCGCCGTAGGATCCTCAGATCTCTTCTCCTTCAGCGACGACTTCTACTTCGCTACCCGGACTGATAGCTTCGCCGTCGAAAGATCCTTGCAGCGGACTGGACCTCTCTGCTCAGCGATTCCGCTGGTTTTAGCAGCGCTGTATCCTTTTCCCTGCCGCTATCCGGCAAAAGCCCTAAAAGGCAAATTTCCGAGCAAATTTCCTGCGGCGTTGTTTCAAATGCCGCACCGTCCCTGTCACTCGTGTGGGGTCCCCAAGACGCACTCGGAGAGACGGAATGCGCTCACTGTGAGAGCATGAGTCTCTCCTCTCTGCGCTCGCGGATAGCTTTCTTTTCAGAGAGCGATTCCGCTCCTCGTTCCCTCCCGCTTCACCCTGCAGGGACGAAGCGGCGGGGAAGAGGAATTAGGCGCTCGGAGAAAGGCGGGCTCACGTCCTCTCGGCGTGCCTCGCCTTCTCCACAGAGAGAAATTTCACCGCTTCGTTTCTCTCAGGCGGGACTGCGCCCGCCGGCATCCGCCGGTGACGTAGTCTCGTTTGGCGGAAGCGAATTCGAGGAAGACGACAGCATGTCGTTAGCGGCTTCAGAAGGGGAGGAGCTATCGGGCTCAGTAGTTGATCCCGCCCCCTCGCCGTCTGTAGAGCACAGTAAACACGCGCCTAGCGCGGATTCCGAGCTTTTACGGGTCCTCGCTAAGGCTGTGGAAGAGCTGGGCTTAGAGTGGTCATCTCCGGAGGAACCAACTCGCAGCCATTTAGAGGAATTTTTTCTGCCGGGGCGTCGCCCAGCCCCTCGGCAGTGGACTTCACCATTCTTCCCGGAGGTTCATGATGAACTCACCAGGTCATGGCGCGCCCCCTATTCGGCCTGTTTACGACCCTCTTCTTCCTCCGCCCTCACCTCCACTGATGGCGCAGAGGAAAAAGGTTATGAGAAGCTGCCTCCCCTCGAAGAGTCTGTGGCCGCACATCTGTGTCCGCCATCGGTTGGAAAGCGAAAGCGTCTCACCCCTCCAAGCCGTGTAAGACCACCTCGGCCCTCGCTGGACGCGCATTCTCGTCCGCCGGCCAAGCGGCTTCCGCTCTGCATTCCATGGCAGTACTCCAGGTGTACCAGGCCAAACTTCTCCGGGGAATGGACGAGTCCGGTACTGGCAGTGCGCCCTTCAAGGAGTTGAGGAGTGCGACGGATCTGGCTCTACGCGCCACCAAGGCCACGGCCCAGGCGATAGGCAGATCAATGGCCAGTCTCTTGGTTCTCGAGCGCCATCTATGACTGACGCTCACGGAGATTAAGGAGGCAGACAAGGTCTCCTTCCTCGACGCTCCGATCTCAGCCAGCGGCCTCTTCGGACCGGCAGTCGAGGGCTTTGCAAAGAAAGATCTTGTGTGTGCCCAAGCAACCCATTCTGTTCTGGGTGCCGGCAAAAATGTGTTTTTGTTCAACAATGTGAAAACCGGGTCTGTTCTAACGCCCGCACAACCAACCGCTGTTATAGCGGGCATTTTAATAAAACACAAACATTTTCAAAAAGAAGAGCAACCTTCCTCTTCCACTCTCAGCGGAAGTCAAGCCCCCAAAAGGCGGCTTGCCTCCCCAATGCATTCAACCCTTTGCCATAGGGGCCGAGGCCTGGCAGGCCATACCCAGGGTATCGGCGTGGGTGATGGGGATAATATCTCAAGGATATTCACTCCAATTCGCTCGTAGACCCCCGCGGTTCCGCGGTGTGATCCCAACCCAAGTTCAGAACGCGAATTCACACGTTCTGCGCACGGAGCTGAGGAACTTCCTGGACAAAGGAGCCATAGAACTGGTTCGTCCAGATCAAACAGAGTCAGGCTTCTACAGCCGCTACTTCCTCGTACCCAAAAAGGATGGTGGTCTCCGCCCCATCCTCGATCTCAGACATCTGAACCGTGCCCTTATGAAACGGCGCTTCAGAATGATTACACTGAAACAGATCCTCTCGCAAATATGCCCAGGGGACTGGTTATTCTCCCTGGATCTGAAAGACGCGCACTTCCACATCCAGATAGCTCCCCATCACAGACGAATAGGTTGCATATCAATACAGGGTCCTTCCGTTCGGACTGTCTCTAGCTCCTCGCACTTTCACAAAGTGCATGGACGCGGCTCTATCCCCTCTCAGGCAGAAGGGAATCCGCATTCTGAACTACCTCGACGACTGGCTTGTTCTAGCACAGTCAGAGGAAGAGCTAAGGTCCCACAGGTCCCTTCTTCTCAGCCATCTAGAATGCCTGGGGCTGAGAATCAACTTTGCCAAGAGCTCTCTGTCCCCCAGCCAACGTTTATCGTTCCTGGGGGCGGTCTTCGATTCGAGTCGTGTGACGGCCAGAATCGCGCCAGACCATACCCTGGCTATCCAGCAGCTCGCGGCTTCTTTCACACTGGGAGCGTCACGCCCCCTCAAGTCGTTTCAGAAAATGCTGGGTCTCATGGCCTCCGTATCTCAAGTGCTGCAGTTAGGCGTTCTTCGGATGCGTCCACTGCAGTACTGGCTGAAACCAAGAGTTCCGCCACACGCTTGGCGTCATGGACGCCCACGCGTCTGGATGGATCAAGTCTGTGTAACTGCTCTAGCCCCATGGAAGGATCTTCCTTGGTTGGAGCAGGGTGTGCCCCTGGGCACCGCATGCAGACTCAACTCAACTCAACTTTATTTATATAGCGCTTTTTACAATTTTCATTGTTACAAAGCAGATCAGATGAAAGGTGATCACGACAGACGCCTCCAACACGGGTTGGGGAGGTCTGTGCGATGGTGCACCTGCCTTCGGCCACTGGTCGATTCAGGAAAAGGGACTGCACATCAACTACCTGGAAATGCAGGCAGTATGGCTGTCCCTTCGCTATTTCCTGCCGGTCTTACGGGACCGTCATGTCTTAGTCCGATCGGACAGCATGACAGTGGTGTCCTACATAAATCACCAGGGAGGACTCTCCAAAAAGTGCCTTTTTTCCCTCGTACTTCGCCTCTTGGAATGGGCGCAGTGCAATCTGCGCTCACTGAGAGCAACTCCTGTACCGGGCAGACTGAACCAGGGAGCAGATATGCTATCTCGGAGCAATGTCCCTTCAGAGGAATGGACCCTCCACCCCAGGTCGGTACAGAAAATCTGGGAAGTCTTCGGCAGGGCAGAAGTCGACCTTTTTGCCTCAGAAGACAACACTCATTGCCCAACCTATTTTTCAAAGGACAAGGACGCCTTGGCCCACAACTGGCCCAACCGGCTCCTCTATGCCTTCCCCCCGATCGGTCTTATACCGCAGACGATCAGGAGAATCATAGAACAGGCGCACACAGTGCTGTTCGTAGCCCCACTCTGGAAGAACCAGCCTTGGGTTGCGGAATTGTCTCAGCTGCTCGTAGCAGCCCCGTGGCCTATTCCCCTGAGACGGGACCTCCTCTCTCAGGCAGGCAACACCATTTGGCACCCCCAGCCAGAGCTGTGGGCTCTGCACCTTTGGCCTCTCGACGGGAGCCTACGATTCTCCCCGAGAGTGTCATAAACACAATATCACAGGCTAGAGCTCCGTCTACGAGACGACTTATACCCTTAAGTGGTCTGTCTTCTCCGCCTGGTGTGCAACTCGCTGCACAGACCCAGAATCCTGTGATATATCACTAATTCTGTCATTCCTGCAAGAGCTGTTGGATAA
The DNA here is from genome assembly GCA_008369825.1 of Triplophysa tibetana. NCBI lineage: Eukaryota > Metazoa > Chordata > Actinopteri > Cypriniformes > Nemacheilidae > Triplophysa > Triplophysa tibetana. The sequence continues at coordinate 6,152,640 of CM017900.1, forward strand.
GGGCCGCTCCCCTTCAACACTCAAGGTTTATGTGGCAGCAATTGAAGCTTCCCATGCCCCTATAGCGGGTCAAGGAGTGGGAAAGAACGACTTGATTGTTCGTTTCTTGAGGGGTTCCAGGCGGCTACGTCCCCCTCGCCCCCTCACCGTTCCTATATGGGATCTACCTACTGTTTTGAGAGCACTGAAGGGTTCTTCCTTCGAGCCTCTGCAGTCCGTGGACTTCCGTCCCCTAACACTTAAAACCGCACTGCTTCTAGCATTAGCAGCGGTAAAACGTGTGGGGGATCTGCAGGCGCTCTCTGTGAGCCCCTCCTGTCTTGAATTTGGGCCTGATGACTCTAGGGTAGTCCTCAAACCAAGACATGGTTACGTACCTAAGGTGCTCTCTACTCCGTTTAGAGCACAGGTAGTGACATTATCTGCACTCCCCTCCTCCAAGCAGGACCCGGAGCTTTATCTGCTCTGTCCAGTCAGAGCGCTTAAAATTTACATTGAGCGTTCCGCCCCTTTCAGACGGTCGGAACAGCTTTTTGTCTGCTTCGGTGACCGCACCAAAGGGTCCCCGATCACCAAGCAAAGACTATCTAAATGGCTAGTTGAGGCTATCGCGCTGGCATATTCTTCCTTGGGCCTTCAATGCCCCACGGGAGTAAGGGCCCATTCTACTAGAGGTGTTGCCTCTTCATGGGCATGGTCTAGCGGAGTCTCCATAGCGGATATTTGTGCGGCGGCTTGCTGGGCTTCGCCTTCCACATTTACCAGATTTTACAGTCTGGACATTCCGGCCTTACAGGCCCGGGTCCTTTCTGCTTAAGACTAGACTGCTGGACCGTGGTTGCTCTCAACCACACTGGCACCTGGCACATTTTTAGGATGATTAACTGGATTAAGTCACCTATTAGCTTGGCTTTTCCGTCTTCTGCAGGGCTTCCCTGCATTATACATATCCTTGAGCCACGGCTCCGGGATTATATGGTGTTTTTCGTTCCACTTGTAGCACGGCGGGATTATACTGGTTCCCCATAGCGTCCTGCTACGCAGTACGAGTGAAGTATCGATAGGGAACGTACTCGGTTTCTAACGTAACCTCGGTTCCCTGAGATACGGGAACGAGTACTGCGTTCCTGGCCGTGCTTACAAGCTGCATATGGTCGTCGCTTCAGTCGAAGTAACCTGAGGATCCTACGTCGATGTGTCTGCTTATATAGCCATAAGCCCCGCCCCTTTTGGCGGGTGCCATCGCCATAGGTCCGTGCAGCTTCGCTGCCATTGGCGTAAAGTTTTACTTTACACGCACCAATGGCCGTGCAGCACTCACTGCGTTATTATAAAGCTTCAGTCCTCGGAGAAAAAGGAGTTTTCCCCCATAGCGTCCTGCTACGCAGTACTCGTTCCCGTATCTCAGGGAACCGAGGTTACGTTAGTAACCGAGTACGTTACTGAAAGTGTTAATATTTTGAAAAATAGATGTTATTTGAATTAGTTTCATTTTTTTATTTAGTTCAAACCCAGCATCGAGATATACCGAATTGTGAGCTGAGTGTGTCGATACACCCCAACTATGCAGCACTCAAAACTCAGTGTCCCTACCCCTTTAGAAAATCATAGAAATGTAAAATTTTCAAGCATATAACGATGAAAAGGAAATGAGATATATAAAATTGTTTTCCTCATGCACATTTGGGAAAGATTCTTTCTATTTAATTGAAAATATCTTGTGTTATTCCACGAGGAGCACGTGTGTCAATCAGGTGTGCTCCGATCTCTCATTAACATCACTTGAAAAATCAGCGGCCCAATATCAACCCTGATGTTTTTAATGTATAAGTGGACTGCAATTTAGTGGAAAGATTAAGCTCAAGGACTGATGGCCGTACAGACGGGCACACACGACGAACTCCAGAATGTCAGCAGTTCTGTGTTTAAATGTCCCCTACATGGCTCTAGACTAACTTTTTGCACTGGTTGCACTTTTAGACCGCATCGCATTTAACGCATTTAACATGTACCTGCTTTTATCAGTTCACTTTTTTTAATGTCCTTGTAGGGAAAATGTACATGTAAATGTTTATCTTAAAAACTGTTCAACATTAAGTTCTTTATTTGAAGCACAAATCTACAAGAAAGGTATCTTACTGAAAAGGTGTTGGTGCTTAAAGTGCTTCAGTGAAGTGAAATTTAAACTTAAAAGATCTCAAGATAAATGGACCAGGGCTTGAAGGCTCCGTGTCAGAGCATTGCTTATGATATTCGGACGGATCAGGCCTTAACTTTAATCAGGCCTTAACATTTAACTTTTACATTATTCATGAAAAAGTTGTGAATTGTTCTTTTCATCTTCTCTCATCATCCCCTGCTACATCCACTCTGTTTAACTAACAGCATTAGTCTGCTCACCTCTCTGTCTGACTGCAGCACATGCATTTTCAAATGTACACACCAGAGGTTACGCTAGAGTTTTTGTCACTATTGTTCAAGGTGGTGTTAGGTGGTAATTAGTATGTTTGTGACGTCATTACGCTGTACTGCCGTCTCGGAACTTGTTGTATTGTAATACAACCGAATGCCCAATAAAGCCGTTACATTTTTTGATACCAAATTCAAGCCCTTTCCAAATCACTTTTTATTTTGCTCATACCTTGTATGATTTTCAGGAATGGAATGTGGAGTAAATCGTTGTAACAAGATTCAAGTAGGGAAGGAAGAAGTCCGGAACCGGCAAACATTCAAATAAAGTTTTAATATAAATAATAACAGCCGGCGGCCCCTCACGGACGACCGCCGGCGAAATAACATGAATTCAAACATAAATCCAAACGTAACACAATGCAGCGACGAGACGAGACAACGGAGACGGGAGCCTTCGGAGCGACCGGAAAGAGAGAGGAGAGAGAAAAAAAAAAAATTATAGTCCGGTTCCCTGACATGCTGCCGCTCGGTCCTCAACCAGCCGAGAGGCTCTTCCTCGCGGTGCTATGCGGTGGTGCTGGACGTCCGGTGGACGGCCCGATCCTCCTCCGCCTCCTGGCGGTTGGCGATGGCTCCTCCGTGTTAGGGCATCGGCAGCGAGTCAGTCGGCCGTTTCCTGCCCCTCACCATCATGGCTGTTGGCAGCAGGATTCCGGCTCACGGCCAACGGCGCTGACTCCTCCGCTCCCTCTTGGACGGCCGCCACCCCACCTCGGCCCAGGAGCACGGCAGCGAGCTCTCCGTCCCATCCGAATCCTCGCTCCAGAACTACCGCCTGCTGAGGAGTTCGGGCAGCGCGGACGAGCGACGTCCGCCAGTGGCTGCCCGAACTCGTCAGCACCGCGATGCCCCTCAGCAGCGAGGGCTCTCTGACAGCATGTCTCTCCTTCCTCCCGGGTTTCGGCACCCCTGTAACAAGATTCAAGTAGGGAAGGAAGGAGTCGGGAACCGGCAAACATTCAAATAAAGTTTTAATATAAATAATAACAGCGAAATAACATAAATAATAGCGAAATAACATAAATTCAAACATAAATCCAAACGTGTAACAAGTTCGGGCCCGGTCCTCTCTCTTCGACGGTCCGGTCGCCATTGTTTCTTTATATGCTCCCAATCTCCTACGTGATGCGAGGCCGGTGCGCGCACCACTGGCGCTAATTAACAATTACTTACCGGCCTCGAACCACGGTCTCGCCCCGCCTACTCTACTACAATCTTGTTTAGAGTTCAGTGATGAAATTAAAAGTACAACAGTCCAGTATCACAAGTAAAAGTCACTTTACAGTGGTGAGAGACTTACTCTATTAAAAATGTATTTAAGAAAAAAATCCTAGTGTTGAAGTCAATGCAAATACTGTACAAAACCGTTTGAATAAAACGAAAGTAAGGAGAATGGTGCAGGGCATACTTAAAGAACGAGAGCTCTGCCATTTAAAAGCCCATTTAAAATTTGTTTATCATATAAATGTATTAACTAACAGTAACGAACAATGAATGAGCAATATATTTGATAGTATTTATAAATCTTTTTTTCGTTGTTAGTTAAAAAATTTAACTATTTAAGCTCTGATCCATTAATATTAACAAATACTTCTATAAATTTAACAAAGTTTATTTGCAAAAGTCAATTTTAAAAAGATTTAAATACGTTATTTTTTTTTTTTAAGAGATATCTTGTTAACATTTTTTAGCTTTTACAAAGCATTACCCTCCCAGACAACCAATTTATGTGACAGATAGATAGATAGATAGATAGATAGATAGATAGGAAACACTGTAATTATTACATGGTTTAACTTGGTTAATTGGGAGGCCAATTGCTTTATATTACACTGAATTGAGAAAAATCATTGTATTCAGATATAAATAAATCTGGGTTCTCACAGTCATGTAAAATCTGGTAGTTAATTTCCAGGTTACCACTTTTTCTTCTTCTCAACCAAGTGGAAATTTGTGAAGCAGTTGGACCCCTTGACTAGCGGTTAGCACATGCTTTCTGAGTCGTCCTGGCTTTCTTTGCTCTCCTTGTACTAAAATATAAATAACAACAGACTGAGTTTCATATGAATGTTAGTACGAGCAAAGGAGCTGAATTTGATGCAAGCGTTCATTGAACTGTGTTTCTGTTTCTTTAGAATTCAGAAATTAGACATAATTAATATTGCATATAAGAATTTATAGTCCGTTTAATATTTGACCTGTGGTTCTTTCTCCTTTATCGCCAATGTGTGCTTTCACTGTGTGTGTGTGCGTCTATGTCAATGTGTGTGTGTATGTATGTTTGCATATTGTGTGTGTGGAGCATTTGTATGTCTGTCTTTGTTGTTTTCACCTTTGTCTTGTTTTTACAGGTATATGCCTTTAGTTTTTTTACTTGTATTCAATGTGTCTCATGTACAGCTGCTTTGTAACAATGAAAATTGTAAAAAGCGCTATATAAATAAAGTTGTGTTGAGTTGAGTTGAGTTGTGAACACTCAACTTGAAATGTCACTTGAGGCTCATGTTGCCAGAGCTAGCGACGTGGACATTAAATTGAAGATGTCACGCACATATGCCTGCAGTTTCTGTAATGTCTTTCAGAGGCCAGATGGCTTACTGCTCAATGCTGTACAAATGGGTTTAGTCCATTTCGTGTAGATGGTCCTCTCTTTACCCCAGCGTGTCTTTCTGGCTTCTGGTTCAGTTTTCGTCTCATTGATGGAGACTGTCTCTGCTTCCTAAAGCGTGGATGGAGAACCGTCATGCAAGAGCGGTTCAGTCAGGAGCTGAATGAAATGAGAATGAGATTTCTTTCTTATTGGCTTTTTCTTTGTGATCTTCTCCTGCTGCGTGATTGCAGGCCTGCTGGGTCAAATAAGAGAGAGGTGTCATATGTGTGAAGCAAACAGCCTTTGAAATGAAGCTGAGAGAGCAGAGGTGTGGCTAAACCTGGGGTGCCTGTTGCATGACTTTCCCTCTGTTCTCCTGCTGCCGAGGGCCAGCTGACAGACTTAAATGTAGACTTTAATTATAATAATATTCAATTCAAGTTTATTTATATAGCGCTTTTCACATTGTACATTGTTCCAATGCAGCTTTACGGGGGCAAACAGGAAAACAGAAAGGGTAAAACACAGCACAGTGCATGGTGTTTATAGAACAAGCAAGATCATTCTAATAAGTAACATCTAATTAATAAATAAATAAATGCAGTCTCTCAGTGAGCAAGCCAACACTGCCCTGCTGTGGCGAGGAACCCAAACTCCAATGATTGATAAATGGAGAAAAAACCTTGGGAGAAACAAGGCTCAGCCGGGAGGGCCAGATCCCCTCTGACGTGTCATAGCTGCACTCGGTGAACTACATTTAATTGGTAAATGTTTTACTTTTATCTTCTATTTTTATTTTATTTTATTAGTAATACAATTAACCTGACCTATTTTAGGGGTTGATTTTCTAATATTTGTGTATCGTGTTTGTGGGTATTGTTATGCATAATCTGTTTCATAATGTCCTGTGGACAAGTGTCTCATTGAACATGTTTGTGTAGTGAAGTGGGCTGTTTTTGGTACAGTTAAAGCACCTTTGTGCAGGTCAGAAGGCATGAAAGCTCTGGTAAAGTCCTATGTATTGTTCAGGTGTCTGTGTGAAGAGCAAGATCAAAATGAATAGTGTGTTACTCATTTAATTAGACCTCTTCAGTTTCATTAGCTGACGCAGACCTTAAACCTGCAATGCAAACACACAAAAAACCTAAAAAAGATTCTGTGTTTTCACTTTACTTTTCAATCGTTTTATGGTTCGATAGAAATTTTAATATTAAAATATTATAATAATATATTATTAGATAAATATAGGGAAACATGTTTTTCTTTAAATTTCATTAAAATGCCATGCTAAATTTGGTCAGCATTTTAAAGTATTGTAATTGTAAAATATGGTTTAGCTTTTAAAGTATACATTATTATAACTACACATCAAAAACTGTAATAGACCTATATAAATTTGCACCATGTGTTGGGTTTTCTCAGATCTAAACACATATGAACATACAGATTAAATATATAAATGAGTATAATCAACAACGGCTTTATTGGGCATTCAGTTGTATCAAAATACAACAAGTTCTGAGACACAAGTACAGCATGATGACGTCACGAACATACTAATTACCACCTAACGCCAACCTTAAACCATAGTGACGGGTAATAATAGATTATGACAGATTTTTTACGAGCCTGGTGTGAACGTTGGAAAATGCGTGTGCTGCAGTCAGACAGTTTGATAACATAAACAATGCTCTGAGACGGACCCCTCAACCTCCCAGGTTATGTCAAGCCCTGGTCCATTTATCTTGAGATTATTTTAAATTTCAGTTCAATGAATAACACTTTTTGATTAAATTACCTTTCTTGTAGATTTGTGCTTCAAATAAAGAACGTTATGTTGACCAGATTGGTAGTTAATCATTTACAAGTCAATTTTGCCTATATGGACATTTAATAATGGTAAAACCAGTTAAATGTTAAATGCAATGCGGTCGAAAGTTTGGGTGCACCTCCACCTAGTGCAACAAGTGCAAAAAGTCTTGTGCCCTGTACTAACTTGACACTAGGTATTGTCATCTCATAGCACCATGGTTCTTTTTCATCTATAGTAGGAATCGACAGATTGGGGAAAATAAAGACATGAAAATCGAGGATTCATATCGAAAATGGATATTAAAGTCTATAGGAGTGTTTAGGTGTGTATAAGTAAGTTTCTCATCAGTCCTTCCGTGTTTGGCAGATTTTGTTTTGAAACTGCTGCCTGTTGCCACATGACCAGTGGACAGGCCAATAAGAGCGAGTTTAGGTTCAATCGTCTGCTAAAAATTTACATTTACATTTAGTCATTTGGCAGATGCTTTTATCCAAAGCGACTTACAGTGCACTTATTACAGGGACAATTCCCCTGGAGCAACATGGAGTAAAGTGTCTTGCTCAAGGACACACTGGTGGTGGCTGCTGGGATCGAACCAGTAACCTTTTCATTTACCAGTTCAGTGGTTTAACCCACCAGACCACCATCTCCATGATGAATTGAACTGACGGCTCCCAGACCCGACCACAGACTCAATCTGTCACACACAGCAGATGCTTATGACTCCGCTTTCCCCCCACCCTGCTCTGTGTGTGTTTGAAGAGCCTTTGGAGCTCTGACCCTGAGCCCATGTTACAGTACCATCGCTTCCAAGGAACGGACAGGATTACATTGTGCAAGGATTTAAGCCTTTGTGGGGAAGCTTTCTTTATGTAGACAATACCTACTGATGTCAGATTTTTTTTTTTACAGAACACAAAAGAAGATATTTTAAAGAAAGTTGGTTACCGAACAGCACTGGCCCCCATTCAGTTCTATTGTATTGGACACAAAACAAATGCAAGTGAACGGGTGCCAGTTAACAACATTCCTCAAAACATTTTGTGTTCTGCGAAACAAATGAAGTCATGGAGATTTGAAATGACCAGAGAATGAGTAAATTATGGCAGAATTTTCATTCTTGGGTGAACTATCACTTTAATTCTAGATTCCAGTTATATTCCAATAGTCAGAAGACTGGCTCCTCAAGAACTTGCCAACTCTATACAAAACATATTGTACTAGTGTTTTCTGTTTTTGCCTATGCCTGTTTCATTGGTTCTGTTTCAGCTTGCCAAATTGTGGCTCAAATGCATAATTTTTTCCCTGCAGTCATAATGTAGAGAGCCCTTCATATTATTCTTGCAAGCTAAAAGTCTCCCCCTTGATCAATTCAACCTACAGTAATACGTCACCTTCGCCAGATTAATCATATGGTAACTCCTGTTCTGATTCGTCAAAGGGACACTTAACGCTCTAGTCGAGGTACAGATTGCAGGTTTGGGCAAGTGACACATCTAGCTCATTTCTTGGTAATGCTTTTCTGAGGTGGAAACTCTGAATTTTCAGACGATGAGTTTGCTTAGGGCGGGGGCCGAGAAAGGAAAGATGAAAGATGAAAGGATTGAATAGTAGGCGTCATAACGGAGGTTGATTATTTTGTTCTGATTTTGTTGCCTGAAATGTTCTTGGCGTCACACTTACTGCTGGAGGAGTTCAGATCTTGTTATGTTACTGTGCAGGTGTCCTCAATGCATAATAGGGGTGGGCGATATGGACAAAAAATAATATCTAGATATTTTTGGCGATTTTAACGATAACGATAATGAGACGATATCCATTAAAAATGTGATTTTAAAAGTCTGAGTTACTTGTAATGGGCACAATGTTGAATGAAAACAGTGCTTATTTTTTTTCTTTATCATGTAAGTATTCAAGTAAAAACAATTCAAAGACATATAAAGTACTAATTGAACTAGTGTAAGAACATCGAACTCTGAGTAAACATTCAGTTGTACACCTCTGCTGTAATGTAAATTGTGCAGCATACAAGCAAGATGAAATAATAATAATAATAATGAACAAATAGCATCTGTAAACAAAGTACTCTGATCTGTAACATATTGCACACAACCATGTGTCCTTACGGCGTATTGCCTTAAAACCTATGGCCTTATTGAACAAATACCTAACTTCAAGTACTGCCCAGTACACAGATTCCACAAAAATAAAAAGGAAAATCTGCCCAAGAGGTGCACTTCCAAATCAGAGTATCTCAAATAATATAATATACTTTTGTTAACAAATGACATCAAAGTAAACAAGGTCCACAATTTGGTAAATATAAAAAAAATATAGTCACTATTATTAAAGCACACACTGGCATGGACAGATGCTGTAACTTTATAGAACATTATAGGCCAACTGCTCACTGTTCACATGTAGATTTACTTCAAATTTGAATAATGTGAATAATTACTCTAGTCACAGATTTCGATAGGTCACAGATTTCGGCACAGCACCGGTGTTGAACTTGCGGGCGGCCATGCGCTAACCATGCCTGTGAGAGAGATGACGACGTGTATGCGCAGATCAGCAATCATGTGACGCCCTGCTGCAGCCTCTGAATTCGGTGGAGTTTTAATGCGTGTTTTTTCGGAGTAATTTAAATACTCGATAATGAGAATTTGCACATCGTTAACACCACAGTCACGATATTATCGCAGACGATATATATCGCCCACCCCTACTGCATAATAGCAAGTTTTATGTCTTAATCTGATTGCGGTGCTTTCAGGCTTTATGCAGTCAGTCAAAAGCCAGATACCATTACCCGATCTCCAGGCCTGCCTAGCATGGGCATCTGGTTTTTAGAAGTATAGGAACATTCGTTGATTCCTTAAAGGCTTTGATTCTTGATGACAGCTTCAATAACATAAGTTGAAATCCACTCTCCTATTCTGTTTCTCCTTTGCCTGTACTCCAGCGGAAGACCATTAGAATACAGACCAGCGGTCTTGCTTTGCTAAAGCAGGCATGTAATTGATTTCCTCTGCTTTTTATTGCTCTTGCAGTATTTACTTGATTGTGGTCAGGCAGCTTTTCAGCTCTAAATGGAGTAAATGGATTAGTTTGCTTTCAGCACTTGTTGTTGTAATTTGATGTAAATGTAAAATGTTTAAAATTTAAAACTTCTCAATGTAACTTATGAGTTTTTGTCTTGTGGGCCTTTATACATAAGAGTTCACATGAGTTTGATTCCAGCTTGTCTTGACAGCTCACTCCTCTTTGAAACACATTTTTGTTATAAAGGAATATCATTACACAATCGGTTACTTCACCTTAATGTGATTTAGAAGAACATTGTAGCTTTTTCCTATACGTACATGGTTTAATGTGACCATGAACATTAATAAAAGAGAGTAAAAGTAGTCCATATGACTTGAATGTTGATCTTCAGAGTCTGACAGTAATAATGACATGACAGTTTAGTTAAATGGCTTACACTCTAAAAGTCATACTTATGGCTATGGTGGGAATCTTTTGGTACCTCACGATTCGATTCAAATCGATTTTTGGGGTCACTATTCGAATAAAAATCGATTCACGATTTTTTGATTTTTTAAAAACGATTCTTTCTCAAATTTAGAAGTGGTATATGTTTTAGGGGTGGAAATCGTTAGGTCCCTCACGGTGAATTCAGAATAAATTCTTAGGGTCACGATTCGATTCGAAATCGATTCTTGACGTACTAATTAGCATACAGAAAACTTCATTAAGTCGCATTTATGCTCAGAGTCAGACTAGTGGGTAAATTTACTTGTAAATGATTAACTAACACTCTGGTTAACATAAAGTTCTTTATTTGAAGCACAAATCTACAAGAAAGGTAACTTACTGAAAAAGTGTTGGTGCTTTAAGTGCTTCAGTTAACTGTTATCACTTTGGTGATAACTCCTGGTGCTGCAGACTGGGAGCTCTGTCAACTCATGAAAACATTGTATAAAAAAACTTTGCATGCAAGAGTTTACAAAGGACTGGAGGGAAATTTGCATTGATACTCCTTCATTCTTCATGTTATATGTTTGCCAGTAATAAACCATCAATAACACGGAAGTAAAATGCCAAAATAACAAACATACAAACTTAAAACATATTTCCGGGCCCGGTCCTCTCTCGTCAGCAGTCCCTTCTCTCGTCCTCTTATGCTCCCGATTGCCTCCGTGAGTAATGCGGGACCGGTGTGCGTACAGCTGATTCCAACTATTATGGCTCAAATGTAAACATCAGAGGTTGCACTAGACTTTTTTATTGTCCGTCATTTTGACTGACAGGCTCATAAAAAATCCGTCATAATCTATTATTACCTGTCACTATGGTTAGGGTGGTAAGTTAGGGAGCTCTGTCAACTCACGAAAACATGGTATAAAAAAACGTTGCGTGGCAAAGTTTACATAGGACTGGCGGGAAATGTGCATTGATACTCCTTCATTCCTCATGTTATTTGGTTTACTTTGATAGGTCAACTGTCTTTCCCGCCTCCCAGCGCGACATCCGACGGGTTTTCCCAGATCGCATCACATATGTCTAGTCAGTACCAGTGGTGGAGCTAGAGTTTTTCACATGGGGTGTCCTGGGGGTGGCCAAGGCAACTTCAGGTGGTCCATAGACCATGATAGAAAGTCAGTGTGTAACCCTAACCTAGCATCAAAAGAGAAATAATAATTTACTTAACCTGGTGTTTGTAACGTGATTTGGCTTAAAAAAATGTATTCTTATACTATGAATTGTCAGAGTCTCTATCTCGTAACACGTAGATTGTTTACATGTCTGGCTGTACTATGGAGTAACTTGGCTGTATTTTATTAGCCCTTTTTGATATGTTAAAAGGCTATTTGCAATAGCTGGGTTTCAGTCACGTGATTATGATGACGCGCGAAGGCGGGGCGATTTCAGATGGAGGGCAGGAAGTAAACATGGACAATGTGTCTATGGAGGAAACCGTTGCGGAGTCCGTATTGTATTGATTTAGAACCAGTTTCAAGAAATAGATACAAGGAGTTAGTAAACAGATATGTTGGACGTGACCCGTTACTCGTGAAGATGAGTGAGTTTTCGGTCGAACTTGAAGATTTGCCGACAGTGGAGGCTGTTGACATCATCAACTATCTATCATTTTGACTATTGTTATTAGTGTGGTCTTTGTGAGTTCTGGCTGTTGTGTAATATAAATGAAAACATTAAATACCATTGAGAAGACAGAATTATAAATGGTGGTTTATTTACAATAGGGGTGCTCCGATCAGGGTTTTTTGAGCCGATCCTCGATCACTTTAAGATGTATCGGCCGATACCGATCGGCGATCACCGATCATAGGAGCTATTTGAAGCTTTCTCAGTACCAGAAGAGAAAGTGTCACGAATTAACAAATGAATATTAGTAAGTAACATATTTGGAAACACTTTCCTTGAAGCATTTATGTATAATGCATTATAAAGAGTTATTAAAGGGTAAAATGCATTATTAATATTCATAATGTGTGTTGTAATGCATTATATGTAGTTGTAAATAATTATAACCAATTTAAAATGTGTCGTGTTACAATGAATGGCTTAGTCCTATAATGTATTAACTGTAATTACAATTATCTATTAGACATTACAATGCATTAAAATGTGCATTACAATGCTTGAAAACTACTTTTATAATGCATTAAATATACATGCTTCAAGGAAAGTGTTACCACATATTTTCATAAAACATAGCAGCGTGTGACATGAGTCCCAGAAACCCTTTGTCTTCCACAATATAAAGTGGCCATGATCGGAGCAAATTTCATTATTTTATCTGATAATATGATATTTCTTTATGCTTCTTACTGTCCTTGCATTAGGGTTGATGCTTTTAAAAATGTCTCTGTTACTGACAGCTGAGGAGAGGTTGCGCTAGACTTAGACTTTTCATTTATTTTCAATGTTTCAGTTGTCGGACATAAAATAATAATCTAATCACAAGCAAATGTTTATGTTCTTATGTCCATTCAATAACAATGACAGGTGCCTGTAAAAGGTGTTTTGTACTCACAAGAAAGCTGTGGTTTGGTCATATGTGACCCTGGATCACGAAACCAGTCTTAAGTAGCACGGGAATATTTTTAGTTAAAGTCAAAAATACATTGTAAGGGTCAAAAATGATCGAATATGCCAAAAATCATTAGGATATTAAGTAAAGATCATGTTCCATGAAGATATTTTGTAAATACAATATGCTAAATATATCAAAACTTTATTTTGTGAGTGGATGGCCATTAACAGGGCCTTTTATTAACAATTTCAAAGGCAATTTTCTCAATATTTTGCACCCTCAGATTCCAGATTTGTAAACGGGTATATCTCCGCCAGATATGATCATATCATGACAACTTGTACATCAATAGAAAGCTTAATTATTCAGCTTTCAAATTATGTAAAAATCTTAATTTCGAAAAATGTACCCATAAGACTTCTTTTGTTGTCCCGGTTCACATATATGTGCCGCTTCACTGAACAGAGAAAACGCAGTTAGAGATATTTTTCCACTCACTGAAAGCTATTATTCATACAAAAAGACGCTATTTTATGAGGTAAAAACTCTGTAAAGACGGCACCACAGCGCGCCTGTGTGTATGCGGGGAGTGATGGATGCAGATGCACCTCGAGTCTCTGTTGACCACATGCACGTTTAGCAAAACTGAGCAGACGTTTGAGAGTAAGATCATGAATAGAAAACACACATCCCTTCGCGATAGTCTACCTCCTTCCGCTCACAATCACGTTCATTCACGATCACGTTCTAATGTAGGGGATTAGGGGAATTACAAGTCGCCTTTATTGTAGTCCGTCAAAATGACAGATTGCCTTCAGATGTTTCTATCACTGGTAGAAAAAATGAATTTTCGGTTGACGCGATCTCTGCATCTGTGTGGCGCTCGAGCTGCTAAACTGCCCGCTCACTCTGCGCGAGGCTAACTTTGAAAACTACTCGCACTACTTTACGTGACTAACCCTCAAACGTCTAAAGAGGTTGCTGGTGTAAAAATGTTTTGGGTGCTTCCCGCATCGTGGAATTCGCATAGTACACACGTATCAGATTGATAATGCATTGTCTATTTCACACACCTTGTAGAATTGCCAGACCGGTAAAGCCATTTTCATAGCACGTAAAATAAATGTCTCGTCAATTTTGCGTCATCTGATCGGCTTTTCTGGATCGGCCTTTTAGAGACCGCCGATCATACTTCCCAAGGTGATTATCGGCCGATTATGATCGGCGACCGATCAATCGGAGTATCTCTAATTTACAATATTAGATTTTTAACAATTGTTATAATAAGAACGTGGTGTGCAATAACATTAGAATCCATTTTATTACATATAGCCAGTACAATTGGACTAGTCACTATCAGGTTACCCAAGTGTAATACTTTTATCCACTAGTCACGCTGCTTCGATTCGGAGCTTTCGGCTGTCTGTGACAGATCCGGGCCCTCATCTGTCTGTAGGAGATCCAACATAGCCTCTGCACATTTCGACCGTCTTTGTTGGTCTTCATTGAGCTTCACCCTCTGCTCTCGTTTAAGAGACGCCTCTGATTTGGGTTTAGTTTTTTGGGACCCTAGGTTGACCGTCGGAGCCCAATCTACCGACTCAACGTCACCCAAAGTGCTAGGGCAGTCTAAAAAGCCCAAAATGAAGTCCATATTAGACTACCGGTAACTTTATAATCCTTACTAAGTAAATGAGCATTTAACAAAAACCTAATGCTATATAAACACAGACACAAAAAACAAGTTGGCTAACTAATATAAACTCCGACGAAGTGGTCGCTGCAGACACGGGCATTAACAGACTCTGCTCCTCCCGACTGCAGACGTACGTTAAAATTCACTTTTTACGGCGTTGTTCTGTGAGCTTTTTACATTTCTCGCATTTATGACTGACAATCTTTTGTACTCTGTAAAATCCCTTTCCCTTTTCTCGGTTTGATCGATTCGAGAACCCGTAAACTACACAAAACATTGGCATTTTCTCAGACGGCACTGGCAGATCCTCAGCTATTTCACTTCCTGCCCTCCATCTGAATTTCGCGCTCTTGCGGTGCAACAGCGTGACGTCACGTGAAACCAACCTATTGAGGTAATCTTTTGAGTGTCTCGACTGTCTTGTGATCAAATCATGAAGAGGCGTTTGATAGGTACTGTAGTTTTATAAGACTCCTGGAACTCCGTTACAGATACAGTTGAAAGAAAAAGTATGTGAACCCTTTGGGCTTACTTGGATTTCTTCATAAATTGGTCATAAAATGTGTTCTGATCTTCATCTAAGTCACAACAATAGAGAAACACAGTCTGCTTAAACTAATACCGCACAAACATTATATGTTTTCATGTTTTTATTGAACACAACATGTAAACATTCATAGTGCAGGGTGGAAAAAGTATGTGAAACCCTAGGCTAATGACTTCTCCAAGAGCTAATTGGAGCCAGGAGTCAGCCAACCTGGGGTCCAATCAATGTGATGAGATTGGATGTGTTGATTAAAGCTGGCCTGTCCAATAAAAAACACACACCAGTTTTGAGTTTGCTGTTCTGAAGAAGCGTTGTCTGATGTGAACCATGCCTCGCACAAAAGAGCTCTCAGAAGACCTACGATAGAGAATTGTTGACTTACATAAAGCTGGAAAGGGCTACAAAAGTATATCTAAAAGCCTTGATGTCCATGTGTCCACGGTAAAACAGATTGTCTACAAATGGAGAAAGTTCAGCACTGTTGCTACACTCCCTAGGCGTGGTTGTCCTGTAAAGATGACTGCAAGAGCACAGCGCAGAATGCTCAATGAGGTGAAGAAGAATCCTAGAGTGTCAGCTAAACACTTACAGAAATCTCTGGCACATGCTAAAATTTTTGTTGACAAATCTACAATAAGGAAAACATTAAACAAGAATGGACTTCATGGGAGGACACCACGGAGGAAGCCACTGCGGTCCAAAAAAAAACATTGCAGCACGTTTGAGGTTTGCAAAAGAGCACCTGGATGTTCCACAGCACTACTGGCAAAACATTCTGTGGACGGATGTAACCAAAATTGAGTTGTTTGGAAAGAACACACAACGCTATGTGTGGAGAACAAAAGGCACAGCAAACCAACATCAAAACCTCATCCCAACTGTGAAATATGGTGGAGGGGGCATCATGGTTTTGGGCTGCTTTGCTGCCTCAGGCCCTGGACGGATTACTGTCATCGATGGAAAAATGTATTCCAAAGTTAATCAAGACATTTTGCAGGAAAACTTAAGACCATCTGTCCGCCAACTGGAGCTTAACAGAGGATGGACGATGCAACAGGACAACGACCCAAAGCATAGAAGTAAATCAACAACAGAATGGCTTCAACAGAAGAAAATACGCCTTCTGGAGTGGCCCAGTCAAGAGTCCTGACCTCAACCCGATTGAGATGCTGTGGCATGACCTCAAGAGAGCAATTCACACCAGACATCCCAAGAATCTTGCTGAACTGAAACACTTTTGTAAAGAGGAATGGTCCAAAATTTCTCCTGACCGTTGTGCAGGTCTGATCTGCAACTATAGGAAACGTTTGGTTGAGTTTATTGCTGCCAAAGGAGGGTCAACCAGTTATTAAACCCAAAGGTTCACATACTTTTTCCTCCCTGCACTATGAATGTTTACATGTTGTGTTCAATAAAAACATGAAAACGTATAATGTTGGTGGGGTATTAGTTTAAGCAGACTATGTTTCTCCATTGTTGTGACTTCAGATGAAGATCAGAACACATTTTATGACCAATTTATGAAGAAATCCAAGTAAGCCCAAAGGGTTCACATACTTTTTCTTTCAACTGTATACCACATGAACTCAACTCAACTTTATTTATATAGCGCTTTTTACAATTTTCATTGTTACAAAGCAGCTGTACAATGAGACACATTGAATACAAGTAAAACAACTAAAGGCATATACCTGTAAAAACAAAAAGGTGAAAACAACAAAGACAGACATACAAATGCTCCACACACACAATATGCAAACATACATACACACATTGACATAGACACACACACACACACAGTGAAAGCACACATTGGCGATAAAGGAGAAAGAACCACAGGTCAAATATTAAACGGACTATAAATTCTTATATGCAATATTAATTATGTCTAATTTCTGAATTCTAAAGCAGCCCCCCCCGGCCAGGCAGATAGTTCAAAACAATATGCAAACGGTGGTGAGGAACCCAAAACTCCCATTGAAAAAAAAAAAAAACTCAGGAGAACCCAGGCCCAACCAGGGGATTCCAGTTCCCCTCTGGCAAAAGCTGCTGCCTCTGCACAAGCTCAACAGTGCTTATACAACAAGGCTAAATAAAAATAAAAATGATAGATTTAAAATTATCATTAACAATCTAATAGCATTTGAAATGTTGTAGGAAAATCAAAGTTATCGCGTCCTTTATCCAGCTCTATCCTCTTAGCTCTTGTCAGGTCACTGCTTCCCATTCTCAGCTCTGCCATCAGGTCTGGGCATGAACTGCATCCTGCGGTAACCTTGGAACAAAGAGACAAGACTGGCTGAGAGTAGAGTACTGTTCTGCACTCTTTGATGCAACAAGTACATCATTTGTTGTTGGATGTGTTCCTGGTTCCGGTTGATCTAAATAATGCAGCCTAAATCCTCTGAGGATTAATATTATGGAGGTGTAGTGTATGCAAGATTAAAAAGATGAGTCTTTAGTCTAGATTTAAACTGACAGATTGTGTCTGCCTCCCGGACCGTGCAGGGAAGAATATTCCAAAGTTTAGGCGCTAGATAAGAAAAGGATCTACCACCTGCACTTGATTTTGAAATTCTAGGTATTACCAACTGACAGGACGCCTGAGAGCGTAATGCACGTGGAGGACTATAATACAATAGAAGTTCATTCAAATACTGCGGCGCTAGACCATGTAGGGCTTTGTAGGTAATAAGCAAGATCTTAAAGTTAATGCGATGCTTTATAGGTAACCAGTGCAAGGTTGAAAGAACCGGGGTTATATGCTCATACTTTTTTGTACGTGTAAGAACTCGAGCTGCCGCGTTTTGAACCAGTTGCAGTTTTTGTAATAGGCCTGCAGGGCATCCAACTAGAAGTGCATTACAGTAATCTAGTCTTGATGTCATGAATGCATGAATTAATTTCTCTGCATCTGACAGTGACAGCATATGACGCGTTTTGAACCAGTTGCAGTTTTTGTAATAGGCCTGCAGGGCATCCACCTAGAAGTGCATTACAGTAATCTAGTCTTGATGTCATGAATGCATGAATTAATTTCTCTGCATCTGACAGTGACAGCATATGACGTAGTTTAGATATATTCTTAAGATAAAAAAAAATGCAATTTTACAGGTGTTGGCGACATGGCTTTCAAATGACAGAATACTTTTGAATACAACGCCAAGATTCTTAGCTGATGACGAGGATTTTATGGAGCATCCGTCAATCATTAAGCAGTATTCTTGGTTGTTACGTATAGCGGTTTTCGGTCCAGTAAGTAACACTTCTGTTTTGTCCGAGTTTCGTAGTAAAAAATTGTTACCCATCCACATTTTCAAGTCAACTATGCAATCATTTATTCGATGAAACTGCTGGGTTTCATGAGGCTTCGAGGAAATATGAAGTTGAGTATCATCAGCATAACAGTGAAAGCTAATTCCGTGTCGCTTTATTATATCTCCCAGAGGTAGCATATATAATGCGAAGAGCAGAGGCCCCAAAACTGAGCCCTGTGGTACACCGTACTGGACTTGTGATTTGCGGGACACCTCATTGTTTATTGCTACAAATTGAAAACGGTCAGATAAATAAGACTTAAACCATTTCAATGCTATTGCGTCAATGCCGACGTAATTTTCAAGTCTATGTAGAAGTATGATGTGGTCAATGGTGTCAAATGCAGCACTGAGGTCTAGCAACACCAATAACGAAATACAGCCACGGTCAGACGCTAAAAGCAGATCATTTGTAACTCTGATCAAAGCAGTCTCTGTACTGTGACATGCTTGAAATCCAGACTGGAATTCATCATTAATGTCATTCCTTTGGAGGAAGGAGCATAATTGAGTTGAAACTACTTTTTCCAGAACTTTAGATATAAAAGGTAAATTCGATATAGGCCTGTAATTCCCTAGTTCTTTAGGGTCGAGTTTGGTTTTTTTTTTTTTTTTTAAAAAGAGGCCTTATAACAGCCACCTTAAATGCTTTAGGCACATGTCCTAATGTCAGAGATGAGTTAATAATACTAAGAAGAGGATCTATAATTTCTGGGAGCATTTCTTTCAGTAGTTTTGTAGGTATAGGGTCTAGCATGCATGTTGTTGATTTAGATGATCTAATGATTTTAGACAGTTCATCGTCTCCTTTGGGGTGCTGTAGTAAGTTTGTTCAGCGGGTTTCACTACAGGTTGTATTGTTATAATTTTTTCTCTTATATCTTGGATTTTACTAGTGAAGTAGTTCATAAATTCATCACTGTTATGCTGATAATCAGAATCTGACGTCGCTGACGACTTATTTTTTGTTAATTTAGCCACGGTGTTAAATAAAAACCTAGGGCTGTGATGGTTTTCCTCTATTAGTGATGAAAAGTAGGCGGATCTAGACGTTTTTGCGGCATTCCTGTATTTTCGAGTACTATCCTTCCATGCTATACGAAAGACCTCTAAATTAGTTTTCTTAAAGTTGCGCTCCATTTTCCGGGACGCTTTCTTTAGAGTCTGATTTACGACTGATTTGTTCTATCTTCTCTTATGCATGTATGCGGATTCAAGCCGTCCTGACTCTGCAGCCCCCTAGGGTGCAGGTGACATGTCCCATGTATAATACTCTGACATCTCCCCTTTTCAGACAATTTTTTCCTTAGAATAAAAATTTATAAACATATCTCTTAACATTAAATCCCTTTTCTTCCTGTTAATTATGATTTTCTTTTACAACACGGAAATCACATCTTTAGACAATCTGAGTAAATTTTTATAACCCCGATATATCAATTGCTTGTAAGCATCAAACAGAACAATACATCCTCAACAGTGAATCTTGTATATCTGTAAACGGAGTTCCAGGAGTCTAATAAAACTATAGCTCCTATCAAACGCCTTTTCATGATTTGATCACAAGACAACGACCAGATAAATAGCTTAAGAATTTCAAAGTTAACTTAACATTTAAACACTGGTGATGGCTGTAGCTGACTTTAGCCTACATTAAGTAAACAGGCAAATAGTGTAATGTACAGGCACTGCACTGTTTATGTGTATACAACTAGCACAAATGTAAAGTTAAACATAATGTTTAGGCTAAATCGGGATCTCTCTTGGCAGGTGGTTTATGTTTGGTTTCCATTGTCAGGGGAATATCCAGCTTTCTGCATACCTGTCCCTCAGATCCATTTATCAAGTCACTTTCCCCTGATAAAACGCACCTTCATTAGCATCTAACCGGTTTATGGCAGCATCTCCGTCTCGGCCCCGGGGGAGCAAAAGGGGTCGGTGAATCAGCCTCTGTGAATGCAAAGCAGTCAAGCAGAAATTCATTTGAGACACGCTCCTGCTGTCCCACGGGCCCTGGTCGCATCTTCTCTGACACTTAATCTCCAGCCCGTGTGATTGACAGGGAGTTGAGCTGGTGCCAATGGCGACCGTGTTTTTCCATCACCTGCTTTTGTTTCAGGTCATTGATAGCCCTGAGGTTCACATGCTCGGTGGGGGCGGAGTAGCGGGAGGAAGAAGGCTGAGACGTGACATAGATTGAGTTTCCTTGGCGACTGGATGGACACACTTGGGGGGATGACTCTGGACAATGCTGCATGCACACATCAGGTGAGGGGCGATGCCATGCTGTGTTCTTGTAACTTTCTCTGGGTACATCTTTAGTTTTGAAAGTCGTGGCCGTCTCTTACTGGCTGGCAGTAATTCGGTAGGCTATTTGTTTCCTTGGAAATTATAAATCAAACTTTATCTCCAGCTCTGTTGTAAAGGAACTTCTGTTGATTCGTCACATTTTTGTTCTTGTCTGTTCTTAGGGTATTATGGCTGGCGAGCTTGCAAATTAGGAGTAAACCAAAGTATTTACAAAGTGCTTTACAGAAGAAATTATACATAGCAAGTTTTTGGTCACTTTTATAAAGCCACATTTAAAATCTATGAATTCAATCCTTTGGATAACAACAAATTAAGTTTTAGTGGCTGTATATAGTTTGTAGGGACCCAAAGCCATGTAGTTCAACACTTTTCAACTATGTACATGTTTTACTACAGTGTTTCCCATAGGATTTTAACAGACTTGTGGCGCTGGTGACTCTCAAACTAATTAGCATATATGTGACGTCATCACGTCATGTTTGTACTTTTTTGACATCACAAACTAATTCTCACATTTTTTACCCATATTTAATTGAATTAATTGCACAACAAAGACAAGAAATTTAGATTGAAACTGATAAACTTGAGACATCGTTCTGTAAAGGATATTACCACGAGGGATCAGAAACACTTCGGAAAACCATTGTCAGTGCACACAGTTCGATGCAGCATCTACAAGTGGAAGTTAAATATATACCATGCAAAACGAAAGCTATATATCAAAAGCGACAAGAAATCCTGTCGGCTTCTCTGGGCAGGAGCTCATCTAAGATGGACTGATGCAAAGTGTAATGTGTTCTGATGAGTCCACATTTCAAATAGTTTTCAGAAATCATGGACGTCGTGTCCTCCGTGCTAAAGAGGAAAAGGACCATGCAGATTGTTATCAGCACAAAGTTCAAAAGCCAGCATCTGTGATGTTTTGTGGGTTTGTTAGCGCCCCCGGCATGGGTAACTTGCATTTAGGTAACATTAATGCAGAAAGATTTGTGCAGGTTTAGGAGCAAAATATGCTGCCATCCAAGCATGTCTTTTTCAGGGATGTCCCTGTTTATTTCAAAAAGACAATGGCAAGCCACATTCTGCACGTGTTACAACAGCGTGGCTTTTTAGGAAAAGAGTGCCGGTACTAGACTGGCCTGCCTGCAGTCCAGACCGGTCTCCCATTGAGAATGATTGGCGCATTATGAAGCTCAAAATAAGACAACGCAGACCCCAGACTGCTGACCAACTGAAGTCGTACATTAAGTAAGAATGGGAAAGTTTCAACAATTATTGTCCTCAGTTCCCAAACGCTTATTAAGTGTTGTTAAAAGGTAAAGTGATGTAACACAGTTGTAAAAATACCCCTGTCCCAGCTCTTTTGGAACGTGTTGCAGACATCAAAATCAAAATGAGTGAGTATTTGCAAAAAACAATTAAGTTCATCAGTTTGAATATTACATATCTTGTCTTTTTGGTGCATTCAATTAAATATGGGTCAAAAAGAATTTGCAAGGCACTGTATTATGCTTTTATTTACATTTTACACAATGTCCTTACTTCATTGGAATTGAGTTTGTACATTTCTTCATCATGCAAATCACATACTTGTTTTTAGCATGTCTTCGATCTTTTAATAAACAGTACGACTCACTTCATTGATGGATTGGAACAGTGCTGGTTTCCTATGGCTTACTTTGTTGCATATCACGTAATGCAGCAGCACACAGTAGCAGATTAATTAACATTGCCATATAAAAATTTGTGCTTGCCTTTGTAATGAGTTTCAGGGTGACTTGAAAAGACAGATTGTCTCTTGTTCTTCCCCCTCTCCCAGAGACTTATCTCTACTGCATATGTGAGAAAGCACACATGACGTGCTGGCGCAGAATAGGTAACGTTAGCGTCTTTACTGCTCATCAAATATAATTAAACAAATTTATAAATCAAATTTCGTAAAATATCCGCATTGCTCTAAGATGAGCGTCATAACATTTTTGCATCGCGAAATATCGTACTACGAAGTATTGTTACACCCCTATTGCATATTGAAATTGGAATTTAAATAATAACTGGAGTGTTAATATTGTAAATAAATAAAAGGGGCACTTCCAGTCCTCAATTATAATTCGTTCATTTACGTTAGAAAACGTGATCACATGCCCATCAACAAGTTTAGGGTAAGTAGACCCTTTGATATGTGAACTCTGGAAAGAGCAGTATGATTCTATGATATAAAAGTCTTGTAGTGTATTCCAGCCATAAGGTGAATACATACATTTGACATGTCATATTTAACTTAACTGTCTGTAAAACCACTCTGGAGCTCCAAATTAGGCTTTTGTTTTAATCCGTTGTGTTGCTGTTTTCATCACCTCCTTATTTAAAGAGAAGTGGGCAGTTTGGTTTGCGGCTTTGAAACCAGTCGATTACTATTCCGAAATGGCTTTATTCATCAGAAAGACACAATATAACTCCTCTTTCACCTGCCGCTGTCCACCACATGTGTGCGACTGTGTGTGCATAGAGCTGCACGATTCTGGATAAAATGAGAATCCTGATTCTCTTGTTTCAAAGAGAGATTACGATTATTTAATGATTCTGAATGATTACTAAAAGTAATGCATTATTTACTAGAGGTTTTGACAAAAAAATGTTTGTTTAGGTATGTAATATGTAGGACTTTGCTTCAAAATTATTACATATTTCATGGTTAACCTACAGTAACCATGGTGAGATTTTTTTAACCAGAAAAAGGTTTTCTCTTTTTTTTTACTTTAAATGTAAAAGTTTAACTTCCTTAAATGTACTAATGCATTGAAGGAACTTGTATATTAAATGCTTCTCAGTGAAACAAATTAATAGGTTAACACTTGCAATTAAAGGCCTTTAGAAAGATTTATAAATTCGCCTGATATCTACAGACTGCTTTAAGGGGTCTTTAAAGAAAGACACGACTGATAAACATAACAAGTATTCTCACTTGTAAACAGAGTTTAAAATAACCTGAAAACATGAAATGCTGGGCAACTTTCTCTATAAACAGTTTCTCTATAAGTGTAAGTGTAGACAGCTACACCTCTTCTGTATTGGACTACATCAATACCACCATTGATAGTGTCACAACTCAGAAGCAGATCACCATATACCCTAATCAGAAGCCATGGATGAACAAGGAAGTGCGCCTCCTGTTGAAAGCACGCAACACCGCCTTCAGATCAGGTGATGCACAGGCCTATAGTACTTCCAGGGCATATCTGAAGAGGGGCATCAGAAAGGCCAAGCACTGCTACAAGTTGAAGCTAGAGGAGCATTTTACCAACTCTGACCCTCGACGCATGTGGCAGGGCATCCAGGCCATTAGTGACTACAAACCCAACCACTCCATCCCCATAGCCACAGATGCTGCCTTTCTGAACGAGCTTAATGACTTTTATGCACGCTTTGAGAGAGACAATAAGGAACCCGCCACCAGGCTCACACCTTTTACTGACCACCCAATCATCACACTTAACTCCACAGATGTTTACACTGCACTAAGCCGGATAAACGCACGTAAGGCTGCTGGCCCTGATGGCATCCCTGGTCGCGTACTCCGGGCATGTGCGGAGCAGCTCGCTGGGGTCTTCACGGATATCTTCAACCTGTCCCTCGCCCAAGCAGTTGTTCCAGCATGTTTCAAATCCACCTCCATTGTTCCCATTCCAAAACATTCCAGCCCGACATGCCTGAACGACTACCGCCCTGTAGCACTCACACCCATTGTTATGAAGTGCTTCGAGCGGCTGGTCTTGTCACACCTAAAAGACTCTCTACCATCCACACTGGACCCATACCAATTTGCCTACCGCAGCAATAGGAGCGTAGATGATGCAGTGTCAATGGCGCTGCACTCCGTGCTCACACATCTGGATAATAAGGACACTTATGCACGCATGCTGTTTGTAGACTTCAGCTCTGCATTCAATACCGTCATCCCTTCCAAGCTAATCAGCAAACTTGGAAACCTAGGCATTAACAACTCAACCTGCAACTGGATTATGGATTTCTTGACGAACAGGCCTCAGCTTGTTAGGTTAGGCCACATCTGCTCCACCACCATCACCCTCAACACTGGTGTACCACAGGGCTGCGTACTGAGCCCCTTTCTCTACTCCCTTTTCACACTCGACTGCAGGCCTGTGAATGGATCTAACTCCTTCATCAAGTTCGCAGACGATACAACAGTGATTGGTCTCATCAGCAACAACGATGAGACTGCTTACAGGGAGGAGGTACGGCACCTGGCCACATGGTGCTCAGACAACAACCTGCTCCTTAACACCTCCAAGACAAAGGAGATCATCGTGGACTTCAGGAAGGCGAAAGGAGGCACACACGACCCCATCCACATTAACGGGATGGCTGTTGAACGTGTTTCCAGTTTTAAGTTCCTGGGGACCCATATTTCGGAGGACCTGTCCTGGACCACCAACACCTCATGCCTGGTCAAGAAGGCTCACCAGCGTCTCTTCTTTCTGAGGACACTGAAGAAGAACCAACTGTCTTCAACTATCCTGGTGAACTTCTATCGCTGCACGATAGAGAGCATCCTGACCAACTGTGTCACAGTCTGGTACGGGAACTGTTCTGTTGCTGAGCGCAAGGCACTGCAGCGGGTGGTGAAAACAGCCCAGCGCATCACAGGGACTACACTCCCTTCCATTGAGGACATCCGGGGGAAACGCTGTCTGCGTCGAGCTCGCAGCATTCTCAAGGACTCCTCTCACCCCGCTCATAGACTGTTTACTCTCCTGCCTTCCGGTAGGCGCTTCAGGTGCATCCGGACAAGAACCAGCAGACTAGGAAACAGCTTTTTTCCCAGAGCTGTTTCATTATTGAACTCTGCTCCCCACTGATTCCACTAACCCTCATAACTTTAACTTTAATGCTGCTACTACATTGTTTACATTGCATAACAGGGCTGCATCCATGACTGAACTGTACACACCAGTACTTCATGTTATCTGCTCTACCGGACTGTTTACACACACATAGCATCATTTCCACTCTATACTGCTCACTTGCACACCAGGAATATTACACTGAATGCTCATTTGCACTAATAAACTACTTCCATAACTGAATTAACTCATCTACTGCACTGTAACTCATCTATTGCATTTATTGCATAACTAACTGCATCTACTCATCTATTGCACTGTAACTTCAATAACTGCATTAACTCATCTACTGCACTGTAACCTTAATAACCGCATTAACGCATATACTGCACTGTAACTTCAATAACTGCACTAACTCATCTAATACACTGTAACTGTATTATCTGCATCTACTCATGTATTGCACTATAACTTCAACAACTGCATTAACTCATGTACTGCACTGTACCTTTAATAACCGCATTAACTCATCTACTGCACTGTAACTTTAATAGCTAATGTCTGTAACTATTGCACACTCAAGTCACTTGCACTATTGTATTGTCTATATTGTTATCTGTTCATAACCACCTGTACATTAATGTTCACAGTATATAGCCTTCTGTATATATTGTTCATAGTACATACCGACTGTCATATTTTCATACAACATTTGTATAGTATTTTCCTAATATTGTATTCTGTATTTATTCACACTGTATATCTGCACTTGCTAATTGCACTTCTGGTTAGACCTAAACTACATTTCGTTACACTGTACTTGTATATGTGTAATGACAATAAAGTTGAATCTAATCTAATCTAATCTAAATACATTTATTATTATTATATCTTTTTTTAACGTTAATGTATATATTTTTTTAAAATATATTTAGTAGCGCGAAACTTAAGAACACGCAGAACACAAAGAGCATTGGATAAAGTGGATATGAATCTATATCTATACAATCAAAACTGCAAATGTGTCGTATTGTTTATCAGCAGCGGTAAATGCCTGCCATATGCGCGCGACCTGTTCGTCAGACACAGCAACATGCGGATTACCTATCAGACACTGAGACATGGGCTTGCAGGACTTAAAAAAAGGATGCAAACCGATTGCCTTAAAAAACGAAGTAAAGTGAAATGATATTCTTGAGTTCCATTAACTAAAAAAAATAGTTCAGATGTACTCTTGACTTTGTGTGAAGTATTCAGAATTAACTATTATTACCAATTTAAGAATTTCCATTGGATTAATTGCATCCATCATTGGAGTTTTAAGTTCACTAAATTAAATTTTTTAGTTCACATAAATATTACTCTAAAAATGCATAAACCAGATGATTTAGAACTTGACTTGTGCAACACAAAATGAGCAAGAGGAGACTGATCTCAGAACTGTATCCACAGACTATGCTCATGAGAAAAAAACACTCGAGCTTCGCAGACCCTAATCACATGCACCTATCTTCTAAACAGTGGTAACCACAAAACTGAAAAATATGTCAAACTCTTCTAAATATCTAAGAGAAGTGAACATTTAACACTATTAACTTTACTAAAAACATATAAAATAATCATATTTTTAAAAATGTACTCCCCTAATGCAGTCTGGTGCAAAACATGCTGGGAATCTTTTCTGCGTACAGGCAAGGTCTGCTCTCCAGTGCCTCTCGCTGGTGTAGTAAAGTAACTGCTTCGCTTGCCGCTACTTGCTTGATTTAAGTAAAATATACTAAAGGCGAAAATTAAGTTGTTTGATTTCCCCTGAAAGTAATCGTAACTTAATAAAAACTAGTAAGATGTATACATTTTCACAACTGAGTTAATTTAACAAATAATTTGTAAGAAAGGACAACAATTAGATTTTACAGTGCAGGTTCCTTTTTAGTTTGACATGATCTATTATTTAAAATACATTTTATAATCTACATAGATATCAGCACTAATTGAAATTTATAGAAATGCTTGTCTCTTCTATTCTATAGTCTCTGTCTGTATTTTGCTAATATATTTTTTTATTATAATAAAATTATATATGATAATATATTACATTTTTGCCGTTAATATTAATTTTATGAATGTAGGCCTATATAATCAGATACAAAGTAACTAAGTTACCATCTACTTGAGTAGTTTTTTGCATACTTTTTTACTTAATTTATTAATACATTTTTAAAATAGTGACTTCTAGTTTTACTTGAGTAACAATTTCTCTAGTTACTTTTACTTTAGTAAAGATTTTGACTCTCCACACAGACACAGGGCAGCGCTAACAGAGACTGCGCAACCCGATAAAATATTAATGTCACAAATATTTATGATCCTGCAAAATAAAAAAACACTTTTTGGTAGCTCAGATATATGAACCATTGCTATCCATGTGTTAAATTATTAATTTCAGGTCAGAACAAAAGTGAACATGGGCCAGTGGAGCTCAATTCTGCTCAGCTCAGGTGCTTGTTAATAATGAAGGATCAACCCTCTCTTTTACCCTCTGTGGACATTTTCTTTTCTTGTTACATGTTTTATTCTTGTCTGTAGGTTTACCTTTTGAAATACATTAAAAGTTAAATGGGTTGTGTAACTCGGTGATCTCTCACTTTTCATCGTGTATAAGTGCTGTTTTAGTGTTCACACATCACTTCATCTGTGACTCTGATAAATGTTAATGTTAATCGTCTTGTGAGCTACTCTAAATGCTGTTTTGTGTGATCATGGTTTTGTGCCATTCAGAATTGACTTGTTACAGTATATCCCAGTTCACTATGAGTATTTAATTGGAATTAAGCTATCAAAGGAAAAGAAAAGCTTTAACTGGAATGAATTTGGTTCAAATGCATATGGACATTTTTAAATAGTAGAGTTTGACTAATTCTTGAACCCAGATAGAGGGGGACATCTTTAAGTTGTCTGCTAAACATCGGCAATGGCTGATAGACAACAAATGTTTTACGTTCATCACGTGACGCTTGCTCTTCTGTGCTGCAGGCTGGAAAAATGAGGATGTAAACAAATATGAACAAAGCTCATGGGCATAAAACCTCACACTGTAAAGATCAGACTAGCCAGACTTTTTAATTGTGGAGCTCATGCTGTATAAAGAGGAAGCACAGTTTCAGCAGCTCGTCTTGTTCGCCCTCAAAGGAATGCTCATCCTAGTGGTTGACGTATGATAAGCAATCTTCGCCTGGAAGAGTTTGAACTGCACTATATTTTCTTTAAATCTATAAAGGACCCACACAGAACTCATACTTAACATCCTCCCAAGTTACCGTATATGCCATGCAAGTCTACAGTGTGCGTAGCCTACGTTAGCGAGTGCGTGACATCTTCAGTTGTCTGTTGACAGCTTTTAGGTGCGTTGTTAGCAGTGCCGCCCTTTGTTTACATGAACGCTTTACCACCGCATCAACACAGAAAACACAGGAAAATGTTGTTGTTTATTTTTCAACGACAGTTGCACACTCTATTCGATGTTAGATAATTAAATCAACCAATATAACTCATCGTGACTCATCCCATGTGTTTGGACAGGAATGTCAAGCCCAGGACTAAGGTTTATCATTTTTAAGCACAACAACAGAAAACAAAGCATGTTGACAACAACAATAGTTTGAGCTTTCTGCTGCGCGTTTTATTTGCACAGAGCAAAATCCCTTTTCTAATTTTTTCTGGCATGTAGTATTAAGACATCTTTATTCAATTTGACAATTCTCTAAACTCACCATTTCATGTTGGATTCTAGGGATGCACCGAAATGAAATTCTTGGCCGAAGCCGAATAATAATGAAATGCTTGGCCGAAGGCCGAAGGCCGAATACCGAACGCGGTGTTTCGCATTTTTTCCATTTATTTTGCCAATTTTTTCACCATTACAATAATTAAATAGTAAAAATTAGCTTTTTACTATTTTGTGTTGCTTTTCAGAGAAATAAATCAAATAACAAAAATATAATTTCAAAATATTTATTTAACACTGAACATTTTTTTAACATTCCAGCAGATATTATACAAACAAAGCACAATATAACTTAAAATAAATAAATTAGTAAAATAAAAAATATATTTTTATTTGGCCATCTTTGAAGCCCCCCTTCTTGAATAGCCTATGTTAGGCCTATAACTGACTGCTGAAAGAATGTAACTCTGTATGTCTACAACAACAAATGTGCATTGAATAGTGCAAAAAATGTGGATGAACCCACAACAAATAAATAACTGTCCTAGACATAAGCCTACTTAGCCTACTTCTTCAGGAAAAGTGGCAGGTTCTTCTTTATGAAAAGTAGCTTCTCTGCTTTCTCACATGAAACTCGGATCCTCTTCTCATCGATGACATGAGATGCAGCACTAAACAGTCTCTCGCTGTCGGTGCTTGTGCATGGAGCAGACAAGTACCTGCAGAATAGTTGACATTTTTATTGCAGTTTTCTGACAGTTGCTCATTTCAAAACAAAAAATGTCTTCAAGATAATGAAATGGTTGAAACCCAGTGTAGGCCTACTATTTTACTACACTGAAAATAGTAAAATTTTCACAAAATACATAATATAAAATATAGGTAGTAACACTTTACAATGTTTCCTTTTGTTAACATTATTGCTTTAACTAACAATTAGCAATACATTTGTTATGGTATTTATTAATCTTCGTTAATGTAAGATAATAAAAAATATTTAGTTCATGTTAGTATAAGTGCATTAACAATTTTAACAAATAGGCCTACCACTTTTGATACTTTTTAATTCAAAAATTAAAAATGTGATACTTAATTTTAATACTGTATTAGTAAATGTTAACATTAAGATTAATAAATGCTTTTAATAAGAGTTTTTCATTGTTAGTTAATGTTAAAAAAAAATAGAAATATAAAGTGTTACCATAATCCAAAATATAAATAAAATCTTAAATTAATTTCCCATACAAGTAGCCTACCTGCGTGCCATCTGCGCCAGGTCGGGAAAGCGGCCTTGATTGGTCCTCCAAAATTGGAGAGGGTTATTGCTCCTGGGGATGGGGACTTCTGAGAGATAACCATCTAACTGTTGAGCGGTTGAGCTTGTCCTCTGTCTTGCAAATGGGTTATTCTCTTGGAGGATCTCATCGAACATGTCAGACAGCGAGACTGTGCGCGGCTCATCTGTAGTACGAGCGCGTTTACTCTCTGCGCAAGCCGCCGCCGTGTCTTTCTCGTACTCTGCATGATGTTCGGGGTGTCTTGATTTTAAGTGATAAATTAAACTTGAAGTGCTGTACGTTTTTGCAGATGCACCCCCTCTGGACAATTCAGCAGAACAGTGTCTGCAAACGGCCGTTTTTGCCTCTTTCTCTGACACTTTAAAGTGCTTCCACACTGCTGACATGTTTACTGCATAAAGCGCGCGCCTCTCACTCTACGCGGGTTACTATTTGATCGCGTCATTAAAAACGTCATTGTTCGGCAAAATTTATTCGGCCTTTTTACTTATTCGGCCGAATACCGAAAGTGCTTTTTTTGGCTATTTTCGGCCGAATAATTTCGGTTGCCGAACATTCGGTGCATCCCTATTGGATTCTAGTGTCAGGGGAATCTAATAAAATATGGGGTGCAGATTGAACCTGGCTGGTGAGTAGAAAAGAACAGGTGGAAGAGATCATGGGGGAATATTCTGCTGGGATAGATATGATTGATTCACCTCTATTGATAGTCACTAGGCATGCAGGAGGCAGTGGGCAAAGTATATGTGTCCATCAACATCTGTTGTCCAATTTCTACATTCCAAAAAAAGTGGTTTGCGCCCTCAAAGATATGACAAACATTAAGGACTTGGGTCAGTCTGAACATAGGTTCAATCACCTCGTGACATCATTTACACCATTCAGCTGGAAGGTGGGTTGAAGGTGATATATTTTGAATGATTTCTCACACCTGTTAAATATTCAAAACGCTGACTGACAACTTAAACTTTATGTTTGACAACTTAAACTTTATGTTTGACTAGCTGATGGTGGGTGTCACTCTACAGTATATAGGGGTGGACTCAGATAACTGACCTACACACTGAATATGTACACAGAGTGTTTCCATTGGCTTAAAGAATTAAAGAATGGGTACTCTTTAGCGCCTTGTTACAATTTTGACAAAATTAGTACATTATAGTTTGACCATTAATGCCTATAATTAGATGATCACCGATAGTGGAATCGGTCGATAAAAGCATTTTATCACACTATCGTAAATGAGCGATGATCAGGGCAGATAAAACCTGTCAGTCAACAGTGAACAGGAAAATGCAATTACTTTGTGCTCTGTATATATAAAATATCAAACGCTATAATCTGTATCAGGGGGGAGACATTTTGTATCCGTGCATCTCCATTTTATGTGGAATGTTTTGTATGCTAGAATATAATGGGAGTTATAGGTTATCAAATCAAATATTTCTTGTTCTTACGGTTTTTGATCAGACATGAAAAGATCTACCTAAAGTGGAGCCGATTTCATGGTGGGACTTGATTTCTCATGACACTAGGGATGTGCGATATACCGGTAGACACGATTTACCGGTAGAAATTTTTCAATCGATAGAGATTTTGGACCATCGTCTCTATCGCGGTAGTAACGTTGCACGTTACTCAACTACATATACTGTGCATTCACTTCGACAATGGATGAAACCGCCTGTGATTGTGCGGCAGCAGCGAGTTCTCTTCCCTGTGACAAAACAAACGAGGAGGAGGTGTGGAACTGGTTTGGTTATAGAATGTGAGACATAGGCACACAAAGTGACAGATTAGCAACACGTCTGTCAAATTAAACTACCGCGTGCTTGTCAAATATGAATCATGTGTGTGTGAGCTCATTTTACTCGAGAAGGATCACAGTTTTACGGGATGAACAATGCGATGCGATGCGCTGCATGCATATTTATTTAAAACGACGATGACAGATGATTTCTTTCCAAGAAGTCTGACGTGAACAATGGGGAATACATTCATATTTTATGATTTGTTAAGTTTGTGGACTAAAAGTGCTAATAGATGTTATATATTGCTGATGCTTAGCATGGAGAAAATAGCAGCACGAGCCCTGGAGTCTGGTTTTCTGTCTGAAGTAAATCAGACATCCATTTAAATTAGTGGTGGGCCGTTATCGGCGTTAACGCGAGACTCTTTATCGCGCGATAAAAAAATTGTCTCCGTTAATCTATTCTCAAAGTTGGGTTGGGAGCTGGGTGTATACTACGCAAGCTATGATGACTTTCACCTTGATATTTTAGCGCGGATGTATACCTAGCTTAATTGCACTGTAGTGGGCGAGAACGAGATTTTTCAACTCGCGTGATTCGCGTCATTCGCGCCGCCTCATCATCTAATAACCAGGGCTTCATTCGCGCGATTCGCGATTCAGCAAGTAGGTCTATCGCCTCATTGCATTGACTTAACATGTAAATCACTCGCGCTTGACGCGCCATTCGCTTTTAGTCTGAACACAACATAATGTTACTGTGAAATTACCACATCAAACGTGATGTGCTAACATGGATGCAGCTATGAAGCCACCGGGTTTGCTTCAAAAGTTTATTTTTAAAAAGCTTCACAATGGAAACCTCGACAAGACTAAGGTTGTTTGCACCTTGTTCAATGCGGAATTGGTTTACTGTACGGAATTGGTTTACATACAGTTGGTTTAAAAAAAAAAACTTTCTCTCAACAGGTAGTGGTCTAGCTTAAGTTGAAACCAGTAACTTTGTATTGGCACCTAATGTATTATGGCTCCTGTATGACATATCGCTTGTTGCTCCCTAACTCTTTCTAAGACTCTTTGGATTAAAGCGTCTGCTAAATGACTAAATGTAAATGTAAATATAAATGTACTGTAGGAGCTCTTCCAGTCTCAAGTACCACCTAAACACAAAGCATCCCTTAGCTAATGCGGAAGTAAACACAAGTACATCTTATTGAACAGAATTTTATTTTCATCACAAATTATCATAGTAGAACAGCTTTCTCAAGCAGTTTGTGATGCATTTTGGAAACAGGAGATGAGCCCCTGGTATAATGCGCCACCTGGCAGGAGAAACCCGTTCTCAAAGACTCCCTTTTAGTCATTATTTGGGTAGCACACATATTCTGAATGCCTTCGGCAGAATTCAAATGAGCCTTTTTAATCTAGATTAATCTAGATTAATTCCAAGATTAATCTAGATTAAAATAATGAATCCATGCCCACCACTAATTTAAATGCAACACAAATCAGAAAATCATCTGTCTGCATGTGTCGTGTCTAATCGTGTGTACTTTAGGTCCCAGGAGACACCTGCAGTCGTAAGAGCGAACGCCAAAGAAGCAGATATAGTTGAATGGAGCGTTACAATCATCAGTCTGTCTAACGAAATATGAAGTTAATGTGCTTCATTATATCTATCCCAGTATGCAGATTTTGACTTAAAACCCTGTGATCGCAAATAAACGGGACAGATGAAGATGAATATGTATGTCTCATATCAATAACATTATTTTGCTTGTTTATTTTGCACTCCTGACAAACCCTCATTTCATAATGCCTCTGTTATCCTGTTGCTAAATTTGGCTGAAGTAGGACGGTATGTACCGTAGTGTTGGGGGATATTCTCTATAGTCAGATCACCAGCCTGTGGATCATCAATACATGATATTATCGAGGGGCGGGGCAATTACGCATTTATCCATGACAAGCTGGATTTGTTGACCAAAACAGAAGCTTACGTGTCTAGAAAATGTAATGTGTGACTGAAATTAGCATTCCATCAGAGTTTAAGTTCCGTGCAGTTGGCAAAATTGTTGCTTACCACCGCAACCTATTAAAGGAAAGAAAGTAAACTATTGCCATAAGTCAATATCATACATCCAAATGCGTTATGATGCCCGCATTTGTGTTCTTACTTAATTGCCAAATGGAATCAACTCGTGCGCTGGTAGCGGCACTAGCGCGGCACTAGCTCTCTTGTACGCTGAAAACTCCAAGCCCGCACATTATAAACTCTCTCTGGCGTGAGGTTGCATTGCAAGCTGTCTTGCCTGAAGAAATGCGCAATGCACGTTTGTAATATTGATTTGCAACATAATTTGGCAAACAGCCAACTATCGTTTAGGGAATCAGCTATCACCAATAGGTCTGAGTATCGTCGATACACGATAGTATCGTCAATCGAAACTACCCTAATTTACCTATAGTAACGAGAAGTTGGTATGGTATACTGATTACAAAAATATTTTATCGTGGTTTATCATAAAACCAGTAATAATTACATCCCTAGTTGATTGAAAATAAGGTACTTTAGGGAACGTCTGTTTAAGGTGCCTTTTAACTATGACATTGCATGCAAATATAAATCTCTCATTCAGAGTGCTCATATTCCAGACTATAGGACGGGACCACTCAAGCTTGTGCTATATTGTTCCACTAAGAGTACTGTCTGATGGACGTGGTGGTCTCGGTATCAGCCAAGCACAAGCTGACTGTCATGACTGGCCGACTGCCATTAGCCTTGTTTTTTTCTTATTCTCAGCTGCGTCCTGTGATGTGTCATTTATTCTCATCCACAGCAGAAAAACACTGCTTATATATATTATACAAATACTTTGTGGTCATCCATTGCAGAGAGAGAATTTTTAAACATTGTCATATAGTATTGAATCTTGACATTTATGCTGGTATGCACATGTAATGTAAGATCATAAGAGATATTGATTCTTTGCAACCCTTTGTATAACAAATTACTTTTCTACTTCCTTTCAGCAAGAGGAAGTGTGAGAGATTTCGAGGACAGTTCTGCATTGACCCTACGTTTTGTTCATTGATCACGTGGATTCTTTGCTAAATTAAACGCATGGCTTTGTAAAATTGAATATTTTCAAATCAGATTTTTTTGTAAGCATCACCTAGGTGACACTGTCTTACTGGATAACATGGATAATGTTTGGTGAAATTGCTAGAATGACTTGTGATATTCTTGGTGGCATTGTGGGTTGAACGTATAAATAAGTTGTAATTTACGACATCGTTGCGACTTGTCATTGAGCTACATTATCGCTTTTTATTCTTTTCTATTTATAGAAAAATATAATCAAGTTATGTATTATATAAATATATATATGTATTTGTGACTAAGTGTTTTTGTATATAAAGTAAAAAAACATATATTATATATAATCATAAAATAGGCTTCTGTTGTGGGTCTGCAGCAGTATGGTCAGTGTTTAGCCCTCTATTTCTAAAATCTAACCTATATCACTTATTATACCATGATCTGTTTGAATACTCAATTCTTATTGGCTGGAGGATGTGCATTAAAACTTTTAATATTCGGGTAGCTCCAGTCATTTTGATTACATTTGAAATTACCTTACAAAATAACTGCCATTTTCACCTGTTTGATCTAAATTACACTGTTAACATCAATAAAAGCTTTAATTTGTCAAATGATCATGGTACAAGCAGGGTAATACACAGCTAGCATTGCGCCACCCTTCTGGCGAAACAGTCCATGGAGCTCATCCCTCAAGCCAAGATGTTCAGCGGGTTTTACAGGCCGTACTTCCTCGTTCCCAAGAAAGACACCGGGACGCGCCCCATTTTAGATCTGTGTACCCTGAACGAGCACCTTCGCAAGCTGCCATTCAGGATTCTCAAGCAGAGGCCTATCCTGATATTCATCAGGAGTCAGGATTGGTTCGTGCCAATCGACCAGAAGAATGCTTACTTTCATGTCTCGATTCACCCTCGTCACAGACCGTTCCTACGGTTCGCGTTCGAGGGGCGGGCATATCAATTTAGATTCCTCCCTTTCGGTCCTTCCCTGACCCCACAGGTCTTCACGAAGATCTAGGCAGCCATCCCTCAGGGAGAAAGGTGTGCGGGTACTGAACTATCTTGACGACTGGCTTATCTTGGCCACACTCGCGAGATCTGTTGTGTACACAAAGGGACCTTGTGCTCCGGCACCTAGATCGATTGGGACTTCAGGTCAACCGAGAAAAGAGCAAACTCTCCCCGGTGCAGAGCATCCTCTTTCGCGGTATGGAACTCAACTCTGTCACCAGGACCGCGCAACTGTCCGCGGTACGTGCCGAGTCGGTGTTGAATAGCATGGAACACTTCAGGCAGCCAGCGGTCCCCCTGAAACACTATCTAATAGGACTTGCCCGACGCCTCCTCCAGTGGAGTCAGCAGGTGATCCGCTCCCTGCAGGCCACACACATCCCAGGCAACCTGAACCAGACAGCCGCACGCTCTCTCTTCAGTATACTCCTCGCGGAGAGTGGCGACTCCACCCCATGCTGTCCAGCTCATTAGGATGCTGTTCGGGCAGGCGCAGGTAGACCTGTTCCCCTCCCGCGACACCACCAATTGACCGCTTTGGTCCTCCCTTTCTGAGGCCCCCTCAGCACGGATGCCCTTGCGCGCACAGCTGGCCGCGGGACAAGCCGAAGTACGCCCCCCCCAGTGAGCCTCATTAAACAGACACAGTGCTGGGCAGAGCAGCCTACCCCCTTAGGCCGGGAGAACATATGAACTATCACAGATAGCTCTAACCGGACATAGTGCTACGGGATGTGTGTAACACACCCTCTGGGGGCTGTTCAATATGATGTATTCTCATGAATTGGTTCCCACTCCTGGTAACCCATGACCTCCCCTAGGTGGACCTCAACCTCGCGGTTAACTTCTCAGTCTGCATGTCCGATGCGATCTCCCCCAACAGCGAGACCATATCTATATCCACTGTATTCCTCCCCACAGGTAGGAAGTGGCCTCTGCAGCACATCCCTAATTAAGGAAGTTGCGCTCGCCTGGTGTAAACCCGATCCTAAGGACAGGGTGTACCTATCTATCTCCAAGAAGAAGCTGGAACCCCCGTCCATCACACTGGAAGGATTCAGTTTCGCGAAAGCCTCGTGCTGACACGCCCAGTTCTGCTACCGGCGCTTCGCTAGAGATTCTGACACGATGCAACGTTGTGGCGTTTTCCATGGGAACACCATCTGTCGAGAGACCGACAGAAAAGGAACTGAGGTTACAGACGTAACCGAGACGCTTTCATTTTTTTGGTATATTTCAATAAAGCCCACATTCTCTGATATGCTTTAGCTTTATTTTCAAATATTTTATCCAATAATTACCTTAAAAGTTTTGAATTTTGTATTTTGGACACTACTGTACATCATTCAGACATTGAGAATCAAGATTGACAACAACATTGTGGTGCTCACATGTTGTCGTGTCAAACAGGAACAGAATTAGGTTGCATGTGTGAAAAGCTGGTTTAATACATGTAGTTCATGATGTTTAATGGGTTGCATGTGTTTAAAAAGGTTTTGTCTGTAATGTCATTCATACACAAACTGCGTTTGTGAAGAGCAGGAGATGATTATTGTCCTGCTGTAGTAATTGTGGGGGAAGTTTTGTCTCATTCAGGAGTTAATGAGCAGCCTTTGTGTTAATTAAGCAAAGGAAGAATAATTACATTGAGTTGTGATTGAGCGAGGGGATTTCTGAGAAGAACGGCATAAGCCATGCCCAAATGGATATACTATATATGTTGTTTTGTTGCATTTATTGTATTTTTGGAAATAAAGAGTTCAATTTGTTTATAGACATGCCTTTCTGAATTTGCAAATTAACAAATGTTATCTTTTACTTTGTATTTTGTGTTGTGTTTTTTGTTTGCTCTTTATAATCTTTTGTTTTTGGTCTGGGTAAAAGCAGAACTTCTTTAACACTTCATGAATTGTTTTAAGCTGATGACGAATCACATATGTGACCCTGGACAACAAAACCAGTCTTATGTGTCAATTTTTCGAATTTGAAATTTTAACATAATCTGAAAGCTGAATAAATAAGATTTATATTAATGTATGAGCTGTTAGAATAGGAGAATATCTGGCTGACATACAACCGTTTAAATATCAGGAGTCTGAGAGTGCAAAATATCTAAATATTGAGAATATGGCCTTTGAAGTTGTTAATCACATGCACTGTGGGAGGCCATCCACTGTGGGAGCTGAATATCCTAATGATTTTGGGCATAAAAGAAAAATCAATAATTTTGACCCACACAATGTATTTTTGTCTTTTACTAAAAATGTTCCTGTACTACTTAAGACTGATTTTGTGATCCAGGGTCACGTTTGAGTTTCACGAGTACCTCTTTGTGTGTTTCAGAACGCTTTGGGCCTGAGAACCCTTGAATGAGGACAGCACTGACACCAACTCTGCTTTCTGGTATGATCCCCACTGTTAAGAAATACAGCGTTAAATAAATTGTTGTGTTTGTACTTTGACGTCCTGCATTGCTTGAAATAGCTCGATTTGGAAGATGTTATGTCTCTACAGAGCTCTCTTAAAAATGCAGTTGTGTTTAATGTTGCAGTCAGATTCAGTTCAGTCATGAAACAGATTTAAACCTGGCTCAGACTACAGGAGTTTTAAAATCCTGACAGATTTGAAAATCTGGTTGAAGCACACACATAAAAAGAATCTTGGCAGATTATTTTATTTAAATTCTTAAACAACCTCACACTAGTCTGTGTACAACTAAATATATACTCCACATATTTTAAATATCCATAGGATCTTACAATGCACTTTAAAATGTAAAAGGAA
Source organism: Triplophysa tibetana (assembly GCA_008369825.1). Taxonomy (NCBI): domain Eukaryota; kingdom Metazoa; phylum Chordata; class Actinopteri; order Cypriniformes; family Nemacheilidae; genus Triplophysa; species Triplophysa tibetana. The sequence goes on from CM017900.1 coordinate 6,191,986, forward strand.
CTAATAGTAACCGTTTAAATGGGTTTACTATTTTTTGATGTTTACATCATATCTACATTTAAATCTCTTTTATAGCACTACAAAAATAGGTTTGCCCTTTGTAAACTTGCCTTTCTGAAAAACTTTGGGGGTTAAAGTTGTGTTTATAAATAAGACCAAAGGTAGCAAGTGCAAAAATTTAAATTAATTTATTGGAAGTTTTTTTATTTCATAATTGCACATCAATTCAAGTTTATTGATATGTTTATTTATATATTCACTATGTGCGTTGTTCCAAAGTAGCTTTACAGGAGCAAACAGGAAAAACAGAAAAACACTAAGGTAAAACACAGCACAGTGCACGCTGTTTATAGAACAAGCAAGATCATTCTAATTAATAATATCTAACTAATAAATAAATAAACATCAAAAGACTTTCTAAGACACCCAACTACAGGATAATATTAAGATTATCATACCAGAGGACGCCTCGTACGTCATCTCACCAGGAAACAAAAGTAAACAAAGGAACATCGCAGTTAATTTCACGTGATCTATTGGTCCTATTATGAAAAAAGTGTATTTCCACCATAGATGAAGGAAATGCAGCGGCTATGCAACAGGTCTAGTACCCTTTTAACTGTACTACGGCTTATCCGCGGTGAAAAGCAAATGTTTCTGAAGCAAACAGTAGCAAGGGATTTATACGTTACCGTAGCAAAACTGTGGCAAGGGGCGTAACATTCAATCCAGGAATGCTGTGTCTATGTCGCGCTCTGAATGATTCTCTTTCTGTCAGTCCAAAGCCACGGGAACGTATTTTGAGCAAGGGGTGCTATAATGCTTTTTTGCTAGTGCTGAAGTTATGACTGTGCTTTGGGCGAGCCGCTTAATGTTAATAAATAACGGAAGAAAACAATTGTCGCTGCCGAGAATAAAGATGAATGCCAATGTGATTATAAGAGACAGCATAAAAACAAACTCATATTATTGGTGTGCCTATAGCCAAATAACAATCTGTTTAACAAAACTACAAGCTGCCCGTTAGCAGTTCGCTTCTACAGTACATTTAAAACCAACTCGACTTCTCCCCAGTTCTTTTCTTTATCTTTGTGGTTGTGGTATGTTTTTGAGTATACGTTATAAAGGCGATCATGTTGTTGCCACAAGTTGTTCCTCCATCTCCACTGTCCAAGGTACCCTTGCAGGAGCTTTTGCAGTCGACATTTTTAAAGGTCTGTCAGTCATCTCCGTCACCTTGCAGATGTGTCTCTCATTGTCTGTAGCGAAAGTACCAACGTCATCACCCTGATTCAAAATCCTAAATATCAAACATGTTTAATATGATCGGGGCGGCTAAGAAGATATGTGAACGACTCACATTACGTGATAATCTGGGCCGAACCTCGTACCCGATCGAGGTTCTGGACCTGATTTTTGCAAAGATTCTTGGGGGAGGGGAATTGGGGTAAAATCTGGCCGAGAATCCTGTAATTTGAGCCAGGTTTTAAAGGTTCAGAAAAATAACTTTTCCATGCAGTTGATTTTTTCTAGCATAAACTCTGTCTAACTCTACCCTTTAGAGTTTGATTATAAGTGACAGTACTGAGAAACTTTCCTGTTGTTAGCAGACACCTTACAGAAATTTCCTTTTTTACTTGAAGTAATCTTATATTCATAACTGAGATTTCAAATGACAGACACTTCGGTTGAAACCTTGTGTGTGTGTTTGTATATATATATATTAGTGGTGGGCCGTTAACGGCGTTAACGCGCTGCGTTACTCTTAACGCGAGACTCTTATCGCGCGATAAAAAAAATGTCTCCGTTAATCTATTCTCAAAGTTGGGTTGGGAGCTGGGTCTATACTACGCAAGCTATGATGACTTTCACCTTGATATTTTAGCGCGGATGTATACATAGCTTAATTGCACTGTAGGGGGCGAGAACGAGATTTTACAACTCGCGTGATTCGCGTGATTCGCGCCGACTCATCATCTAATAACCAGGGCTTCATTCGCGTCATTCGCGCTTCATTCGCACCGCCTCATTATGTCATAACCAGGGCTTCATTCGCGCGATTCGCGCCGCAAGTCGGCCTATCGCGTCTTTGCATTGACTTAACATGTAAATCACTCGCGCTTGACGCGCCATTCGCGTTTGGTCTGAACACAACATAACGTTACTGTGAAATGACCACATCAAACGTGACGTGCTAACATGGATGCAGCTATGAAGCCGCCGTGTTTGCTTCAGGGAAAATCCCAATGCTTCCCAATGGAAACCTCTACAAGACTAAGGTTGTTTGCACCTTGTTCAATGTGGAATTGGTTTACTGTACGAAATTGGTTTACATACAGTTGATTTACTTTCTCTCAACAGGTCTAGCTTTAGTTGAAACCAGTAACTTTGTATTGCTACCTAATGTATTATGGCTCCTGTATGACATATCGCTTGTTGCTCCCTTACTCTTTGTAAGTCGCTTTGGTTAAAATGTAAACAAGACTGCAAAGAGCCCTGTAAACAAGTGCTCTTTGCAGTCTTGTTTATATGTAAACAAGACTGCAAAGAGCACTGGTAACTGATATGAATTGGGTCCCTGCTATGATAACCGCAACAATCTCAAATATTTACAGAACAAGTGGGAACCCAGTGTTCCTTTAGTTTTCCCTATATCTGTCCTGATAAGTGATCGCAAAACTAAGGCCCTCTCCAGTCGTATGGCAAAGCAATCTAATCTAATACCTTTTGGACGTCACTCTGAGAATGACAGGGGTAAAAAACTTAAAACAGTTACTATTCAATTAGCACGTTTAAACATCCGTTCACTAAAAAACAAATCCTTTTTTATCAATGACCTCATCACCAGTAACAAACATGACTTCATGTTTCTAAATGAAACTTGGTTAGATGATAGTTGTAGTGCTACAATCCTCAATGAATCTGCCCCCCCAAACTTTACTTTTATAAATGTTTGCAGATCTATTAGGAGAGATGGAGGAATAGCTGCTCTATTTAAAGATCTCTTTGACTGCAAGCAAGTTTTACTTGGTGACTACATGTCCTTTGAATACTTGAGTATTGCTTTAAAAGGTGCACCACGCATTCTGTTTACAATTATTTACAGACCTCCCAAATACTCCCCAGTCTTTGTTGATGATTTTTCAGAACTACTATCAGCTATTTCCTCAGAATTTGACTGCTTTGTTATTGCTGGAGATTTTAATATTCATGTAGACAAGACAGACAACAACACTGCAAATGAACTTTTAAATGTTTTAAAGACTTTTGATCTGATCCAGCATGTGCACGGTCCTACACACAATCGTGTGAGCTATTTATGAATGCTGTCTTTGTCACCGAGTATATCTGCTCTATGGATGTTCTCCTCGATAGCTTTAATGCAAAAGTTAAAATGCTATCGATGCCATTGCTCCAGTAAAGGTCAAGGCGATAACTGGCAGGCGTAAAGCACCCTGGAGAAACACACCCGCAGTACAAAACATGAAAAGATCATGCAGAAAAGCTGAGCGTATATGGCGAAAAACCAAACTTGAAATTCACTATTACATCTATAAAGACAGTCTGCATGCCTTCAATGTTGACTTAGGCAAAGCTAGACAGAATTTTTTCTCTAACATTATAAACAGCAAAATAAATAACACTCGCACCCTTTTTGCAACTGCAGAAAGACTAACAAATCCTCCTTGTCAAGTTCCGAGGGAAATGCTGTCTGATGACAAATGCAATGAGTTTGCAACTTTTTTCCTTGAAAAGATCAGTAATATCAGAATGGAAATCAGCAAAGCTCCATGCGGCAGTCAGGTCAGTCTGACTTCAGTACATCAGAAATTAGTTCCTCTGTCTGAATTTCAGACAATTGATCTCAAAACCCTGGAGGAAACGGTACAGCATCTTAAAGCGTCAACTTGCAGCCTTGACACACTTCCCACATCATTTTTCAAAAGAGTGTTTAACTGTTTGGAAGCAGATCTCCTAAAAATAGTTAATACCTCACTGCTCTCAGGAACCTTCCCAGAGTCCCTAAAAAATGCAGTTGTCAAACCTCTTCTAAAAAAGGGCAATCTAGACAAAACCTTACTATCTAACTACAGACCAATATCAAATCTTCCTTTTATAGGCAAGATCATTGAAAAGGTTGTATTCAATCAGCTGACCAAATTCTTGAACTCAAATGGCTACCTGGACAATTATCAGTCTGGTTTCCGTCAGCATCATAGCACAGAGACGGTGCTCATAAAGATAATTAATGATATTCGATTGAATTCTGATTCAGGCAAAATATCAGTTCTGGTTTTACTAGATCTCAGTGCTGCATTTGACATGATAGATCACACCATACTCCTACATAGGCTGGAAAACTGGGTAGGGCTTTCTGGGTTGGTACTTAAATGGTTTGGGTCATACCTTAAAGGGAGAGGTTACTATGTGAACATAGGCAACCATAAATCTGACTGGACACCCATGACTTGTGGTGTTCCACAGGGCTCGATTCTTTCTCCGCTTCTCTTTAATTTGTATATGCTCCCACTTGGCCAAATAATCAAAAAGTACCAAATTGCCTACCACAGCTATGCAGATGACACTCAGATCTAGCTAGCCCTCTCACCCAGTGACTACAGGCCTATTGACTCTCTTTGTCAATGCATTGATGAAATTAACAGCTGGATGTGTCAAAACTTCCTTCAGTTAAATAAAAACAAAACGGAAGTCATTGTTTTTGGAAACAAGGATGAAACTAACAAGGTAAACACATACCTTGACTTAAGAGGTCTAAAGACACAAAGCAAGGTAAAAAATCTTGGGGTCATTTTGGAGTCTGACCTTAGTTTCAGCAGTCATGTCAAAGCAATAAGCAAATCAGCGTACTACCATCTCAGAAACATAGCCAGAATCAGATGTTTTGTCTCAAGCCAAGATTTAGAGAAACTAGTTCACGCTTTCATCACCAGCAGGGTGGATTACTGTAATGGACTCCTTACAGGTCTTCCCAAAAAGACCATCAGACAGCTGCAGCTCATACAGAACGCTGCTGCCAGGATTCTGACCAGAACCAAGAAATCTGAGCATATCACTCCAATCCTCAGGTCCTTACACTGGTTACCAGTTACTTTTAGAATCAATTTCAAAGTATTATTAATTGTCTATAAATCATTTAATGGTCTAGGACCTAAATACATCTCAGATATGCTCATTAAATATAAACCAATCAGACTTCTCAGATCATCAGGATCAAGTCAGTTAGGGTTCACTCAAAACAGGGCGAGTCAGCGTTTAGCCATTACGCAACCCATAGCTGGAATCTGCTTCCAGAAGACATCAAATGTTCACCAACAGTAGCTACTTTTAAATCCAGATTAAAAACTCACTTGTTTAGCTGTGCATTCACAACCTGAGCACTGTGCTGGTTCACATCAACTGTAATTCTTTTTTTAATTTATTTTTATTGTGCTCTTATTCTTTTTATATATACACTCACATTTTAATCAATTTTATTGCCGTTTTATTGTTTCTTAAAATCTAAAGTTTTTGTGATTGTAAATCATTTGCATTTTAAAGATACGTTTTAATTCTTTCTGTCAATTTTATGTAAAGCACTTTGAATTGCACTTGTCTATGAAATGTGCTATATAGATAAACTTGCCTTGCCTTGCCTAAAAGCGTCTGCTAAATGTAAATGTACTGTAGGAGCTCTTCCAGTCTCAAGTGCCACCTAAACGCAAAGCATCCCGTAGCTAATGAGGAAGTAAACACAAGTACATCTTATTGAACATAATTTAATTTTCATCACCAATTATCATAGTAGAACAGCTTTCTCAAGCAGTTTGTGATGCATTTTGGAAACAGGAGATGAGCCCCTGGTCTAATGCTCCACCTGGCTTGAGAAACCCGTTCTCAAAGACTTACTTTTAGTCATTATTTGGGTAGCACACATATTCTGAATGCCTTCGGCAGAATTCAAATGAGCCATTTTAATCTAGATTAATCTAGATTAATTCCAAGATTAATCTAGATTAAAAAACAGTCATAATGCTGAGTTGCTGCTCAATTTGTCAATTCTTATTTTTTAGACAAAAAGTGTTTGTCACAGACATGAATGTGTATCATACTGTTATTTAAGTGAGGTGCGATTTACATCTAGCACATCAAAGTTTTGTCAACGATAGCAAATAACAGCGTTTTTTAAAAGAAATTGCATTAGATTCAGGATGGTGAGGGTGAAGTTGACCTTTTTCTCCAAAAAATGTCACTCTACTGAATTGAAATGGAACACAAATGCCATTTTTTGTTGACTTTTAAACAAACAGGGTGCAGACATGAGACAAAGATCCCCACACAACATTGCACCCACACAATGACTTATTTTGCTTGTCCTCATGTATATGTCGGACATTTCCTGGGGCGGGATCTTTTGGTGGGCCTCTAACATCTCACATTCAGGTCATTAGGGAATTGAGAACAGGCTCTGTCTGAAACAACAAGATGAGTGTGTGGGGTGCCATAAATGGCTCAGGAGTGGCTTCAAAAAACTATTTATTTGGGAAATTTAATAATGCGAAATTTCTCACATTATGTTCCCTTTTAATAATAGAATGCATGAGGGTTCTTTAAATATAAGTACTTTGTGTCAATGGTACTCGAGACTGTGCTGTGCATATTAATTTTGTATTTATAAACGCATACCCATACATGCATATATTCAGTGGGGGAAAGAGTTCTGGAAATGTGTACTTAAAGGTTCTGTGTGTAAGTTTAGAGGCCACTATTTGCGATGTAGGAAATTGCAAGCTACAGCTCCACCACCCCCTCCCCCTCCCAATAGAGAAGCTACGGTTGCCGTCACAGGACAAAAGGGTTCCGTAAATGATAGCGGCCATTATCGGTGGTGTTGATAAATGCAATCTACGTCTCACAGGCGAACAACAGACTGAAGTTACGGACACATGACAGAGATGTCGTCTGAGACAGCAGAGAGTAACCTTTGCAGGTCAAGTGACGAGGCTTATTTGCAAAGAAAAATAAATAAAATGTACTTAATTCATCATTTACTCTAATCGTTATGGTGAATATTATTGTTACTATTGCTTATTTTGCATAGGATTTTTTTGGCACTGTAACTTGGTTCGTAATTTACAGCCTATTGAAACCGCTTGCTAATGCTAAAGGCGTGTAATCTAACCGCAAAGTCTTAGCAGACGTTTTTCTTATAATCACAGAGTCAATCAGAGGATTTAACACAGGTAGTAAGAGGGAGAGGGCGGAGAGGTAGGTGTGTTGGAGATGCAGGCAGGGCGAGGAGAGGCAGAGGAGCTAACGTTACCCGGGAGGACCGCACAAGAGAGGATGTGGAAGCTAAGCAGTATTATAATATAATTTACACCCGATTTATGCAAATTATGATTGTAAACATGATTTCTAACTTGATTTGCACACGGCCATGCAACAAGGACTTATAGTACAATTACAAAGTGCAAAAAATTTACAAGGAAAAACGCTACTTCTCCTGATGATCAGCTCATCTATTAGCTAAAGCTATCAAACAAACACTTCACTTATATAGCGGAAATTAAACAAACTTACCGGTCCAGCAGAGAGCTGGCAACTTCGGTGTTGCTTAGCAAATCCTTTTCCTGCTGCAGTGCCCTCCATTTGGTAAAAGCCACACTGACGCTCAGTCGGCTCTTGTGCAGAGCATGTGTGGTCCGCCATTAGCGCAAATTTCACTTCTTAATGCAACAAAAAAACGTTTCTATTTCTAATAAAAAACACGAAAAGTATATTTAGTTATTGCTCTTCCTCTTCTTCTGCTAATCCTTCTATGTAGTGGGTTTGCCAGCTGCCTCCTAAACACAGCCGTAGATTAAGAACATAGTCCCGTGCATCCTTCGTTTTACGAAACGCGCTCAGTTTGTCCGTGTAGTGCTACTGTAGAAACATGGCTGTGCAATTTGATATATAACATGGAAGGGTGTGCCCGCATAAAATGGCTCATTGTAAGGTAATATAAACATTTCGGTTAATTTTGTAAGGTATTTATTAACCACTCACAACATAGTTTTGTATCATATATTACATTTTGGTAAATAAATCCTTCAAAATGCTACACACTGTACCTTTAAGAACAAGTACTGTTACAGTGCTGAAATTGTACTCAATTACAACTAAACGTACTGGTGTTAAAAAAGAAATTGAGTAAAAGTACAATTTACTCATCTCAAAAACTACTCGGAGTGCTAGTTTCCCTATGCCTTTTAGATTTTATTTAACGAATTATGAATAATTAATAATAATCAAATTTTCAGACTTAAATAAACCTACCTTGGCTTCCCTATTCAGATTATAATACAATTTTTAATTTTTCCTACTCGTTGATGGGAATTTTACATATGGACATTAGCACTAAATGTGCGTTCAGAAGATGTGCACAGGAGCGCAAATGAATAGATGTCTCTCCGCAACCGCGGCAAAACCTGCGTGCAATCCGACACTGAGCAAGTGGTCATCGCCAGTTTTGATTTTACCTATCTATTCATTTAACAACAATATCAATTGCAAAACCCGTAGAATAACCTGGGTTTAGCTGCGCTCAAATGCTCCAACTGAAACGTATGGCAATAATTTCTGTTCTGTTTCTCGGACGAGCCTTCCCTTTCCCGCAGTGACTTTCAAGCACACAAAACCGCTGTTTGATACTTGCCCTGAATTTGTGGTTAAAAATGTCTCACTATTACTCTAGGTTAACCATGAAACATTTAATAATTTTGAAGCAAAGTCCTACATATTACATACCTAAATACACAATTTTTTGTCAGAACCTCAGTTAAATTTGTTTTACTTTTAGTCAATATTCAGAAAAGTAAATTAATCGCCATCTCTATTTTAAACAAAATAATCATGATTCTCAATTTATACAGAATCATGCAGCTCTAGTACACTGATTTTAAACTACTTAAAAAAGTGAATTTCCTGAAAAAAACTCATTTGAGTATTTTTAATTCATTACTTTACACCACTGCATATATTTATGTAAAATATAACACATACAAATAAATTAACATTTGACATATTATTGGTAAATATAAATAATTGCATGTCAATATTTCTTAAATATGTATACGTAAATATGTATTTTTTATGTTGGCTCAGCAGATTGTAAACCTTTGTCTCAAATCATTATATTCGTATGTTATCAACCGTATGCACATTTTCCACAGGATATGTTCTTGTCCAGGATAAAAAAATTTGAGGTTAGGCCCTGTTGCCCATTTTACCATATCTGCTTGGACCCCGATAATTGCAATTCGCTGCTATTATATAATTTATAATATTAGATTTTCTTTTACATATTTTACAAAATCCAGATTAAGTGTCTAATCTACAATCTGGATGTTAAACGTCCTCAGAAAGGAACCTGTGCTGTATTTGTGTGATCATGTAATGAGGTGAAGGGCAGTATGTACTGTAATTCCATTTATTCAGTTCACATAGAGCTCTAGCCCTGAACCTCAGCCATTAGTTTTCTCCTGACAAATATAAGCGTGTAGATGGGTTTCATAAAAAGACCTGCAGTGTTTCCAAGTGTCAGAAAGCAGGCCTTAATTAGCTCCTGAAAGAGCATTGCATAGCCACAGACACATCGATACGCTCTTGTATAAAGTGTGTGAGCATCCGCAGTGCGCACATGTAGCACCGGAACATGTTTGAACAGAGACTCCTGTTGGCTGAAATGAGACACACCATTTCAGTCTCAGATGGTAGTTTTGTCTAGTTCTTTTCTGTATTCCAAATGAGATGTATAAAAGCAGCTTTTGCACACTTCAACAGATGATTTATGACAAAAGTGAAGTGTATTTTTGATGTTATAAAAAGCATTTTGTCCCAGTGTGTATTTGTGTCCCGACTTTTCAGACGCATAATCAATTTGGTTTTCTTTGATGTATTTCTAAACAGGAAGTTTGGGTAAGTCATTTAGGGGCAGTTTTCATTTTTCTAACAGTAGCGGCTTTCGACTTGCTAGACGGTTGCTGGAGGTATTTGACAGAGACATTCTTATAGACTAGACGAACTAGAGAGCATTTGATTGGACAAAAATCTTTTAGGAATTCTTAATGTTTTTATTCCATCTCAATGGAATGTAAAGATTTAATGTTCTTACGTTTAGTCCATTGTCCATGTTGAGGTTTAAGCTAGCTCACCTACAATCACAAAGTGGATAGATTTAGAGTCATGGTGAATTTTCTTATCATCTTTCAGCCGACTCAATATTTCACATATCTGAAATTTCACACTAGATCTGTGTGGCTGCTGCAGCTGTTTAAAGATAGACAAGCCATGTGAATTCAGTCAGAGAAAATATTGGCATGTTTTGTTTCTATTTAAGGCAGACTTTGTTAAAGAAAACAATTAAACTAGTGTGCCATTTACTTAACAATGCTGCTTTGTTTTGGATTTATGTTTATCAATGAGCACAGTCTTTCTCCGGTTATGCTTAATAAGCTGATAACAAGTAAGGTCATATAAACAAGTAAGCAAATGTGACCTCTGCATTTAACCCATCCAGTGAGTAGTGAAGAAATGCACAGCAAGTAATGAACATACACAAAAAACGTGGATTTTACATTCAAAAACATCTAAATAAATAAGTATTGCTGTAAGTAAGCTGTTTTCTACACAGGTTTTGAGGCCAGCTCTACAAACGCTCGGTTTTAATGGGCACTGAATAAAAACAATGAAATATTAAAACAATGCCTGATTACCTAATGTACAAAAATCTGGTTGCGTCAAGCGTATAAAAACCACAATCCTTAAGGACTTATAAAAATTGACATATCACTACTCTCCCATTTCCCCAAACGAGGCTACTGCTTCAGTTATTGGAGTTACGGAAATAAGACAAAAAATTTGCACAATTCCCATTAAGTATGGAAGCAGTTAACACAGATATACGTCAATAGGGACGTTATTTATAAAGTTGAAAACGGCCACTGCTTTGATTGGATAGCAGTTTGCGTAGTTGGAGCCTTCTATAAATATGGTTAGAGACTTAACCTTAGGTAACACATTATCTGGAGACCTCCTGTTATTTGTAAATGACCTCCCCACGTTAGTATTTCATGTGACGCAATCGCACGGCATGATTTTACTCAAATTTACTGACTTACTCCCCGAATGTGATGGCAAGGCTTTGTGTATAGTTTGTATAGCCTATAGTTGTATTGCGTTTAATGATATATGATTGTACCTGTCTGCACTTGAGACCCGTGATCGCGAACTGGAAGAAAGGATCACTGCGGGTCTTAAATGTGACCAGATTTTCTTGATAAATAAACAAACGGGAGTCTCCCGGTAATTTATGGATATCACCCAGCCCCCAAAATAATCCCAAAACACTTCAAAACAGCCTCCATTATTTGCAAATGGTGTCAAATTATATATGAGCCCAACAAATCACAGAGATGGCGATTCGCACGGGCGTAAGATCATAGACAACCTCTGCAAGTATTACAAATGACTAGAGGTCCCCAGGTAATACTCATCTCGTGCGATAGTGCTCGGGGCACATCAAGCGATCTCTAACAAAGCATAGTGATGCATAGTATAAAAATGTTTTACTCACATAAGATTGCTGCACCATTCCTATCGGATCCAATATTCACGACACATCACTGCTTTTAAATTTTAGTCATTCCACAAATCCAGCGTCGATCTCTACCTTGTTCAAAAAGGAATCCTCCGAGAAATGAAACGAACAAACGCTTCATGTTTTCCCACATAAACTGGAACGTCTTTAAAAATAAACTTTAACCCTGCATTACTAATGTCGGAATCCAAAGGAAGATTATGCAGCGACTGTATTCTTCCACAAACAGGGGTGGAACACTAATTTAGCTATCATTATCAGCATGTCTGTTTATTCCTTGCTCGCTCTATCTAGTTCTGCACCACTTCAGAATTGTCATGTGCGAACCAGTGGGCGGGGCTAGAGTAGTCATCATTGATATTTTTCTATGGAGGCGGTGTTCAACCTATATATGTCGTCATAGATAGGTGGATTCCAGAACCTGCCGTTCGCTGGGCCTGGTGTCAATAACAGATGTCATCTCAGTAACAAGGGCGTTTTCAGTTCTAACACTAACATGATGTTCGCGTGAATACGATTACCTATTATATAACAAAAGTTCGGGTAAAAATTGTGATTTTAATTCATGCCTCCTTTAAGGCATGTCAGGGCACATATTTTTCAGTAAAAACAACTAAAAATTTCATTTAGTCTGGAAATAGTTTTACGCCTTTGTCTTTGAAACAGGGCATAAATTGTGCATTTTGGGTAGAGAATGACGTCAAGAGAGAAAATCGGCCTTCCATCATAATTGGCACATTTTGGCAGTGACCCCCTCATGTGTGTGTCCCAGCCTGTGCCCTCCAGCAGATTAGCAGCATGTGAAGGGAACACCATTGATTTCTTATTGGCGCCAAGCTGTTACACACCAGCCAACTCACTTTTTTTTCCCTATTTTACCAGCCAGGAACTTTAAAAATAGCCAGAGCGAGGAATAATGGTGAGCTCCTGATGGGGGTTAGGGTTTTACCTTAAAGTGGAGAGAATATAAGTGCTAACCATGGGCTGCTCGTATGGTGTCATGCACTCTTGTTGCATTCAGACGCAAGGAAGTCCATTGTTGCTGCCTGCAATGATGAAGCAACAGGAAGCAGTCAGACAACTTGTATCAGCTCCATCTTCTTGTTTGCTTACTTTATGAATAGTGTCTCAGCCATAATGACAAGACTAATAAATTGATCGTATCTATGGCAATCTTTTGTTTACCTAGACTTTAATCAAAACCCATTTAACAGGGTATTTTGCTTGACGTTTCTGTACATAAGCATCTGACAGTTTTATGGTTTTGTAAGGTTACTACTTATCTTTTGACTGGCCATCATTTGTTGAAGATTTATAGACATGCTCATCCCATTGTACAGTAAGTGATTGGATCGTGTCCGCACTCCCCCTTTTCCCATTCTAAATATAGCCTCCTGTGATCAATAAAAGTCATGCAGGCAGTGGTTTAACAATTTGTCTATTGGAATCACAATCCAACATGTAATCAATAACATTTTAAAGCCAGCTCGCTTTTCAGTCCCTCGTGCCTTAATATGCGTGACAGTCAAAGTATCTCTTTCTATCTTTCTGCCCAAATCTATCCTTCACAAGCACCCTACAACTCATCACAAGTATTGAGACCTTTGGTGATAAAGCTGGACGGTATGACGGTTTAGACCAGTAGTAATGAATAGAAACAAATATTTACAGACACAGTACGCTTAAGTTTGGTTTTGTGTCCATTTAACTCAAGCATCTACACTGTAATTGTAGGGGTCGGAATCATAGGGTACATCACGATACAATACAGTTTGCGGTACATGCCTCACGATACTGATAATATCATGGTGTCACAATTCTATGATAATCAATCTATTGTTTGGCAATTCTTTAACAATACATCACAATATCTGCCTAGCTAAGAAAACAAAATGCCCATGAAAAGGAAAAGTGCAACATTTATAGGGTTGCAACAACTAATCAATAAAATCGATAATAATCAATAATAAAATTGGTTTTCAACTAATGTTGTACTTTGTGGTTGCGGCTCTCCATGCGGCTCAAGATGCACAGTTTTAAAGTCAGACGTATATCTCAGTGCATGCGCCTCTCCGTGCAGCGTCAGGTGCACAGTTTTAAAGTCAGACCTGTTTTGCATGTATTTCTTCAAGCTGCGCAGTTTTAAAGTTTAAAGGGGAAAGGTGTTTTAAATGACTAAATTAAAGATAATGTAAGTAAAACCCAATTTGTGGCGTTTGCCCTTTGCAAAGTACATAATAGGCTGATTACCCTGATTTGGTGGTTGTAGAAAGATTCAAGTATGGAAGGAAGGAGTCGGGAACCGGAAGACATATCAAAACATTTATTAAAGTAAAATAACAGCCGGCGGCCCCTCACGGACGACCGCCTGCTAACAAACAAACCAAAACATAACAGCCGGCGGCCCCTCACGGACGACCGCCGGCGAACAACAACAACAGTAAAACATGAATACATATACAAACACTTCGGGCCCGGTCCTCTCTCTTCGACGCACCGGTCGCCATTGTTTCTTTATATGCTCCCAATCTCCTACGTGATGCGAGGCCGGTGCGCGCACCACTGGCGCTAATTAACAATTACTTACCGGCCTCGAACCACGGTCTCACCCCGCCTACTCTACTACAGTGGTTTATTTATTTCAGAGGTGGGAAGTAACGAAGTACATTTACTTGAGTACTGTACTTAAGTACACTTTTGGAGTATTTGTACTTAAGTATTACTTTTTCTGTTTACTTTAGGGTTAGCGTTAGGGTTACATTCATTACATTTGAATGACAAATGTCTCACTTTTCATGGCACAAAACAATTATTTTCTTGGCCGACCCTACCCTCGCTCCCACATTTGGAGAGACTATTGTCAGTTCCTTCTAATATGAAACACCTGAATCAACTTTCCAGGTGTGTAAATTATGGAGAAATTCACAACATTTTGGGCGAAGGCTAATGAGTTCAGTTCTGTATACCTTTCCCATATCTGATTTACTGATTATAAGCAAAAGAAGTAATTAAAAAAATTTCTACATGAGTAATATTTGAAGTCAATTAAAAATGTTATGCAGAAATTAAAACATTATCTTTGCAAACTGACACATTTGAAACATTTAACACTTATACTGGCACATCTCTAAATTTATAGCCACTTATTTAAACCTGGGAAAATTTTAGTTTTATCCATCTTAAATAAAATAAACCTAAAAAAAACATTTCAGTGCAGCAACTTGCATTAAATCTAAGCACATTAACGTAATTCACAAATATGCATAGAGAATAATTTATTTTACACAAAATCCTTAACTCTTTCTCCGACTAGTTTGTTCACGTTTCACACATTTGTGGGTTAAGCGCCACCCAATGGAGCCATGATGTAATAACGCTTGGAAAAATATTCAGAGCGTCTTGTTTTATTAATTCATTGAAATATCGATATTTACAAATTGCATCGATTCTACTATCTGCACGGAGAAGGACGATGATAAACCAGTGTAACGATATATTTCCACAACCCTAGTAAATCGTAAATAAATTAATGAAAAAGTGCTCTTTTATACAACCCTGAATGTATTTAAAGACTATGTACATTTTTAGTTCTATTAATTAAAATAGTCGTTTTTTATTTTATTTTTAATAACATTATTTCGCCTTTAAACTAATATTTCTTACGAAGGTCTTGTTTGTCTTTAGAGTTTACCAGATTCACATGTTGTTTAAATTATTAAATTTACTATATTGTAACAAAGTTTCACTGACGCGAAATTACTTTTACCATTGTCATAGGCAGAAATCGTTGGGGGCTCAGGACCCACACCATCTGATCTCCTATAGGGCAAAATAGAAAAAAGTTTCAGAAATATAACAGAGGGAAAACGTAGGCTGTCAAGGCCATTTTATTCACTGTAACCATGGGATGATTTGATTATTTTCTCTTGAATACAGATATAATGATGAGTCATTAATAAATTAGTCATGACCAAACAATAAAGAGAACTGATTTTTTAATGGCTAATACATAAGATTGCTTATTTAATACCGTAGCTTGTTGGATAGTAAGGCATCCACTTCAACCGACACAGCAATAAGCCTGTGATAAAATGATAATACACTAATACTGTAGCGTTGTTTCTACTGTTGGGTTGGGTTTTTCATGTCCCCTTCAAAAACGTTGTTATTTTTCTGTTGAATGAAATTCACAAGGAAATTTTTGTTATATGACCCACCCCTATTTAATGGTCGTTTTAAGACCAGGTCCAGCAGCTGTTCTTTTATTGGTTGTTGCTCTTTTAAATGCCTAGTGGCACTGCTTTCATCACATCCTATTGATTCAGCTTTTTGGACATGTGAGAGGAAGATGTAGGGTGGCAGAGAGAGAGAGATAGAGAGGAAGAGGACAGTCTGTTTATACAGGACAGGGCTGAAGGTTGCCGCTCTTTGGATTCTGATTTTTTTCTCTTGGCAGGACAGTATACGGAAGCACGCTGATCTCCCAGAATGACGAGTGCTGCACCTTCCCGGAAACCGTATCGCAAGGCCCCTCCTCAGCACCGCGAGACGCGTCACACTGTGCCGTCATTCCGAGAGGAAGTCAGCGAGAGTGTCCTGCCATCCCCTTGCCCTGCGACATCAGCCCAGCCTGACTCCTTCCAGGTAATTTTACCTCAAAATCATGCACCCATTTTGCAGCGAACGCGCTTTACGGACTCTTATCCACAGAGCCCTGAGAGACCTGTGTGGTCACAAGTGTCCGACAGTGAGCTGGAAGTCTCCAGCCTGTCTAGTTCCGAGTTTAAAATCCTCCCCATGTCGCAAATCTTCAGCCATGATTCTGTCTGTACGAGACTTCCTTCCAAACCTCAGCGGCAACAGAAAATGGATAGTTTTATTATTCGCAGTGAAGATCAACTGGTGCTCTCATCTGATCTCACCTCATCTGAAGACTCCCAACAGGGCATCCGAGGCAGGTTGCAATCACACTCCAGCAGGAGTGTGGAGCATTCCTCGGTCTTCAAAGAACAAGCAGACATACTTGTACCCAGGCGAGAGAAACATCCACCCCATGCCGTTTCTTTGATTCATGCCCATCCACCCAAAGGCATTCTCAAGCAGTCTCACCAGTTAGGAGTTCAAGCTTCTGACAGTCTGCGCAAGTCCAAGTCGGCAGAGACGCTGGACCGGATGCGAACTCATGGACATAGCAGGAAGAGCGTGTCCTTGGAGAGAGGCGTTGGGTTGTCTCCCATAGGGCGTGCTGGATCCACATCATCTACATCTCCCAGCTCTGTGCCTCCTGATTGGAAAATACCCCTTCTAGAAGAAAAGATCAAATTTTCCCACTTCCTCGATGAAATCACCCACCGGGTCCTAAGCCCGGCCAGTCTTAAGATGTTGGGTAGCAAGTTGCCACCAGCTTCTTCGAAAGGAAACCAAACCAAGCAGCAAAATAATCCCCAACATTCTGGATTAAGGGATCATCAAGACAGAAATCCAGAGAGGGGTCGACCTTGGGAGAAGTGGGCCGCCCAGCCTAACCGAGCATTAGGGGAAATCAAAGGAGGGACGAGCTAAGACGTGGCATATGTCAATGGACAGTCCAGAGAGGGTGTCAGAAAAACAACATACTCAACGGTCGGGGGCTCATCCTAAAGATATAGGCCCAATTTATAGCTGGGTGGGGGGCAGCAATGGTTCTGAATTGGATGACAGGAGTACTCAAGCGGTTCAACGGCAGTCTCAACCCCGACAGGTGTCCCATATAGAGATCAGACCCCAGCAAAAACACAACATTGATAAATCAGGGATGCCAAAGGGTGAGATTCCAACCATTCGTGTGGAGGGTGAAAAAACACCAGAATCTAAAGCTTTTAGCATTTTATCACAGATCAAGGTATGTGTTTGACTTTGTCTGATATTGTGTACAAACTGCTTCTGCATTGAATATCGTATTTAATGCACATTTGAACAATTATGCCTCAGTGTTCAATGTAATTTAAAGAAGTAGGTCATCCAAATAGTTTTAAATTCTGCCCTCATTTGCTCACCCTTATGTCATTTCTGATCAGATATTGTTTTGCGCAACATAATAGTCTAAATGTTGACAGACATTGTTCCACAATAAGCTCCAAAAAGGACAAAGAGGGATATAAAAGTTGTAAAAAGCATATCTCTGCTAAATCTTTTTAAAATCCTAAAACATATTTTGGTCACATTGTATATTGTTAAATGTAAAGACTAATGTACAGTTTGGTAGCCCCTTGTCTCATTATTATTATTATTATTCAAAACTTGCAGCGTTAAAATCCTTTAAAATAACAAATTCTGTTCTCAGAAAGTCATTCAGGTTTGGACTAACCTGAGGGGGAGTAAATTAACTGATTATTCGCGCGAACTGTTTCTGTCAATGTAGGAACATGACCAAAATCCACATCTGACTGTTCTAGAGATGCTTGCTGAAGCATATAAGCACCCACAGATGTATTTCTTCTAACAAGACTGTTTGCAAAAACAATTATCACCAATTATCACTTCTCTTACAGCTTTTTGTGAACTTTGTTCTTTACAGTTTAATGTGGATCACAGATTTTGCTTCAGCAACAACAAAACTAGTCGGAGTTGTTTGCAAGCTTACTCTAAAAAAGCGTTTCAAAAGCATTTTTCAGAAATCATGTCCATTTTCCGCCCTGTGGGATTTGGTGGCTGTTTATCTGGCAGAGAAAACAGGCTGTCAGAACGATTTCATAGCTTCACTAGGCACGTGCCTATTGACCCATTCGACAGAATCCATGGCAGACTATGTTTAACGCTTCTGTTCTATCATTTCTTTTTTGTAAAAAAATTTCAGCAATTATCAAGTAAATTTTCCAGAAAGGCCAGAAGTCATTTCTATAACTATAATACTCCATTGATATTTCAATTATGTATGTATTATATCTGAACTTGAAGCTTCCCATCTAATAATGTAGAAAATATTTATTTTGAAGCTTTGATGTTTAGAAACTGTTGTAACCATTGATAATATCAGGTCAGAATGTACTTTAGAGTGGGTTTATGTATACCCTTTTAGAAAAAAAATAGCAGCGTTTCAAGGGTAGGCTATATGAAATATTTACTGGAATGTACATCTGTTCTTTTAACACTCAAATATTCATGTGTAAGGCGATGTTCAGTATGCACATACTAAATTGGTATTTTGTCTTACAGGAGTCCTTATCAGATGCTGACAGGATCAAGTAAGTCTTTCATTCCCCACTCTATGACGTCTTATAAAATATCAATGCTAGTTTATTTCTTGTTTCAATGCTGCTTTTGCATACATTACATTACTTTTGTATTAGTCATGATGTCCTTTAAAGTGTGCCACTTAAGTGTAAGGTGTTATGCGCCACGACACCTGACCTGGATCAAAGCTGATTATAAATTGAATCTTGGTGTCGTTTGACCTAGTTGGCCAGGAGCCAATCAGGTGAGGACACATCTAGATGATATCATGAACTGATTAACCTTGAAACTCCCAAGGGTTGGGGAGGTTTGGGTTTTTGGAAGTTGTTGAGCAGGAGGAGTCTCCCAAGTACCCATCTTTTGATAGCAGCAGACTTTTTCCACCATCTACCCCTCAGGTGCTCACTGGGGTACTCAGTCAGATTCGCTTTTATCATTGAAATCTCGCCCTCTTTCCAGGGATTTTAGGGATTTTATTCTTCAACAGCAACCAGCAGGAGACGCATGATCAGTGATGAGGTTCTCCTTTCAACACAGCGATTCCAATACCTCTACTTCACATTTTTTGTACTGCATTAGCTTTCATGTTCTCTTCCCGTTTGGTTCTCGCTCATGTGATGTTGAAGCGCAGGATGCAGTCAGACAGGGTGTTTATTGATCGGCCTAGTTGTGTGCCTGATGGGTGTAAAGAGCAAACGGTGGATGGAGTCCGAGGATGGGTTTCTCCATCATGTGTTTCCATCACCCTCATGGTGGAAACCTCAAACAGATCTGGGGCTATTTTTGAAAGCTTAGGTTGTGTGTTCACCTAAGCAGTTTTCCTATTGCCAGCATGTGTGTTCAGTTGTTTGTATTTCATGTATTTATATACACAAAGTAAAAAATGCATCAATGTCAGTTTTTACTCAGCCGTCCAATCACAGAGCAGGAGTGGCAGGCCTAATGTCATCCTGCAGTCATATCCTACTTGGACAACTGCATGTCTGTGTAATCAACGACAAAAAACTATGCATTAGTTAATATGTCTGTCTCAGACTCTCCATTTAGGTACTTCACAGTATTCACAGACTACCACAATGTTCATATTTTTTAAAGTCAGTGTTAAGTTAAAACTGCGCATGCACACTTTTGTGACCCCAACTTAACTTCCAGTACACATTCACAAACTGTAGCGTGCCTGTAGATTGTTTATTAGTAAGGCATCCACTTCAACCGACACAGCAATAAGCCTTTGTGAAATGATAATACACTAATAATAATAATACACCTCCAGGTCCAGCAGCTGTTCTTTTATTGGTTGTTGCTCTTTTAAATGCCTAGTGGCACTGCTTTCATCACATCCTATTGATTCAGCCTTTTGGACATGTGAGAGGAAGATGTAGGGTGGCAGAGAGAGAGAGATAGATAAAACAATAAAATATTATAATGTTTTCGGTAAAGTCCTAAATGTTTTATTACCATGCCGTGTAACAATCCCCTAGGGGTCGTTTACATTTTGCGTCTTAATACCTTAGAATAAGGTAGAGTGCGACCAGTTTGAAATAATCAGAGCCGTTTGAGGGATAGGGAGAAAAAAAGTCTATGCAACTCTGAAAGTCTCCCTGTGATTCAACAACAGACACACATTAGGCCCCTATCATGGTCTAAACCAATCAGAGATAGTGAAGGGCGGACCCCCCTCTGATTGGACATGGTCCAGACATTCTTTTACGTGTGTGTACCAGAGGTCGCGTTAACCGAAAATTCTCTTGTCATTGACAGATTTTTTTACCAGTGACAGAAAAATCTGATGGCCCCCCGTCATTCTGGGCGGATTACAATGAGGGCAATTTGTAAATTCCCATTTCTCTTCAACGTGATATGCTCGCGAAGCGACCTGCTTGTTTTCACCAGTCATTGTTACTGACTAGAAACATGTGATGCGATCTGGGAAACCTGTCGGATGTCACGTTGGGATGCGGGAAAGACAGTTTACCTATCAAAGTAAACCACATAATATGAAGAATGAAGGAGTATCAATGCACATTTCCCACCAGTCTTGTGTAAACTATGGCATGTTTTTTTATACAATTTCCAGTGGTTATCCCCGCTCCGCTGCTCATGTGAGCCGGACCGCGATCACAAAACATACAAGGGATGATCAAAAATCCAGACACTATGCACATGATAAACAATGTAAAATTTGCTTCACTGCTTATAAGTTGTTGTCCGTAATGTTTGTTAGTTTCCTTGTGTAGTGATAATGGCAGAGCTCTCGTTCTTTAAGTGTGCCCTGCACCATTTTCCTTACTTTCGTTTTATTCAAACGGTTTTGTACAGTATTTTTATGGACTTCAACACTAGGAAATGTTTAATTTTCATCACTGAACTTTAAACACGTTTTCTTCAAATTCCGTTCCTGAACATCATAGCGCTTCAGTCGACCTCAGCCACATCCTGAGTTACATACACAAGTTATGAGCAAAATAAAAACTGATTTGGAAAGGGCTTGAATATGGTTTCAAAGACTGTAATAGACCTATATAAATTTGCACCCTGTGTTGGGTTTTCCCAGATCTAATCACATATGAAAATAAAGATTAAAAGGTTAAATATATAAATGAATATAAACAACAACGGCTTTATTGGGTATTCGGGTGTATTAAAATACAACAAGTTCCGAGACGCAAGTACAGCGTGATGACGTCACGAACATACTAATTACCACCTAACGCCAACCTTGCACCATAGTGACGGGTAATAATAGATTATGACGGATTTTGTTCGAGCCTGTCAGTAAAAATTATGTACAGTAAAGAAGTGAAGCCATGTTCTAAGTTCATCATTTTTAATGTGGACATTAAAAATAAAGTGAACTGGTAAAACCAGTTAAATGTTGTATGCGCTAAATTCGATACGGTCGAAAATTTGGGTGCACCTAACTTTCGTGCTATAGCACCTAAGAAAGAAAGTGTGGCGCACCATTGCAACCATGGCAAAAAGATAGTCTAGAGCTCTGTTATATCTACGTACAGAACGACCCAACATACATTGAATTCGCCGCCATGTTTTGTACAGCAGCCCTAAACAGACAAACAACTCTACAATGCCACTCCCCTCCGGTAAAGTGGTGAAATGAATCGTCAGATCGTACTCCACGATTTGGAATGCATGTGACCAGCGGTTTAAATGTAAGTTTATTCATCATAGAGTTAGAGAGTAAAACATGCTCTCTCACGCTCTCTCTCTAGTATCTGGAGGAGTACAATATTAAAGCGGTTTCAGATAAACAATGAAGCTCAAAACTGCTCCGTCACACAGCTAATATTAGAACAAAAACAACAACAAGGATGGTACATCTTATCATTTTTGGGTACATCGCCTCAGTCTGCGTAAGAGAATGCAAAACGAACAAACATTGTGGCCTTGGTGTGTATGTACGTGTTCGTAGGTCGAGTCAAGGAATGAACAAGAAAGCCATAGATGGACAAAGAGTTGATGACCTATGACATGTTTTGTGTATTTCCAGACTGTTTGCTGTCAACCTTATGTTCTCCGACATATTTTCTAAAATTGTTGTGGGCCTTTGGTCCTTTTACAGGGATTATATTTTGGTCCAACCAATCACGGAAGGATGTAGTAATAATGCGGTTTAGTTGACTCAGTTAGCATAAATGTCACTGTATTTGAAATGTAAAGCAGGTCTGCCTGTGGAACTCCTTGAGAGATGAAGCTGACTTCTGCTGGCAAAACTACAAACTATTTTTCTTCACAAAATTTTATTCTATTAATTATATTCCTGACTCTCAGAATTCTTTCATCATAACTGGTCTATTGGTCTTTCACTTTAAACATTAAAATCCACAGATCTTTTATTTTATGCAATAAATAAGACATTGCAATTTCTACTGTCTTTCTGATGCCCGCATGATCTCTTGCCTGCGTCAACATGAGATCGGCATCTTTTTGTGCTATGGGGGCCAACGTCGTGTATGTATCGAGCGATTCGTTGCAAATCTATAATACAACGCTTATGGCCGCTGTCAATCAAAATCAGCAACTTTAACTGTGAAAGAGCCAGTGCGATGAAAGTAGCTACATGTTTACTATTTGATAACTGTTTTATCATAGAAATGTTAGGGCCATTCACATGTTGCTCGTAAAAACACGTGCAAACATTGGCTGCGCCGCATTTTCCCACTTTATTTTTTTTTTCTTTGTTATATATCAGTTTTTTTCCCCTTTATTCACTGGGACACTAAGAAAATACACGAAAGCTTTGTTTAGAGACATGGGAGAGGGTCCGTCAAAAAGACACTTGAGATGGGAATCAAACTAGGATTGGGCTGAAAATGCACTGTCACTATGTACTGGCGCATTAACCACAGGGCTATTGACGCCGATGCTTACTCTCCCTTTTTACTTCTTACTCTCCAAGAATGACACGGACACAGAAGTGCAGTTCAATCAAAGTCCAACGTTTATTGAATATAGGTCCAATAATAAAAGAGAAAATAACATGTCATGGAAAGATATGTCATGGAAACATACCAGACCTTTTAGTTAGTTAGAGTTAGTTCCTTGTTCTTAGAAATACCAGACCTCTATTAATATTGTTAGCAAAAGGCAGCACGATGTTCTGGAATATTCTGTTAGCTTGGTCAGCACTTTAAATCACGTAAGATTAGACATAATTCGTGAGCAATAATCATTGAAATACATTTCACATAATATGTGGGACACAGGCAAAACCCAAATTCTCAACACATATGTGGAGGTCTCTGGGATAAGCCCCGGATATCCACTCACTTTAAAACCGCCCCTGGTTGAAGGTAATGTTTTATACGTTTCTCACTCTACATTCTGAGTCGTTGTAAAGTAGTGCTAAAATAACATTGCTAAAACTAAACTTTGCTTCATAGTAAAACATAAAAAAAACCTTAATAACAAATTCTTTGTCTTTCTATGTTTTTATTTCGCTTCAGATGTATCATGAATTTCCATTAATTTTGTCTCTTCATTTTTCTCGAAATGTATTTTCTCCCCCTCTCTGTGAGATTCTCTTTGCTAATCTGCATAAAGCAGCTTTTTAACAGCCCTGAAAGCAACAGACATCTATTCAAGAAACGGTGACTGACAAGACCGTCTTCGCAGTGAGAGCAATGTTTGCCATTACAGTTCTCATCCATAAAATGTTTTGAGCATTTCTGAACATATTTTAGGGTTCTAAAGAAACTATTATGTACAGTCTGACTCGCACGTTTCATTAAGCCTCTTTTATGACATAAAAATTTAAAAGGGAAACATGCTTTCAAGAATGTGAGGTCGCTTGTAAGCACATGCTCTCTTCACTTTTTACATTTACAAGAATTGTACTTTGTCTTTTACTTTGTTCTTTTGCTCTCTTCGTGAAGTGAACATGTGCCTGAGAACAAGCAACTGAAAGTGAGTTACATTGCTGTATTTTTAGTGCAAAACCGTTGCCCTCTTCTCTGCCTATAGCATGAATCATTCATGTTCCTATTTCTTTGCTGTTGCTTTCAGCAGTTTCACATGGCAGGCGTATGTGTGTAAGTGACCTTTTCTCTGCTTCCATCAGTCTGAGATGTAAAAGCAGCCCTGGAAAAGTAAAGACAAGTAAAAAATGTGTTGGGGAATTTCAGGAGCCCGCATCAATGAAACATTTAGTGTGTGTGAGCTTTTGGATGTAACAGTAGATTAAGCTGTTGAATGGAATTCGATTCCCAGTGAACGTCTTTGATCACTCACTGTCGGATGACAATGTACAGATGGTTACTTTGCTTTTGGCCCTATTTGTTAGCGATTCTTTAACTATGAAAATTCCAATTTTTATATCAATGTTAACGATGCTAATTTGGAAGGTCAGTGAAACTTAGTGATGTTCATCCAAAAATAAAAATTCTGTCATCATATCTTCACCCTCTTGTTTTTTTCAAACTTGTATGACTTTCTATCTGGTTACCAACATTCTCCATTTTTTTATTCATTTTTAATTGGTACGCATGTGGTTAAAGATAATAGTGTTTTATCTTCAGTCGCTAATGCAGACATATGTACCTGCCAGATCCCTACACTCTGTAAACGAATGGCGTCTTGTGGTGCCATCGCAAAAAGGTAAAAAATCTCTCTCGCGCACCTTCTCCGGATCTGTTCCATCCATGTGGAATGATCTGCCCGCTGCTACAAGATCTGCAGATTCTGTAGCCATCTTTAAGAAACGTCTGAAAACACATCTCTTCCGTCAACATCTGACTGATCTGTTCTGACTCTATTTTCTATTTTCCCCCAAAAAAATGAATGAATGAATGAAAGGTTCTGTATACTGTGTTAGGTTATATGAGACCAGTCTTCTTTTTTGATTGCACTTATGCTTTTGTTGTACTTATGCTGTCCCAATTGCTTCCATTGCCTACCCCACCTGTAAGTCGCTTTGGATAAAAGCGTCTGCTAAATGACTAAATGTAATGTAAAATGTGTTTTCAGTTTAGTGGGGTACTTTTATTTAATTCATCTGAAACTAAATGTGAAACGTTGGACTATCATAGAGAAATTCTCAAGCGTCCTTCTAGATTAAAAGGGTGAAAAATATGTCTTGGCATGACATGTTAAGCTGCCAAATATGCAAGTTATGTATTGAAGAGCTATGGCGATTGTTTTACGATATGGTATTTAAATCATATTGATTGAGCTGCCAACTAAATAAAAGTTTAGACTTTTATATTTTTTTGCTATTCAGTCATTTAAATTTTTATTCATTTGATAAGGTTTCATTAAACCTTGAATGTCAGTTCTATAACATTGTTTTGCAGTATTTACAACAAAGAAGTCATTACAAATTCTTAGTGCTTTAGAAATAAATCTATTATCTAAATTTCATTTTTTAAGATAATGATCAAAGTAAATATGTCATTGTTTGTTTTAAATATTGTTAAACATCCAGGATCGTGTATAATATTGAAACGTTTATCTTTACACCCCTACTAAAAACAAACCAAACACCTTAGCAACTATATGGTAATGCATTGGCAACCACCCAAAACGGCATAGATCGATATGCTTGTTAGTCTGACGTTTCCAGGTTAGATGCCAAATGCAATCATGAAATAAATATAATGTACACTAATGGCGTGCTAAAAAACAACCAAAACAATCACAATCCTAGATTGTAATCTGTAGTGTACATCATGAATTTATATACAGTATAAGTTTTGTTTAAAGGTTCAGTTTGTTGCATTTTGAAGGATTTATTTACCAAAATGTAATATATGATACAAAACTATGTTGTGAGTGGTTTATAAATACCTTACAAATTAACCGAAATGTTTATATTACCTTAAAATGAGCCACTTTATGTATATAAACTGCGGGCACACCCTTCCATGTAATATATCAAATTGCACAGCCATGTTTCTATAGTAGCACTACACGGACAAACTGAGCGCGTTTCGTAAAACGAAGAATGCACAGGACTATGTTCTTCTTCTACGGCTGTGTTTAGGAGGCAGCTGGCAAACCCACTACATAGAAGGATAAGCAGAAAAAGAGGAAGAACAATAACTAAATATACTTTTCGTGTTTTTTATAAGAAATAGAAACGGTTCTTTGTTGCATTAAGAAGTGAAATTTGATGACTGTGTGCAGAATCGCGGAATGATGGGTACAGCTTATACATCAATTAGACGGGAAAGAGGAATCATGTTCGCGGAAGAAGTAAAGCAATAAAGTTTTATAAATGTTGCGTTTGATGAAATCATTTTATTTCATTATAATGAATTTGACCCGAGTAATGTAAGGTTTAAAACTAAATTGTTAGTCATAGATCAGTAATTGTTGATGATGTGATAACACTGTGCAATTTTAAGTGTTGAAAGTTATTTTGAACGTAGCCACATTTTGCAATAATGCTATGCGGACCGTGGGTACAAACTACTTCCGCATCTGTCTACGATAGTGTCACGCGGTTGCTATTAGGGATGGGTGAAGAATTTCGAATATTCGATAAAATTTCGAACAATGTGTGCGATCTTAAAAAAATCTTTTTTTTTTCACGCGCAAGGCGTTCATGTAACCAAAGGGTGGCGCTGCCAATAACGACACCCCTTAGACCTAAAGGCTGTCAATCAAGAGACAATAGAGGAAAACATTCTCACGACAGTTGCTCTAATTACTAAGATGGTCGCTAAGCATATGCTTCCGATCAGCTTTGTCGAAGGAGAGGGTTTTAAAAATCGTATGGAGTTCGTACAGCACGAGTTTCTGTTCGGTCTAGAAAAACGACCATTGCCAGTCTGGAGAGACTTTTTCATGACAACACAGTTGAGCTGCAAAGTGAGTTAGGGAGTGTTGAAAAAATGGCAATGACCACAGATTCATTGACAGCGCTTACAACCGAATCTTACATTACTTCCACATGTCATTATATACGTAACTGGGAAATGTGCAGTGCTGTTCTGCAGACTAAAGCTATGCCAGAGCGGCATACTGCTGTAAATTTGGCAAATGTGCTTTCCACTGCTACGGACCACTGGGGACTAAGCGGGAAAATCACTGCATGCGTTCACGATAACGCGAGCAATATGGTGCATGCCAACACTGAACTGTTAGAGTGAGACTCTGTGTTTTGCACACACACTCCAGCTCCAACTCCAGCAACAAACAATGGATTCAAGCTTCAACACATTCAACATGTCGTCGCATCTGCCAGTCGTCTTTTTTCTCTTTTCCACCACAGCACTACTGCAACACAAGCATTGAAACAAAGGCAGCAACTACAGAACGTCCCCTAGCACAAAATAGTCCAGTACTGTGGGGGAGGGGTGCGAATTTCGAACAATTTTCGAATAGTTCGATATTCTAATGATATTTTTACTTTAAATGCCCATCCCTAGTTGCTTTATGTCAGTAAAGGCAGTTACAAAGGGTAACGCGGATTTAAAAGCAGCTGGAAACATTTGAAATATTGTAAGTACTCAGCTGAAAAAAATATATAACATTGGCCTAGTGGTTTTGGGGTATTTTACTGCAAAATTCTTACAAACTGTAGCTATAAGTAGTAGGCTGAAAAAGAGCACTTATGTTTCAGTCTGACATTCTGTGACATTACAGCCAATATTTTGATTTGACATTTTTTATTTAAAGAGTGCCGAAAATAACTATAATAATTGAAAATGTAAATTTGATTTTCGTTACTTTATTTCGGTGAACGGCCATAGTGTGCAACATTCAAAATAAAAGCACATAAGATGAAATGCTCTATGAACACCATTATTGCTACTGGGGTTAATAAAAGAAACAGGCTCTAAAGAAAAATAGAACAAATCAAGGGGAAATGCGGTCTTAAAACGTCAAAACCTCAATCGTAACAGCATTTTATAATGTACTTTTAAAAACTTGGACTAAGTAGCTGCGTCTTCGATGGCTGAATGCGTCCTCACATTTGGAGGCCGAGGCTTCCTATCGAGATTTAATAGGGTTTTATTTTAGAAAAGCTACACTAACATTAGGAAAGTGACACAATATCTTCTAAAAATAAATAAAATATATATATCAACGTTATAATGTTTTTTAACTGAAATGAAATGAGCCTGTATCAGTGTGTATCTGCACACCTCCGCAAAATTGTAGTTGAGGCGCATGCCGTAGCCGTTGTGCTGTTATTCAGGCTCATGCGGTGTACATGGGACAATAATCCAGCAGCAAAAATGTTAATCACCAAGAGAGCCTAGCAAGCGACTCTTGAGCGTATTGAGCTAGCGGAGCGGAATTTTCAGACGGGCGTTCTTCGCTCAAAAAAAATATTTTAACGCTATGCTCTTGCTCCGCTATTTTAGAAGTGTGTCTAGCGATCGACAGACTCCTAGAATACCTTTTAGAACTTTTCAAATGATAAGCTCTCAATTCATTTAAAAGAAAAACATTGCTTCAAAAGGGTTCTCGTACTTTATTTTGAAGGAAAATTCACTCAAGACTTGATTGTGAGAGATCTTTTTCAGAACCAGCTGCGAAATAATGAAAATAATGCCTGCAGGCCGCCTGTTGCCTACCCCTACTAGTAAGGTGGCACGGTGTACTGGTGCTACGGTAGCATCTCGATGCTAAAGCGTCACAATTCCTGAGAATCTGCTCTGTATTTTAAACGGTAGAATCATGGTCTTGTAACTCATGTTGCATTATGTGAATTAACGTTCATTTGAACACTTTCATCTGTCATTTTGCAGTTTTGATTGATTGAATTAGTTCCAATGTTAAAAGATTTTCATTAGTAGTTAGTAACTACAGTAAATGTTGCTAATATTACTAGAAACTAGTGTTTTTAAATCTTACCGCAGTAAATATTATACTACAGTATTTTGCTAAAACTTTTTTAATACTACAAATATTGTAGTGTACAGTAAAATACAGTTCAATAAATACAATATCTTTCATTTAGATATGTTTATCATGGAATTTTGGTCTAATTTTAACATTTTTATTACGAACATTACACAGCATGCTACTTGGTATCGTGATTTTCATAAGTTACGACCATCCTACAAACTAGCAGAGAAGTTCCAGAAGACCGCTATGCTACAAGAGCATATTCAATAAACCCTTTCCCCTGAACTTGGTCCAGCTTACTTTTCGTTAACGTATTGGAAGCATTCTATTACATTTGCGAGCCACCCATGACTGCTCAGCCAAATTCAAGAAAATCGAACAATTTGGCGAGCCAGCCAAGAGAGACAAATGAGAAGACAACTCACCAAGACCACTAGAACAACAGAAGAACCTGGGAGATTCAGGGAGCTCGGTCCTTTTTCTAAGTCTCTGTAGGAATTGTAGAAGCTGTGGCTTGGTCCTTTCTCTTGGTGTCTGTAGGAATTGTTAAAGAAACAATTCCGTCTGTTCATCTTGAGATTGTAGAAGCAGAAGCTTGGTTTTTCTAAATGTCTCGAGGAATTGTTAAACCATTTTATATGTCCAAAGACTGTAGAAGCTGCAGAAATAAGCTAAGGTTTGGTGCTGGAATTGCTGCAAGAATTTAGGCTTCTTGACTGGGTGCTTAATCAGAACCCACTATTTGATTTAGACTGAGAAATAGTTTGGGACGGAAATTGCTGCAAGAATTTAGGATTCTTGACTGGGTGCTTAACTCTTTCCCCGCCATTGAAGAGTTATCTCGTCATTTTAAAAAAAAACGTTCCCCGCCAAAGACGAGTTATTACGGCAATGTGTGTTTATACTGTTAGACAGCAGGTGGCACTGTTACAGACCTTTGGAAAAAATACAGAAGCTCTGAACCTTGAACATATATGTTTTATCTGTTTTTAATGATTGTTCTGAGTGTTATCTGGGTGGAGTCTATTTTAATTGCAAAGAGCACATCTGCTGTACATGGCTGAGTCTTCAGTAATCAAAGGCGATAGCTCTGCACTGAAACCAACAACAAAG
This sequence comes from Triplophysa tibetana, assembly GCA_008369825.1. NCBI lineage: Eukaryota > Metazoa > Chordata > Actinopteri > Cypriniformes > Nemacheilidae > Triplophysa > Triplophysa tibetana. The sequence goes on from CM017900.1 coordinate 6,222,269, forward strand.
AGACATGGAACTGGGCCTCCTGATGTAACAGTTGATCAAATGATGGAAAACCTGAATGAATACCTGGACAAAAGGCTGGGAACGAAAAAAGTTATATTATGACATCTGCCAGAAGTAAATTATTATGCAGTCAGAGAGTGGAACTTGGAATTTGTCTTGCATCAAAAAGGCTTATTTGAATTCAGCGTTTAAGGGCAAACCTCAGAAAAGATGGATGGTCTGTGATTGTGTGCAAACATATTTGACGACATCTGCACAAGTGTGAGCCATACAAACTACAACGTGAGATTGCTGCAGTAAAGGCAAAGGTTTGTGTATTAGCTGAAGAGCTACAAAGTGAAAAAATAAATAGAGACTGCTAGATAAGAACAGCAAGTTGATGAAGTTGCTTTCTAAACAACAGGGATCAGATAACTGTTCTGAAATGTATACCCGACCTAGCAGCAAAAATAGACTAGAGTCACTCTATCAATTCAAAGAGCTCAGAGAAATAGAGGATCAACAACACCATTACCTGATTGGAGAAAGTGACAATTATTCTACAGGGAGCCATGATGACCGTGAGCAAAAATCATCCAGCAGCACATATGCTCATGACACAAAGGACAATTTAAAGGCTCGCTCCTGTTATTGTAAAAAACAAAGAACTGAAATTGAGATGGACAATGAGGAGGAGTATCAGGAAAATGGTGAGAGACTAAATCAAAATGCAGTAAATGATAACATGGATAAAAGATTCCAGATGCTCACACAAGAAAAAATAGGGTCTCTACTGAACCGCAGGGAAAGTAAGCAAACCCTGCTAGCGGCAGTTCATCAAAAAGATGATGGGCTTTATGTATATGCTAAAATAAATTACTTTAATGTTCAGTTTTTATTGGATTCTGGAGTTAACTATCATACCTACATCACTGGCTACCAATAATCAAGCTTTCCATGACTCAGGAGTACAACACCACAAGTGGAGTAGGGGGAGGATATCATTCTCAGAAGAACTGAACCTATTACGATGTCCTTTGGACTTCATGAAGTGGAAACACGAATCTGTCTTTGAGAAATCACATAGCCCTTATTGGGGCTTGAGACGCCACTGAAATTAAACTCATCACTGACCTTTGAGGACGGCAAGGCAACATGGAACTTGAGGAGCCTTGAAAAAACTGACCTTCATCAACACAGTATATGGTAGATGACTGTGGATTGCTGCAAATGACTGCTTTATCATTCACTGTAAAACCACAACTATGTACAAAACAATATCTTATTAGTAATGAATCTGTCCAGGGCATTCTTCCAATGGTTCAACAGCTAGAAAAGCATGCCATTCTAACAAAAACTCAGAGTGCATCAAACAGCCCAGTCTGGCCTGTAAGAGAAGCTAATGGCACATGGAGACTGACAGTGGATTATAGAGAAGCTAACAACTGTAAAGACAAATTGACACCTTTAGTAGCTAACCCACAACCATTTTTATCACTCTGAAACCAGAACACAAATGGTTTATTGTGCTAGATCTTGCAAACGGCTTCTGGTCAGTGACCCTGGCAGCTGAATTGCAACATTAGCTTGCTTTTACTGTTGAAGGGCAGAAATACCAATGGAAACGTCTTCCACAAGGTTTCCACAACAGTCCTACTGTCTACCTTCAAGCTCTCAGAACACACTTAACATCACCAGACATGACAGATGTGACCTCAGAGATCATACAGTATGTGGATGATGTATTAATCATGTCAAAGACCGCACAAGAGCACTAGAAAGATGTCAGTGCTCTTATGGATTATCTTGCCTCTAAAGGTCACAAAACAATCTTAGAAAAAGCACAAATAATGCAAAGAGAAGTGATATATATATATATAGGCCAGAAAATATCCTAGGGAAAATGAACAATAACCACAGACGGGATTAAGGCAATCAAGGAAACTCCTCAACCCAGAACAGTCCAAGAACTAAGGGCATTTTTAGGAGTCTGCAACTACGACAGATCTTGGTTAGACTCATACACTGAAATTGCACAACCTCTTTATGATTTGCTTAACGGAAATCCACATTCCAGGGAAAACATTCTCTTTTGTGAAGAAGCCTGTGAACCATTTGAGAGACTGAAAAAGGCCTTTAGGGAAGCACCTGCCATAGGGATACCTGGCACTGGAAGACATTTCACAATGTTTGTGAATGAAAGAAATGGATACATGACAGCCATACTGACACAAGAACATTGAGGTATGCAGGGACATGTGGTACCTATAGAGACTGAAAGAGATAATCACAAATGTGAGGAGATTGTCACCACTCTGGAAAAAGTTCAACATATCAAAGAGACACCCCTGCATAATACTGCCCTCGTCCTTTTCACAGATGGATCTTCAACCTGTGAGAAAGAATAGCTAGGTGGGCTGTTAAATCAAACCCAGAAGTTTTGTCAAACGGGTCAATGCCTCCAGGTACGTCAGCATAAAAAGCAAAATTTAAGGCTCTGATCGAAGCATGCAAATTAGCCGAGATAAAACGGCTAAAATATACACAGACTCTAGAAATCGGTTTAGAGTTGTCATGATTTTGGACAGCTGTGGAGACAGAGATGATTCATGACTGCAACTGGGACGCCTGTAAAGAATGGACAGCTTGTTAAAGAACCTCTAGAAGCTCTTCGACTACCAATGGAAGTCACTGTTCTGAAGGTAAAGACACACACAAAAGACAAAACAGCTGAAGCCAAAGCTTTGCAGACTCATCCGCTAATCAAGCTGCAAAAGAAAGGGGTGTGGAGACAGCAGCTTTAAGAACACTGGAAAAGGAGAAACAATCAATTTCAGATACAAACAAATGCAGAGTGATTCGCCAAGAGAAGAAATATGGTCATGGATGGAAATGGAGCAGAACTACATTATGATAACATCTGGCGATATTGCACACAAACTGTTGCTCTTGAATGTCTTCTCCCCTATATAGCTACACAGATTCACTCACTATGCCACATAGGTCATGACACAATTATCTACAGGTTCAATCAGGTATGGTGGAATCCCAAATTCAGCACATAAGCACGGCATGTGACTGAAATCTGTGTTACATGTGAAACAAAAAAAATCGAAAGCTGTGGGAACATCAGCTCCAACCGGACCATTCAGACATCTTCAGATGGAATATATAACGCTGCCTAAATGTGGAAGATTCCAAGATGTGCTTGTCGTAATAGACAAATTTTCAATTTGGTTGGAAGCATTTCCAACGAAACATGGCACAGCATCACACACCACCAAAATACTGGTGAAGGACATAATTCTACTTTGGGGTCTACTGGAACACATAGAGAGGACAAACAGGATCATAAAAGAACGCTTATCAAAACTTCATCTGGAAAGAATTTCCTTGCCAGAGGCCCTACCAACTGTATTCTGCAGCATTCGGGCAACCAACAACAAGGAAACTAGACTTGGCCCTTTTGAGATCATCACGGACCGTCCCATGTCTCTACCTGGCACCATAAATTTAAGAAAAGCTGATGTGCACTTGAAGTCTGACAGCCTTGTCCAATACTGTGAAGAACTCAGCCTTGCAGTACAGACTGCCGAGAAACAAGTTCATGATGCATGGGAGCCACCCCCAGAGGGGGGTCACACTATAGTCCCTGGACAATGGGTAATGGTTCATAAACCTCAGCGATTACTATCGGAGTCCAGATGGGAAGGTCCATTTCACATTCTTTTATGTTAAACTATATGAAAAAAAATTATGGATTCATGTGAGCCATTGCAAAGTAGCTAATCTACCTATTGTAGAGGAATAGGTGGCAGTAGTGTTTATCAGAGTCCAGATATGGCGCTACTAAAGTTTTGAGTTGATAAATACTGTAGAGTCCTGGCAAAATAAACAGGGACAGTCTAATTGTTAAAGGTTATAAACATCTTAAACCTGAGTTCTATGGTGAGCAATGCCTATTCTCAACTCCCCAGCACATGGTCTGGTATCTGTGCATTAGACCATCTAGTTCCAGCCATGAGGATCACTCTAAGTTTGCTGCACAGAATCAGATATCAGAGATCAACGGATCTCTTGGAAATTACCATCAGTCCACATGGAAGGGAGCTCTTATTCCCACTTTTGGAATAATGACAGTGTAGTGGAGTAGGCGGGGCGAGACCGGTGAGTAATTGTAAATGAGGGCCAGTTGTGTGCGCACCGGTCTTGTATCACGTAGGAGATTGGGAGCATATAAGAGAACGAACGACCGGACCGTCGATGAGAGAGGACCAGGCCCGAACATGTTTGTATTTGTATTTATGTTTTATTCGCCGGCCGTCGACCGTGAGGGGGGGCCGCCTGTCTTTTTACTTTGATTATGTTTGATTAAATGTTTAAATGTTTGCCCGTTCCTGTCTCCTTCCTTCTTTCCTTTTATTGAGCTTTTCTACAGTCAGTTTTGGACCAAATTGGTGATCTATCCAAAGAAGTCAAGCTATTAGCTAATAAAACTGCATGAGACTTAAACAGGATCTTGGAAGAATTGATAGCTATTGGGATGATAGCCTTACAAAACAAAGCACCCTTTGATTATCTACTGTCTGCACAAGGTGGAACATGCAAAATCATTGGTATAGAGTGCTTTTCCAATAGTAATGAAGATTTGAAGAAAGTGATTTTCCCCTGAACGTGGTCCAGCTTACTTTTCTTTTACGTATTAGAAGCATTCTAAAATATTGGCGAGCCACCCAACGACTGCTCAGCCAAATTCAAATAAAATCTAACACTGGAATTTTGTCTTTGGGAATTTATTTAGCTAAAAGGGGGAGATGTAGTGATAGGTTGTACATTGTGCACATGCGCATTGTGTGTTGAAGTCAGTAAAAGTCTCCTGTCCAGATTAATATAATAACATAACTTTGGTTACCAACATTATAAGAAATGTCTTTTGTGTTCTGAAGAAGAATAAAATTCATGCAGGTTAGGATTACTGTTGTGGGCAACCAGTTTTGAATAGCAACAATGTGTTTTATTGGCCAATGGATCGTGTGGCATTTACAAAATTGGTAAAGTTATCATTTTGAACGAGTATTTTTGGTATTTTTGTGTGCTTTTAGTGTTGAGATGGCACAGTGTATCTGATGGCAAAAAGCAGATGTGTGTTCAGTATCACTGCAGCTGCCCTCTTCTGCTCATGATAGAGCCAGCTGCTCTCATCTCTCTATCTCACTCACACACTCACTAAACATACTCTCAGTTAGCACATTTAGCCTAAAGTCATACTGCTAACTGCGTAAAGGTTCAGTAAAATTTTTCTTTGCGTTGAAACTGCTCAAAACTGTGTGAGTGATTTTCTTTGGACTAATCGGTGGCTTTCAGGTTTTGGCTGGTCTGTATTAAGAGGTGCATGTACCTCAGATGTAAGTTGTGAAAGCTCACACAGCTGAGATGTGACTGTAGTCATCACAATGGTTAGGCTAGCCACGATATGAATATAACAATGTTTTTTTTAAATATTTTCTATTGGATAAGCTTTGTCTTTGTAGATTCGTTTCTTCTTATTAATTAGATTAAAAGTTAAAAAAATATATAATTTTCTTTACTTTTCTGAATAATCACACTGCTGTTCATTTTGCAGGATCCTACAGCAGCAAAATGAAGACTTACGTCGCCGCCTGTCGCAGACCACTCATAAGATGGAGACAATTGAGACGGAGTTTGAAACCAGTCGACATTACATGCAGGCAGAGATGGGTCGCACCAGAGACGACCTTGAGAAAATGAGAGACAAGTTCAGAAGGTCAGCTGTGAATGCTTACACCAATACATGCATGTCAGTAGAGCGTTGTGTGTACACATCTAAAGTGTTATTTACCAGAACATCGACCTTTTGAGATCAAACCTGCCTGTACAGTAGATTAAAATGTTTCATCGTTGTTTTATAACTGCATATATCTGTCTGTTTAAAATTGTATTTACTTTCATTTAATTTACATTTAAAGTAATTTTCTAAATAATTACTTTTGCATACGTATATGCTTTTTATGTAGTCAGCACGATGTTTGTCATGTGAAGATTTATGTTCTGCACTGCATGGAGAATGAGGTGACAAACTCATTATTTTCTTATGGCTTTAATGTTGCATCTGCCCCTTAAATGTTGATGTAGTTTTCTGTAAAAACATCCCTTTCATTTTTATTGGCTAATATGATGTTAAACTCTGAATGGGAGATGACAACAGGCTTCTGGTAGAAATCAGCGCTTCAGGAAAAAGGTGGATAAACCTTTCTGGCATATTTCCTTTCGATTGCCGTGTTAGAGGATGAAGGACAAGTAGATACTCTTGAAATCCATGCTTAATGATTATGATCAAATTTCAATTACAACAGTATTATTATTTTTTAAGTTTATTTGAAAGGGACCATGTACAATTATAACGTTAATGTTTCCATATTATGCAATGTACCGAATTTTGCCCACAAACTCATTTCCATCCCCAGTCGCTCAGTAGGTAAACATAAATTTAAAACACACATATACATAAACAAAACATTAGAGCAATATAATATACATTTTAAATTTGGCCACATATGGTTACTTATACACATCCCGTCAGAGCAATACTTATTTGCAACTGTATCATACAAATAAATAGTTAAAAAAATCATACATTGTGATTTCTGGATTTTTTTTATATTATGTCTCTCACAGTGGACATGCACCTACGATGACAATTTCAGACCCCTCCATGATTTCTAAGTGGGAGAACATGCAAAATAGCAGGGTGTTCAAATACTTATTTTCCTCACTGTATCTCATAATCACAGCAATATTTTTCTGAAAGTTATTAAACTTTAATTTAATTGTTTGACGGATACCTGAGGTTTTTCAAGGTAATTAAGAACTGGATCTGGGAGCCTTAGGTGTCTGTAACGTCTCTCTTTCATTACCAGTATCAGAAAAGAATAGAAAGACAATGCTGTGGAGTGAGATGGTTGTTTGATTTTAATGAGCACAAGCACTCATACAGGCTGTGGTGTTTGTCTTGGGGTTTAGTGTCACGGTAATGATCAGTTTATCTCTGTCTCCGTTCTTTGTTGGGTGAACAAAGTTGGGTGACAAAGTTAGGTTTTATAACTAGGAATTAGATTTATTTACCATAACAATTTGTTACATGTCTAAACCAATGAAGTGTCTTTGTTACGATTTAAAGTCATGTTCACCTTCAAAAACAACTTCTTGGATTCCATTGCGGATAGAAATATTACCTTTTGCAGGAAACGGTAAGAGTCATGTGTCGTAAGTCTTCATCATCAGATCTGAATGCACCATGTGATTTTTTTAATGGAGGATTTGTAGTGGACCGATCTACTTCTGCCCATCTGATACTCTGCGAGCAAGCCGCTCTGCTGCCGCGACTGCAATCACGCAACTTAATCTCTAATCAGGAAGCATCTCCGGCTTCAGATGGCAGTGAGATTAAATTACCCAGAATTCCTCCCATCAGAAATGTGTGCCGCTTGCAGCTCCATATCCTTTCCTGTACTACCAGAACCTGTATACCAGCTCCCTTAAGATGATTGCATAATTGAACTTTGATTTGTTTGTGGTTGTGCAGCATGCCCCGTGCTGGCATTTCTGTGCGACCTACAATCTAACAGTGTAGCCCAATCACATGTGAAGCATGGTGATGTGGGGCAGATGGAGAGAGGGAAAGCATAGGAAGAGCTGCCCTAGTTGTCATTGTAAATGTTTGTTTTATGTGTTTCTAGTTTATTGGCAGTCGGTGCAAATTTAGCTCCTCTTTCTGAAGAGTTGAATTATTTGGATTTCTATTCTGAGGTGGTTTAGTTTGACTTTCCCCTTGCTTGTATTTCAGAGCGATCATCAAGCAGCAGTAATTATTGTAGGCATTCACATTTCATCAGCACCAGCCGTCTGCATCTGTGAACTGCCGGCCAGAGTTTAAGACTGCGATCGACACTATCAGCACTGCTCGCTAAAATGAATTGATTAAATTCTACTTGTTATGAAGTGTGACTGTAAAGCCCCTTCTTATTCGCCAGCCAGTGAAGCATTATTGATCAGCAAGAATGAAAGAGAGATTGAGATGAAAGTTTTCACCATAAACCAAAAAGCCAAAGTGGGAGATAATGCATTGGGCAGGAAAGATGGTCTTTGGTAAGCAAACTAATTTTAATATTACTCGAATAAAACCAGAGTAAACACAAAATGCAGTTTTTAAATTATGGTTTTATTTATTAAGGGAAAAAACAATCCAATCATGTCTGACCCCATGTAAAAAAGTAATTGCCCCCTAAACCTAATAACTAGTTTTTCCACCCTTGGCCGCAACAACTGCAATCAAGCGTTCGCAATAGCTCGCAATGAGTGGAGGAATTTTTTCTGTGTAATATTAAAATGTGTTTGATGATCTGGATCCTTTAAGCAACGGCGGTGCTACGGGGGTGCTTGCTGGGGCTATAGCCCCGTCAGAAAACTGCTTAGCCCCGGCAAAGCACCCACAAAGATTTCTTTTATCTTTTATGGAGTGTCTATTAACACAGATAACAAAAAGCCTGTATTGTAAGCAGGGGCTATTCACCAGTTGCTGATTGGATTAGAGATAAAGTGAATGTTAACTTTCAACCATTGCAGGTTCGAATCCACCTACAGACTACTTTTTTCCTATCACTCATCCGATCATAAAACCATTTATCCTTAATAAAATGTATAAACGATTGAAAACTGACTAACGAGTGTTCAATAATGAAGTTGAGGGGTAAGGTTGGGGTGAGCAACTGGCAACGTAACTAAACAGACCTGACAGGCACATTGTCCCTCCCACCAATGATGAATAGTCCCACAGATATTTAATATAAATATTTTATTTCTTAAAATATTATTACTTTATTGTTTTTAATATAAATACAAACAAGCTGATATCATCTGAAATCAATAAAAAAGAAATACATATTTTGGGATGTTATATATTGGCATCTGTTATCAAGCCTAGAGGTCTTTGAACATAAAGTCTGAAATTTTCGTATGCGTTTTTTCATATTTGGCTCTCGTTTGCGCGGTTTCTCAGTTATGTAAATACAGTGTGTAAATGTGATTGACACAACGTGAGGTCGTATGTATTTTTTAACGTGCGGAAATTTCGGATGCAACTTTCGGACTCAAAGTGCAACGGGCTTAAGCCTGTGAGTTGGTCGTTGCCTGCTCAGTCGAACTTTTCAAATACTTCAGTTTAGAAAACGTGACTTTCAGATAGCGGCAAACTCAATAAAACATGGAAGAGAAGCTCTCTAACTTACAGCAAAGAGAAGAGCATCTTAAGAGCAGGTAAAGCGGATTGTTATGCCTGCCGTGGCGCGGGTGCTAGCTTAGTTTAGGAAATTGTTACAGAATTGAAAAAAACTACAACAGTGTAGGCTATATGGAGTTTGCGTTTATTGTGAATATATTCAACGTTCTGATTTGTCTGGGAACACGTCGTGGTCTGAATTAAGCATGTTTTATTGATAATTGTATTTCAATACAAAAAACAGAAGAGCATAGCATTGATTAGTTTGCTTTTGGTTAAAATGTTAGGATGAAAGATTAGGCTAGTGAAGAACCCATAGTGAAAGGACTCGAACCTTGTGTTCGTGGATATGGAATTTTTTCTTAACAGAAACTTGTGAAGTAGGCTAATAACTAGGGCTGTCAAACGATTAAATTTTTTAATCTAATTAATCACAAGGTTTCTTGAATTAATTTCGATTAATCACAATACTAAATATGATTGAAAAATTCACGTTTTCTGTGTAGTCTACTGTTCTCAGAACAGTAAGATAAATGACAAGAAGCGGATATTACATTCGTCTCTTCTTTTTAATTATTGACAAATCCAAATAACTATTTTAATTCTAAACAATTTTGGCAATTTAGCCATTGCTCTTAGCAAATAAGTGAATGGAACGTTTTTCTTTTCGAGAAATCTATTTTTTTCTTAAATTTTCCACTTGTGTGCCACGATTTGAAACTGTTGAGCACATACCTTTACAACGTGACGCTCTTCTGTTTTCATTAAGGTTCAAGCAAACGACATTACTTTCCAGGTTTTAGTGATGTGATGCGCCGTCACACCAGATAATTGTTGTTACTAACGGAGGTCCAGTGGTCTACTGTCAAAGCAACATATCCGCTGAAGCCAAATCCTATTCCTTCGTTTTCTTTTCAGCGTCAGTTGATTTTTGTCATCACTGTGCTTCTCGACTGTAGCATGTAGAATGCGTCTAAAGTTGCCGCTTTCAAAAATTCTGCGAGGGCCGTGTCCTCGACAATATTAATCAGTTTACAGTTCTTGTCCATCAAGAGGGCCAACGGGTTCTTCCGACACCGCCTCCAGCTCGCTCGTGTCACCTATGCTATTTACGCGACGAGGAATGAACGCGGCGAGGGTTGAATTGGGGGTAAAACATGGCGGGAATGAGTTAATGCGTTAATAAAATTATCGCCATTAATTCCAGAAATTAATCATCTAGCGTTAACGCATTAATTTTGACAGCCCTACTAATAACAAAACGATACGCCGTATAGACGCTACAGTAGCCTACGTGTAGGTTCATTGCTGTATTCACAAGTTCACCTATGCAGATAATAAAGGTTAGCAGAGTATCTGTGTTTGCCGCGCTGTCCGGGTAGCGGGCTCCGAGATTGCCAGTTCCTCCTGAAACCCAGAACACTCCCCCTGCTATATATAAAAATCACGAAGGGGGAAAATGCTTTTTCACACCTCTGCAGTTATATGTTTGTGCTTTTGTTTGACTAAATGTATTTTTTCTGTAAATCAATGAACCCATCCCCTGCTGCCTCTGCTCATCATCCCTTCATACACACATAGTCACATATATGCGTGTTGATCAGACACTCAGCACTGCAGTTATCCGCTGTGTCCTGTTTTGGGTACATCCATCTGGAGGAAACCGTCTGACTTTGCTGAAAGTGACACTGATGACACTTCATAGTTAACCCCCACATCCCTAGAGGTTTACTTCATAGCTCTCTGCTCCCTAAATAGCTGTTAGTGTTAAAGGTGAATTAAGCGGGCATATAGTATTACTTACCCAAGGAAATATGACCATACTTCTGAAAGAGCGCTGTTTTTATCAATGAATGTCTGTCGTCCTTGTAGAACAACAGCTTGTGGTATGATGAGTCATCTTGAAACCCGCTGTGATATATTTATAAAATCAATTGATCGCACAAGTTGATGCAAGTTAACACAAATTAAAGGTCCAGTGTGTCCTTTTGGAGGTTATGTTCAGTAAAGTGCAATATAATATACATAACTATGTCTATGTAGGTGTACAAAGATCTTATGTAATGAAGCTTGTTCTTTTATCCACGTACACCGCGGGTCCCCTTACAGGAAATTCACCATGTTGTTTATACAGTAACCCTAAACGGACAAACTGCTCTACTGAGTGCATTTTATAAATACTACATCTCCTTCAGCAAAGAAGCGAAAAGCTGACGTCATCTTAGTTCTGTGTCAGCCAACGTAGTGCTTCAAAAGGGAGGGGTGAGGGGTGGACTCAGCCATTGGTTGCAATTCACAACCTCACCGCTTAATACAATTAAATTTCATACACTGGACCATTACAACTTAACATTTTTTGACAACAGTTAACAGCCCATTGATAGCAGAAGTAGGTGTAACACGGTATTAAAACGCAACTGATTATCTCTATTGTTTTGATGGATGGTGACTGAATATACACTTTAATAAATGTGTCATGTAAAGCTAACAAACACTTTGAGGTAAAAATGAAATGCCTAATGTACAACCATTATGCTGTAAAAGCTATAAAGGTTTGGAAATAAGTAAACTCAAATTGACCCCAATGTAAAAAATGTCTTTGTTTCCTTCAAAGCTAATTTATCCAACTTGAAATGTTCCCGTTCAAAAGACTTGCAAATGAAGGAGAAATTGAATGGCTTTTCATGAAGAAAATATCTGTTTCTTAAGTGCCTCTTCTGACATCTTCTGTAACCTGCATTGGCGTTCTGACCGCTTGAGGATTTCATGTCAGTGCTGTAACATCAGACCCACACTCTTACAACTTTGTGCTTGAAATATGAGCTCTTATTAATGCAATAACTTGTAAAGATTTTTGAGTCCCAGCACAATTCGCAGAACTGGATCGGTATCATGGGATGCAATAAAGTTTCCCAGCACAGAATTTTTCTGTCGTGTTTCCCTGCATTGTTTGGCGTTGTCACATTACCTCACACAGCATCAGAATTAATTGTACATTATATATTTTTATTAAGTTTTAAAAATGCTTTTTTTTATATTCTCCCACAGACTTCAGAACAGTTACACGGCATCTCAGAGAGCTAATCAGGACCTAGAGGAGAAACTTCACGCCCTGGTAATCTCTAACATTCACTTCATCTTCACTTTCTAAAGCCGCTGTCTTTAACCCTTTTGACTTTAATTGCCGTTGTTTATTTTGAGTGCTCTCATGGTGCAATGCTCATTTAGTTTGTCATGAATATTATGAGCAATAATTGAGGATCTCTCTGCTTAGCTGAATTCTCCAAGGGACCAATAAACCAATTACACGTATCTTCATATGCCACATGTAACACAACTTGTGTCTAAAATTGCAAACAGTGACAGTATGTAATGAGTAAGAAGAAGTAGCTGCTATCCATTCAATACATGCTGAGAAATCTTATCGAAAGCAGAAGATTTCTATTCTACTGTTTTTGTTTCTTTTGTGTATGGGTACACATCACACCTAATTTTTACTTTTGTGAATGGTTAAAAAATTCTCGAAAATGCTTTAAGACATCAATCCCCAAGATTTTGTTATAGTTATAGAAGATCGAGTAAATGTGTGAACTCGTATCAGACATGCAGAGTTATTGGTGAATGCCATGAAGCGCCTATTTCACAAAATGGCAATAGAGAACAGATGTTCTCGGGAAAATTCATTCAGCTTGTTTTCTCACAGGCATTCATTTTATTTAACAAAAACAAGCATATTGCATAAGTAGCATATGTTCTCCGATTTATTCATGGTTTACTAGGAGATGTAAGAATAGGGAAAGCATACATTACAAATACATTGTTTTTTGAGCGATTTATTTATATCAAGGTCTGATATACAGTGAGGAAAATAAGTATTTGAACACCCTGCCATTTTGCATGTTCTCCCACTTAGAAATCATGGAGGGGTCTGAAATTGTCATCGTAGGTGCATGTCCACTGTGAGAGACATAATCTAAAAAAAATCCAGAACTCACAATGTATGATTTTTTTAACTATTTATTTGTTTGATACAGCTGCAAATAAGTATTTGAACACCTGAGAAAATCAATGTTAATATTTGGTACAGTAGCCTTTGTTTGCAATTACAGAGGTCAAACGTTTCCTGTAGTTTTTTACCAGGTTTACACACACTGCAGGAGGGATTTTGGCCCACTCCTCAACACAGATCTTCTCTAGATCAGTCAGGTTTCTAGCCTGTCGCTGAGAAACACGGAGTTTGAGCTCCCTCCAAAGATTCTCTATTGGGTTTAGGTCTGGAGACTGGCTAGGCCACGCCAGAACCTTGATATGCTTCTTACAGAGCCACTCCTTGGTTATCCTGGCTGTGTGCTTCCGGTCATTGTCTTGTTTGAAGACCCAGCCTCGACCCATCTTCAATGCTCTAACTGAGGGAAGGAGGTTGTTCCCCAAAATCTCGCAATACTTGGCCCCGGTCATCCTCTCCTTAATACGGTGCAGTCGCCCTGTCCCATGTGCAGAAAAACACCCCCAAAGCATGATGCTACCACCCCCATGCTTCACAGTAGGGATGGTATTCTTGGGATGGTACTCATCATTCTTCTTCCTCCAAACATGTTTAGTGGAATTATGACCAAAAAGTTCTATTTTGGTCTCATCTGACCACATGACTTTCTCCCTTGACTCCTCTGGATCATCCAAATGGTCATTGGCAAACTTAAGACGGGCCTGGACATGTGCTGGTTTAAGCAGGGGAACCTTCCGTGCCAGGCATGATTTCAAACCATGACGTCTTAGTGTATTACCAACAGTAAACTTGGAAACGGTGGTCCCAGCTCTTTTCAGGTCATTGACCAGCTCCTCCCGTGTAGTTCTGGGCTGATTTCTCACCTTTCTTCCCACGAGGTGAGATCTTGCATGGAGCCCCAGTCCGAGGGAGATTGACAGTCATGTTTAGCTTCTTCCATTTTCTAATGATTGCTCCAAAAGTGGACCTTTTTTCACCAAGCTGCTTGGCAATTTCCCCGTAGCCCTTTCCAGCCTTGTGGAGGTGTACAATTTTGTCTCTAGTGTCTTTGGACAGCTCTGTGGTCTTGGCCATGTTAGTAGTTGGATTCTTACTGATTGTAGGGGGTGGACAGGTGTCTTTATGCAGCTAACGAGCTCAAAGAGATGCATCTAATTTAGGGTAATAAATGGAGTGGAGGTGGACATTTTAAAGGCAGACTAACAGGTCTTTGAGGGTCAGAATTCTAGCTGATAGACAGGTGTTCAAATACTTATTTGCAGCTGTATCATACAAATAAATAGTTAAAAGAATCATACATTGTGATTTCTGGATTTTTTTTTTATATTATGTCTCTCACAGTGGACATGCACCTACGATGACAATTTCAGACCCCTCCATGATTTCTAAGTGGGAGAACATGCAAAATAGCAGGGTGTTCGAATACTTATTTTCCTCACTGTATGTTAGACAAATCAGCATTAACTGAGCTCTACATGCCTAACTTCTTGTGGTCTCCGCAATTGTTCTGTGTAGTGAACGGAGCTAGGGCATTGACAAGACAAGCGTTTACCCTGCTTCCGGTTTGTACACGTCACGCTGTGAAATAGGCCAAAGGGGGACTTTAATCTTGCCACACATTACCGCTGTACTAAGATAATATACTATCAATGTACAAGTGAGTTCCACTGACAGCTTGCTACCTGTATGTCAATCTGTATTAAAAATATCGGTATATTAAAAAGGCAAAAATGCACCGAACAATGAAAGCGATAAAGAAAAGTTTTTTCTGAAATATACCCACAAGCCTTAAACATTATAAAGTTGTGTTCAGACCAAACGCGAATGGCGCGAATGAATCCTCACTCACTTTCTTCCAACCAAGATCCTTTTTATTTCTGTTTCGATAAACCTGATTGGTTAATGCGGCGCGAACTTTCGCCAAAGTTCAGATTTTTCAACTCAATACAGCTCAATTCGTGCCATTCGCGCAATTCGCGTCATTTGTGCTGCCTCATTTCCGCAATTCGGTAATTCGCGCCGCCTCGCGCCGCAAGTAGGTCTATCTTGTCTTTGCATTGACTTAACATGTAAATCACTCGTGCTTGACACGCCATTCGCGTTTGGTCTGAACACAACATCAGAATAAACTAACCTTGCTTATGTTAATATTTGAGTGTTGTTATAATGCTGTGTGTCGCTGTTAGCTGAGTTCTGTTTAAAATTCAGTCCCATTAAATCAAATCAACCTCCCCATTCCCCTTTAAATAGGATTGATCTGCCATTGATGTTTTCTTTTGTTCAATAGAAAACACATGCGGAGTTCTGAATGGCCGCTATGGTTGTAATGGTCACGGTTAAGGGCTTTGTGACGGATCAGTCATGTGTACTGACAGCAGTACAACCCAGCATGTTTTTTTCTCTGTAAGCTTTGAATTGATGAGAATTTCCTTTCTTACCAGTTTTTCTACTAAACTACTACAAGGAGAAAATAATATCCTGGAACAACCCTAAAAAAAAACGGAACAATGAACATCTTGAAAGCGGATCCAATCCAATTATAAACGTCCTTTTTGGGATAGTTCACCCAAAAAAGAAAATTCTGTAAAAATTTACTTACCTTAAGTTTATGACTCCCATAGTACTATGACGGTAAATGGGGATGTGATCTGTTTGGTTACGGACATTCTTCCAAAATCTTCCTTTATGTTTATTAGAACAAAGAAATGTATTCAGCTTTGGAACAACCAGAGGGCAAGTAATTGATGACAGAATTTTCATTATTGGGTGAACTGTGCCTTTAAGCTTCTCTTGCTGTTTGAAAAACTGGAAATACATCATCATATCTTTCGTACACTTTCAAACTCCTTCATCAGACATTCACTTAGGACGAATATGTACTTTAAAGATTATTTAAATGTGATTCCACTCACGCAAGCAGAGCGGTTTTTATCACACATTGATCGAAATATTTTTCATAACTGGTTGTTGGAATAAATTGTTAAAGGGTTTCATATTTTATTAAAGCTCAGTGTGCATCTAAATTTTCCCCAGACACGGCCCTGCTTCAGTCCCCCTCAAATAAAAATGTAATCAAACACTCATCTATAATAACTTGTTTTAGGAATCTCTTATCATTCTTTGGTGGCTTGTGAAATTATCTTGAGTAATTTAACAGTACTGGGAAACTTTAGATGGTGAATGTCAGAATGATAGACAGACTCTTAATCACATTTGACCACTGCCTATGTGTAAGAGGATATCTTTAGCTTATAAAGAATTGTGTGTATTTTCAATTAAATTCCAGTGGCGCCTTTATGATGAAATCTCATATCCATGACCCCCGCTTAGAGCTTTAACAATCACAGGTGAAACAGGTGGCATTCTTGCCTGTAATCTCTGATAGCGGAAGCGGGGATTATCCCTGCTGTCCTGTGCCTCCTCATACGGTGTTCTCAGGACACCATCCCAGTTTTATCAGCTTCATCTCTCCAAATACAATCAGCGTACAGGAATGTGAAAATCTTTGTTTACGATATACAACAGCATTTTCTGAAAGACACTTATAAAACGGACCGTTCAGGTTCTCGATTCTGATTCGATGAAACACCTGTTTAGCAGTTATTGTGTTTACTGCGCAAAACTCACAGACAAAATTCAAGATTATTATTATAGTTTTAAAACCTGCTCTATTTGTTTCACTAAAATAAATATAAACAAAAATAAATTAAAAGCAACTCTTTCATTTTCAGTTTCAACAGTTCATAGTTTTGGTACTTTTGCATGGTTAGTACTTTTTTTGTTTGCTTGTGTTTTTATTAGAGCACTACCATATTCCTTTTAGAACACTCATAACACAGAAAATGAAACAAAAGCAAAGAGTGTATTGTTTCTTTTACATATAAATCAGACAGCTGCCTCTTGTTTAATTGCATGCTTCTTTTTGACAGAATAAAACATTCATCTGTAGTCAAGCTTGACACATGGATTAAATCATACCACCCGACATACATTCAAAATGTGGATGCTAAAGCCATTTTTATCATGTGTACACATTTTAAGTTTCAGCTTATTTATTTTATAATAAACACCAATTATTTTTCACTGACAGTTCCCGTGTGTAATAGCTTGTCACATCCATAACACTGGAATTGTCCTCCTGGTTTTGGTGTCAGGGACTGTATCTTCTGTTAACTGCTGACAAACTGAGTGAACCACTGTCCTCTCTGAGCTGTTTTTCTTTCTGTTCTCTGCACTCTGCCTTAATACTTCCGGAAAAACAGATTAAAACCTTGCAAATCTAAGAACTCTAAATTCAATCTCTCTCTTTCTCTCTCTTCCCCCTCCCCTCATGCTGCCTTGTGACTTTCATCATCATCATATTCATCATCCTCTTCTTCAGGCTGCCATCAGTCAAACCTGGGTCTACGCAGTTGCGTTTTTGTTCCATTTCTATTTATCCCTTTCCTTCTGTCCGTCTCTTCCCTTCGCACATGTATCACCGTGGTTACCGTTCCCATGACTCAGTGCATCAGTCTTGTGTCCTCTTTTCCTGCAGTAGATGGCTGTGGTCATGCCGGTGTCTGTGTCTGCGCATGGGGATTGTGGGATAGATGTCATCAAATGTTTGACAAAGTGGTTAAAATGAACAACCTTGAAAATGCCAAGAATAGCTGCAATGCAAAATACACATGTGTGAATTCAAGACTCCCTGTTTGTAGGGTTGTTCCAAATGTAAGTGATGTCCACAAGGCCATCAGCTAATCTTACAGAGGGTTAATGCTACATCACTGAAACAACATTACGATTCAGATTAAATCAAAATTGAGACGACATATGGAGTCACATATGGCAAATCATAAGCAGCAATGGATGCATTTGTGCCGCCCTTTACATTTAGGCGGCACAGACCCCAAGGTGACAAAGTAAACCGAATGTAATATAAATATGATGCCATCTTAAAAGATATACTGAATCACGATACCTTTAAGAGTAGTCTACCATAAGCGACTGTTGGTATTTTAACCACTCAAAAACATCCTTGGATGGTTTGTGTATGATTTATATTTTTAACTCATTCTCTACCTCTTTGTATCCCTGTTCCCTGATATCGCCCGCAGTCGTCTGGTGTATGCTGTGCATCATATTATACTGGCTACTGCATTGCCTCTGTTTTATTTGGACTCTGCTTTGCACGCAAAGGCTCCCTTAGTCTCTTTTATCGGTCCACATTGTCCACTTCATTCAAACGGTGACCATAAAGATAATTGCTTTGTTATGGACATGGCAACTTCCAGATAAAGGGTCACAGTTTGTCTCAACGTCTCTCAGCATCTTTCTCTGTATCTCTTTGACAGAGCTGAAGTATATCTAGAGTAGCAGGGCTTTGGGTAATCTTGTTCTCTTGAAAGATTTTTAATAAGCTTTTGTTCAGTAATTGCAGTACTTAGACTTTTCAGCCTTCACATCAAGGGTGTGGTGTAGTGCCTTTATATAACACGTGCACCCTGCAATGAAAAACACAAAGTCAGAAAGGAGACATTTGGGATGTTAACATGGCTGGGTTGATATTTTTGTTTGTTTCTCTCAACTCGGACAAAAGATGTGAATGATGCATGTGAATAGGGTTGGGAATCGAATTCAATTCCAATTCTGGAATCGGATCCATAAGAAAGGAATCGGATCTTTTTTTTATTAGATTCCAATTAACGATTCCAGACTGCACGCTCACATATTTTCACCTGACATGTCATAGCCATCTGCGAGGACTTTTATTGCTTTTTCACCACTTTGAAATCGAAACTACGCATCGGAATAGAAAAGCAGAATCAAACTTGGAAACGAATTTAAAACGATGCCCACCTGTGAATGATAACTACAAAAATTCTTCACAATTGTACTTTCGATGTTACACTGAAAAAAATGTTTGCAGTTTTACTGTTCCATTAAACCCCCTTTTGTTAAACATTGGTTTATTAAAGGAGAGAATAATTGGAGACGGAGAGAAAGAAAGATGCTGATGCTTATTTGCGCTAAGATTCAACAAAAAGAATCTTGACTCCTCAGCCCCTTTATTGGTTGGGTTTATCGGATGTGCAGTTAATCTGCCTTGCCTCAGCCACATTCCCAACCCCCACGCCGATTCCTGTTTATTGCCTTATCAGCAATTAAATAAGAATTGAAGGAAAAGTCGACCGTTTTTGTTTGTAATCCTTGTGTGAATAGTTGTTGATGACTGAGCAAGAAGTTAAACTCCTTCTGACTATGTTTGAAGTGATGCATTTATTTTAACACTCTTTTTTCCTCAACAGCTCCGTAAAGTGGAAAGAGACAAGAAGACCATGGATCAGGAGATAGTGGAGCTCACAAATAAACTGGTGGATTCCAAAAACACTATCGATAAGCTGGAGGAACTGAACGTACGTTTGTGTGGTTGAGACGTGTTTGGACTGGAGTTGTCAGTGCTGAAGTGTTTCTGGGATTAATAGCCACTGGAGCTGAAAATTGAAAGTTGCATGCAGAGGATCTGTACTAAACTTTCATTTAAACCTTTTGTTACATCTTTTTGCAAGCCAATCAATGATATCTGCCTTCCGAAGGTGCACAGCATCTCCTTTATCCTTTTTCTCTCGTTTTTATTGGTGAATATATTATATATTCACAGATAAACAAAAATTAGTAAGAAGCTACTAAGGAGATGCTTAACAAATGAATAAGACCATTTGCCAATGCCACAGCTGACCTAAACTAACAGTATTGGTTAGTCACAATAGTATTTATAGTATAATTATTATTGTTATCCATTAATTATTACATTTAAAGTTTTTCTAGAAAGGCAGAAAAAAACAATAAGCACTTTTTAGTTAAGTGTCTAATTACTTGCATTATATTTATCTAGATACAAAAAAAATTTAAATGATTAAAATATCGCATTATGCTCATCGTAGTTGTTTGCAAGAGGTCAATTATTTTAATTAGGTCAGTCAAACAATTATTCACGACTAATTCAAAATAGTTTACATAACATACTTGGGGTGGTGTTTATACTGTGTATAATAATTCATTACAATTGTATATATCTTTCTATATGTAATTTATATTATATATTATTATTTAATATATAAATGTATATCTTTTTTAAATACATTATTTTACACACACGTTATGTAAACAAAAACTTTTATTTTGAATACTATTTGTCGCGAATAATCGTTTGACAGCTCTAATTTTAATACTTCAAAAAGTACTCTTAGGTGAAAGTTTAGGTAAAGGTGGATAGCAGAGAGACTGTTAGGCCAGAGAGAGTGATGCGTTCTTTTACCTGAAAGAATCTGAAATGTGTGGTTCGGTATGTCATATTTAGTTTTTATTACATATACTTGGTTTTACAAGCCTTAAGCGTTATCCACAACATATTGGACTGGACAGTAGAGGACAGATTGGTATTCTGACCATTTGTTTTTAAGATTTGAAGTAAGCCCATGAGGAATTACACATCTTAAGAATGCAGGTAGTTTGAAATGGTGCCGCAGGGAACTAATTATAGTACGGGAGAAACTGATATCTGTCTGTATCGCTGTACTTAAACCGTGTGCTTCATTTCCATAGACAGATAGTCTGCACATCAATCACAGCTCCTGTCCCAGAGGAAAATGTCACGAGAATCATTCCCTTTTTGGGCAATTTTTGTTAAAAATCTTTTTTTCCAGTCAAAAGCTTTTTGATCAATATGTTTTGACTGCTACTGTGTACATATTGTCTTTTTATAGAAAAATGTGTTTTTCATATCTCCTTATTCGTTTCCATGTTGTTACTGTGTATATTTTCCCTCATGCAGGAACGCTATCGACAGGACTGTAATTTGGCCGTGCAGCTGTTGAAGTGCAACAAGTCACATTTCAGGAACCACAAGTTTGCTGATGTAAGTAATGGCTTCTGTTCCTCATTGCAATCCTCGAACGGAATCTAGGTGTGCAGACGGTGAAGGTGCCACACCAAAACATATTTACCCCCTGCATGTTTATTGCACTTTAAGTTCATTTGATCATGTGTAGTATTACATTATGTGCTCCATTTAGCGCATCATGACATCCGTTTAAATTCATCCTACTAAAATCTGAGCCGTTAAGTATAAGGACCTGATAAAAGAGTGGCTTTTTGTGTAACGGATGTGAGCTTCTGATGATTGTCAGAGAGGATAAGTCATAGATGGAGATACAGAGAAAGGGTACAAGAGAGGAAATACTCATCTTGAAAATAGCCGAGGTTTACAACAGCTATTAAACATTTTAGAGTTTGAGCATTGCGAGACACGTTTTGTCTTTGGATGTTGACGGTATTGACAAGACACCTAACTGTGGACACATCTGTCGGTTTGTGCATTTGTATGTGTCCGTGGGGGAAATACAATAAATAGATTTCAGGCTTGACGGACAGCTCTGTGTATCCATGAACAGAGAGGCATCCTCTTGACCTCATGGGTATATGAGGATTGAACACATCAAGACATGAGCACCTGTGGCCGGCTCTCCATGCTCACCTCCTCTATCAGGATGTTTGTCTGGGTGGTTTTATTCAGCAAACAGCATGAAATCTTAACTCACGTGAGAACAATGATTTTGCACATCTGACATTTGAACTCCATGCTGTTTCTGAAAGCTTAATTCTGGAACGCTTTTGGTTCAAAATAAACAAAATCTCTGGTTTAGAGTAAGTTTAATCAGTTTTCCAATCTGTTTCATTGTTTCAAACAATTGATATTGCTCAAGGAATCTCATCTTTAGAAAATCATTGGTTCTAGTGGTTACAAAACACACAACAACCAATAAGATTCAAAAGTTTAGATTCATAGAGCTTTGAAACAACAATTTTCTAACCGTTTGAATCCCTTGATTACAAGACATGCGACAACCAATGAGATTAAATCTTATGATTTGGTGACATTTATATTAAACCAATGACCAATATTACTGTTTGTTTTAGATGTAATGCAATGTGTATACACAATATAATGTTCAAATACGCAGTACTTTCCTCATACCCTGCATGTTTTTATCTCTGTGTCTTGCCCCGCCTCTCTGAAATGCGCAGATTTTTACAAAGCTCATCGCTCTGCCAGTTAACCAGTGCATAGTGATTGGTCGCATACTGCAAGCATGTGACCATATTTGTAACATCAGGTCCCAAAACAGGTATGCCCACCTTACTTGCATAAACATTTGTGCGGTCTTAGTCCAATCATACCACAAACTAACGTGGATTTGTGGTGATGTGGTTACATGAGGTGTTTCAGGCAGGTCTGGGTGAGCATTCGCTGTCAGAAATAATGCATATTTTAATCCATCACCTTCATTTTTGCATTTTTACATGTCTAATACATGCAATGGCAACTTATAACACACCAAAGACACAGAAACACACGTGTTCGCGCAATATGACCCCATTACTAGTGTTTCCGCTATATTCATTTTGCTCTGGCGTGCCACCACGGCTGCTTCTTCTCCAAAAAAAAATGTAGATGAAAAAATATAACCAAAATTGCTTCTCCTTAGCGTGTGTGTTCCCTAAACGTTCTAGTGGAAACACTGTTGTATATATTGTAGTTGTCCCCACAGTAGCATGTGATGGCCATGCTACGTCAACTGTACATCCTGGCATAATGAATATGTTGAATATCACCGTGAGTTAGGGTCATGTTTAGGAGTGCGACCTGGACGCATTGATTCTCCCGTACCCCAAACCCAGGGGAAGTGAAGGTTTGTGGGAAATTGCAGCCTCACAGGATCGTTACAGCATAAAGCTGAACAGGACTTTGTGATCACTGATTTTCCCTGTCTTTTTTCCACAAATCGATTTGCAGCCTGGCTTCGTACAAGCATGCCAATTTGTAAAACGACATAAAGGTCCTAATTGCCTAGCTTTTTTCATTTAGTCTCTATGTCTCTCTTTTTTCTGTCTGTCTTGGCTCTCTTCAGTAATAATCTAATTTGAGGTCCGCTTTTTACTTGCTTTTCTTCTGTCCTTTGTCAGGGCGAAGATACATTGGGTAGTATTTAATGAAAAGATGCTTTTGATCATTACTGACATGACCTTCATTTGTGATGTATGGTGGATAGGCTTCACTAGACACCCCCTTCATATCCCAGTAATTTACGGAGTACATTTTGAATTCTTCATGTAAGAATTGCAACTTTTAGGATCACAGAGTGGAGAGGATTTCATCCACAAAGTGTCAATGCTACAAGGATATCGTAGTAACAGTAGGAGGTCAATTGCCAGAATACCTGTTTAGCCTAAAGGAGCAATTAACCCCCCCAAAAGTATTCTGTCACCTTCATGTTGTTCCAAAGCTGTATTACCATAAGCGTAAAAAACAAGCAAAATATACTTTTATTTTTTGGCATGTATGTCTCGTCCGAAGACATACAACCTGAGGCTGGTCAACATTTAATGTGACCCTAGAAAATGAAATTCAACATCAACTCTAATTTAATAGAAGTAGTTAAGTGAATCTTGTGACATTTGTTTTTGTTTTCTGTGATGTTTTTTAGTTGCCTTACGAGCTACAGGACATGGTGAACAAGCACATGAAGAGCAACTTGCCTAACAAGACACAGGGCTCTCAGGGAGCTCAAGCGCAAGACCCTGACACTCTCAGTCTGACTCCTGCAGACGTGGTGCCCACATCCGTCATTGCTCGTGTTCTTGAGAAGCCGGAGCCCATGGTGCTCAACTCAGCCCAGTCTAGCAGCAGTGCCGGTCGACCAGCTGCTGAAGATGTATTTGTACACGTCGACATGACAGCACCCCATGAGGACTGCGCAGGGCGTGAGAATGGGGGGCCTGTTCATTCTAGACCAAGTTCTGATCAGCAGCATGTGAACGGTATGAGTCAAAGCCAGGGTAGTCTGGACGGTCCGTCGGGTGAAGATGATGCAACCCCTTCTTTTGAAAAGCTGAATCCCTACCCAGCTCCTCCACCCCCACACCCGCTTTACCCCGTTCGCAAAGTAATCGAGTTCTCCTCCGACGAAAAAGTGAAAATCCCCAAGAACAGCCCATTGCCCAACTGCACGTATGCCACACGTCAGGCCATTTCTCTCAGTCTTGTGCAGAATGAGGAGGAAGCATCCGAGCGCCAGCGCACCGTGCCCAATAGCCCTGCTGTATCAGATGGTGGCTGGCGCTCTGGCACGTCCTCATCGTCTGGTGGAGGGCATGCTTCTCACCAATGTTCACCACCGAACATGGATGCCACAGACACTCAGTCCAGTCATTCGAGCCCCTTTAGCAGTCCTCCTCAACCCCCAAGCGCCTTTGCCAGCTCAGGTAGTTCAGAGGAGGACCTACTGGCCAGTTGGCAACGCATGTTCGTTGAAAAAATGGCTCCATCCACTGACGGCTCCCTTGTAAACCGTACATCCTTCAGCAGCGAGACTGTTAAGGACCTCCAAAGGAGCCGTAATGGAAAGTCAGGGGTAGGGGTGCACCGAGGTGCTTACTCCGACGGTGAAGAAGGATCTTCAGCACAGAGCTGGACAGCGAGCCGAGATTCAAGTTTAGATACAGACACCAGCAGCCTGGCAGACCTCCGGGTGAAAAAGACTCAGTACGGCGGGGACTTTTGCCAAGAGGAGGGTGAACGTCTACTGATGGCCCATGATCCCCTTGACAACGATGGTGCTAGCGGTGACACCATGGTCCCCGTCGAGAGCAGTCCGGCTTCTACAAAGCGCCAGGAGTGTGCTGAAGATGTCGGCTCAGTGGGAAATTCTGCTGAAGAACAAGATATTATGCCCCAGGACTTCCCAGTCATTGGGTCAAGGGTTCTAGCCGCCCTGGAGGATTTTGCAGACAAGCCCCCTCGGACTGGCTCATTGAGACCTCTGAAGAGTCCCAAGAGGATGGGAGTTCACCATTTGCACCGCAAAGATAGCCTTACTAGAGCTCAAGAGCATGGAAACCTGCTGGACTGAGAATTTCAAGCTCACTCTTCTCTTGTTCTTTACCTTGAGTGCTCTTCATCTGGCAATCACTAGTCCTGGCCGCACACAACAAGAGGAAGGGATCCGACCAGCATTGCTGTAGCCATTCCTGATCATGCTGCAGTGGCTGTTGCGTTCTAACACTGCTGTCCTCTCTCTTCGATGCTTGGAGCTTTCTAACTGTGTCTCTCAGAATACGGGATGCAACGAGAGGACACTATTTGAGGGATCGTTCCAGAATGTCTGAGTTAAGGTGACTCTCACAACTGCAAGACTGCTTCTGCTTGTCGTGACATAATTGAGGTCAGCCAGATATAGCGATACTAAGCCTCTGAGAGTCCTTTAAATTAGACAAGGACCGATCCCTGTGGTGTCGCACGGGGATGTAAATGGATGTTTTACAGTTACTCTTGCCGAGGGAGAGTTCTCAACCCAGATGAAATATATCCAGTATCCAAGTCCTTCGTTGCAAAAGATTGGGATTACACCACACGACCACAGCTTTGCAGATACCGTCAGGTAGTCTGTCGGTTGATGTGGAGTGTAACGGATTCTCTTGACGATTTTCAGTGCCTAACCCTTGCTCTGACAGAGGGGGCTCTCCACCACCCTTTAAAAGGTCGTCTTGTTCCTATAATCTGCTTTCAATCAGTACGAACTAAGAGGATTCTTTACCTCTAATTTTACCTCTCTTTATAGATCTGCCACTGTATTTCAACACACAACAGCTTTTTTATTGTAGTAAACAATATGAATCATGAAAGGTTTTTGATTTTACTGTATTGATATATTGTTTTAAAGAACGAGTACTCGGATACACTTCCTGATTTGTATTCTCATGTGTTTCATTTGACTAATGATATTTAAATTTGATTTGGAATATTTAGTTTTTTTGTGTATGTATTTGTCTTGCTGGTTGAGTCTAATCTGTCCGTTATTTCACTTAAAGCAGTAAAGCACTTAGATAAGTGTATTAGATCAGAATATCATCATGAAAGGGGAAAGTATACGAACCATAACGTTAGTAGTGCTTACTTTACTGGACTGCATTCAAATTAAACTCAATCCGTGATGTATTTGGCGATTTTAAAACATAATGCTGGGGTCAAAAAATATTTCAATCAAATTTTTTATGATCAGTATTTAAGAGTAAAAGTACTTTGTTCTGATTTGTCATTGGTAATTCATGTTCGGGTGTATTAATGCACGCGTCCCCTCGCTGCTGACGGCACACATCGCCATTCAGGGGAAATGTTAATATTGAAACAAGCTATGCATATAGTTACGTTAAAAAATACTCGAAAGATAACTAAGCATTATGTCTGTTGATGAATTTGCTTACATACAAATGAGGAATGTTGTATTAAGCTCAAAATTAGCAATTTTGGCCAGAAGCGTTGACACGTATAGATTTCTGTTTGGTTTAAACTCTTTATTTCATGGAAAGCCATGGTTTGATCTTAATGAATGTAGTCGTTTTTATGTAACATCCACTTATAGGTTCCACGTTATTTCTTTTAACTGATCTGTTTCTGCTGTGTGTATTTCAAGTGGAATGTGCATTTTGTGTGTATTTTTGTGTAGATTTCTCTTGACTTGGGGTCATCAGACAGAAGTTCTTTATTCCAGTCTTAATTTTCAGTCATTTCATTTCAAGCCTGGTTTAAGTAGAATTTAAACAAATTTGTGAATTTTATCAGCTTTTCTGATTTCCAGACCTAAGCATCCTTTGTTTTGTTTTCGGATGATTATGTATTTTAGAGATGATTAAACTCAATGCTGTCTTCTTAAGTCCTGCTTGTTTTGTGTTTTGTGTTTTTTGTTTTTTTTCAATTTTATTTTTATTTTCCCATAAAGACATTCATGCAGTATTACTTTTTTCCACCTAGTACACTCCACCTGAGGGTTTCTCCATATATTGTAAGTGATGTGCAGCAGAACATATAGCAAGGCTAGGGTGATGATGTATATGTATTATTCTTAGATTTTGTTTTCTTTATGGACATATCAAAAGTAAGATACAAGAGTATGCTTTATGTATTCCTGGACATTTCATTCCTTTTAACCTGTTGTTTATCCACGGCATTGCTGGTCTGCCACAAAACTCCTCAGTTTAACGTTCCTCAGTATAGGGCAGAAGGGCTCCCATATTCACACGTACCATTTTCTTGTCATGAACTTTGGTGCATCAGTTTTTTTTTCACAATATATGAGGGTACCACTAATAGCCCATGATTAATCGAAGTATAACTACCCACCCTACTGAATAATTTACATCTGATAATGTTCCAAAATAGCTCTGGGATGCTTTAAAGAGATTGAGTAAAGCCTGTCAAGGTCTCGCATGTGGATGCATACGGCCTTTAATATTTCACGGTCTTATCAGATGGTACACAGTTTGTGCAAATAAAAAAGGGAAATAATGGCTGGGATGTGCATGTCTCTGATACATTGAGTGTATAAATAGGCTATTTCTTCTGGTCTCCTGCAACTCTAATACCAGATTTAATTTTGCACATCACAGACGTGCACATCTTTATTCCAAGGTAACTCTTCAGATGTTGCAAACACAGACATGCAAACTCTTTAATGAATAAATAGAAAAGTCAAGGTTGTCCTTCAACTGAACACTAAATCCTTATTCGCATGAAGCTGATGTCTCTCTGATAGAAAAACTGTTTTCTTTTGTGTGTTAACCTTTGTTTTTATCAAAATGGCAGCTTTTATGTAACCATCAACAACATGTCAAATTCAGTCTTAAATTAGCCTTTGATATTGACCAATCAGCAGCTGAAATGAAAACAAAACAGATCTGATTTACTTTCTCAATAAATGTTTTTGCTCTTATTATGCATAATTCTTTGAGACCTGTTTAGTTTAAGACAAAATGTTTTTTTGTTCCTTTATATTGTGAAAGCCTGTGACATCACCTATTTGAGGCTAATGAAAGATGTAACAAATAGTCAAAAATCCAACATTGTCGTTCTTTATTCTGGGTTTAAGTCATCACTATAAACAATCAGAGAAATTTCCAATGGATACAATTAAGTCTTGCCCTACATTTCATTCATTTTGATTCTGCTGTTTGATTGCATACATCGCATTATAATATATTATTTTCATGTTATAATTCATTCTTGAATCTGGAGACCACCATGTGTCCTGTGTAGTTTGTTGGTTACAGAATTCATGTTTCATGTTTGCATGTGTCAAACACTTTTATCCAAAGTGACTTGCATTGCATTATCCTATACATTTACACTTGGGTATCTGCATTCCCCTGGGATCGAACTCACAACCCTGCGTGTTAACGCAATGCTCTTACCACTGAGCTAAATTAAAACTACCAAACCATGTTCTGGTGTCGAACGTGTTGGTGACAACTCCTCTTTCATGCATTTCAAATGTGGATCATGTCATGTTATAATTTGTCAACTGATTTTACTTCACACCCAACAAACAGTCTTACATATTTCTAACAGCTGCAATATGGTGCTTCTCAATGTCTTATGTTCCCTGGATGTTGTCCCATGCAAACAATGCCATTATCCTGTATGGGAATTCTTAAAGTTTTACTTGAAGGTTTTATGATTGTTTAGATGTACCGTACACATTTGATTTTCCCCTTAAAAATGCTTAAAACTAATCTTATTTCCTGAATTTGTAAACTGATGTATATTTTAAAACAAATAAAGCTATTTTAAACGTCATCGGTTTGAAATGCATACACTTGGTATCTTGTCAGCTCAAGGCACAGCTTTCAGGCTGTGTGTGTGTTGTAATTTTGATGTGTCAGATGATGTCAGTGTGGCCACTGAAGGACAGTTGTGATGTAAGAGTGCCCACTGGTGGTCAGAAGGCTTGGGTCTGTAGGTGCCACATAGCAACCGATTGACAACACTTGTGCACTGTGATGGTCAGAACTTATCCAGGCAGTAATTCAGGTCAGTGGCTATTCACTTTGTGGTTTGACAGTGTTGATGCCATGGTTGAAGCTTACCACACGTTTCTATTCCTCCCCTCTCTGACTTAAATAATCAGGCAGTTTTTGCGCATGTGACTTATAAGTTAAAACTCTCATTCTTGACTTTCACAGACTAAATATATAAAAATCTGCATTGTTCACACTACAGGCCCTCGGGTAAACTTAGGGGATCAAGGATCTTGTTAAATATACATTCCTAAAATCTCTGTTTTGTTAGATTACTGATTGTTTCAGATATGGATAGTGGTATATATCAAGATTCTAATATAATAAGATGTGTTATCTTCATTTTACCTTACTTCAACTAGACAGGAAAACCAAACAGGCGTTGTTGAAATGTGCATTATTTATCTGAATTGAATAAAATCAATATTAGGAGCTCAGTTTCAATGAATGATATTTTGGGGTTGTGGAGGAAGCTTGTCGGTCTCAGTCACAGTATGTTATCATAACACATCTAATTCAATTTCAAGTATGGACCATGGCTGCCATAATTCAAAATAAATAAACTTTAGGATTTTCTTCAGAGTTCTGTGTTAAATTGTTGGCCAGGTTCCTTGCGTTAAAGATAACGGTCCTTTTTCCCGGTCCTACACAGTGATTGACATAACATGTTAAAATTAAATCAGATTTTTTCCATGCCACCTAGCATTAGTAATGCGATCAGGGGGATCTTTCTGCCTCCACTTAAGCTCCGCCCACAAACGTGTCAATGTTTACTAACAGTAAATGCGTCTATATATATATATATATATATATTAGTGGTGGGCATAGATAAAAATTTTAATCTAGATTAATCTTGGAATTAATCTAGATTAAAATGGTTCATTTTAATTCTGCCGAAGGCATTCAGAATATGTGTTCTACCTGATAGATCTGGATAGAAACATACACTTGTTTCTTGTTTATTTCATTTTATTATTCCATTTCATTTATCACATTTATTACAATATTCATCATATGTATTCATTCTTTTATTTTATTATTCACTTCTATTCATATTATTTGCTCCTTACGAGAGTTGTATTGTGTCTTATGCTGATATGAGTATCCATTGGTCTCCATCTCAAGGTCCATAATAATGTCATGAGACAATGTTTTGATACTGTAATCTTGAATGTTAAAAAAACATATTGAATCCGTTTCTAGTCAGACGAAGTTTGACAGAGCTTGACTGAGCATCAACACACAACTGAGATTATTCAATAAATCATTTGTCTGTCTATTTTACATCACTTCGTCTCCTGCCTGCTGTTCTTCCCTTCAGCTCTATATCTCCCTAGTGGTTGGGTTAAAGGATTGACTCACAACGGAGTTGATATCTCCAGGTGTAATTTGTTCCTGACGGAGAGAGATCTAGTGAAACTGGACTCAACGTTTAGATCTATAAGATCTACAAGCCATATCTCATAGTTGGATCTATCATATGGCGTTGTCGGCAGGATGGAATGACAGCTGAACAACCGGACTTGTGTACCGTGGTTTAACACTGTGTGTGTTAGGATTCCGGACGAGAGGTACGAAGGGAAACCCTGCAGGTCTTCTCCTCATCGTGCTGCTGCAACTGGGGCGCGCCTACAGCAGCGTGAGTTGGTTGTTTGTCATCTCCATCTAAAGAATCTAAAGAATCAAAAGTAAATCGGTACCGTGGTTTAACACTGTGTGTGTTAGGGGATTGATTCTAATTGTTCATTATGGGTATGGCAATGTCAGGAAACAAAACTATAGACGAAAATATGTCTGAAACTAAGGGTGATGTAGAGATTAAACTACACGAAATAGCTGGGGAATTGTCAGATAAATTATCTGAATGTTTTGACACTAAACAAACAGAGGCAGAAATAGTTGAAAAATTTAAGATCAAAGCTCAGAAAGGTGGCATTTGGGAGCCTAATGACATTAGGACAGTATGGAAAAAGATTGAGAGAATGAGGAAAAGAGATTCAAGGCAGGTTCCTTGGACTCTTGTTACCTTGTCTAAATGCAGGAAATGGGAAATTATTTAGACAAAGATACCCATAACAGGGAGAAAGATGTTATGGAAAGCAAACTGAGGGGATTAGAAGATAGGTGTGATGATTTAAAATCCCAGGTTGAAACCTGTAACAAAGAGAAGGAAGTTATGACTATAGAAATAACAACTCTACAGGACAGGTGCAAGGAGTTCGAAGATCAGTTTGAACAGGGTAAAACGGAGAAAGGGAAGCAAAAACCTCCTTCTGTAAGAGAACGGAAAATCCTTAAATCCTGTGATACTGATTATGACACAGAGACTGATTCGGATGAATTTCAGGGAGCAAAGGCAAGACTCAGACCCTTGAGGGTTGATGTTAAAAAAGGCCAAAAGAAAACTGAAGTTTATATTCAGAAAACAAAGGATGGAAACGTGTTAATGGATCGTGAGATTCAGGGTCGTGATGAAGTCCATTACAAATATGTGGCTGCAAATGCCAAAGACGTGTTTAAATGGTCAAAAGAGGTTGGGGATGTGAGAAAAGATCCGAGGGCAGCATTAGCTCGACTGGAAGCTCTCAAAGAGGTGTTTTCTCTGTCAGTAAGAGATGGGTTCAGCATAGTCTCAGTGAATCTGTCAGCCGCAGACAGAAGGAATTTGAAGGAAGCTCTTGGTGATGTTTTATATGATGAGAGCATGGCAGACCCTAGATCAGAGATAGAAGGATGGAAAAGGCTTAAGATGTGGTGCAGAAAAGCACCACAGCAAAAGGTCGACTGGAATGAGATTAGCAGATGCAAACAAAAAGCTAATGAGAATGTTGAGGATTACACTGAACGGATGTATGAGACATTTTCAATGTTTCCAGGGCTAGATCAAAAGGGCGACCCTGTGAGTTTTATTAAGATCCCAGGAAAGGGAGGACCTTTCTTATCAGTTTGGCTTGATGGGTCATCTTTTGTGGACAATGGGGAACGCAAGGCAGGTTGGGCAGTAACCACTGATTCAGAAATTTTGGCTTCTGGGGCCCTGTCACCAGGAACCTCAGCTCAGCAAGCTGAATTGATTGGCCTTACAAAAGCATGTGAATTGGCAACTGACAAAACAGTAAATATTTACTGTGATTCCCGCTACGTTTTTGGTGTGGTTCATGATTTCAGAGCAGGTTGGCAGCAAAGAGGTTTCCTCACCTCTGCAGGTACGCCTATAAAGAATGGTGGAGTGGTGGAGAATCTTTTAAAGGCTCTGCAGCTTCCGCAAAAGGTTGCGGTATTGAAGGTGAAAGCTCATACGAAGAGCGATTCTGTTGAAACAAAGGGAAATTCTCTTGCTGACCAGGCAGCCAAGGTTGCCGCCGCAAGAACGGCACACATTTCTACTGCTCAATCATGTCAACTGCAGGTTATTGAACATAACTCACAACTCAAAGACATAGCGGAGATGCAAAATCAGTGCTCCCGAGAAGAAAAATGGGAGTGGATGGAAAATGGTTGTAAATTGTCAGATGACAACATTTGGAGATATCAAAACAGAACTGTAGCTACAAAAGCCTTGCTTCCTTATCTGGCCACACAGATACACAGTGTAGGACACATAGGGGTTTCTCAAATGTGAGAAAATGCCCCAAGAGGGGGGGCATAGTGTTGTGCCAGGGCAAATGGTCTATGTCAAGAAGCTGCAACATTCAGGCTTAGAACCAAGATGGGATGGTCCTTTTGTAGTCTTACTGGTTACATCTTCTGCAGTGAAATTATTAGGCAAGACTAAATGGACACACATTAGTCACTGTAAATTAGCTTTAGCTCATACTCCCAAAAATCGAAATGAGGCCGGCGAATCGCTGTAGGATGGAGTCAACTGAGATTGCTGTCACGTGACGATGCTATATTGGCTGTAGGTTTTACTTCAACTCAAGATGACCAATGGGTACAACATCCTGAAATACGACCAAGTTGGACTTTAACGTTGTACACTCAATACTTGTTTTGGCCTTCGATTAATCTACATACAGGGAATTTGACATTTAAATCACATAACTGTCATACACAATTTAAAGCAGAATCTAGATCAAAGCCAGGTCAATGGATGATTTTTAATTATTACACTGAAGGATATGAACCAAATTAAAATGGCAGGGATGTTGTTCTTTGTGTTGGGTTTCCTACCAAGCATTAGTCCATATTCTGTCTATTATCCAGAGCTAGAAGTTCAGAATGATGTCAATTTGGCAATGACTTTGGCTAACGTCTATGCCAGAACTGCAAATGCATCTGAATGCTGGGTATGTCAATACTTTCCACAAGCTGCTACTTCATGGCAATTGCAAGCATATCCATTACTATTACCTGATCTGATCTCTATTGCTAAACAAGATGACATGGGCGAAATAGGAGAGATTTTGGCTAATTTGGTGCAAAAAACACCTATTCCTAAATCCATGTGTTGTGCTCCAATTGGAGACCCGAAAACCTCTGACAAATCAAAAACTTTATCAGCTCATTTGTTGCAAATGTATGATTATTTAATTTTGAAACATCAAGATGATGTTAAGAATATATGGCCAAGAGTGTTATATTTGGAAAAAGTAGAAATGCAGCCACTACAGGGGGGCCTCAATGGGTACACTTATATTATAGTTTTTGGAAATTCTAATTGTTCCAAATCACAAGGTAGAGCTGGTGCTAAATGCACAGTTGTTAGACCATTAACAACATCAAATCCTCACAGATGTGTCTTTAGGATAGTCGATTTTCCTTGGAATACTCACCTAGAGGTTACAAGCACTATGTGCTACTACAGAGGTTGTTCGTATCCACATTACAACTCTTGGCATTTGCCTAAATATGATAATACTGGCTCCAATACCCAATTCGCACTCAATGTAAAATCTGAGGGCATTTCCTTCTGGTGTTTTGAAGGGAATGCAGGAAGTCAGTCTGACCCAAACCTGACTTTTCAGGTCTCTAAATGTAATATGACATTTATCACAAATCTAGCACTCATTGCTCCTAATGGCACACACTTTGTTTGTGGTAACAAAGCCTATCCGTTCCTTCCTAAGGGATGGAGAGGAAGGTGTTATTTGGCTTATGTTTTACCAGCAGTTCGAGTAGTGTCAGAAGATTATGTTAGACATCATTTAATCCTGACACGTACTAGGCGTTCCCTTTCCAAGGTTGAAAAGTGGTTAGGGCGATTTGTACCATTCCTCGGAGTGACTGATCTATAAAACTGAAGTACAGGCATTACAGGAAGCTTTTGAGAAAACAGCAAACAGTACTCTTCAGTCTATCACCAACATCTCCGTTGAAATGTATGCAATGAGAAAAGTTGTTCTACAAAATCGAATGGCTTTAGATATAATGTTAGCCTCTCAGGGAGGAGCCTGTAAAATAATTGGTACCGAGTGTTGTTCTTACATTCCAGACAATTCTGAGGAAGTAGTCCACAATCTAGCTCAAGTTCTACATGAACAGGTTGCTAAAATCAACAAAGATCATGGTATATTCTCATCTGAGTGGGATACATGGTTCGGATCAATATTAGGACCAATCTGGAATCATTTGAAAGCATTTGTAACAATTGTAGTGTCAGGGGTGTTAATCATCTTGCTCTTATACATTACTTTGAAGATGTTTATTTGTTTTGTCAAAAGTACAATGCTGGTCAAACGACAGCACATTGAGACTAGTCACACCCCCTTTCCTCATGCTACTACGCGGTATGAAAGAGAAAATTACCTGTCCATTTAAAGGGCATGGAGAAGCGAAAAGTATGGCCTGATCAACCTAACTTTTTGTTTTTGTTGGTTTGTCATGATTATGAGAGGTTGCTTGCTTTTAATCATTAAGATTTATAATCATACATAATCTAATTATTTCATATATGATTAAGAGGGGGGAATGATAGATCTGGATAGAAACATACACTTGTTTCTTGTTTATTTCATTTTATTATTCCATTTCATTTATCGCATTTATTACAATATTCATCATATGTATTCATTCTTTTATTTTATTATTCACTTCTATTCATATTATTTGCTCCTTACTTTCCTGCTGTTTAAGCTCATTGAGAGTTGTATTGTGTCTTATGCTGATATGAGTATCCATTGGTCTCCATCTCAAGGTCCATAATAATGTCATGAGACAATGTTTTGATACTGTAATCTTGAATGTTAAAAACACATATTGAATCCGTTTCTAGTCAGACGAAGTTTGACAGAGCTTGACTGAGCATCAACACACAACTGAGATTATTCAATAAATCATTTGTCTGTCTATTTTACATCACTTCGTCTCCTGCCTGCTGTTCTTCCCTTCAGCTCTATATCTCCCTAGTGGTTGGGTTAAAGGATTGACTCACAACGGAGTTGATATCTCCAGGTGTAATTTGTTCCTGACGGAGAGAGATCTAGTGAAACTGGACTCAGCGTTTAGATCTATAAGATCTACAAGCCATATCTCATAGTTGGATCTATCATACCCAATTAATGACTAAAAGTAAGTCTTTGAGAACGGGTTTCTCAAGGCAGGTGGCGCATTAGACCAGGGGTTCATCTCCTGTTTCCAAAATGGATCACAAACTGCTTGAGAAAGCTGTTCTACTATGATAATTTGTGATGAAAATTTAATTATGTTCAATAAGATGTACTTGGGTTTACTTCCGCATTGGCTAAGGGATGCTTTGCGTTTAGGTGGTACTTGAGACTGGAAGAGCTCCTACAGTACATTTACATTTAGTCATTTAGCAGACGCTTTTATCCAAAGCGATTTACAAAGAGTTAGGGAGCAACAATCGATATGTCATACAGGAGCCAAAATACATTAAGTGCCAATATAAAGTTACTGGTTTCAACTAAAGCTAGACCACTACCTGTTGAGAGAACGTTTTTTTTTTAAACCAACTGTATGTAAACCAATTCCGTACAGTAAACCAATTCCACATTGAACAAGGTGCAAACAACCTTAGTCTTGTCGAGGTTTCCATTGGGAAGCTTCTTAAAAATAAATTTTTCCTGAAGCAAGCCGGCGGCTTCATGCCTGCATCCATGTTAGCACGTCACGTTTGATGTGGGAATTTCACAGTAACGTTATGTTGTGTTCAGACCAAACGCGAATGGCGCGTCAAGCGCGAGTGATTTACATGTTAAATCAATGCAAAGACGCGATAGACCTACTTGCGGCGCGAATCGCGCGAATGAAGCCCTGGTTATTAGATGATGAGGCGGCGCGAATGACGCGGATCACGCGAGTTGAAAACTCTCGTTCTCGCCCCCTACAGTGCAATTAAGGTATGTATACATCCGCGCTAAAATATCAAGGTGAAAGTCCTCATAGCTTGCGTAGTATAGACCCAGCTCCCAACCCAACTTTGAGAATAGATTAACGGCGACATTTTTTTTATCGCGCGATAAGAGTCTCGTTAACGCCGTTAACGGCCCACCACTAATATATATATTTATATATATATACAGTCTTAAGAGAATACACATACACACACGTAATGTATGTACGTATATGGTCTCTACTCATTGAATTTGTCGGCAACTTTTTGCCAAGCCTTGAAGTGTTCGTTTTTATTAAAGACTGAAATTCGGCGAAGCCCTTAGAGTTCTAGCTCTGCTGATATACTGAGCGCGCTCCTTTGCCATGCTCTTAGACCAATCAAAGCTTTGCTGATCAATGTTTCTACTATCGATACATATGCCCTTTTAAACTAACCCATAGAACGTCAAATGAAGTCAGATAACTCAATCCAGCCATACTTATCATCAACAGGTGGATAAAGAGAACCGAATTGGCAAAATCAGGAATAGCAGGATTAGGTAATCTCCAAACTAACCTCGGAATTACAGCACTAGCACACAATACATCATCACATTATCCCTGCACAACCGTTGATTCATATAAGTTAAAGTTGTGCACCTTATGCACGTGCACACAGATTGCCAACAAAACACAGTTTCAAATATGACTCAGTTTTACTTACTACGTGCAGTTCATGACCGTCGTCTTTTAGTGCTGGGACCGCCACATCTATCCGTTCTCAAACCAAGGAGCACATTGATGGGCGTGCTCTTTCTCCCACTCTCCATGGTTTGACCTGTGGATGGGCTCTTTCACTCACTCTCTTTAATTTCAGTTTCTTCTGAAGTATCCATCCATCCATTTTCTTCCGCTTATCCGGGGCCGGGTCGCGGGGGCAGCAGTCTAAGCAGGGATTCCCAGACTTCCCTCTCCCTAGACACTTCCTCCAGCTCTTCCGGGGGGACACTGAGGCGTTCCCAGACATAGTCCCTCCAGCGTGTCCTAGTTCTTCCCAGGGGTCTTCTCCCGGTGGCACATGCCCGGAACACCTTCCCGGGAGGCGTCCAGGGGGCATCCGGAAAAGATGCCCGAGCCACCTCAGCTGGCCCCTCTCGATGTGGAGGAGCAGCGGATCTACTCTGAGCTCCTCCCGAGTGACCGAGCTTCTCGACCTATCTCTAAGGGATCGCCCAGCCACCCTGCGGAGAAAGCTCATTTCGGCCACCTGTATCCGGTATCTTGTCCTTTCGGTCATGACCCACAGCTCTTCTGAAGTAATTCAACTAAATACTGTGTGCAATAGTGGAATTGACATCATAATTCAAAGTCTAACTTTGAAATCTGTGCTTTCATGTATAATTCTCACATTTGTAATAGTTTAGTCAGTTAATAATACTACTTTAAGGAGTTTTATATCATTTATTCGAAATAATTTAAAGAGCTGTTTCATGTCAATCCTTGAATCACTTAACTAATCAAGGTGGATAGGATATAGAAAGTAATTAGTAATAAATACTTTCTGGAGGGACTAATTTGTAAAGTAATCTAATTATTACACTATTGAATATTTAACAAGTTACTAGTTATTAATTACTTTTTCAGAGTAACTTGCCATGAATAGAGACGCCTAGTCAAAGACATGAGAGGAAACGATATCATAGTATATGAGTGCGGTCAGGCACATCTAACAAATCTGTGAGCCGTTCTGAAACTTAAATGTAAATTTCCAAGCTAAAGTCTGTAGATAAGTCTATTTATAATGATGGTAAAGTTGAATATTTAAGAGCTTCACAGGAAATCGTTGTACACAGTATTTTAATAATCTGGTCTAGTGTTGGACACAGAATGAACAAGAGAGACACAACGAGGTATTTAAAAAGATGTAAACTGATTTATTCAGTCATCAGGCCATCACATCAACCCTATACAGCCGAACTATCAGAGCATACTGTTATTGGTTAAATAGGCATTTATAAATAGACTGTACATATGTAAAATAAATACTTCGCTATTGCGTATTATAAGTCACTTGGTGTTTTAAGGTTTTTGTTCCAGCTTTCAACTGTCTTCTGCTAAGTGCTACAGGTCATGCAGTGTGAGAGGTAACACACTAACTGGTGATCTTGTAGTAGTCGAACAGTGCAAGCACAAATCTATGGCAGCTGCAGTATCACATCTCTGTCTCTGCCAAAAAGCTCTCTCCCAGTCCTGATGTCATCAGGACCATCTGGGAGCTGGAAGTGTCTGGAAGGGTCAGAGACAATTTGGTCAATGAAATGGATAAACATTAAGAGGATATACCAGCTCTGAACATCTAGTCTTAGTTGAATAAAGGTTCTTTTTTAAAGTCATGGTACACCCAGAGTTGAAATGTTGGCATTTATTCATACTCAAAACCCTTATATTTGTTAACATTGCCTGGTAAACTACAAGCATTGTTTTCAGCTCATGGACAATATGTTAAATACGTTCTCATTTGAGAACGTCATTCTGTCTTGGACAAACGCGTCTGCTAAATTGATAAATGTAAATATTTACCTCAGAATTAAAAACAGATTTTTTTGTAGTTACATAACATGATTGTAGCGAGGAAGGCGGGACAAGAGCCGTGAGCCGGGGCCGTTGGCGTGAGTGATAGTGGGAATCAGCCGTGCGCACACTGGTCCCGCATATCTCACGGAGGAGATCGGGAGCATAAAAGGACGAGCAACAGGACTTAGTACAAGAGAGGACTCGGCTCGGACATGTGTTTAGTTTGTATTTACAGTATGTTCTTGTGCCATTTAGTTCCGTGTTATTGTTTGTTTATTTTTTATTAAAGTTTGTTTAAATGTTCGCCGGGTCCCGCCTCCTTCGTTCCTTTCTAGTGAACTTTGCTACACTTATATTTTATTCTAGGCCTAATTCTTCAGTTAAGTTGCCATATTGAGCATTTAAATTCATTTATTACATTTTTCCTGTATTTTTTCTCATTTTGAAAATAAAAAATGCTTCTAAACCAAAAATCAGACTTATGTTATCCAAATATTATTGAACACATAAAAGAATATCGTGGCTTCCCTCTTGCATATAATGGAAGTAAATCTGGACTGGGTCTTTCGAACTCCAACAATGAAAAAGCAACATCAAAGTGTCATAAATGTAGGAATGTGTCACGTTTGTTCCTTGCCTGTTTTCACTTGTTTCATTGTTTTCACCTGTCCCTCATCTTTGTTAATCTCCCGTTGCCAATCTCATTATTAGTTAATTCGTTTTCACTTGTGTTTCGTCATTGTTAATTAGTTCCACACCTGTTTCTGTTTTCCATGAGTGTCTTCCTTTTGTATTTAAGCCCTGTGGGTCCCTCTGTTCTTTGTCGGTTATTATTTATGTCAATGAATTGTATTACTGGTTTTGTCTTCCCTGTTCTCCTGCTCCCGTGTTTGTTTTGGACTTCTGTTATCATTAAACCCCATTGGATTATACCTTTTTGTTTCTCCATTCATCCTCCTCCGTGTCAGCCCGTGACAGAATAACCGACCTTTAAAAATGGATTGCTGTACCTTTTCTCCAGAGGCTGTCCTCAGGGACTTGAGGCAGGACGGAAGGCCTCTGGAGAACTACGTGGAGGAGTTTGTTGGCGTGTGCTATCGGGTGAGTTGGAGCGATCAAGCTCTAAACCTGGCCTTTGTGGCCGGTCTGGACGACATTCTGCTCGTCCTCGTCATGCTTCCCGATGCAGATGAGTACCGGCTGGAGGACTTCGTAAATCGAGTCCTCCAAGCAACCGGCTCCGAGTTCTGCGTCGGGGTGACTGATGAGGACTTGAGCGGGGGTCGCCCAGTATCGGTCACAGGCCAGGGGTTCGTTCCGGCTCATCTCGGATCCACGCCTCACTCCTCCACCACCCAGCAACGGGAGCAGGTTAAAGGGGACCTGTTCTCGGAGCCGGTCCCGTCCGGCCTTCCAGAGCCTCTCCAGCCGTTCCCGCACGGCCTTCCAGAGCCTCTTCAGCCGTTCCCGCACGGCCTTCCAGAGCCTCTTCAGCCGTTCCCGCACGGCCTTCCAGAGCCTCTTCAGCCGTTCCCGCACGGCCTTCCAGAGCCTCTTCAGCCGTTCCCGCACGGCCTTCCAGAGCCTCTCCAGCCGTTCCCGCACGGCCTTCCAGAGCCTCTTCAGCCATTCCCGTCCGGCCTTCCGAAGCCTCTCCAGCCGGTCCCGTCCGGCTTTCCGAAGCCTCTCCAGCCGGTCCCGTCCGGCGTTCCCGGGCCTCTCCAGCCGGTCCCGTCCGGCGTTCCCGAGCCTCTTCAGCCGGTCCCGTCCGGCGTTCCCGAGGCTCTCCAGCCGGTCCCGTCCGGCGTTCCCGAGCCTCTCCAGCCGGTCCCGTCCAGCGTTCCCGAGCCTCTCCAGCCGGTCCCGTCCGGCCTTCCAGGGCCTCTCCAGCCGGTCCCGTCCGGCCTTCCAGAGCCTCTCCAGCCGTTCCCGCACGGCCTTCCAGGGCCTCTCCAGCCGGTCCCGTCCGGCCTCCTAGAACCCGCTGCCCAGCCGCCAGAGCCCGCTGCCCAGCCGCCAGAGCCCGCTGCCCAACCGGTCCTGGACAACCTCCATATGAGCTCCCGGACTAAACCCAAATATTTTTTGGGGGGGAGCCATATGGCAGGGATAGCCCTCAAGGCTAGACCGGTCGTCTGCCATCCGGTACGGCCGACGCCTTCCAGGTCTCCCGAACGGCCGGCGCCCTCCAGGCCCCCAGAATGGCAGCCGCCCTCAAGGCCTCCAGAATGGCCGCCGCCCTCAAGGCCTCCGGAATGGCCGCCGCCCTCAAGGCCTCCGGAATGGCCGCCGCCCTCAAGGCCTCCAGAATGGCCGCCGCCCTCCAGGCCTCCAGAATGGCCGCCGCCCTCCAGGCCTCCAGAATGGCCGCCGCCCTCCAGAGTCCCAGAGCTGGACGTATCGTCCTGGAGGTCTCCCATCCCACCAGGTCTGGTCTTCCCTAAACCGGCCTCCAGGACGCCCACCCCCCCTTTCCCCTTTGGTACTGTTTTGGCGCGATGACGCGCCTTGTGGAGGGGGGGGTAATGTCACGTTTGTTCCTTGCCTGTTTTCACTTGTTTCATTGTTTTCACCTGTCCCTCATCTTTGTTAATCTCCCGTTGCCAATCTCATTATTAGTTAATTCGTTTTCACTTGTGTTTCGTCATTGTTAATTAGTTCCACACCTGTTTCTGTTTTCCATGAGTGTCTTCCTTTTGTATTTAAGCCCTGTGTCTCCCTCTGTTCTTTGTCGGTTATTATTTATGTCAATGAATTGTATTACTGGTTTTGTCTTCCCTGTTCTCCTGCTCCCGTGTTTGTTTTGGACTTCTGTTATCATTAAACCCCATTGGATTATACCTTTTTGTTTCTCCATTCATCCTCCTCCGTGTCAGCCCGTGACAGAATGGAAGTCTTCTCAAGATGTATGATCATTTTGCTCTTAGTCAAAGCAAACACAGAAGTCAAATCATGGAGCCTTTATAGAAAATGCTCTGAATACCTGCATGGGATATAAACAAACATCCCTTATTTTAAACCTGATGCAGGGCATACAGTATTTGTTTTTTTAACAATTTGTAGTTTGACAGACCCAGTCAACTTTTATGTTCCATTATATTAAAAACTGACAAGGATTTTAAATAACCTAAGAGTGAAGAAATGACGATAAAGTGTTCGTTCTCGGGTGAACCATCCCTTTCAGTTCTAGCCTTACATTAAAAAATGTTATAATACACAGGACAGAGAACAACTCACAACCCGGCTGTTATTCGAAATCCAGCTTTCTATTTCACAAGTAGTACAGTATCTCTCCTAAGTATTGCATGAGAAATGTGAATTTCTGTACCCCCCCATTTCCCAGACTTTTAGAAGGAGAAGCTTCAGGACAGTCATCCACTCACAGAGAAGAAGCAGAGAATCTGAATGAAAAACAGTCTTGAAGCGAAGAGAACAGGCTGAGAGAGTTTGAGACTGGGTCAGCCCTTACTGCTGTGGGGAATCCAGGCCGGTTTCTCTCGGGGGGTGACGGAGCTACCGCGGGCCTCTCCGTCTTTATATTCCTCCTCCTCTCCTTCTGAAAGCAGATCAGAGATTTGCTGCTGCAGCTCAGGGCTGATATCGTTCTCGGCTAGAACCAGCGCACGCAGGCAGGTGGGGTAGTTCTCAACCATGTCAAGGAAGACCTGATGACAAAGGAGCAAGCAAATGCGAGAGGTTAATGATCATGCAACATCAAGAATGTCTGTGGAAAGTAGTTAAAGTTTACTCAAGAGAGAGAGCGGATGAGCGAAATACAATTTCGAAAGAACAGGATTGTGTTTACATTTTAAAATTCTCTCATCATCCATTAACCCTTGTGACATTCAAAGCTTGTATATGACTCTTTGTTCTGTGAAACACAAAAGAAGGTATTTTCTAGAAATGTCTCGGGGGTTTTGTGTTCATACAATGGAAGTCAATGGAGTCCAATCTTGTTACCAACATTCTTCAAAATATCTTCTCCTGTGTTCTGCAGAAGAATGAAAGTCACATAGGAGAAAATGATGACAGAATTTGTCAGTTTTTGGCGAACTTTCCCATTAATGTATTAATCAGATGCTTTTATATAGAGTGATGTATGACACATTCAAGCTACACACTTTATTAGTTTTTGTTCCCTGGGATATAAACCTAAGGCACATGTACCACTAATGCAATGCTCTTTGAGAATAGGAACAGTAAATTGTGCAAGAAATCTTCAGTGACTTTATATTACTTCCTGCACTATTACTTCAGCTCGCTTTATAAATAAGGATGTAAGTCATGTGACTATAAACTATAGTTAGTACACGGGCAATCAGTTATGCAATGAAAACATGTTCTTCCTTAAAATTAACTGTCAAAATTAACTGTAATTTAATATATATTTGAAACTACATAGACCAATACATATTTATTATATTATAATATTACAATATATTAAAAATGAAGAATTTTCACATATTGAAAAATGTAAGCTTTTGGTTCCAACGTATGGACATGTATATTTAAATGTATATATGAGTATAAATGTATAATTTAATGTATTGCATTATATTTCCCTGTTCATTCCCGTATACTTTTATTTCAGAATGTCTGTGAAGATCAGATATAGACATCAGACATTTGGCAGTACAATAGATTCTCAATGAGCAGAGAACAATTATAATCACTGAGACTCTTCTCTCACCTCTGTCTCCCTGCTGAGACAATGCAATTCAAATGCTTTTCTAGATTTTTAGCTAAAATGGTACTGTGACCCATGGGGATGAAGTGCCCAGTGATATCTGTCAAATGAGTTTACAGTCTATGCCTTGAAAGCATCATCAAATCAGCCAAACTGTTTAAAAACACATGAAAGGGATGTTGAATACTAGGGCATGACTGAAATTCCGTTTCAGGTTGTAGACTCATCATTGCAGTGCATCATGGGATGGAATGTCTGCACTTGTCCACTCAAGGGAATTGGGACTAACTTTATGAAAAATGGAGATTACTGTTATGTGTTTTACAACAAAGTAACAACCAATAAAAAAATAAGACATGCATATGATGTGATGAGAGCATTGATTATTTCACAGCCGGTCTTCGAACTTTATACTTTACCTCAAAGACCATCTCCACATTCATTTACGCACTCATAAAAGAC
Source organism: Triplophysa tibetana (assembly GCA_008369825.1). Lineage (NCBI taxonomy): Eukaryota > Metazoa > Chordata > Actinopteri > Cypriniformes > Nemacheilidae > Triplophysa > Triplophysa tibetana. Next base: position 6,266,441 of record CM017900.1, read on the forward strand.
TGTTTTATGAACAAAGGACCTGATTTGTAATTACAGACATCATGATGGGAGAACACACAGCAGTGTGACAACTCTGCCGTCTAGTGGAGGACAAAATAATCCCCTTCTATCAATAGACCTCCTGCTTGGAGCTTTAATTCCAGAGATAAGGATTGAAAGCTTTTAAGGGAATAGAGTCATCATGTGGATGAATCATCTGGTTTATAATGTACTGTATATCTGATCTACATCTCTTTACTAAGAAAATAGTTATGTACAGTTATGTTAGGGCTGACACATCAGATTTTCACTACATGATTATTGAAGTCAAAAGAACTCACGACTATACTATCCCGATATAAATAAATAATGCTTTCATTCAAATGAAGAACAGTTTGAAACCTTTGTGGTTCTTCAGGCAAAATTTTACAATACAGTGCTAAATAATATATACTTATATTTATATTTTTACAATATTATGATAAGTGAACCTGAAGTATTAACAAAATATTGATGCTTCATGGTTCTTAATTCATGAATTTTAATATCACTGGTATATTGTGACCCCAAATGCATATCTTACCCACATATCGTATAATTCATCACTAGAAAAAATCATTAAATGATCCACGTAAATCGTCAGATTAGTATTACATTTCATTATGCACTGAAAATATTGCTTATTTGTTTTGTATAATGGAACTTGATAGCATAAGTGTCCATTCACTTTCATTACATTAAGCAAAGTAGCTGGGACATCCTTAACTTTTGGTTTTCATTTAAAGTCATGCAGGCTTAAAACAATATGAAGATTAGTAAATGACAGAATTATTGTACTAAATATCATGTACATATTGGAGTAAAATACAGCAATGATATATGAGTAATTACTTAATAAGACAACATTCAAAATGACCACTATAAAGTGTGTAATGACGTCATATACAATATCTGTATGTACCTGTGCTGAGTGATTGGTGAGTCCAGTTCCCTCCAAATCCAGAACTTCCAGAGTTCTGCTGGATGCAACAGCAACGGCCAACATCCCAGCGATTTGATCCCCTGAAAACCACAACCAATGATAAATACTGACGCAGAGCAGTCATGGTGAAATTGACATCCTTGTGGGGTTTTAAAATCGCAAGCACTTCAGTTCTCTGGAAGCAACATTTGTACGCTTGGGTGACATTTGGTTTACTGCTAGCAATGGTCAGCAAAATACTGTCCAGCCTATACTGTCTATAAAACGATTTATCTATGCCATACATAATACTACAGGGAAAGACTTGCTTCTTGCAGAAACTTTATAATTTATCTGTGTATCATCTACACCTTAATCCTGAGAATCAATGTCTGTGGAAAACTGCTCACCCAAGGGATTGTAGTCAAGGTTGAGGACCCGTAACTGTGAGCTGTGAGCGACCGCGACGGCCAGTCGAGCCCAACCCTGAGTGCTGATGGCTGGGTTTGCACTGAGTGTCAGCTCCTTTAGCCCTGTACAGTATTATTCATCACATACAGTAACATAAAAACATCATTAATCCATAAGAGCAGTCAGCAATTTGAGAAATCTCAATTCATTTAAAGGTACAGCATTTGTATTTGTTTTCGAACACACAGTATAGGATCATATGCCAGTTATATACCCAAATCCCCAATATTATAACATTCTCAGTCATTATTTTATAACAAATAGACAAAAGTATAACAAATACTTGGTCATTATAAAGTATTGTAGCCTGAATAGATACACAATAGAAGAACAGGTATGCATTGTATAAAGATGTGAAACATTTTTTTTTTCATACTTTTACAAACAGCCAAAGTGCATAAATGGAGGGCCTCTGATGTGAGGTCCATACTTAATGAAGTCCATACTTTGGTTGATGCTGGTTCAATGATACATTTTCCATTATTATAGCACCATCTAGGAGGATAATGGGTGAACTGTTTGTTCGCGAAAGTGTTGGGCTGACAGTTGGGGTGTAAACAGGGTTATACAGAGCGCACTGGGGGATTTTAAAAGCTATGTGGTGCTGTTTAATCGTTACGTGATGACGAAGGACCCGTTTGTAGACAAAGAACACACAATTACATTTGATATTCATGTCAGTTGATTTGTTTTTGCGTCCTCCTATGTTCTTTTCTGCCTCTGCCTTAACACAGCTATTATATTACTCAATGGGTTGAAATTGTATGCGTCACAAACTTGATTTCTCAACACCTTCAGTATATTATAAACTTTATTGTTTTATGAACCTGTAAGGGTTTACTGGTTGAGTTTTAATGTTATACCTGATTTGGCTCCGTCTGGAGGCAGCATGCCACATATGAGACGGACAGCCTCATCTCCCAGCATGCAGTCCCCCAGGTCCAAGGACACGAGTGAGGGGTGAGTGGAAAGGGCTCCATTCAGGGTGACCAGTCCTGCATCTAAAAGCGGAGTCCCGTGTAGACTGTAAGGCACAGTAAGAGTGGAAAGAGATTCAAGTCACTGCTTGAAGTCACTGCTTGTAAGCCAGCCAAGAAATCGAGTTTCATGTACCGTAAACTTAGGCTATATGTAAATTAAATGCAGCATCAGATATGCTTTAAACTTTCTAGTGTCGTGACATTTAGCTCTTGATTTAAAAAATATGAGACTATGGAAATAATGGGCCAATCACAATTTAGTATGCAAGCAGATGCAAGAAAGAAGACAATTTGCAATTTAATATTAAAACATTACAATACTACTTTACATCCCAGAGAGTTAGAATTGGAATACTGACTTTCTTACACTGCAAGCTAATGGAAGATTTTAATGTTAAATTTCACAGACAGGACCTAAATTAAAGGGATGTTTCAGAGGCAACAAAATGTTCATGTTTACTCACCCTCAAGGCATTCTGAGTGAACTTGAAATTCTTCTTGAAGAATAATGAGGTTGAAAATATAATACCACTTACCACTTATCAGGTTCTCTGTTGTGCGTGAACCTGGGGCTTGTTTTCCCGGCAAATGACGTAAGTTCTGGTAACAAACACAGCATTTTTCGTTTCGTTCCAAGAGGTTGCCGTCTCCTCTGCAAGGGAGCTTTCATCAACGTCATTTGCTGGAAAATCAAGCCTCTGGTTTAACGTGCAGCAGAGGGATAACGGAAACCAACGTTAATAACGCTGTCAATATGGAAATATCTCTTAAAGACCATTGTTAAGACCATGGAGCCATGTCGAGTAGTTCTTTATCTATGAATCCATTTTTTGGAACTTCAAAAAATTGCCCCCCCATTCACTCCTATTTTACCGCTTGGACGTAAAATGATACGTGGTATTATAACTCCGACTGCATTATTCTTCAAGTCATATTCATTTAGAATGCCTTGTGGGTGAGTAAAACTTGGGGACAATTTGTTTTGCCTCTGAGATATCCCTTTAAGGCAGGAGAAGCTTTGGTTAAACTGGGACATTTAAATGTGGAGTCCGCATCCAGGTTTTGAGGGGCACCAATTAAAAAATGTTTCTATATGGACCCAGAGCTGACTTGCTGATTGGACAAAACTGTGTGAAAGGAAGCAACAGCAAGATAGCGGGTGGAGGGAGGGAAAAGAGATCGCCAAAGGACCTCGAGCTGAACTCGGGTCATTGTTCATGTCGGGGACATGTGAGCCGCATTTCAACTTTAAAACTTTCACTAAAAAAGGGTGTTTATTTACAAAGTAATAATAGCACTCCTACGACAAAGTTTGACTGGAGAATGCATTTTGCCTAAATTGATAACAAAATTTTGTGGAGGATAAAATGCAGTTTAATATTTTCTAAAGATAAATTTAATTGAATGCTATTGTGTCATGTTGACATGGTGGACTCTAAATGTGTTTAAAGTAGTTTAGTATGTTGCTAAATAGCATCTTAGGAGTTCTGGGTCTCCTAGGAGTTAAGAAATCTACTGATTTAGATACTGTACGGGGTTGGACAACATTATATGAAATAAGGGTTAATATTATTTGTGTTGGCTCATGGGGAAAAACAAACCTTACGATATACTGTGTAGGTTGCATGTCAAAACAAGGTTTTAAACAAATTGCGTTCAACCGTGTTTGGGTAAGTATAAGAAATGTCTTCTAAAACCGACTGTTTTGTATTCTTAAGCTCAATAGTCTCCAAGAATTTGACAAGAGTGAGAAGCGGTTTTCCTCCTTTACTTCCTAAAGCAACTGCAAGATGTTCTGAGGGATGAACGGTTCAATATTACACTGGTGAAGATAAGTATAAATCTGGTGTATGAAGGTTTGAAGCGGTATTAAAAGCAAATGGTGGTTCAACACCCAATAAGAGACCCTTGTCTTTACATTATTTTGTCCAACCCCTACAGGTTCTTTCTATGTAGGTCTGTGGATTTCATCATCTGTCAGTCAAAAAACACAATTCTACCTTAAATTTAGGCAAGCAATTCACACACTCATGGGCTACCACAATACTAAAGTGGATTGTAACATCTTGTCAGCTTGTCAAACAGCACTAAAACAAGACAAATTCAATACTGTAACTGAGGGCAGCTTACAAGAGGGTCTGGATGGATCTGTTAGCCTTCAGCGCATCTGTCAGCTGTTTCGTCCTGTTGATGGTGGACACCACGCCGAGGTTCAGGTTCAACTGAGCGAGTGAGTGAGACTCCGCCACACCACGACACACACGGCCAAAGTCTCGATCGGAAAGCTGACAGCCCCGTACAGACAGAAGTCTCACACTGTTCTCCTTCAGGCTCTCGCATATATCCTTGATTTCAGCTCCGGACAGCGCCTCTCCCGTGATCTGTATGGAGCCCGGAAGCATCGCGGCGGTGTCAGGCTCGAATAACGGCCCGGCTGGACAGCATTACGGATGCTCAAAGAGATGTCCTACAGTATCCACATTCTTCAACTTACACCAAAAACAACGCGCTTGTAGATCGACCACACAACGGCTTGTGCAACATACCTCGTTTTAGAAAGAGAATAGACAACGAGCGATGTAAGCTCAGCAGTAGTTATTAAAGTTGTGGTGCCTCCGTTGTCTCCACGGCACTGACATCATTGCCCATCGACTGAAAAAAGAGCACGGGTGCGCATTTTCTAACGCAGCGTGTATGCCAGCACATCAGCTACAGGCTCACATAAACGCGGAAAGGTGTGGTGCTACTTCAGCGTTTTGTATCTTCAAGCTCGACGTTTCTCTGTGTTTCAGTCTTTGCAGCATCGAGGTGAATACGATGATCCTGCGATTGCCTGCGTTTGTACTGGCGGCTTAAATGGACACCCAGATGACATCTGCGTTTAAATGCTCAACTAACCCACCACCACCATCATCACCAATACACTAACAGTAAATTGTAGGAACACCTCTTGCAGGCTTTAGGTAATACCCTTGACAGCTGATCGTGGGATTGGCTACAATATGTGTGCTCGGTTTGTATAGGGGAAATGGGCGAGGCGAAATATGTTGAGGTAGTAAACGTCTATTTTTGTGAATAGTTTATTGATTGGGGTATGGAGGTCCAATGTCCAATGCATTATACATATACAAGAGCTGTGGAAGAAGATCTGTGATTTTCCCCTCCCTTAGCCTTAACCTACTTAATGGTTAATTTTAGTAAGCATATTTTATTTTATTTGTATTGTAAGAACAGTACAAAAAGTTGTTTACTTTAACCATTATATGTGTTTTAATTGTATGGTAATCTATCCACCAATATACACTTTTATAATAAATCTATAATTCATTCACCTAAAGGTTTGCAGGTGGTAAATGTTTTGGCTACAAAGGCATTGGCTACAAAAAATGCAATTGAACACTCCCACCATGAAAAAGCCCATGAATAATGTATGGCGCATTAAAAAATGATGTTTGGGGCCAACATCTTTTTCAAGATATCTGTGTTAATTAGTTTGAAACAATATTTCAAACAAATTAACATGGATATTTAAGTTGAAATTACACACAATATTAAGTTGACGTAATTATTAACATTATAAAGTCGGCGCAACTCATCACAGAAAAAAGCTTTACTTATATCAATACATTTCCACATTGTCCATCTCCATAAGACTTGTAAATAATGTATTATTTGGCTCTTTGTGAATGTCACATGTCTTTCCCTCAGCAACAGGATGGATTTTTTTTCAGGAGATAGTATAACCAATTGTAACCACAGCGTGTCTGGTTGCATGGCCATATCTTTGTGACAGACTTAGTGAGAGCTGGAAATGTGAACCCCGAATGAAACAAACACAGTTAATTCCTAATGTAGCTCACCTTAACGCACCCAGCCATTGCAATTATATTGAACAAACCTATTTAGGAATGAAAGCTGTCTGGAAAAAGCTGTCATTTATTCACCTATATGATTTCAAAAACATAAACATTATGTCTTCTATGTGCACCATTGTGATTGTTTTGTATGACATATACCAACATGTGTTGTGTCTATGAAAACCTTGAAATCTTATTTTTACTTCCAAATACCCCAAAAAATTGTAATCTGGTGAAAACTATGACAATTATTTTTAAAGGCATTACAGAACAAATGTACGTCAATGTAATAAACATGCATCAACTCTTTACCCTTTACCAAACAAATGCGGGGCCTAATGCCATAAATATGCACAAGGCGAGCTTTAATTCCTTTATTTTCTCTTTACACATACCTTTTAAATAGGAAGATCACATGAAACTGATAGCATAACGAAAGAGCACTTTTATAACCCTCAACCAGAGCTTTAAATAGAGACAACACAATGGCTGCATAAAACATGAATAAGAAAAAAGATCTCATGCACCATAGACTTCTCTCATCCTCAAATAAAATATAATTACAGTTCTCATCTATACACTGTGCCTTCTAATCAAGACACAAATTATCTGCTAGTCCTGATGAAAACCTTCTCTTCAACTGTAAACAAAAGAACTTAAGCAACAAGATATAAAAACAGAACAAGTGTTGTGTCATGTCATTTGCTGTAACTGAAACCGTTTGTGTGGACAATAGACTGGAAAGAGCTCTGTTTATGTAAGAGAGCATAAAAATCCAGCTGCCAGTAATGGCAGAAACATTCTGAAGGATCTTTTTTGTCATTAATATTAGCATCTTAAAGAAAGTCTTTACTTGTTGATGAGATAAATGGTTTTATCCATAATCTGAATAAACCGTCTAACAGTAGTAGGCCTGTAAAACCTTTGCAACAAAAATTATTTAAGACAAGTGTAAAGTGATGTGGACATCCTGTCAAAACTGCTGTCTCATAATAATATGAACCACACAAGTCATCTTGAGCTAAAAGTATCCCTTAAGATGACTTTGACAGTAGCAGGATCTCTTTAAGTTTTAAATGATGCTCTATAGAAACTGTCCTGACCATACATACACACACTAAACTCACACTGGCCTGTGTGACCACCCAGATGGCAAATGTATAATCACTGTGTCTGTACAATTGCAGCTATCGTCTTAATGGTGGCATTTACAACAGTGTTTGCAATAATGGGAACATCTCTGGCCACTCTCTGAATGGGAGGAATGTTGGGTCCTTCCAATGTATCCAGAATACCTGCAGACACAAGCAAAAGACTGTCCATCAATTTTGAATAAAAAAAGAAAAACGACCCGCTGCTAAACTGATTTAGAAATATCTAAAAAACATTTTGCCTGTTTAAAGGACCGCATTTCAGACACATTAACATTTTCAAACTGGCCTCCTTTTACAGCCGATGATCTGAAGATAGAAAGGACTGAAAACACACTGGTTTTCAATGGGTCTAAAATTAGATTAAAGGAAGGAAACTCAATTACTAAAGGTCACAATGGTGCCAAGAAGATATTCTCGTGTACCTGCTCTTCCAATATATTTTTGCTCTAAGGGATACGCACACTTAATATATCTAAATTTATTCCATCCATTTAGTAAATTGAATTTTGTCTAGCAAAGATACAGACAAAGTAGCTTTGGATATTAATGTCACTTCTCTGCTTGGCAGAGCTATTCTGAACAGATAATTATGGTACTATAATTATTGATTAAATATCATTCTTTATAGTGGTGGCAGTACTGCACGTTCTCCTATTATCTCACCTTCTACCATCTTATGGTAAGCAAAGTGCAAGTAGAGCAGAAACAGCATGTGCAGAGCAGCCAGGGTTCCACACAAGATAAGCCGCGGAGTCTGCCCAACGGTACGGGAGATCAGCACAACCACCTGAGAGAAAGACACATTACCACGATACTGAGATTATTTGTGACTTCATTTGACTATTTTTATCATTTAAAACGTTAAAGGTATATTTGGCCTTTATTTGGCCTTTACTTACCATGCGGAGTGTAGAGAGGCCTCCAATAGCCAGCCAAAGAAGGTAGAAGAGCGAGTGAAAGTGGACGTTGTAGGTGATGAAAAGGACCACACAGTGGCCAAAGAGACCATAACCCTGAAAACATAATATAACAATGAGGCACTCCACAACTAAAAGCTCACATTGAGTCATTCATTCATCTTCACATTGTTAAAAACAGAGCAAAGGGGAAAGAAAGAGTGTGAAAGTAACAAATCTCAGTCCTTTTGGTGTTAACGATGTAAGTGGACAGTTTCTCTTTGTTTTAGCATTGAGGTGAACTCAGACCCCTTGTTCTTTACAACACAAGACCACAAGAATGGTCTATGCAGCATTGGTTTATAGGGATTTCTCCGTCATATACTTCGTTCAGGGTACTTACTAGCAAAGACAACATCTGGAGCATAGTAATCTGAGCATTGCAAATGTAAGCAATGAAGTAGATGAAGGAGGAGACACCCAACCAGTATCCAAAACAGGTTCCAATGGCAGTGCCCATTAGGGTGCCCTCTCTCTGTTTCAAGAAATAAAGAAACACATAGGTCTGATGAGTAGAAATATTGTTCACACTCAACATTAACATGAGGGATGACATTTTTGTTGACCGACAAATCTGGCGAATGTTAGAATGTGTTTGGCTTACGATGACGGTGTCTGATGTCTTCATGCCATGAAGCAGAATGGCCACCATTGTGAACACCAGCATCAGTGGTCCATACAGTTCTCCAGCAACTTTCTAAAATTAGATGGGGCGAAAAGTGCTTTATGAAGCTACATCAAAACATTAATTAAAACAACATGCCTATTATAAAACCTTGCAAGCATGTTGCCTCTTAAAGGAGAGCACCTCTACATAAATGTGATAATCTTTCAGTTTATCAGCTCTGACAAGCAGCCTCACCTGTGGAAAGTTGATCACTCGGACAGGTATCAAAGATTCAATCAACCTGTGGATTAACCATGTTTTAGAATCAGTGGTAATGTTTTAGCCAATTTTGTGAAAACATTGCTAAAACACGTGGACCTCACCGGCTTCTGACTTGAATAGGCTCCACATCAAAGTACGGTCTGAGGATGTCAATATTAGCATACAGGTTGAAAGCTTTCGAGGCCTGACGCTTTCCTGCCTGCCATACCTGTGTTGATAAAACAGATAAACAGATTATCAGTTAAATGCCCCTTTTAGGCCCATACATTCTATCTCTGGACGCACGTGTCCCTCTTTCTATCTCACCTCATCAGCAACCTGTCTGCCCAACTGTCCCTTCAAGCCCTTCATGCCGAGGAACTCTCCATCTTCTCCAGTGTCCTCCTCCGTAGCTTCTGTATCGGCTGCCACCTCCTCCTCCTCCTTCATGGACTGATGGATCTCCCCCATATCCTCAAAGCTGGATCCAGAGGTGTCGTCCATATTCTCCATGTCTATCACTGCAGAGTTACTGCCCTGGGGTTAAAGTTCAAACAAGTCCTGGTTTAGAGTACCTCAGACATAGGTTATGATAATTGAGGATGGGTTACATCATCACATTTTTTTTAAATAAACTGAAACGCCACGTGAAAACGAATAAGGTAATTATTCAGTACTATCACATAGTATTTCCTATTGTTGAGGATCTGTAAATAACCTATGCACCAGGATTGGGTAAAGGTTAGGCCAAACAAAAACTCGATAAGGAGAACAATATAACCCTTTCATTTGTTATGCTCATATCAATGATAAAATGAAGGACTAGTTTAGGTAAATTACCTGGATAATGTTGTCATCAAATCCGCCCCATGGTTCCGTGTTCGTGTTTTTAGTTCCTTGAGGTTCGGACATTGTTTAGCGTTAACGGGAACAAACCTCGCAGAGACGTTAGCTTCGAAACTATCAATGAAAATAACACAACCTAAACCTGTAATGTCGTGCTCATTGTCCTTTAATGTAAAAACTCGATTTTTTGCAATTTTTTTAGGATTGTTTTGCTATCTGTACAACGCTAGGACAGGACATGTGACGACATATTCTGACGCAGGTTCCGCTAAACTTCCGTGTTTTTTAAAAGAAAATCACCCACAATATTTAAATAATAATAATTTGATTTACCACAGTACGTTTTAAAACAAGTTTATAATATGTTGTAGGTATCCATGTGTAACAGTACAATAAACATTATTTTAAAATATTAAAATCAACACAGGGCAAACATTTTAAAATAAAAGTCATGTGATTAAAATATTTATCACATAAAAAACGTTCATCTCACGTCTATTAACATTAAAACTAATATTTACATATTATCAATAACATTTTTATATACAGAAAATAATCTTCAGCAACGATAACAAAGGAGAAATAAGATGTAAACAGTGTTAAATCCTTCTGTTTGCACTGGTGTTTGGTCACCACAGGCTTTCTTGTTTCTCGTTACATCACACCTTTTCCCCATAAGATATCAATATATGATTTTGAGTTATCATTGTTGTGTTTTCACGTAACAGTTTTTTATTATTACAAAGGAATATAATATGATATGATATGACACGTCTTTAAGATTAAAACATTTTCTATGTGGCATAATATTTTAGCATGAATTATTATTTTTATTCATGGAATGATGGGATAAAACTTCAGATTTCTAAATGTTTCATAACTGGGTAAAATAAAATGTATAAAATACAGGAAAATGGTGCCCAATGAAGCAGTTTGTGCCTGCTGTTAGCTACGTTGATGCTAGGAATTATTCGTTTCTTTCATAATCCCAGTTAACTATCAACTATATTTATTACACGACAAATGTTAAAATAATGCATATTTTCACATTATGTTGTCCTTTGCCGTTGCCCAATGCGAAATATTTATTTTATTGCTTAGCCTTATTATTTTGCACAATTAAATAAATTGTTTTGGGTTATTTAGTACATCTTTATGTTAGCCAAGGTCAAAGGGTTTTCTAGTCGTTTGATTTTTTATTCGCCACTAGAAGGTAGCACCATTTCAGTCAAGACAACATGTGGAACGAGGAGACAGAAAGTATCGCGAGACCGTGATGAAAAAATTACGCGCTAGCTGGCTCTTCCTTGACATTAGCCTTGTGGATATTTTACTGCTTGAGGGGATTAAACACTTCTCCTCTAGGATTTCATTTAATAATTCATTTTACTTGAATTTCAACTGGCGTGGAGGTTTATACAGCAGGAGTGCAGGTATGTACATATCTGTACTATGTACTTAGACGTGTATTTGGAGCTATAACTTCACTGCTAACTAATGTAGCGGCGGCGGGGCGTTGGAATGTGAATCTGGGTCAGAGGTGCACGAGCCCTGTGTCTTTATAACCAGACTTTCTTCATTGGTGTTGTTGTTGTCGTCGTTGTATGTTGAGAACCATTAAGGCGAGTTCCAAGTATAAAGAACGGTTTCATGTAATTCTTTCAATTAGAAATATATTTTTTTACGAATTGTAATGTAGTGTAGTGATGGGTTTGTTGCGGTGTGTTAAAAAGGGGGCTACAGACGTGCGACATTTAGGAGATGTTTTCAGTGTCCGTTCACGTGTATAGTTTTTGTTTAGTTGTACTTACAAACTGTATAAAATGAACCATGTTTCATATCTATAAATTTTTTGCACCCAATGTAAGATTGGCGTAAACGCCCTATCAAGCTTTGGAAAGTATTATTGCATAAACGGTCTTGTAAAGTGATAGTTCAGATATATAGACATATACAACATATAATGTTGTAAATTAAAAATACTATAGAGATTTCGTTTTGGAAACTTGTATATTTAGTACTAACAAAATGTATGCATGTAATTATGTATGTATGTATGTATATATATGTATGTATGTATGTATATATATATATGTCTGTGTGTATGTATGTAGATATATATGTATGTATGTATGTATATATATATATATGTGTGTATATATATGTATGCATGTATGTATGTATGTATGTATGTGTGTGTGTGTGTATGTGTATGTATATATATATATGTATATGTATATATTAGGGGTGGGGTAAACGATTATTTATGAACCGATTGTTTTATCAATTAGTCGACTAATCTAACGACTAATTGGACAAACAATCTAGCGCTAATTTTTCTGTTGCTCGATTGGTACAAACCATAATGTATCTCAAATAAATACGTTCACGTTAGCTAACGTCAGCTACTATAGATAGCGGTGTTCTGCAGCTTTCCTGTAGCTAAGTGGTAAGAACATTGCGTTAACAACGCAAGGTTGTGGGTTCGATCCCAGGGGATTGCAAATATCTATGTAAAATGTATATGATAAAGCAATTTAAGTCGCTTTGGATAAAAGCGTCTGCCAAATGCCTATATGTAAATGTAAACACAGCGGCCGAGGCGCCAGTACCTACCTAGCACGAACAAACTGCATGGAGAGCTAAGATAGTTAGCACCACCGAAGTGCGCAGAGCTCAAGCTACACTACACAAACATGTAATTAATTTAGCTAATGTTAGTACTTACTTGTTATTGTCTTCTTCACGAGTACAATGGGGTGCTTCCGTTTCAGATGGTCCAACATTGGTGTTGTGGTGGCGTGGTATGCCAACTCCATTTGGCAAAGAGCTTAAATAACGACACCTTTACATTTGAGACTACTTTTGAAGTATTCCCATACCCATGTTTTGGTCTCCCAAGTGTGTGGCGAACTTTAGATGAAATTAGACGCGTCACTACAGGCCTAGTATATGTGTATATGTATATATATATATATGTGTATATATGCATATATGTGTGTGTGTATTCTGATTTCAGATAGGAATTTTATGGCATGCTGACATAAAAATGACTGCTACTTTTGTAACTTTTGAGCAATTCCAGCATTATTAATGTGAGATTTGTAGTCAAAACATTATTACTATATATTTTTTTCACCATCTGTATTTTCATAAACCCTGTTGATATAGTCAAGACATCAGAAAAATGTGCATGTGTTTTATTTTAGATGAGGTAAATGGATGCATTACAGTGAAACATGATGTTTTTGAGACAACATGGGCTATTCTTGAAGTTCAGTGAATTAAAACAAAGATATAAACCATAATCAACAATAACCAACGAACGAAGAACAGATGACTCTTCACATTTTTATTAGAATATTTATGTGTGCATTTCTAAGAAATGGATGATGATTCTGAAAGCTGCACTTTTCACTATGGCTTTTGTACATCGTTAAAAACTTTGACAGAGACCTCATATGGAAATTGTAACCTCCAGATATCGACCTCTGAGATATCAGTTTGGTAAAAACGTAACATTTGGATAGGGGGGGTGATCCTGATTACCATGGGATAGTTATCGCATCGATATGGACATTTTTTACTGGATCGGTTATTAGAAGTGGAGAGAATTATTGATGAATGAGACACCGGGACGGTCGCTTGGTACAGTAACATTACCACTTACCCTGGCCTAACATTTTTGTCCGAATATTCCGCACGATAAAAAAAACGACTTCATGATGTGTCTCATTTACACTCTGCCTCTGATATTTCGTCCGTCATAAAAAAGTTTGGTCTGGGTTCGATCTCCGGATTTTTTCGCATCCGTAGCAGGCATTTTGAATGGCCTTTTAACAATTCAGAGACACCGTACAAATGAGCGCCAAATACAAAGAAACGTATGCGAACATTTTGGACTGTATGTGCAAATACCTTAACTCTACACATACCACTGACGGCGGGACGATTCAAAACCAAACCTGTGCTGAATAATATTATCAAGCTTTAAGAAGGATGAGCTATTAGGAAACCGCTGTAGGAGTTTTCATGCACTAATTTTTTTTTTCTTATATCATGCTTTATGTGAGGAAGAAACAAAAGATCATTAAGTTCAGATAACTCCACTTCTGCTGTCATCTGTCACTATCTATTCAGCATACTCAAGTGTTCAGTGACATTTCGGGCGATACTCTTTCCTAGATGTTACAACTTCCAATGTTTTAATTATTCTGCAATCACTAGATAATAGTCTTTGGTTTTGGTTTGAAAGGATTATATTTTGCTGGAGTTGGGTGTCTTAGATTAAACCATTGGAAACTGTTTGAGTAAAATGCGTCACTCACACACAATAACTCTGTTTTTAAATCTCTCGGTACTGTTGGATGCAATGCACTTCATGTAAAACATAACATACGTATAGAGAAGCAGATCCGTTTAGAGCAGGGGTTTTCAACCGGTGGTCCGCGGCCCCCTGGTGGTCCGCGGCGGCATTGCATGTGGTCCGTGACATGCATTCCAGCCTACCTAATTTCACTATTAAAATCACTTTTTTTCCATAAGATATTTTTCCAAACATTTCCAGAATATTTGCGCATTGGTGTGAATACTAAATTTAATGAAAATATTTAAAATAATTTGAGTTTGAGTTGAGATTCAAACAGACACAGGATAGGCTTGCTTTGCACCTATCAGGTCTATCTTATGCTTTGCTAACTTTGTGTTTTGCGTCTCCAACGTCATATACGTACATATACGTACATACTAGTGTTGCCAGGGTCGCGTTTTTTCCGCACATTTGGGCTATTTTGAGAATGCAGTTGCGGGAAAAATTATGGAGCCGCGGGTTGCGAGTTTTTGGGCTACTTTCATAATGTACTGCGGCCGCCAACATGTTTATTTATATTCTAAGGATAAATGATAATTGATGAGTTTCTTATTTTGTATTCAAACTCCAAATGAATACCTGGCAACTCCTGGACCGGCCCGTTCTCAAAAGTGTGGAGAACGAGTCTGACAGACAGGCTACAGTACAGGGAGGAACGTGGGAGCTCAGCTCAACCAAAGAGGAGAAATTAGCGGTGGTATTAGACACAGTGCATCCGAATGATGTTTTTATCAATGTTTCGTCAGGTGAATGTCTCGTTGCACAATGAAAGAAATCACTCGTGTGTGTACAACACTTGATTCTTCCGGCTACCATATATCACGTTTGAGCAGCGCTATACGCGATCTAGAACAACTAAAACATTAACGTGCTTGTACACATTATATATTATGCAGTAAATGTAACCATACTTGTATCTTAAGCAAGTTTCTGAATGTCTTACGAAGCGAAAACATGTTTCTCGTCCATTTGCGTGCGTGGCAGATGTGGGATATTTTTAAAGGGAGACTCCATCCAAAAATTAAAATTCTGTTATGAATTACTCTAGTTGTTCCAAACCTGTATACAATTATTTGTCTGGTTGAACACAAAGATATTTGGTAGAATGTTAGCTGCTGAAAATTTCCATCATTGACTACCATAGCAGAAAAAAATTAATGGTAGTCAAACATGACCCAGAATTGTTTGCTTTCCTAAATATCCCAAAACGTATTTTGTGTTCAACAGACCTAAACGATATATACAATACCCAGAAAACCATTCAGATAAAAAAAATAAGGCAAAAGAAACGTCTTTAGGGAATTGTTAACTTTGATTCGACACATGGAACAAATTGGGCTAGTTTTCATTCCTTTTGGGCGGGTTTTGAGGGGTTATGGGCATATAATTAAATATTTCTTGGACCTGGCAACCCTGGTCCATACACACACAATAGTGGGCCGCCGATTACTTGGTAGTCAGAATGGTGGTCCCTGGCACAGAACCAGTTGAAAATATGAAGGCATTACAATGCCAAAAAGAAACGAGCGCACTGCTGATGCTGGCTGCGCGCGGCGAATAACTTCCGCGAGAGGACAACGGATCTACACACGAGGAAACGGGATCCCGCGAGCTCGTTTGAAACCTTCGCGCGCGCATGGCATCCAATGTGGGCGCAAAACAAGCCCTCGCGCGCGCATGACATCGTCTGTGCGCGCAATGAAAGCACTCGCGCGCGAAGGACTCAAATATTCAGTCTCGCGCTCTCGCCTGCTGCTCTTGCTCGCGCGAGCATTTTTACTTTTGGCAGTCGCGGGGCGGGACTTGCTGTTTGGGTGTAACCTCAAACGTCATTGGTTACTTCCTGTTTTCAGGAAGTCATTTGTGATTGGAGCTCCATATCATCAATCTCAAGCTTTTAGACAGTCCCTTAAAAGAACATATTGTGCTATGATAAGATCGGCCATTGATTATGGCAGTATTGTATATAGCTCTGTATGTAAAACACAACTTTTAAAAGTAAAGGCAATACAATCACAAGCAATGAAAATTTGTTGCGGAGCTCGTAGATCATCACCATTATCAACAGTTCATGTAGAGATGAGAGAGATGCCTCAAGAAATCTGTAGGCTCAAGTTAAGGATCCAGTTAAAAATGGTTTTGAAGGACTGTTGGGAATATGAGTATAAAAAGTTGTCAGCCTCTGTATCAAAGGCCAATGAGGAAGCACAGAAAATGGGTTTAAGTGACATACATATTGCCCCTACAGTGGCTAGGTCAACCATTCCTTGGCTCTTCCCAACGCCTTTGATTGATATCCAATTGCATAAAGAAAAACATAACAATGAAACAAGTGTATTAGAAAGTTCATGGATCATATTTTTGTATTTACTGCAGAACGAATAGCTATCGTGTTGGCACTTCAGTGGATAGAAGAAATACAACCAACAAAGACAGTAATATGCAAAGATTCTCTTTCAGCAAGAAACAGTTTGTCATGTAGAAAATCATTAGCAAGACAAGATATGATAAATTAATTAATGCAAAGTCTTTTTAGAATAAGACCGTATGGACTTCTAGTAAATTGTATGTGGGTACCATCACATATGGGTGTGAAAGGAAATGAGGAGGCTGATCATGTGGCTGAACAGGCTTTAAATCATTCTCAAATAGACATTGAAGTGACATTATGTAAAACAGAAATAAAAGTGATTATAGCGAAAGAAGTACAAGAAATATGGCAAAAAGAATGGGAAGAAGGAAAAAAAGGTAGACATTTATATGGCATACAAGAGAAAATTGGTTCAGAGAGATGAAGATTAGGAAACAGTAAGGGGATGTATTAATAACAATAATTCGTATTGGACATTGTTTATTAAATCAATACTTGCATAGAATAGGAAAACATGAGAATGGAAGTTGTGACAAATGTGGGTTAACAGAACATGTAGAACATGTGCTGAGAAAATGTGAGGCTTATGAAAGAAAACATTTCCAACTAAATCAAGCTTTAACAAATAAATTATTTGTCAATCCAGGTTTTGTTAGGTGACGACAAAAACAATCAAGAACATATCGAGAATTAGTTTTTTTATTTTATAAGTAACAGGATTGATTAATAGGATATAGGATGCTGTTCTTGTTTATTTTTATATATATATATATATATATATATTTTAAAATAAGTAGCTTTTGTTTCTAAACTTCCTAGTCATTGGGCGCTTCATACTCCTTTCCAGTAAGTGGCGGGAATGCAGCTTTTAAGTTGGTTTGGAACCAATGACGTTTGAGGTTACACCCAAACAGCAAGTCCCGCCCCGCGACTGCCAAAAATAAAAATGCTCGCTCGAGCAAAAGCAGCAGGCGAGAGCGCGAGACTGAATATGCGCGTCCTTCGCGCGCGAGTGCTTTCATGGCGTGCACAGAAGATGTCATGCGCGCGCGAGGGCTTGTATTGCGCGCACATTGGATGCCATGCGCGCGCGAAGGTTTCAAACGAGCTCGCGGGATCCCGTTTCCTCTCGTGTAGATCCGTTGTCCTCTCGCGGAAGTTATTCGCCGCGCACATCCGGCATCAGCAGTGCGCTCGTTTCTTTTTGGCATTGTAATGCCTTCATATGAAAACCCCTGATTTAGAGCATCATTCTTCACCCGGGATGGGCATGGGGCCTTTTACAGTAGTGTAGTATTTTCACTTTTACTCATGTACATTTTTCAACTATCTGTATTTTAGAAGAGTGTTTTTACTTTAAAATAATGATTGCACTACATTATAAAGCAAATATCATTATGTGTAGTCAACTTTCATAAATGCATTACAGTTTTGTTCATTACAATAAAATACATTCAATCCTAAACTGATCAGGAAAAGCAGGACTAGTATCCAATAGATCAGGTGATACCTACAATTCTGGTTTTGGAATTGGGTCGTGAAGGAAAAACTGGTATCACCCCTAATTTGGAATTGCCCTCATCCTTATCTTGATATAAAATGGCAATTATGCCTTGTTACATAAACAATAGGCCTGCCTGTTTGGTGTCATTTTGTGAGATCATGTCAATTGTACAACGATATATAATAAACTAAGAGTAGCTTTTTTACATTTTACACATCGCTTTTTTACATTGGTATTTACACTGACATCTTTTACACACTGAGCTTGATGCCAGTGATAGCAGAAGTTATTTAAAAGACGTTCAGGAAAAAAATCAGTTACATTTTTGCTGCTTTGTAAAATACAAAAGTTACCATTAAGGCAGAGTGCTCAGTGCCCATAAGCTATCTATGTTTATTTTCTTGAGGTCATTGAGTCTACGCAAATCAGCTGAGTCGTATGTTGCGCGTCCCCTCACACTGGCCCCATTGCCGGTGTACGTGCGGAATGAGTCGGCACTAGTGCAGGCCACAGCCTGTAGATATCTTTGGGCAAGAAGTGCCTGCGTGTACGATGACGTAGAGTGGGTCGTGGAAAGAGGACTACGCTGTGAAATCGTGAGAACAATACGACTTTCATTTTTGACAGTGAACGACACGACACATTTGGATTATAACTCGACCGTTATTGTATATCGCTTGATGGACAAGACGAGGTAGGAACAGAATGTGCTTTGTTAGAATTAAAGGGAACTGAAGTGATCGCTGCCGGTGTCTTTGCTTTATGTCTGTAAGATGACTTTGTGTATAGAAAACATCTTTAAAACCTAATTTAATGGCGTCCTTTTGGACAATACATGTTTGTTTTGTTATTGTTACCACCCGAAATGAAAAATGTGTTCACATTAGCTTATTTTGGTATTATATTTTAAACGTGTCTTTTATGTTTTTGTATTTTAGACCATAGTCGTCATTTATTATTTCTAATGCCCTTAAAACATAGTTTTGGACATGTTCCTTTGCTTTAACCATTGCGATTTTCATGTACAACGCAATGTACAATGTAGAGAATACTATTACATGTGAAATGGGAACTGTGTTTGAATCGGCTGTAATTTCTCTGGCTTGTTATGAATGGATGGGGTCAGGATAGAAGGCTCTAGAGCTGTTAAAAGACTGCCATTTTGTTCTGTGCACCGAATGCTGTAAAATATACTTGTTTTAGGTATTTTAAATGACATTATCTAAACCTCTATTAATGTTGCATCTAAATGAAGCTTATCAAATAAAGATCCACTAAACAAGTCTTCATTATGTTAACTTCATTTAGACAAGTTACGCCTGGTTCTGTTGAAGGGTTGCTCCAAGTATCATAGTTTCTTGGCCTTCAGATGCTGTCAGCTGTATATTATATTTCACTTCACGGGTTCTAACTTTTACGGGTATATCACAGTAACACCGGGATATGTGGAACCTGTCAGAGAGGTTCTGGGTCTGAAAAACACTTCTGATTTACATTGACAGCAACTCTTTTCTATTCACGTCAAACTGACACTTGAAAAATATTGCCACCGCATAAGCCATTACAATGTGTGCAGTTAAGCGCTATAGTTGTACATTCTTGAATTGTTGTTGCTTTTATTAAATAGTTACTTGATAATGAATTATTAAAGCTTACTTTATTATAGGCAGTGTATCTTATACACCTAAATCGAGTGATTAGAGGTGTTTTGCACAACTGGTAAAACAGAAATTAATCCTGGATCTAGGTGTAGAACTAGATGTTTTAATTAAAGACTGAAATGTCATACTTCACTTTTTACGGTGGTGTTTTAAACCAGTGCGTCTCAAACTGGGGGCACCAAGATGGATCTGGTGGTCACAGATTTTCTGGCATTTTATGAAATGTATACATTTATCATCGATTTTATGGAATCAAACATGAGAAACATAATACCACTAACTAAAATAATTGATGTTGCAGCATTGTATAACTCTTAGTTTAAGATTATAAGTCTTTATTTGAGGGGCACAAAGCTATGCACCCTTTACAAAAAGGGGGCTTTACAGCAAAACGTTTGAGAGCCACTGGTTAAATCAGTGCCTTGAGAATATTGACACTGGGAATATGTCAGCTGATGTGTTTTTTATTGTACACAGCATGTCACAAGCAGGGCAGAGAGAGAAAACTTTCCTCCGGCAGTGTATTCAGGCCCGGACCCAGTTAGAAGAGGCCATTGCTGGGGTCATGAAGGCTGAAATTCAACTCAAGAGCAACTCCAGAGAGGTGAGTCCCAACAAGAGCTTTGTGGACATAAAAATAACTGACCTATTTTTAGTTCGAGATATTAATGTAATTTTTGCGTAATTCAAAGCTCATTGTCAGTTTTAAACATTACTTCTAATGGGTGTGGAAACTGACATCTTTAGCATTAGTTCATGAGTGCACTATGTGAGATTATGTTTTGGATTATATGACAAACATAAATCCATTTTACATAAACACATTTTAGTGACACAATTCATAATTGTTACCTATACGGAGGTCATCTATTTAGAGATGAAGGATTGTTATACCACAGCTCAACATGTTAGCCCTGAAGAGGTGTTCACAATCGAGCTATTGTCTCATAAATAGCTTCTAAGATAAAAATAGGTATTTACACTAATTTAGCTAATCTGTATGGTGAAACCCAATTGGAAGTCCCCATAATCTCTTACGACACCTGTATTTTTCTCTGACTTTGGTAAATAGAGACTTTGTTTCCATCAGATCATTGCAAGCATTGTTAAAGAGGTAAGGACTTGTTAACCACCTCTGCTGCGGAGCACCTGAGTCTCATCTCAGAAAAGCCCGACCCACCAACTCGACTCGCACCTAATAGGAGGCATGCGTGTATATAAATAGTAAGCAAAATTGACGGTTGTGTCTGGTTGTTTTCAGGTGAAGTCTCAGCTGCACAGCTGTATCAGTAGACATCTGGAGATCCTGCGCTCTCGTGAGGTCTGGCTGCTGGAGCAGGTTGATCTGGTGGAGCAGCTCAAAGGAGAAGCTTTGCAACAACAGCTACAGCAGCTTCACTTGGTAAATTTACTTCGTTTATAGCCCTCTCTTTATGTAGTTATTGTTTCTGAGAAGTGAAACCTACATCTTCGCACTTTTTTTTTCTCTCTTGCTTCATGGTTTTTAATAGCTCAAGGGCCAGTTTGACATCCTCATTCATCAAATGGAAAGTTCAAAGAGTAACAATCCTGCCACCCAGCTCACCAACTGCCTTGAACAGTAAGAACCAGCTCAACCTTTAAAAATGAAAGTTTTGTGTTGAATACAGCTTGCCAAACTACTGTTTGTGGAAATAGTTTTCTGTGTTTCTATCTATGAAGATTCAGTGATAATTTACAGACGTGAATGTAAATTATGGTTTGGGATAGACGGATGAGATTAACTAGAGAGCTTCTGTCTCGTCTCTCCAGGCTTTCTTCTCTGAATCTGACTCCTGATGAAACCCCAGAGATGAGCTTCCAAGCAGATGTCTGCGACTTGCGCAAGGCTATCACATCCTTTGGGACCATTTCCACACAGGTTTGTGAGAGCTAATGCATATTTAGACATTTAAGACTCGGTTAATGTACATTGATGGATATACATATATACATATACAAGAGCGTTAATTAGATATAATCCAAGTTTTTAAAGAATGATTGATTTGATTTAGACTGACAGGAACACAATGTTGCTGTGCAGTGTGTATATAAATTGTGAAAATACGGTGTCCTCATACCTTTGTTATAAATAGACTGTAAAAGGGCAGGGATTGAGTAGCCTAGACAAAGCTCATGCAACTCTTCCCCTACGTAAAGCAGGAGATGTCACAGACCACCAACTCTCTTGAGAGATCATGTTTTCTCCAGGATTGCCCAGTTTCTGTTAAGAGACAGGTTTGTTTTTAATATTATAAAACTTAATTGTGATTTTTTTTTTTCATTGTATCAGAATAGTTATTGTTTACTCAGAAATTAGATGCTGAATGGTCCCCACCTTTGGCTGAGTGGTTGTCAGGGAACCGCCCGGTAACGAGTCCTCCTGTAGGACACCAGTTTAGCAAGAACCCCCAGGATTGGCTGCTTGCTTCTGAGGACTATAAGGTATGCTGTTTATTCTTGAGGACTTGTTGGAAATGTTGCTAAAAGCAAACCTTAAATGTTTATTGTAGTTACAAGTGAACCTGTTCGAAATGTGGACTTAGTTTTTAATATGGATTACGGTGCTTGTTTCTTACATTTAGCATTGGTTTATTTTCTCCATACAGGAGGATCAAAAGGTACCCTCCTTTGAGTTCCAGAAAGCTTGGGGTCAGCTCCAAGACCTAGAGTCATGGCTCGTGAAGGAGAAATCACCCGTTCGTGAAAGAACCTGCAGCGGCAGCTCAACCTTCTCCATTGAGATGATTGAGGAAAGTGACTTGAACCTGGATGATGTTGAAGAGGAGGTCCAGCAGGAAAAGGGTGCAGAGGAAGAACCCCTTAACAAATGGCTCGTCACCCCTAGTAAAGAACATGAGACCAGCCAAGTCTCAGATGATGAACAGCGCTTCAAACAGATCATCAAACCCTTCTACGAAAGCTTTTCCACCTCCGATTGGCTTCAGAAGTCCGACTGTGGCTCCTGCCGCTCTACGCGCGTCGCTGCTGTAGAAATCGAGAACCTTGGGAATCTCAAGTGCCTAAAGACTCCTCCTCCAACCTCTACCTCCTCCCCGACTACCAACCCAGAGTCCGTGGAGATGTGGCTTCAGAAGACCATCCCTCTAGAGACCCACTGCAAAGCCAATGAGACCTGTGCCAGCTATGCTCAATGTATGTGCGATGACAACTGCGGAAAAGAGGCCATGAACGCTTGGCTCCTCAAGAAAGAAGGCAGAGATAAGAACGGGGTACCTGTCAATAAGAACACCACAAACAAAGCTTCCTGTCACCAGCAGGAGCAGGAACAGAAGGTTCAGGCCATCCTTGAGGCCTGGCTACATCCAAGCAACAGTGTCAAGACTCCTGTCCTGCCCGACCTGTCAGCCTGGATGACCCCACACATCAAAGACGCAGAGAGATCCCCCATGAAGCCTTTGCAAACAGATAATTGGCTTTTGCCAGCAAAGAAGATACCAAGCAAGCCAGAGAGTGAGAATGTGAAAGAGCTAGATAGCAAAGACGGCGAAGAGGACAAATGGCTTCTACGCAAGCGGGTGAGTGCACAGGTGAGGCTTTGATGTCTTGATGTTTTAATATTGTATAATACATACATATTTTCTAGTAAAAAAAACAATATTTCCTAAATAATAACTTTCCATGCCACATCAGGGTATACGGTAATATGTTCCCAAATGTCTGAATAATGTAGATAGGTGAATATCTAGAGATCATTGAATTATTATATTTAATTGTATTGAAATAGTTGATGTTCTTACAGTGCATAATTCATTTTAGAAAAGTCAAATGACGAAATATTTATTAATTATTTTTCCTGTTTGCAGGAAAGACTTGGTCTGCCCATAGTATGTGATCTATTCTCCTGTATGAAGCTTGGTGGGGATGGAGAGAAGTGGCTACATCAGGAATCTACATAGGTGAAAAGTAATATTATGAAAGCGAACTCGCCAAACCTCAAAATTGTAAATTGTAAGAATAATAATCATTGAAACCATTTTTTTTTCAGATATGAACACACAATTGCTTTTGACTTTCCTGTTTAATTGCTGATTGTTGCACAATATTTGACTCCTTATGCATCTCTCGGATTTGTTCTTTCTGGAGACTGATAGAAAGTGATGTGAGCCAGAGGTCTTGTCTAATACAAGAGGCTTGTGGGAGGATATCACAAAGGAGTATTTTATGCTGGGAATTTTCTGTCATTTTGCTTATTATTGGCAGAATACAGTCAATTCAGGTGATGCTGTGGTGACCAATGTGTTTTTGCAATTCGCTAGTATGATTAAGAAATTGTAAGAAATGGACCTGATTGGGACATAAAAAACAGAATTATTCTTTTTTTTCCCCAATGGGGCATTTTGGGAGGGGCTTGGAAAGTAACAAAACAAATCTATATTTTAATCAGTCATAACAGCTTTTGTGTTATGTTTTAAATCTCACCGCCTGCACATACGGAGGAAGATGTACTCTACAGCATTGAGTGCTTTCCTCAGCCATAACACCTCTGAAAATATTAATATTTATGTAGAGCTTTGCTGCTTTATGATTTTCTGTTTCTTTGTTGGTTTTACGCTGCAGTTTATTTTACGCTCTTAGGGGTGGTTTCCCAGACAGGGATTATCTTAAACCAGGACTAGGTCAAAGTTAAATAAGGACATTTAAGTAGTTTTTTTTACAAACATGTCTTACAAAAAACATTACCTGTTTGCATTTTGAGAAAACACAATGGCACTGATATGTTTTAATGTATGTGAGTGCAAGTTGTTTTTGGTCTGGACCGTCTAGGACTAGTATTAATCCCTGTCCGGGAAACCACCCCTTAAAGTTAATTCACCAATAGAAATCAGCTAAATATAGAAAAACATGCAGTTGTCAGTGGCACTGAAGTGTTAACTGGCCAAACTCACTAGGTGCAGCAGATTTGTTTTGAAAGGAAAGTCTTTCTGCTAAATCTGCATTTGGAACCCCAATACTCTGATATCTTGTGCTTGAAATTGAATGTGTTGTAACGCTTTGTGATCCGTCCACCTTCTCTGTTTGTGAGCGAGAACATGTCATCTTAGTTTGCCTATTTCTAATGCGTAATGGGCTGCGTGCCGTATCGTATGTTTGCTGTGTGGGTTTTCTGTGGCTAGGGATATATATATAACAGATGTATCCTCTTTCACTTAGTAAAGGATTTGCTAATAAAAACACATTTAACAATAAAAAAATATTGAAATCATCTGCACAATATTCTCAATATTTTTTCTTTTAGCTTACATATTAATGCAGGACTGCAGCATTGACTACATGTATTCCTCATACAAATATTGTTTCAATGAGCTCTATCTAATGCTGTGATCTCTGTTAACAAACTCTTAATAAAAAAAATATATTTCTTCTTATATAACACGACTGTTTTAATTTCTGTTGACAGGAAGATCATGTTTTGTTAAAACAGAAGTTAAAACGGTACATCAAGCATGAATCAAAATTACATTATGTTTTACCTACCCTCACGGCATCCTGGTTGAATATGACGTTCTTCTTGAAGAATAATGCAGTCGGAGTTATAATAACACGGATCGAAAATGTCTCACATCCGCTACATCCGCGGGGCAGTTCTTTGATCCATGGATGCATTTTTTGGGGCTTCAAAAAATTGTAAAAGGATACGTGTTATTATACTGTTACTCCGACTGCATTATACTTCAAGGAGAGAGTAACATTCACTCAGGACTTGAGGGTGGGTAAAACATGGGGAAATGTTGATTCATGCCTGAAGTATCACATCACATTCAGAAAAGTGTTGATTTAACAAACAATATTGTTTGTACTGTATTCCAAAAGTAATAGAAATGTACATGTTGGTCCTATATTCATGTGCAAAATTATCTCTGCCGTTATTAAGTTTGCATATATACTTCTATGTAATCATTCAAGGTCACACATCTTTTCATTTACATATAAAATAGAAATAACAATAGAAAACACAAAAATGGAATGTAACTATATCACAGGTTTATTATCAGTTACATTCTTTTTACATACTTTCATTCAGTTTGGTAAATTCAATTACTCTATCACAATACTGCTGTTCGGCCATTAAGTCATAATGCAGGGAAATTGTGCACTTAAGGATAAAGACATATTCATAAGTAGTATTCAATTCACTACTGTACCTTTAAAATATTCAATCAAAGAATCTTACTAAACACTCATTACTGTAGGCAACATTAACTGATGTTATGACTGATTGTCAAGTAATTTACAGCTAGGGAGAAAAACAACATGATGTAGCTTACTTCAAGTGCTTCTTTTATAAGCCATTAAAACATCCAGTTTAAGAATTAGGGGTCTCTGACTTGGGTTGGGAAAAGAAACAGAATTATGTTTGGAATGTTAAACCGCTGACCAATGTGTCCATACAATTCTTAAGGTGACTTACTAGTGCAGGATCAGTAACGGGTTGTTGAACTTCCTGTCAGATGATTCCAGTTATTGTAGAGGGCATAGAGTCCAGAAAGTGTCAATCCAAAACATGCATGCAAGAAGAGAAATATTCGCACATTTATCCAAATTAATTTTATTTCAATCTAATCACATATTTACTGCGGTTGCAGTCTCTTGATGAGGTCCACGTTAATCGAGCCATTAAAATCTCAAAATAAATGCAAGCAAATGTGCCACTCATAGCTACCAAAGTTATTAAAAAAGTGAATTTATCGCCGTCAAACTAATTATTTGCTTCTTCAAATTTCAATCAAATGGAATCTTTAAATGACAAATAACAGAATAACGTCCCTGCTTTGATTAAAATTGGGATTAACACTAAATCAAATTTTTTTGTTGAATATGTCACAGTCCTTTGACTTGTCTTGTGATGTTGGAATGAATTTGTCCCTCTGCTCAAAAATTGGTTGACTAAAACCTTTGTTGTGTTTATTGTAACAGTTAACATTTTCATATGCTGAGGTCAGATGCTTAAGGCAACAGATTTTGCTCAATGAATTATTTTTTATTTTGTATTGTTGAAAAAAAATATTTTTGTTGCAGCTTCATTCAATGTGTTTTGAAGTTACTGATTTTAAAGGGGCTTATTAAATTAAAACTGACTTGATCTGAAAGTACATAATACCAGAGGCAAAAGCATCTACTGCATGGCATAATTTTTGGCAGCTGTTTTTTTAAAAATGCAATGAATCTAAAGCCTGGTATCAAAATGCAAATGAGCCATTAGAAACTTATCACCCAAATTGTGTCTCACAAATGACAGCAGCATTACACAGATGGAGTTTCATTTCCCTCACCCTGATCAACAACATGGAGAAGAGCGATAGGGCTCAGAGAAGTCTCCACACCCACCACAAGTGAAGAATAGATAAGTGGTAATAGGAATGAATGAGTGCATGCAAGGCATGGAGAGCACCCATCACACCCCTCTTATTGTCAAATAACATATCAATAAATGTAGAAGGGGCTTTCTTTGTCAACTCTTTAAGTAATTATAATGTATGCTTTTTGTGGCTTGAGGAGTTTAAGGTTTATGAGTATTTTAGTAAAAATATGCAAAACAACAAAGCAAAAAACAGTGAAAATATATCCATGAATGATTTTATAACACCAATTAGGATCAATCCATACCACCACATGTAGTACAAATATTTGGATATGGGCTACTCTGTACATCACATGACCTTGAAATGTGAGATAAATTAAGTTATGAGTGACATGAGAGACTTTGGATACCGGGCGAGAAGGAAAACTGCATTAATTGCAAAAGATCTTATCTGACTTTGAAACCTACCACCGCCTTTACAGAAGCTGAACTGTGACGTACTGAATTCTTCCCTGCACTTCTTTTCTGAGAACTCTGCAGCAAAGCATGATGGGAAATGCATTTGTGACTTTATGTGCTAGCAGGAGTTTCCTTTAACACAAGGAAGCTAACAAGGAATCCAAATATTTTCTAAACCCAGTGATCTTTGTTCTCTGTTTGAAAGAGGTTCATCAGAGTAGTAAAAAAAACACTGCACTGTATTTCCTTATAAGAACTGTAACACTTTCTGTTTGTGACCACAGACTTTCCGTACCTGCCCTTTAGGAGTTTCATTCTTTAACTGAAGAACATCTACTTAATAACTTACATCTACTTTATAACTGAACTGAATAGTACATGTATATAAGTTTTAGACTCTACTTTGAATTTATATCATACTTATGTTTATTTTATTCATAATGTCTGTTAATAAGACTAATGTGAGTTTTTACTTTAAATGTTGCTTAATGTTCTTTTTAACTTGGTTAGTATAAATGTTCATGTTTTGTAAAAGGTCCACCAATTGCAATCATTAAGCTCTTCTAAGCATTATGGGGCAATTTCCAGGACAGGGCTTAGTTTAAGGCAGGACTAGGCCTTGGTTGAATTAGGATATTTAAATATTTTTTAAAACATATGGTACACAAAACATCACTGGTTGGCATCTTGAGACAAAACAATCCCACTGAAACCCCATTCCCACAGACCACTGAGCACGCCACCCCCGTGTGTGGCACTCCTCCTCTTATTGGCCTCTTCCATTCGCTCCTCCCAGGGGACTGTCAGCTCCAGAAGGACCACTTGTTTTGTTGAATCTAAGAACAGAACTATGTCTGGAGTCAGGGTGGTTTCCACGATGTGCTATGCGAAATTGAGCTGCTTCCCCAGGTTGGCCTTCATCTGCCAGTCTGGCGCGGTTCCAAGGAGTCCCACTGCCCCCTTGGCTAGGGCTTACGCTTCTCCCCTGCTCGGACGAAACCAATCGCCTGCTTGGCTTGTCCGGGAGGCTTGTTCTGGTTGATGCTGGTGAAGAGGGATTCTGCTATCGGCTTCAGCACCTGGTCGTAGCCCCAAGTGTAGCG
Source organism: Triplophysa tibetana (assembly GCA_008369825.1). NCBI lineage: Eukaryota > Metazoa > Chordata > Actinopteri > Cypriniformes > Nemacheilidae > Triplophysa > Triplophysa tibetana. Next base: position 6,295,322 of record CM017900.1, read on the forward strand.
TCCTTCTCCCAGGGCTTTTGGGCAACAGCTGAGGATATGCTCTAGCGTTCCTCTTTTGAGGCACAAAGGACTTAATGGTGTGTCGACCTTGCCCGCCCCAACAGAAGAGGTTGGATGGGAATCAGGAACTTGATCCTGTAAGGCTCAGCTTGCCAAAGCTTTTTCCAGGAGATCTTGCGGTCCACTGCCTGTTCCAATCTCATCCATGCGCCTTGCGGTCGCAACCCCGCCATCTGACTAGTAAGCAGTTCCTCCACACCAGCTCTAACCTCATCTTGAACCAGTCAGTGTCTGTCTTTGCCAAGGGCCTTGTCATAGCGTGTGGTTTGAACGCTACCTAGCCCTGCTCGTCCAGATGCCACTGGGCCGACCAGCACACTGTGACGCAAGGGTGACTTCCTTCCAGTCCTGACTACGATGCCAACTCAGGAGACTTTCAGGTGGCTGGATTCCCTGTACTGCAGCATCTCTCTTGCACGGGTAACCATGAACCCCTCATTCAGGCTGCTTATAGGGAGCTTAAGTTTGTTGTTCTGTACAAAGCGATACTACTCAGGCTTCGTGGCAGGCCCAGTCATCTACGAAGGTAACGGCTGATCCTCTTTTTGAAGCCCTCTACTGTTGTTATTGGGAACTCGTTCACAAGCAGGAGCCACAAGATCCTGGGGAGAACACCGTGCTGGTAGATGCAGGCCTTGAATTTTCCCGGCAGACCCGATTTGTCCACTCATGTCAGTCACGCCTCCTGCTCCCGATTTGTGGCCCTGATGGATGCAGCGTCCTTCAGGGTGCAATCAAAGGACGTGTCGGTCCTCATGATGAGTTTCTCGGTGGCCGATGGAATCTGGGTGCCATCCAGAGAGAAACTGAACTTGTCAGTCACTTTCCCTCTCTTGAGCACAAGAGACCTAGATTTTGCAGGCTTGAAACACATCCGAGCTCAGATTATGATCTCCTCCAAGCCCTGAAGAATCCATTGACACACCGGCACTGACGTTGTTGTAACAGTCCATAAAGCCTATGATCGGGGGCTGGCGTACTCCATACTTAGTGAATGGACCTCTAAACTCGACTTCAGCTGACTTGATCAGCATGTTCATGGCAACGGCAAAGAGGATCACTGAAATCGTACATCCAGTGATGATCACTTTCTCCAGGCTATCCCACTCGAATGTGACTGTCCCAGAGGTGACTCTCAGCGTGAAACTCTTGTGAAACTCTTGTAGTAGTCCAAGATGAGGTCCCTAATTTTACTTGGGGCATGGAGCCGATCCAGTGCTGTTTTCACCAGCTTATGGGGAATGGATCCATATGCATCGGTGAGGTCGAGCCACAGCGCTGCTAGGTCTCCTTACCCTTCTCTTGCCTCTCTGATCAACTGCATGACCACACCTTTATCCTCGAGGCATCCTGGAACCTTTGGGATTCCACCCTTCTTTACAGCGGTGTCGATGTACTCATTCAGGAGCAACTCTGTCAAACCATGGCTAGGACCGCAAAGAATATCTTCCCCTCAACGCTAAGCAGCAAGATGGTTTGGAACTGCTCAATGTTTTTAGCATTCTCCTCCTTGGGAATCCAGACACCTTCTGCAAATCTCCATTGTTGGGCTACCCTTCCCTCCTCCAGATAACCCTCAGGATCTTCAGAAGCCATTGAAGGAGTCTGGGACACCTCTTGTACACTTTGTATGACACTCCAGGAGCAGAACTGGCTCTGGCTGCCTTGACGACCTCCTGAACCTCCTTCCAACTGGGTTCCTTACTGTTGTGGGTCCTGTTGGATCTATCAATGGTCTATAGGGACCTAGGTCTTCCTCCCAAGCCGCATCACTGTAGGTTTTGCGGAGATGGTGGTTGATCTCCTCTTTGGGACAAACTAGGTGGCCGCTTCGTTTCTGCCCAAGCAACTGCTTGGTGACTCCAAAGGGGTTTGCAATGAAGGCAGACCGTCTCTTGGCCCTCTCTTTCCCCCGCCGTCGGTGCCAATAATATTAAATAAATTATCTTTTGTTTCAAATGAGTAAAATAACTGCGATTGATTTTGATGGGAAGGGAGGCTCAACCTTGTGGCACTCGCCTACAGAACCCAAAGTGTTTGCCCATGTGGCACCTAAGCGAGTCACCATGTAAAGGATTATGAATTAGAGAGAGCACCAATTTAGAGTTAAACATATAATTCCATAAATCAGTCAATGATGTTGGCTATGAACAAACAGTAAGTTGTTTTTACAGTTTTGGATTCATATTTGACATGTATTGACCAAAAAGCAACATATTTTTGTTCATTCATAAACAACTTCATTGACTTCTCTAACATTACGACATGTGACTACAGTGTGACAGGACATCATTATCATAACAAGCCATAAATCAGTTGCGAGTTTTGCACGTCAGGCAGCAGGAGTGCAAAAGACTTTGGCCCAATATAATCAAACAATCAGCAAAGATCTGCATGTTACTGCAGCCTTAAGCACATGACGCTGCGGGTCACACAGGTGTGTACACACAGATGTTTCTGAGCTATTGATTTCAAACAGCCATCACATCCAATCTTAAAACTTACAGACCTAAACATAACGTGACCAAACACAGAAAAATGTAAAAAATAATACCTTCTGGTTGAAAACGTCTATTCACAGAATATGCCTGGACATTTATATTTATTAATAAGCACTTGTTTTACATATAATGCTTAACGTTATTGCTCAAACAATTCAATCTGACATGATAACAGCTGCAAAAACAAACACTGAGGGAAGTGGACCGGAATCTTGTAAGGTCAGGAAAATTTCGGTCTGCATCAGCAGTTTTGAAATAACCTTATGTTTTTTGAAAGAGTTTTTCTTACAAGCCAGAATATCATGTAAATCCATTACATTGCTATTAAATTGCCTAGCATTCTAATGGCTTAAAATGAGAAGTAAGAAAACTTTCTAGTAACTGAGGACTTTCTACATAAGGAACTGAACTAAGGTTTGGATAAAATATTTTATTTGTTTTATAATTTCCATATTCATTCATTTATTATTTTATAATGTGACTGGGTAGATTGGTAAGAAGACGGCTGGGTGATGCAACTGATAGGAATCATGTATTCCAGAAATATTTTTTTACTTATATTTGCAAGCCTACAGTGGTTTCTAGATATCCCATATTGATTTATTTATTGCCCCACACTCATTTGATTTAAGTTAAATGACAGCTAAAGCATTAGCTTTATTATATTGGGGTAAATTACTTTCTTTTAAAGGAAATTTGAATGTGTCTAATTTTGATTGAACTTGGTTTACCACAACAAACCAAACAAACACGACATCACAACTTGGTTTGGTTTTTCTACCTATTCATGAGAATGTTTTGTCACTGACATGGAATGTGTCTATTGTGTGTTCCCTGAACTCAGCTTTCCAGGAAACATCCTTCTGGGTTTGCCGTTTCATTAAATGTCATTGTTAACACTATAGTGAACACTGCTCTCTGCTGGTTATATGCTTTATAAACCCTGTGGTCGTGATGTCATAAAAGATTATATAAATAATTAAATTGAAAAGTACTTAAATAGCATATTAATACTAGTCAAAATGTTAACCTTGTTCAAGAATCAATCCGATTGGATTATTCATGTAGACACTTATTGTAAATGTGACATCACCTCTAACTCCAAATGAGTGGGTGTGCATGTGAGAAAAGGTTTCTTCTTTTAATGACACGTGTTATCTAGTTTTATGTTAAAGTATAATTTGAGACAAGTATATGTGCTGTGCAGTGCTTACTGTACATTGCGAGGTTTGGACCAAGCCATGCTCGTTTCAGGCAAGCCCATTTAAGGTCCATTTACAGCTCCAAACTAGGTACCTTTATGCCAAAATAAAACAATAACAGACAGACTGACAGCAGTTTGTAATGCCATTTGTAATATATTCATAACTTGTTGTCTATTGTGGTAAACATCAGGCAGTCAAATAGTAAGAATTTATTTCAGTTTGTCGATGCAATTGTCATGCCTATAAATTAATCCGTAATGAGAGAATGTGTTTTCAACAGCAGAACCTTTGGACATTTTTGCACGTATCCTCTATTTTGTTCAGTTCAGTTAATGAAGAATTTATATTTCAGATTTGCCGTAAAGTTTACCAGCTTGGCGTAAAGTAAACTGTTAAACTACCCATCCAAAACACCTCTCATCCTGTCAAACATGATCAAGGTAAAAATTTCTACGTTATAATTTACAAAGAAACAGCTTCGTGTAGAGAATAAACCGACATTAAATCAAAATCGCGAAGCTTTCATCGAATGACAACAGCGTCAGCTTTTGCGACTACTACAAACGATTTATGGCCAGATATGAAGCATAAAGATAGTGATGTCCGTGTTCACTATTGATGTCACAGGTCGATCCCTATGGTCTATGTACATGGCAACGAACTACGGCAGTAAAGAATAGATGTTCGAGCTTTTGCAGTGCTGAGCAGACATATCTGCATATGATATCACAGTAGCGCGAGAGCGAGACGAACGTTGCGCTTTCAGGACGTTCTCGTGGTAGCTTTTTGTCATAGGCCGATCAGACTGCGCAGTGCCGCATTAGGCCAAACGCATCGAAACTGACAGTCGTGACGACACCGGCTATGATCTGACAGAGGTGCGGCGGAGCGAGAAGCAATTTCCAAGGACCAAACAGCAGATTATATTCTTGGTAATAACTTTAAACTTTATATTTATAACCGACTTAACGGGTTTCAAAGCGACTGAAGTGTGGACGCCTTTCGTAAATCAACAAATTAAGTGCAGTCGTGGGAAGAGGAAGATGATACAGTGACCGCTTGGCGCTAAGCTTGCTGTTCTGTGGAATTTAAATGCATTGAGATCATGCGGCCATACCGTCCATATGTCACTGAACGAGTCCTCACTCACCATCACAATAACAATACAATTATTAAGACTTTTGACTCATTAGATCACGTTCTGTCTGAAGGGTATTTTAGTGTTGCTTCAAATGCAACATCCATTGGCTTACACTAAGGAGATTTGCAGGTTTATTGGAATGTTTCTCTTGTATTATCCACAAATTGCAATGGTTAATGATTATGATATATTCTCCGGTCAGACGTAAGTTCGAGCTTTCACGTCACTGAAAAACCGAAAGTGTAAAAGTGTACGTACCGTAGTGCGCTTTAGTATGCATATCTATCTATCTTGGCTATAGATTGCGGTACATATCAAGATCTGTTGTCTTTGTTTGTGATATTGAATGGATGTGCAGTTTTATGAAGGTTGAGGCTGAATCGAAGCCATAATATATGTGCACAATAAGGTTAGGTCGAATGCACACTCATTGCAAGGTCAGAGTGATTACAAGCAATTATTTTCTACATTTGAGTTTCAAAACCTCAAACCTGACGTGGAGATGTTTAACATGAGAGAGAGGACACGTTTCAGTTAGACGCGCTCGGATGGAGCCCCATTTAATCCTTTCCCACAATGCACCCGTGTACCATGCACAGTTGTGCTTCCTGTTTACCACTTTAAGGCTTTTGTTTACCACTTTAACGCGTTTGTTAAGTTGTTTTCCTTTCATTGTCGATGATTTGGACAAATTGTTTTTGTTCTAGTTCTTATACCGCAGAGTGGGTGAGTTTATAAATAGACAAGGCTGACTGACGTTAACGCGCGAAATATGTGGAGATGTGGGAGTCATCGGTGCATCCTGCAGATGAGGAAATACCTCGCGCGAATGTACTTTCATTTTACACCTCGATCGACATATTGTCGCGTTCCGATGGATTTAACAGATTGCGCGCGAAGAACATTCTTTGAACATCAGAATAATTCTTTAGAATGTCAGAATGAATAATCAGAGTCGTGATTCTGTAGAATGTCAGAATGAATCTTCAGAGTCGTGATTCTGTAGAATGTCAGAATGATCTTCAGAGTCGTCATATTCTGAAGAATTGCAGAATGAATCTACAGAGTCATGATATTCTATAGAATGTCAGATTGAATCCTCAGAGTCGTGATTCTGTAGAATGTCAGAATGAATCTTCCGAGTTGTGATATTCTATAGAATGTCAGAATGAATCTTCAGAATCGCCTCTAAATGTAATGATTCTTTGGAACGTTCTCTCTATTCGTCAAAAATAGAAACAAAGAACTGTCAAATTAATCAGGCCGGTTGACATGCTATAAAGTATATACGATAATGTTACATAAAAAGAAAGTTATTTAATCGCTGGTACTGTTGAGTCTCACTTTTATTTTTGTTTCCTACCAGGATTTGAGGTGTAAATTAAGTCTGGGATAGTAAACGCTCCCCAGTGAGATTCCAACCAGAAGGGCTGTCAAGATCAGGCCTAATGGAAGAGATAGAGACCGAGCTGACCTGCTCCGAGCAGGATGTTTTAGGAGCAGACTTCATCACAGTGGAACTTGACACCCAACCCATCGAATACGTGGTGAAGTGGGGCGAGCAGGGCTCCAAATTTACTATATCCTGTGTGAAAAAAGATTTGGAAGATGGTGCCTGCTTCACTTCCGATCAGATGGTCAAACTGGATCCGGACGAGACGTTCTTCGTCCCTTACGAGTCTGTGTTCCCGGAATGCGACGACGGAGATCCAGATTTGATCGCAACGCATGTTGAAGAGGTTGTGAGCGAGCCAGACTTGGATGAGTGCATGGAGCCGGGGACTAGCCCACAGTGCCACGACGAGCAAGTTTCTGATACATGCTGGCTGAAGGAGGCGTCTCGATCCAAAACCTATAACTGCCACATCTGCGGAAAAACCTACAGCCATTCGTCCAGTCTCGCACGCCATCTGCACGTACACTCGGATAGGTCGTCCCTGTCCTCTAAAGAGTTAGGAAAGTTAGGGGACAGCAAAAAATCTCTCCTGTGCAACATGTGCGGGGTGAGGTGCAACGGTAAGCGGCTTTTGGCGATTCACAAGAAATGCCACAAAACCAAGAGACTGCACACGTGCAACATATGTGGGAAGACATTCAATCACAGCTCTAGTTTGTCACGGCATAGGCTGATCCATAAAAAAGGCCTGGATAAAACTGTCAGGCCAATGTACCCTGACAAACCCTCAACTCCGATCATGGCCCAACACACTTTCTCATCGAGGCACGGCACGAACAGAAGATCGACCCCCTCAGGACAAAGACAGAAGCAGTACCAGTGTCCGCAGTGCGACAGGGTCTTCAGCCACTCCGCCAGCCTCTCCAAGCACCAGGTGGCACACGTGCGACAGCTGCTCAACACGTACACGCAGGGCAAAGATGAGCTCAACAAATCCTCGGACCTGAAGATCCGCCTGAAGCTGTGCTCTCGCGACAAACCAAACTACTACACCCTGTGCAAGAAGAACAAACGCAAAAAGGGCTGCAAGAAGAGACTGTGCCTCCCGAACGAAGAGCGACCGTACTCCTGCTGCATGTGCGAGAAGCGCTTCAGCCACACCACCAGCCTTTCCCGCCACGAGCACATGCATGCCAACGAAAAGCGCTACACATGCAACGTCTGCAAGAAGACCTTCATTCGGCTGTCTAACCTGAAGCAGCACCAGCAAACGCACGCTTCGGGGAAGCTCTACCAGTGCCCAGAGTGCGGGAAGACTTTCGTTCACTCCTCCAGCTTCTCCAGGCATAAGAAGGTACACATGGGGATCAAGCTGTCGCCGAAACATTGCGAAGAGGAACTGGTCATTGATGAGTCGGCCCCGCTGGACTTTGAGTCTGAGTGAGACAGACAGAGGCATGGAGCTCTCGCACAGCAGACTCAGGGCTTCTGGACCTTTCTTGACATTTTGTGATGCCGCTCAAGGGCGAGCTGATGAGGAAAATCATTATTGATGTGTGTTTGATGGTTTTGCTTTACCCCTTTTCGCGAAGAATCTCTGTGTGGTGTGTTCTTAAGAGTTCTATCTAATATTCTTGTAATATTTCAACCGTTCTGGCTAGCGGGTGGAGTGACCGCCTTTGTTCATGTAATTTGTGTTTGTTTGTTTTTTTGACATTCCCTTTCTGTTCCATTCACTTTAAGTGCCGGGTTATTGTTTGCCAGCCAGTCTGTGTTATTTATTTCTCTATTTGTGGGAAGTCACGAAGAATCAGCTGATGTACACATTATTTATTTTCTGTACGTGCACTGACCTGTGAAAAAAAGGACTTATTTGGGGTGTGGCTGTTCAAAGGCGAGAATATGGGAAGCCAAGGACAAAGATAATGTTGAATTGATAGTAGAGTAAAAGTACATTTTATATGCAATTTACTTGCCCCGGGTTCCATTAAGTGAGCAATCTGAATCAGTTAATTCCCAATATTTAGTGACTTATTATCTTAGACCAACAGATGCTTTTTTCACCTGAAAACACCGTTCCAATAGTTGTTTGAGAGCAGTTTGATCAACTCAAAGTTGAAGCGATTTGATAATTTATGGTTTGTCTGGAACTGATTGATATGATTGTGTGATTCAGACACATTGTTCCTGGTACTGATCATTTGTCAAAATATGAAATTCATATCCATGGAGGTTATTTATGATGATACAGTGGATGCTTGCAAGACATTCATGTGTACAGATTCAAAATATTGTACACTTCGGTGTGCACTTGAAGAATATGAGGATAACTCACAAAATATGTGCTTTTTACTTCTGTAAATGTGTAAAAAGATGCCGTTGCAAAACAAAGAGGTTCTATCTGAATTCTTTTTCTGTATAATTCTAAGTTATGGAATAGCCAAGGGATTTCACATTTTAACAAGCATTGCACTATTGTATTTATTTATAGACCAAAGCACTACACATTTAGTGAATTGGAACGTTAATCCTCAACACTGGAGAAAACCTCGAAGCTTGGAAATATCTTCCACGCGTATTCTGAAAGATGATCAAGTGCCCTCAGCTACTTAGTGTCAGACCAAAGCTTTTCGATGCACACATGCACCACTTCAGTTCATTAAACAGCATTCAGTCAGTCTTTTGTTCAGTGTTCGTACAGGCCTGGACCTTTTCTTAACATTTACTGTCGGAATTGAAATTGAATAGCAATTTATGGTTTTTATGAGACTTTGGAGTTGCACAAGTGAAGCACAGATTACACTGTGACTTCCAGAATGATGTTTGTTATTAAAAAGGAAAAGCGACATTGAATTGTTTCCTTTGTTCTTGAAGGGTTAAAGTATGTTCCCCGATTTTATGGATCTTTTATTCCCATTGTTCTCTATATACTTTGCTGTCATAAAAAGGATTCCTATCCTTGTCATTTAACGTTGTTTTTGGTTGCTCTAGCTGTTTCAATGCAGTAGACCTTTCTTCACTAGATATGTATGTTTTTGTGTTGTGTTTGCCATTAGATTACATCTTATTTGTCTTGCATTTTTGTAATAAATCATTGAATTGAGAATCATTGGTGTACTGGATACTGGAATATTTGGTCAGTCTCTCCATTGATCATCCCATCCATTCAACCTTTAGTCATTAAGATCCAGATGTATTTGGCGTATAGTGACTGATCAGTGTCACTAAGATATTCATTGTCCCTCGTGCTCATCCCATTGTCATGCTAGAATGTTGTTGATTGTTAGTTAGAAAAACATTGACACTGCTTTTTCTGTTTCAAATGTAATTCTTAGATCAGCCAGAAGATGGCAGCACAAAACCTTTAAATGGTAAAGCATTAACTCACCTTTGAGTTGTTCTAAATCTTTATAGATATCTTTGATGAACACAGAGAAAGATATTTGCATGAATACCTGTTACCAAACAGTTCTTAGACCCCATTGACTACCATAGTAGGAAAAATTACTTTATAATTTTTTGTTCTGTTAAACCCAAAAGAAGATATTTGATTGTAAGGACAGCAAATTTTTCTGGGGCACTTTTTAATACCATTGTCATTTTTCCTACAATGGGAGTCAACGGGGTCCAAGAATTGTTTGATTATAAATATATTTCTCTGTTCTCATCTAGGGATGCACTATAAATTATCGGCAATATCGATATTTAAATTTTGGCCGATAAATTATGGTTGATAAATGATGAATCAACACTCTGGTTAAACCACTTCAGCTGAACGCTGCTCACAGCTAAAATCCAGTAGAGCACTGTCTTTCTGTCATGATCATCCACTTACTGCCATACGCAAAACATTGTTGATGTGAATAATTATCGGTTATCGGCCAAAATTTATATTTCAGTGCATCCCTATTTTCATCAGAACACAGACATTTTAACAGATTAAGAACAACTCGAAGGTGAGTAAATGATGACAGATTTTTTTTTTGTTGAGTGAGCTATTTCTTTAATCTGAGTTATGAAGAGACTGATCTTGTATCAGGTAAAATTTATTTAGCATGGAGACATTTAAGAAGTTTTATATTTTAGGCTGAATGGATATCATCTTATTTAAAGCTGTATTAACAAATGTTGTTGCCGAAACATCCGTCATACCTCCGCAAAGTATGGATAGCAACAGTGTCCCTGTAGAGTATACAATTAATATAAACAAAAATATGAATATAAATGTAATAAATAAAATTGTATATTATAGACGGTTTCATTGCACAGACGTGCCTAGCCAAAGTTAACTTCCGGTCTTGTTTGGTTATAAAATAGCAATTTATTTTACATTAAATTAATTAATGTTAATTTATTACAATGTTTATTTTAATATTCAGTGTATTAAATAAAAATAAAAATACTCAGCAGTTTTAAATTTTTTGCAGGGGTGTAATAAAAATTAAGTTTGGCCACATGCTAGTTTATGTTGTGGCCAGTAAACACATACCGGAACTTATCTTTGGGCCATTCGTGTCCATCTGATTAAACCATCCATTTTATTTATATATAATATTTCCAATGTTTATAATATTGCAACTAACCCAGTTTAGATTCATCTAGCTAATTTAAAATATATTTTCCAAACAGACTCATTATTCTAACGTGCAAAGAACAACAACATTAAAGCGGTAGTTAACCTAAAAATGACAATTCTGAATTACTCAACCTCAAGTTGTTCCAAACCTTTATACATTTGTTTGTTCTGTCGAACACAAAATTAAATATTTTGGAAAAGAAACAGTTCTGGTAGTGTAGAGTTGTTCATGAAAGAATTTTCATTTTTGGGTGAATTTTCTCGGACCTATAAGGGGCACTCTAATATCACGCACAGAGCGTTTTCTTCCCTTTAAGGCTGTGCACAAAAATTAGAAAATATGTCAGGGTTGGTCAGGCTGCCATGGGATCTCAACAGATGAAGAGATGAATAAATGTGTGTAGACACAGGGGCAGGGCTGATAGAGAAACCCAACGAAAAGAAAAAGCAGCTCCCATTAGAATTCTAGTGATCCAGCGTGGAGTTCTTGGGCCATCAAAGTGAGGCAATCAAATTTGCTATTGTTGCCATCCTTGCAGGCCGAGGCTTCCTGGTAACCCTAAAGTGAATTAGCTGAGCTTTTCTACAAGCCTAGAAACAGCTCCTTCTGTTCCCCAACAAAAAGCCCATTGAGATGAAGGGAGTGCTGGCCTCTCCAAGCTCTCGGAAAGCCAACCCTGGGCCGATGAATGGAAGGCAGAGCTCCCATTAAGACACTCTCCGCTGTGGGAAATGTTGGTGATGTCATGATCAATGCATTTCGTACTGTTTTTGTTTCTCTTTCCCAGCTTCATCCCCGCCCCCCACTTTGCCAGTGTTCCCTTCCTGTGCTATTTAGACCCCCATTATGGGATGCAAAACAAGAAAAGGGGGAAAAACAGACTGAAGCTCGGTAACTATGGAAACGTCGAAACAGAGCGGCGAACAGGAGGGGGACCTTCTTCTTTGAAATCCGTCGGTAGGGAGGGGAGTGAATGCACAGTAAGGGGCGACGGCAAGAATTACAACACCTCCAAAACAAATCTGCGATTCTTTATGCTCCATCGGTTCACCCAGACAAAGAGTTTGAAAGTTCAATTGAGTTTCATGATCTCACAGTCTCCAGTCTCCAGAATCCCGAGAACTCTTCGACTGAACTTTTTTGATTCATGTGATGAGAACAGTGAATGCTGAGGAGAAGATGCGTCATGTGCATTAAATTCTTTGCTACTCCGTATGATCTGAGGAACAAGAAGAATAGTTGCGATTAAATGTAAAGAAATCTGTGAGGATAGAAAGATTTTCACTTTTGTTTTATAATGTCCCATGAGGCTTTGGATGAATTAGGGGTGCAGTTTTTGGAAAACAGTAAACAACCACTAAAGGGACAGTTCACCCAAAAATAAAAATTCTGTCATCGTTCACTCACCCTCAGGTTGTTTCAAATCTGTTTCAATGTCTTTCACACAAAGGAAGATATTTGGAAGAACGTCAGTAACCAAAAAATTATCACGCCCTCATTTACTGCCATACTGGAGAAAATAAGTATAATGGGCTATGAGAAATGAGTGTGTTAGTTGTGTCAGCTATTCTCCATCAGTAGACTCTTCCGTCATTATATTATACAAAATACATGTTATTTCTTTCTTGTGGTTTTGTCCAGGCATGCATTTATGACATTCACCAACCAACAGAGATTGAAGTGAACTTCTCATTCTTTGGAACAAACTCATCTCCAATGAGTGGAAACGTGCTTAAGTCTTTGAGGGGGTATAAACTATTGTGAACGCGGAAAAGTTCTCACGATGGTTTGTAAAGACTTCTCTTGCTTGTTTGGCTACCTGCCTGGGTCACTTCAGGCTAACTCCCCATGCCACCATGGGTTTTTTTGTTCGATGCTAAATGGTGAAAATAAGCATTTAGGAACCAACTCAGTCACTGTGTACTCACAAGGAGAATTAGCATATGAAACGAACATACTCGGAAACATTCTTTGCTCAGAAAAAAAAAGAGGGAGGGTGAATGTCTTTACTTTCTAGTCCCTGCTGCAATGCACCCACCGAGTGATTTAACAGTGAAGCATTTAACTGTGTGTCTCTGTAGCCTATAGTGAGAGTGATTTGTAGTCATAGCTATTTGCATAAATTGAACTGAAATTCTGACTGGAAATTCCTTTCAAACAATCCCCCATGTTATCACAATTACCTGCGAATCAGAAATTCTCTGCTATCATAGAAGAACCAATAGGGAGTGTGACATCCGCTGAAATGTCTTTCATTACCGTCGTTGACTTGGTGATCACATCCATTATGAACATTATTCCATCCATCAAAGATTCATGTTTCTCAGCAGGCTTTGATTTCCAAACGAAATAGAAAAATCTGTAGGCCTGTTATGTTTCTTTATGCATGTTTTATTTTTTTTGTCTGTAATCCCTCGGCCTGTTCTTATCATGTGGTCCTGTTGATTGGAAATTACATGGATGCAAGTTTCAAGTCTCATCAGAAATGGGCATTACACAATGTCGGTTTAATAGGGGTTAGATTCAGCTTATGCCAAAGGGCAGAATAAGCAGATAAGCAGAAGCTAATTACTCCACTCTTACAACAGAGCCGTGCTGCTGTTCATTTAGTCATGTTTATAATGCACAAACCTCGCCTCAGGCGAACAAACTGAAGCGGGAAGCATCAACGAATCCTGCAGTGGAGTGCTCGAAATTCGCATTAACAGCAGGCTGTTCCATGATAATACAGCTCATTACAGCTCAGAAAAAAGCAATGTTGATTGACAAATTAATAAATTATATATATCTATATATATATATATATATAAAAGGCAAGTATAAATAGGAAACATGTGTAACATATATGACCATATGTATATGTATTTTCGTATATTTCTTTACATATATATACAAGTATGTGCGCCAATTTATATGTACACACACACACACACACACGTATATATATATACAGTCATGGCCAAAATTGTTGGCACCCCTGAAATTTTTCCACACATGTTTTGCTATACACATGTTTATTCCCATTGTGATTCCCTTCAAGATCATTAAATTTTCCATGTCCAAATTTAAATTGAATTTTATTACTATCATTATACTCATTGCACTTAACGAACATCTTTATAAAAACAGTTTGCTCGAACGGTGTACTTGTGTGTTATTTGTCTTTCAAATAAATGGCATTTGGTTCATTTTGAGGTTTCAAATAATACACATTCATCGTCCATCCTCACATTCGATATAACTTCTGGAAGCACATGTGTATCTCTACTAACATGACTACCATTTCGACCGACTGGAGTCAGCATCGCCCCGACCGCATGTCCTGTTCTGCAGTGAAGCACGCCACCCTGTCACCAGAAAGCTGAGCCGCAGCGCCCTGCTCGGACATGAAGGTCAGCAACGCTCTCAGCACAGCTAGACGATCCTTCCTGCTACTGCTAAACACCCCCTCAGGGCTCTTTCTCTCACCCAGAACGGCTCCACTTTCTCTCCCCTGGCCTATCCTAAAGCTCCTTCAGCTCTCCATTGCACAATTACTTCCTCATTAGCCATCTCCCCCCTCTTCATCTCCTCTCAGGCTCATTGCGTACACTCCACATTAGGGGGGCGTCTTGGCTCCTAAGTGTGGGGAATGAGGTTTGCCGATTCAGTAGGAACGTGATCCTACCCTCACATGCTAATGTGGTCAGCATGGGGACTATCTTTCTTTCTATATTTGTCGCTGTCACTCTTTTGAACTTTTAATCTTGAATTTGCAAGGTGCGGGTGAGATTTTGTTGAGAGACATCTACAGTTTATGTTAACTATTGGTGGGTCGATCAAAACATTACTCCCAACCGTCTGAGATTGCGCCAGCAACGGTGCGAGTTTAGGTGTGGTCTCTCTGTTTGTCCAAGCCATGTGACAGACAGGAAAGGGTTTAGGAAAACTCTTTAAAACAGTCCTCATTTTTACAATTCAAGTTTTGTTTTAGGATCAAAATTGACACACCTCACGCTTGAAGTGTAGATCTAGAAAGCACTGAAGATTTCCACAGAATTTTAACTTATTACTCACAAACTTTTACACATATTTACACCCTTTGCATATTTGTTTATAAAAAAAAACTTTGGTTTATTTTGAAACACTTACAGTAACCAATAAGTGTGTTGTACTCACAGCTCCATTTAACATTTTTTACCATGCTTCACATCTCCAATCAGGTTTTTTTGGAATAAAATAAATGGTATTAATTTGTGTTTTTTATCTTCTTGGTGCTTCAAAGGGACTTTTATTGTATAGAGCAAAAAGCATTTGCGTAATTGACAACTTTCTATTGACTTAATATAAATCTGAAAAGGAACAGGATTTTTGCCTTCATGAAAATATTTAAAAATGGCAGACTCCAGAAATAAACCGCATTTAATATAAACCCCTGTAATATTAAAGTATCTAACTAAATGTAAAAAAAATGAAGTTCCCATGATTAACGACATCTTATAGTTTAAAACTGCAGAGACACAACAGACTACAGAAATGCAATAAAGAAAAATCTGTTTAGAGAATCATGTTCATTCATGTTTCTGTGCAACCTCCTGCTTCATTTTCACACAAAATGTGTGTTTGGCTTATACTATCACTCAACGTCTCATTTATTTACAAATTGTATGTAATCTAAAATTCACTTATTTCCTTTCGACAAAATAATCTCTCTGTACTTTGAAAACTGCACATTTCAAGTGCTGTATCCATTTTGTTAATCACTTGTTTATCTGTTAGAGATAGTAAAGTTGAGGGAAGGGTTAATTTAAACTTTCAAGAATACGTTCAAGGCTTTAAAAAATGTACAGCTTGCTTTGCAAATGTATAATGAGAACAGTGATTTCATTCTTTATTTGGTTTGTTATGTTGTGAACACCTGTGTAGTAAAAGTCACGTCCCCACACAATTTTTACCGCCTCTTCTCTCGGCCCTGTCCTTCGCTTCCTTCAATGAACCATCGCTCTTTTAATTACCAGAGGAACTTCTTCATTTTACGATATACACATCCCTCCATCTCCTCACTGTGGGATGCTGTGGATCCACGCTGAATATCCTCTCATCTAACCACAAGATAATTGACACCCCCTCTGCCCTCAAGCTGAGCAGAACCATGCAGAAAGTGAGGGAATGAGAGTAAAGAATAGCTCTGGTGTCACGTCCCGTGGCTGAATCGTGAGATTCGGGATTCTCTTTCTCTCCTTGCGCAAACAACCACTTTCATGGCTCGAAACCCGGTGGTGACTCAAGATGCGATTTCTACCACCAAACAGCCAGGGGGCCACTAGCGCGCCTTATCAGCTCTGAGCAGAGGGCTGGAGAGGCCTAGGCAATTCAAGGCCTGTGATAGACACGGCAATTCCAATGCACGACCCGGGATTGGTCCGAGAAGACTGTGGGAAAGAGAAGGTGGAGACGTTTGAGAGACTGCAAAGTGCATGATATGTGAATGGAGTGTTGCTCGCAGAGAAGATGAATTTAAAAGTGCCTCTAAACAAGTATTCAAATATATTCATTGCTTGCATTATGCTTTTAAGGAAAACAATATAAGACAGCAATATGAGACAAGAAATAACTACATTTACAGTAATGAGCAAAAGTATTCAATTTTTCTGTTTTGGCAACTCAAAATGTTGTTGTGACTGATTGCATTTTATCAACTGACTCAGTTAAGTTTTTTAATTGAAAGAAAAGTAAAAATGTGCAGTTGTGCCAATTGAAAGGTTTAGATGTAACCAGTCACAAAGAAAATTGGAGTTGAGTTTTTGGAAAATTTTGAGACCTGAATTTAAAAGTGTAATAACCACATACTGTATATTATGTCTAGTCTCATATATTATTCCTAGTCTCCTTATTAAAATACAACCAGAAAACACAAGAAATATCACCTTAAAACACTTTCAGCATACACATTATCAATTGAGGTTAAGTTTTGTATATTATACAAAATATTAATTTATTAAATAAACTGAAGTCCACTGATGCTAGAGATCACAAGAACATCTTGAGTCAGGTGATTTTACAGTGTTGTGCAGTATTAAAACAGGAAAAACATCAGAAAGAAACTGCTTCTATAGGTGTTTTGTGTGAATGTTATCTCACCTTTCATGTGATCAATAACCTGTCTCTCCTAAACCTAAATGCAATGAAGCCTCATTTTTAATTAAAATCTAATGAATTCAGGAGAGTCTACCCAAATGAGATCAAGATGTGTTTAGTGCCAATGGAGATCACCATATATCGTAACTTTCTAATTTAGTATTTTCTCTTTGTATAGTAATAAAGAGACTGAAAAAATACAGCTGTGGCAAAATATTAAGGAACATTTCAAAAATATATTCTTTTGTTATTTATAGGTATGAGTTTAGGTAAAATTATAATTTTTGTTTCATTCTAACAATACTTTGGCCAAATTACAAAATTAAATCTTTCTATTTGCATGAAAATAGTATATATGTATTGACCTCACATACTGTAAAGAAAACAAGTTCATATTCAAAAGAAAAAAAAAGAAAAAAAATACTTGTTTTTGTCACTACTGAAGATTGATTTTGTTGAATTTCAACAGACACTGAATGGACACAGTACATCTAGAAATGATGATTAAATGAAAATCTGGAACAGTCTTTAACATTCTCTTCCTTGGCTGTAAATATGGTGGTTAAAAAAAAACAAATCCCAGTGGTGATCCACCTAAGACTTATAACCAGTACTGTATTTTTTTTATAATTTTTTTTATACAAAGTAATTATTCTACAACGCTCCTTTTCCATGGCTATTTATTTATTTAGTGAGAAACCATGTTAAAAGGGATAATGTATTATTTTTAGACTATGTTCTAAAAATAGACATAATACTGTACATTAATACTCTACAATATTGCATGACTGTAAATTATCGCTTACCTTGCTGTGTAAGGTTGCCTAGAAATGTAACAAAGTGCATTATACTAATATTGATGTCTGGTCACAGATATGCACCTAGTGGTCATTTTCTGATACTTGGAACAAAGCTCATCAAACCTAATATAACTAGAAAACGCAACTTTTGTATGGTGGACAAATATTCTGAATTAATTAGAAAATGTAAGGCTGTTAGAAAATGGAATGAAGCCCCATCTCTAAACAAAATCCGTCACTTAGGTCATACACGTTCATTCAAATGAGCAACTTCATTTACATTTACGCAGACGCAAAGCAATTTACATTGGTTTATCCTATACATTTATACATATGTACGTTCATGTCCCCTGGGATCGAACCCGCAACCTTGCGTTCTTATCGCAAAGCTCTTACCACTGAGCTACAGGAAAGCTTCTTAAATTAGTTATAAGAATTGACATACACAGTATGTTTTGGGGTCACATTACATTTTACATTTGGAAGTGTCTGTTTTTAGACAACAAGGAAGTTTGGTAATTAAAATATTATAATGCCTCATTTATCGTAATTTAAGCCTTACTGTGCCAAAGTCTTTAAAAATCATTGAAAGTGCTCATCTGGCACTACCGATTATTGCTAAAAACAATAATGTCTAAGTCTATTCTGTTGGGGCGGTATTGATGTTGTATTGATCTTCCCGGTGAAGGTCAGAAGGAAAGATGTGAAGCTGCTCTTATTCACTGATTGATCGTCTATTAGGGAAGAGCGTTAAATATCTCTCGCATTATGTAGCTTTGAAGCTAATGATAATGCCAACGGTGACTTATTAAGGCCAAGATGAAATAGAGCTCTACCAATTCTGAAAGTGCTTTCTTGGCACAGATCACGGCTGATTCATAGCAGCACCGTCTTCAGCCACAGAATCCTCCGAGAACCTTAGATCAGCAAATAACCGCTATGATGAATCGCTGCCGGGTAATGATGTGCAATATTAGCTTTTATGATAAAACACCCAGAAGTACTATTGCCTTTTAAATGAGAGGAAAGCATAATTATTTATCTAAAATTTATCAAACTGCCGAGACCTCACCTACTCAGGAAACACAAACGAGGCATTTAATGTGGTTTATTACATACATATAAAATAAGATAGAAAAATACATTATAAACTCGTAACAATGGCTGTTAAAACAGACATGTCTTCTATAGGCAATACTTAGGCAGGGAGCACACATGTTTAGGGCTGAAAGACTCATATGCACATGTATGATAGACGACATCACATGACAAACTTCATTCTTTAAGGTGAAGTGTGTCATTTTTATTATTACGTAATTATAAATCCAATGTGTGATTTAAAGTTAAAATACTTTTTCTTTTTAAATGTCCAATGACAAAATATTTGATTCGTAGGTAAATATGTCATACAGCACATGTGTCGAGGGCTCATTCAATAGTGTGAGTTTAGGGGCGGAGCTAGCCTTTCATCCAACATACCTCCTAAACGTTTGGGTTTTGGAAAACCTGTTTAGGTTTGCTGAAATCACACACTTCACCTTCACATATACTCAAAGGTATTATTTGCAAAACCAGTACAAACCAGAACTATACTCGTCATTGCTATCGAGAGTGAGACATCATGCTTTATCGATTACAAAATAATCTTTAGTATATTTTGGACATTTCTCATTCTCTTAGTAATCGAAAACCAAAAACTCAATCTGACGAAATCCAGACACATTGGACATTGACATCAATACCTTCAGTCTTGATCATAATACTATATGGCACTGCTGAATGGTGAAAAACGAAGACAGACACAACAGGAAGACATGTTTGAGATCACAGAGACTCCCCTCAAGACGTCACAAGTCATTCTGTTGCATAGTAAAGAAAGAGTTCTGAGGGGTAATACACATTACTATGGTGCAGTCTGGCTCTGTCAGTACACACAGCTTAACCACAAAAACATTTCAGTTTGTTCCCATCACCACCCATGTTGTGACATATTTCCACACTAATATTATAAAGCACACAATTCGACAGAAAATGCATTTCTCAAATATGGCGAGTGAGATATCCACAATTGTGAATGGTCAAGATTAAAGGCAATAAATAAGCGTCGACTACCCGAGTCAGTCAATAACCGTGTGGTTTAAAAGGCCTTGAATTAGGATGAAAATTAGATTGGTTGCAGTAGAAACAGGAAGGCAGGTACAGGCTGGTGGTTTACCGCGGTAAAGCTGTGTGTACTGATCTGCCGTTCTGCTCATTCGCCACTTGGGATGACATTCAGAACGAACACGAACCATGAGAAATCACAAGGCACTTTCATGATATTTCCCTAGTAACCCCATCTGCACGATGAGAGGTTTGTTTTGGTCATCCAGGTCTTCATCCAATTACATAAAACTGGATTGTTTTCACTTCGTAAAGGGTTCAGTACTATTGTTTTTTTTTCTCGGATAGTATAAAAACTTAACTTGTAAAAATATACGTTCTGTGTTGGATATTAAAACCTTTTCTGTACATGTCTTTTTTACTCTGAACATTTATCTACAGATTTCATACATTTGTACAGCAGATAGGCAAGCATGGCTTTTACATCCTCGAGGAGGCTCGTTCGCTGAAGTGTTGGATGGTTCCGGAAGGGAAATGCCTTACACTGATGCAGAAAATACATTTTCTTACATATTGGATTGAGTCGTCGCTGCCTCACGCCACTGCGCTGTGATCGATTCTCAAATGTTCTGTTGTGATACTTAACGGCAGAGACATTGAGCTGCAGACGTTCAGTGGCTGACAGGATTTCTATGATGCGAGGTGCATGCACCCTCCACACCATCATGCAATACATTCATTGACGGAATCATTACCGTAACTTGAGTGACTGGAGGGCAGTTGGCGTCCTTTCCTCACCAGTTTCGTGTTGGGAATCGCTGAAGGTCTGGCTTTCATTTAGAGAGTGTTGGGCAAATTATTATTGCTTATTGCATACAAAGAGTGCAGATCTACAGTTGCAGGACCATCCACCCCTCCGAGAAATGAGTCCGGAGTGACGGGCGTCTTCCGCTCGCGTCCCACTCGAAAGCATATCCACCGCCTTTGACAAGTGAAGGCTCTTAGATACTCTTTTTGTCTGTCATGTATTCATTTTAAGAGCAGAGATGTGATCTGCAGGCAGGGAATGGGGAGGTCATCGTTGGGTGAAGAGGTCAGAAGGTCAGGGGTTAGTTGCCAGTGGTGGCTGAGTAGGTTATAAAGACAAACGAACAGAAAAGGGAAACAGGGAATGGAGGGAAACAAAACAATAGGGAGGAACAGAAAAAAGACAGAGAGGAGATTAGTTTCAGCTAGTGGAAGCAGGATGACAATATGAATATAATTTATAAAGCTATCACAACCAGGCTCAGTGCGAATTTTCACATTTCGCACAATTTGAGGTTGCGCCAGACATGAAACTTTACGACAGCGTGAAAAAATACTTAACGGAAGCAAGTGAACACAAGTTGCAAGTTTAATTTTAAGAGATTCTAAACTAAATAAATACGAAATAAAAACAGAAATTTTCAGGCAGCTGGGGCTGTTTTCCACTTTGTGTTAACGTCTTTTTCTGTTATTTTACAGTTTTGACCGTATTAAAAAAAAAAATTGGCAGCTTTAAATAAACCGTAGAATAACAGTTTTCCTCTTTTTTTGTATATTTCTGACTTGTCTATAATTTTAATTTTTTTTGACCGCATTTAAAAAAATACATGAAAAATCTGTAAAACGGCAAAATTGCGTAAAATTGCTGTTTTTTACATTATACAGTACATGGCAAATCTGTAAAAAATAAAAGAAAAATATGTAAAATTAGCTTGATTTCATTCACATTGCGTTCAGAAACATGTTACCTTAATTACCCTAAAGTTTGTGTCTTTATTCTGTAAGCTAGCTATAAAGGTGTAAAGCACTTCAACTAAATTGCATAACATTTTATTTTAACTGCACTAGTATTCTACAACTGTGCTTTGTTAGTTGTCAGTACTTAAGAGAAGTCTACAACTTAAAATAAGATTACGCTAATGCTAAGCTATGGACTATTTCGCAAAATGTGAACGACACTAGTCCAGAAGCACCTCCTGTTTTTATTGTTTGTTTGCTTCAGTAATGAATCTTGTAATTTTTTCTAACGTCTGTGTAGTGTCCAAAAATTTAAACAGGAAGTGCTCCTGGACCAGTGTTGTTTACATCTTGCAAACTGTTCTATAACCCCCTCTTGTGGCAAATGTTGAAAACGCACCAAATTGAGCTCTCAAAGCTTGAAGATTTGCATTCACGTACTTGTGTAGAGTATTTTTTGTGCCTAAAAACAATTATTGCTGTGGATTGCCTGAATGCAACGTTTGTCTTCATTTTTGTAACACAATTAAAATCATGAGCATGATTTTACATTAAGTATGACGGACAGCCTGTCCTGACGGGTCACATGTTAAGAAGGAGAAAATCAAGAGAGAAAACAATCTAAAGGAATACAGATGTGTCTAATGGTTAGTAGGAGTCATGTGATTGGATCCAAGTCCCCGTCACACTAGAAATTCAAACTACTATTTCAGTCAGCGTTCACCAAACCTGAGGTTTTTTACATAGGTTGAAGCTATGCAGTCGTTCCCATTTGCTCGCTTACATGAAGAAGTGAATGGAACCCAAAAAAAGTGTAGTGTAATGTGACCGCACCATAAGATAAAAAGCTGCTCATGAGTCATGAAATGACGCGACAGATCTGAGGACAGTCAGTGAAGGTCACGCTGTTACCTGACTGCTAGTAAACATTAGAGCATTAAAAAGCTTCAAGTCAACAAGCCGGTAGTTATTATGGAGATGATTGAAGATGTCATCTTAAGAATTGAGGCTTGAAAAAATTGTGGGCATAATTCATGGCCAATACAATCGATGATGTTTTTTATTCAATAACATTTTTATTGCCTTTTTAAAATCTTTTTCTTCTTTTTACAACAACATAAAAATCTTGGCTTTAATGATACAAAGAAAACACTACTAGGAATTTTCTAGCATAATAGCCATGGAAAACTCAAGCTGTGGGATTCATAGCCATTACTCTCAGCATTGCAGACTACACACAAACCACCAGGACACATAATATAAAATGTTTTTGCATATAAACATTGAAAAAATCCTATCATTCATATATAAAGGCCTAACATATATCCAAAAATAGAGGAAATTCTCTAACGTGGTGCTATAAAGCTGCTATGATGCATATTTTTCTTTCCTACAAATAGCCCTCTATAATAACCATTGCTATCTCTTCCAAAATACAAGTACATTTTGATAATTAATATACATTCCTGCTTTATATATTTTTCGATATATATTTTTTATATATATTTGAAAAGCCACAAGTAAATACTATTTTCTTTTCAACAACAAAAAAACTCAAAAAGAAGCTTACAGTAAAACATAAAAAAGTATCAAGTGGTTTTTTTTTTCGTTTTAAAAGCATTCATAATCTGACACGGACACATCCGTCGAGCGGAGACGATATTAATCTCCGCTCAACGCTGGTCGACCGTAAGACTCAATAGATTCATTTCAGTTGAATGGTCTGAGGTTTGATGTGGATGTCCGCTGGGAGCAGAGGAGATGAATGTTTCTGACATATTCAGTGCAAAATAAAAGACCTGTGCCACGCAGAATCTCTTTATCAAATTAGGCAAATATCGACTAATGGAAACAACAATAATAAAGTAAACAGCTGAAATAAAAATAAGTGATTCGTGTGGTCCAATACAAATGCACAGAGTGAAAATCTGGAAGTTCTGTGCAAATGGATTCTTTCAAAGTAGATTTTCTTCAAAGCAGTAGTTCCATTATATAAAACATGTACGAAACAAAATAAGATATGAAACACATAACATTGAAAAGGATGAAAGCAAAAAAACTCAGTATGTGGTCTTCTTGATATCTGTGGTCCTTATGCCAGTTTAAGTGAGCCACATTTAAGATGGCACGAAACACCTCTATCGCATCATTAACCATGCAAACACACGTATAGTGATAAAACAACCTGCGCTAAATGATTTTAAAGAGGAGCATGAAATGTTTCCCCCCAAAAAATCTAAGAATTTATTTTAGTGATTATGAGAATGTTTCGATAAACAGACTGATATTTAATCTCTGGTATGGTGCAGATATACAATCTGCAAAAGCAATTATATTTGTATTTTCTTTAGTCTTAATCTTTTTTAATATTAATTAATAATTTAATTCTTTATAAAACTTCCGTTTTCATTCCTTTTAACACTTTAAGTGCACCCAAAAGGAAATTCCATTTCTATATTTTAGGTTGTTTCAATTTTCTTTTCTTAAATCTGATAGTTGTCAACGCTCCATCACTGTTGCGTCAAGAAATTCATGACAATATGTCCATCTATTCAAGTGGCTCCTGCATTTGCAAAAAGTCAATACATAAAGCCCAGTTGCTGTTTGAGTAACTAGAAATGGGTTGAAAACATGAAGAGCTCCATTATTTATCATTAACATCATAAGGTCATCCAAATAATGGAATAGAGTAAAGCCCTCCACCAGCGCAGGAAACATAACACGTGTGTGTGTGAGCATGGAGAGATTTCAGAGGCTATAAAACAAACACACCCTAAGCAGCTTATTAAATGTGTGTAAGGTTGAGTCTGTTAAATTCAGACCGTGGATGGCACATTATTTCACATGCTCATAACGCAAACGTTGCACAACAGATCACCACCCACTGGTAATGAATAGAAGCACATGAACTAAACTAACCTCGTTCTGCGGTCACTATCCTTTGGTAAGGATGGACGCGCATTTCGTGCCTTCGAACTTTAGTTGTCACCGCACCTGCTTGGATTACAATGACATCACCAGAAAAACACAGATGAGGTCAACCATCACAGTTTTCAAATCACACAGGTTTCAAAATATTGAGCGCTACGACCGTACAGGAAAAAGTATTTAAATTAAGGCACAAATAATACTTTTCTTTCATATGCAACAAGTTGTTCGTAAAAAATTCAAACATGGTTTCATTTCGATTTTTGCGTAGCTTGGATACAGTATGACAGATGAGCGTGACGTGGCTTTACTAGTCACGTAATCTTGCATCGCAGCAACAGTGTCTTTAAATATAATACTGATAAATTCACTCTCCGAGCGATGGCACAGAGAGAACAAACATTTAGGCACGTCTGCTGTGGTAGAAAAAAGGAGAATAAAAATGTATGGGGCAATGCATTAAGTGATTAGTAAAGTTTTTTTTTCCTCCCGAAAAAAGCGAAACATAGCAGTCAGGAGCACAGTCCAAGGGAAATGTGTTACAATACAGCCCAGTGTAAACATACAGGAGTGTGTTTGGCTGACTGCTAGGTTCATGCTTCTGAACAAATATTGCTCGAAACTAACAAGGCAGCTGTGAACGAAAGCGCATATGTGTTAACACTCAGATGGGATGAGGGGCACAGTGAGGATCCTGGGAAATTAATTTGGCCTTTCGTAGGGAAAGACACGCCTAAAGAACAAAGGAAGGGGAAATTAGTGCTGGGACTGTTGGTCCTTGGGGAAACGACACACAACACCTGACTTCTAAATAGTCCCTTCTCTCCCCCACCTCATGTCACCCCCGCTGTCCCTTAAACATCCTCAAGTTGCCCCTCCTGACACCCCTCACTCTGATGCGGCCCCCTCGGACTGAGTGACAGGGGTCATCCAGAAAGACTTGTGCAGCAGTTTTGGGGCTCAGTGCTTTGTTTCCCTCATCATGGTACACACACACAAAACTTAACACATCACATTGAAGATAAAACAAAAATACAAAAACAAAAATCAAACATGACTCGAGGAAACAGGAGTTAAAGAGGCTGGAAAGTCCAGCCAGTCCGAGTTGGGGGACACGGGGAGTGGGCGTGTCTGTGGTCTGAGGGCGGGGATGTCGGAGGGGGGTGGGGATAGAGGAGGGCCACTTTAAAAGGGAGGCCGACCGGTTGGCTCTCCACGCTGGACTGTGATGGGAATGTGACAGGTCTGAAAGCCCAGGTAGAGGGGCAGCTCTTCGGCCTTTGAGGATGCTGTATAAGTCACACAAGAGAGAACACAGGGTGAAAATCACACCTCTTTTCTCAAATATTTTCTGCTTATGGGGCGTTCACACATACAGCGATTTTACTGTTGCGTCCCGGCCAACATACACTTGGGTGCTGTGAATCGCTGAAGGTGTGCACGCCCCTTTACTGTCATCCCCTCCACCCCACATACTGTAGGCTACAGCGTAACACCAATGCAGTCTTATGAAGACGTGCCGTGAGCCAGTTCGCTTTAGACTAGCTCAGTAAACATGCTTATTGGACAGTAGCTAAACCCGACTTCATCGGTTCTAATTGGACACGCAGCTCTTGGCGTCGGGACAGGCTTTTTGTCGCTGCTCAACTTAACACCGTGCCTTTGGGAGAAGCCTGTGTTAAACTGGCAAAATGCTGTTGGTAACATGATATTCATAATCGGCTTTTCTCAAGTGCTTTAATGAAGCCATACAGCTTGTGTGGAGAGGAGAGGACAGAGAGTGAGTGAGAGAGAGAGAGAGCTCTCATTATTCACATGAAGCCAGTAGAGCGCTTAAAAGCCAAATCATTTATGCAAAGATTACTTAAAAGGATTTTTTTGTGATGATGCTAAATGGATTGAGAGAAAGCGCTTGATGTATTGTGTTTTACATTATTGCCTAATACTCTCATGCAAAGGCTGGTGACCCCGAGAGGGGAAAAGAGAGGATTTTAACTGGTGTAGGGCGGAAATTGGGCTAAAATAAAGCAGGCGGTAGGACACACATCTTACATCATAAATAACTGTATATTTGGTAAAGGTAGGTTCTGATTGGCTAACACAGCTATGCTTACCTAACACCCCGGTAGAATCGATTGGATACTCCAGAATAGAGGTGGCCGGGCCCAGCGTGTAGGGGTAATCGTAGGGTGTCGCGTAAATCAGGCCTGACTCCGGACCGGGCTGCATCAGGGTGGCGGCCCCCGGGTGGGTGGAGCCATTGGGCATGACGGTCTGGATCTGGCGAATGAGGGGCATGAGGGTGTGACCGGCAGGCGTGGGTGTACGCAAGGCTGTGGACTGCAGGACGGGTGCAGGGCCGGTGATGATCCGGGGCGCCTGGGCGCTGGCTGCAAGAGAGAACGCAAGGGCAGCTGCAGTGAGCGGGAATATGTGAGGGTGGGGGGAAGATCAAGACGGGTGGGAAAAAAAAAGACAGCCATTAGTATCTAAACAGGAATATACTAGACATAAAGCATGTCAGCGATGCATAAGCTGCTCCTGATCATTAGTAAACAATGCAAGGGAGAGGGAGGGGGGTTGCGGCTTATTTAAACAAACACCCTCAGTAACAATATCGCACAGCGGCAGGTTTACAGCGCTTCAGTGCTTTTTAGCAAGCAGCAAAGCAAAGAGAATGTTGTCACAACATCCCTTAAATGAAGGAAACATTGTTTCCTCAGATAGCTGTGCATGTACTCCATTAGTTTGCTTCATTAGCTGCTAATTCTGCATCAGAATTCACAGCCGTTTGTCAGAGCGCAGATTCGGGTTATAGGAGAGCAGTGGTGAGGATTACAGAAAGCTGCTGTCACAAAGGGCGCTCTGTTGTCACTAGAGGAAGTGGTGGCTTACGAGATTTGATATTGGCGTCTCTGTAGGTGCCGTTCAGAATGGCTAGTTCCATTAGCTGCATCTTCTTCAGGCTGTCCTCTCCTTCCGCCTGGCCATAAAAACAAACACAAAATAAACAAAAATAAGCACATACAAATACAAGAACCAGTGAAGTTACGAAACACATATAAAGCAGTGACGTGTGGTCAGGGGAGGCAGAGCCTCAATTGTCATCATGAAACAAAAACATCAAATAAAATTGAATTGAAACCTGTTCTATCCAATTCTATAAATTTGTCTTCTGTATTATTCAAATAATTTGATAATTTTTTGTCAAAATCGCTGAATTTGAATTTGAGAGGCGAGTCTCACCTCTTTCACTCACAAACTGGGTTGATGGGTGCAATTGGTGTTTATTATACACCCTCACTTTTAACAGTGTGGCTTATATCTTTCATGAATGTGTGTGACATAATTAGTCTTGCAAATCGGACATAAAACCGCAGTGAAAAGGCACAAGGTGAGGCAGACAGTTAACGTGCTGCAACTTAAAGAGGCAGATATGAGACAAAAAAGTGACCGAGATTTTCGTGAAGAAGGATAGGTGCATGGACTTCATTTATCCGTTAATGGTAAGAACATAAACAGTTTTTAATTGTAGACAAAAAATAGGACCAGACCAAAAAACGATTTTATATTTAAAAACTACATTTTGACCTTAAATAGAAAACTATTTAGTTTTCCCTGTTATCCTTTTGTTGGACATACTGTCTGTATTAAAATGATTAAATCATCAAAACGAAAAGCTTTTAAACAACAAAATATTTAAATTAATTTTATTTTGTACACCACTCTTTCATTTGTATTGTAATGTATGATTATGTAATTAATTGTGAAATTGCAACGTGCAAAAAATTTAGAACACATGAATAGTGCAGAGCAAATGCGCTCTCTCACCAGTATACATTATACGTTCTTTTTTAGCCAAATAATTACCTTACCCATGTGTGTGTGTGTATGTTAAGTATGCTGATGAGATATAAAACATAAACAGAATTCAGTGTGCATGCTGGCAATTGAGTACTGAATATCTACTATTCTGGGCTCATGTATTTGTAAATCTGACTCTGAAGGAGTAAGTGCCTCACCAGCCATGAACTCCAACGCACATAACTGATATAAAACATACTACATGGGATGCAGCATAATAGAATTACAGGTTATTGTTATATATGGTAGCCATTCTAATGTAGGCATTTGTTCATAAATAGTTTCTGGATACTTTAGCACTCATGTTCAAACACTGATATGTTTCTGTAAAAACAGTTGTTTTTGATGGTTCACATAAGATTGCGAAGAGCTAGGCGTCATCTTGTTCATGACGTCAAATGACGCGTCGGATAAGTAACTTTGTTCACTTCTGGGATTTAGGTTGGGAATACCCTAAATCCGAGTTGTCTGGAACCCAGTAAAACTCCAGATGTTATTTCCTGGTTTGAGGTTGAGAATGTTCTAAATCTGAGGTGTCTGGCATTAGGGGCTGTGTCCACCGAGGCGTTTTTACGCAGCTGAAAATGTTTGACTAGAACGGCATATGAACTGAGCGTTCGGCACCTAGTTGAGCCTTGGGCCTCGTTGACCTTCGGCTAACCAGAGAAAAGACGTCAGCTGCTTTCGTTTTCAAAAAACGAGGCTATTCCGATGGAAACAATTGAAAAAACCTGCCGTACGCAGGCAGAAACGCCTCGGTGGACACAGCTCCTTAGCCCCCAATGCTAAAAATAACAGTTGTATGCTACATTGTTGTCACATGACCTCATCATGTTTAATGTTTATGAACAAAAACAGATTTAAGGCAACCTGCAATAGCCATCTCTGTTTGAAACCTAAAATTGCAACTTACTTTACTTTTTGAATCTGTGTCTTTAAGTCATACTACCTTAAACTGACATTTTCCACCAAACTGTACCCAACAGCTGAAATTACAAATCACTTATGTAAACTCCTTTGTAGGAATGTTACAATATTATCGATATTGTGTTAAATTGTCTCAATATTATCATGGTTACATGACTGTGTGAAACGATAGGTCTTCCGGGCCTTCCATTGAGAATGTTAGAAAAAACAATAGGCGTTAACTTTGCAATTATTCTATTTTCTAAAAGAGATTTTTAGGATCCACCTCATAATATAACTCATACCTCTAAGAAACAGTTTTGCTTAGAGGATAAAGGAAAGAGGTTATGGCACATTTCCAAGTCATCATTTGTCATGGTAAATATCGCAATAAAAACAGCACGGGAGACTGTATACTGAGGTTTTATCGCACAGTGAGATTTTGTCATTATTACATCCCAACTCCATTGTGAATCAACGTGAGATCAGAAAACTGTTTTGAATACTGTATATTGACTTCGTACTGATCTTGATATTTGATATGTAATATTTACTAAATAACGGATTATTTGTGTTAACTTTTAACAGGAAACGTTACAAATTGCAGCTTTATTAATGCAATTATGTGTACTTAATCCAAACAATGTTTATTTCTATTTTTAATTCCTGTTTAAATGATAAATTACAAACTGTGCAGGAAATTATTTCTGACTCTTTTAGAAAAGGCAGCTAAATTCAAGCGCATTGCATCATGGGATACAATATATCATGCAGTTTTGTCTGTTGTAAACCACACAACCAAATGTGCTAGGTCAAACAGGTAATATAAGGCTAGAGAAAATGAGCCTGCTGTGCACAATAAAGATTATACAGTGTAGGCACACAGATGTACATTATACAGCAAAAAACTACCCATTTGAAGGGCCATTCGATCAGAGATACCCATCAATCCTCTGTTTATGCCGTGTGGAGATGTATTTACAGCCCAGCAGAACAGCTCTTCTAAGGTCCCGAGTCCCTCAATGTCACCACTGAAACACATAGCCCGCTCCCTGTGTATCTAAATATCAATACTTTATTAAGTCAAGAGCCTGCTGATGAATAGAGCGAGACATAGCCGTTATAAATCCCTCTCTGTCTTTATTTAATCAGCCTAATGTGCTCTGTCCTTGCCAGAGAGGCCTCTGAGAGCATCGGCCCGACTGCTGAGAGCCGCACGTTCAACTTCTGGGGACCTTAGAGTGAGACCAGAAAGTTTGGCCGAGAACTCTTTTTGAAGATGACCAAAATAACAGCACTTTATGGAGTTTATAAAGCAGAAATTTATGAAATATATATACTAAAAGCTGCTTCTAAAAGTGTTATCGCACATGCTTTATTAGCGCTGACAGTAAACGGGGATGCCGCAAAATAGATTTCATTGTTTTGAAGGCTTTGTGAAGGTAAAGTGAGGTTTGGTCGTACTGATATAAGGCGGTAGTTAAAAGCTGTGCTTAGAATGCCATCCCAGCATACAGCTGGTGTAGAATACTGCATACTATATGTTAAAAGTGTTACTTACTCATAAACGTAATAGAGGTAGTGTACTTAAAAGTTAAAAAATATTGTTTAATTTTTATGATAAATTTACAACGTTTTCAGGCCTGCAGTATCACATGTGTGCCAGTGAGAGGTGCTCTGATTTCATCAAAACATGCTGAGAAGGTTCGGGCTGGGATCTTATGCTTACTTTCTCTCTCAGGCAGTAATTTAAACATCAGTCCGTATCATTACCCACATACCACCTAGCACCACAGACAAAGCGACTTCATTTTAACTTTACATTTTTCACTCTGTAATGCTTTAGCCGGACCTTTTCTGGTATCAATATGGATGACATCATAATGTGACACAATGACAATGTCTGTTTCGTTGACGCTCATTTTTTTCTAGTCTCTTCCTCTTTACTATCTCTCTTTCATCCATCTTTCAATTCTCATCTCTCTCCGTCTTCGTCAGTGTAGCCGCGGGCTCTTCCTGCTCACACCGTACACAGAGCCCCACACTGACAACACAAAGTGCCTCTCTGCACCAGAGCTGCCGTGCTAATGTACGAGTATCAGTGCGGCCGCCAGCCCTCGAAGGGAACGCCGATGATCTCCATTTCAGTTTAATATAAAGGAGGCCCTGGGATGGCAAAGGTGCTAAATCAAATTCTCGCTTTGGCAAGCGGGTTGTGTCTGATTTGCCTGTGTGTCTTTTCAACAAAGAGAGAACTGCTTAACGTTGATGAACAAGATTGTGAAACACAACTGAAGATGTAGCAACATGAAATTTTTGTTTATCGTGTTTTTTTTTTTACAGCTCAGATCATTCAAACGGTATTAGAGCTTTTTAAATTTTAAAACGTCATTTATTGTTTTCTAGAGATTAAAATCTGCCTATTTATATATTTAAATTGCTTATTACTTACTAAATGAAACGTAAGCATTTGACATATGCCTGGATGTCTGTGGACATGATGCAACTTCCCGCTGGTAAACTTTAGAACCGTTTCTTTATTTCTTGTTACTGTTTTTTATAAATAATCAAATGCATAAACATCTAGGCAGCATATGTAGTGTATAGTCACGTGTGTTTCTGACTTCCCCAGAATGTGAATGATGACCAAATGGACCTTGTTCACACCTGTTTTTAGTGTTGTCCACTGTGACCGGATCGAATGGGAATAGGGTGTAAAGGCAAAATGAGAAATGATAGAGACACCAGCAGCAGCTCTCATTAGACCCACTGTGTATGTGTGCGTTCTGGTCAGGGAATGTAAAATGCTTTTAAAGTCCGCTTGCATAAAGAGGAATCACTCTGGAGCTATTCAGACTGGGATCACAATGACCTTTACTACACAATGCCTGCCAGCATACAACTTTCCATCATGCCCTGTCAGGGCTGCCTCTTCATCTCTCTCTCCCAAGCTCCCTTACAAAACCCAGCGAGCTTCTTTTGCCATGTACAAATGAAAGTGCCTCACGAGATGAATCCTAAGAAACGATTTCTTTTAGGTGACTGATTTGAAAGGCTCTACAATGGCTCTGTCCCAAATGAAGCACTTAGTACAGATGAAACAAACGAAGCACTTGATAATCATACATATTTGAGAACGCCCCCTTTATGGCCTCTATGAGTCCTTATGGAGCATCCACAACAGCACAGCACAACTCATCAGTCTATTACCGTCTAGGTGTCAGTACGTAATCAAAGAGTAAATTCAGAGGACAGTAAGAGCTGAGGGCAGCATTTTGGGACAGGGCCAATGATAAATCTGTGTGCCACAGCATCAGCTTCAGCTGAAGAACGCAGTTTACTCAAACATGACATAAAATACTCCATATATTGTATAACAAGATAAACATAATTACTGATACTTTTCCGTAAAAAAAAAAACATATATCAAATTTTAGGTAACAATATTTATTAAAAGTGATTTTGAAAATATATTATTAGATTGTCTCTTACAATGTCATGTCACAGTGCATTAGATTGCATTGAAGGATGTTACCTTAGTGGCCACTTAGAAGTATCTTTGAAGGAGGGGGTGCCATATATATGTTATGCTATATGTCTGTATTTTTTCACATCGATTAATTGTTATGTTCGAAAGTAGAGAGACATTGAGAACTTTTGTCGCTAGGTCCTTAAACCTGTTATTTTCTTTTAATTTTAGTAGTCTTTTTTTCTCTTCTTTGTTACTGTTGTCCTCTGCACTGTTGATCTTCATCTCTCTTTCCCTCCCCTCTCTCTCTCTCTCTCTCTCTCTCTCGCTCTCTCTCCCTCAAAGCACAGCAAAGCAAAGCACTACAGTGATTGCTTTCTCTGTAACAACACAAAATATGATCCAATTTTATACTTCTACATGCTTTATTCTATTACACACTTTATCTTGTTAGCAACAATTTCTCAAGGGCAAAGACATAAGCGGAGCGTGTCAAATGCCGATCGGACTGTCATTGGCCAAACGGGATGGCTGAAAGAATGAGAGGTGCTTCAATTGGCCGGCCCACTCGCGGAGAGCGCAGCTGTTCTCTTACAACACATAAGACATGACCCACTGGCTTCCAGCCACAGAGACGCCTCATCCTCTCGGCAGTCCTTCCTGTCCCTCCACGTCGCACCGGAACCTGCTGGTTTATCTCACCCTATCCCCGAGCACCACGTGTCTTCCTCTGAGATTTTACGCATAAGAATAAGGCCTTCAACTTCATGCAGTGATGCTGTTTATGAGCATGTACAACAAATAGCTGATAACTAGTACAAAGATGTGTCGATCGGGTTTAGCATAACTTGCTAAGGTATTTTAGTAAATAAAAGAAGCACAGTAACTTACATGATCTTGGCATATTAAAGGTGAAGTGGATGAATTCTGTGCCAAACTAATTAAATAAGCTGTTTTAACGCTCTCGCCATCTGCTGTTGTTCAGACAGAGTCCCACCCCAAATTAATGCCACAGGAGCCGATGTTGCCGTGTTATGTTCAAGCAATGTTTGATGGCCCTTTAAGGTGAAAAAGATACAAAATCTTGCGAATCTAACACATTAACCTGGACATAAAAACGTACAAAAAAATTCTTGGCTATACAATATATTGCAAGTAAAATCAGTTGCGAGAAATAATTCCCATTAGTTTCAGGGTTTGTCCTGTTGTGTTGAAGGGATAGTTCACCTTCAAAAGGAAAATTTGGCATTGTTTACTCTCCCAATCCTCTTAGCATTTCAAACCTGGATGACTTTTTTCCACAGAACACAATAGAAGATATTTCGAAGAATGTTGTTGACAGCGCCCTATTCACTTGCATGGGTTTTTTGTACATAGAAGAGAAGCGAATGGGGGGCTGTGCTGTTCTGTTACCAACATTTTTCAAAATATCTTCTTTTATGTTCTGCAGGTTTGAAATGAGAAGAATTTTCATTTTGAAGGTGAACTACCCCCTTGAATACAGCCAGGCTTTTTGACACTCAACACAAGCTGAAAGTCAGCTGCAGCTGTAACTCCCCACAGAGACATATGGTAAGAACAACCAAAAACACATTTATTGTGAAAATATAGATATTTTCTGTTGCTTTCACACGCTCACAGATACACAACTCTTATAGTCATTTGGGAGATAAAAACTGTTTGATGAGTGTAAATACGGCTTAATCCAATGTTTATGTTGCCTGCTTGCTGTACCTCTTGTAATTGACTTGTTAGGTATGATGGGCACTTGTTAATTAAGAAGAAAATTAACCTGAGTAATCATATAGTGCCATAGAGAGAAGAAACAGCATGACCGTCCACTAAAACAACCGTAGTGATAAACCACAGGAACGTTTTATTGCTCAGAGGTTTCTCTTTCATACCTCAAGAGATTTAATGGGTTTCATTTATGTATCAATCAGTGTTAGGTGTAACTAGTTACTTAGTAATTAGTTTCTGTAATGTAAGTACTTTTCCCTTGAAAAATTAAAGTGAAGGATTACTCAAAATTTTCTATAATTTAATTCCAGTTACTTCTGATGTAATAAAAACTAAATATTTTGTGTAATATATGTGTGTGTGTGCAATAGTGGAATTGACATAAAAATTCAAAGTCTAAGTTTAAAATCTGTGCTTTAATATATAATTCTCACATTTGTTATACTTTGGTCAGTTGAACATAATACATTATGTAGTTTCATATTATTTATTTGAATGAATTAAAAGAGCCGTTTCATGTCTATCCTTGAATCACTTAACTAATCAAGGTTGATATAGGATATAGAAAGTAATTAGTAATAATTAATTAATTACACTATTGAGAGAGTAATTTGTACAGTAATCTACTTATACTATTTAATATGTAATAAGTAACTAAAAATGAATTACTTTTTCAAATAACTTACCCAACACTGGTATTGACTAAGTCTCAAAGGTTTCTCTTTAAACGGCTTAGGAGAAATAAAAAAGAAACAAATGAGAGAACTGTTCAAATACACAAGTGTGGAGGTGTAAAATGTATGTAGATTGTTGAGGTAAAACAATCTCAAAATTTGGTTGAGAAATGGGCTGATATTGAGATCTTCAGTAATATTGACTTTTTATTTCCGATTTGACAAATCTAAGCGCTGTTTTTTTACATTGTTGACATCTCAACTCTCATAAATAACCTGAGATTTAACACAGATCTCATCTGTGATATTTCTTTCTGAAAGTTATTTAATATATACTATGCTCTGGGATACTAATGTACTCATGAATTATGGTATTTACAAGTTATTACAAGCTATTTCAAACAAAAATGTGGTTCTGTATTACCACGGTGTCATGTCTCATAAAAAATATTTCCATGTAACTTAAAAATATCCCATGGTACTTTACCATATGCACTTCCCAGGGTTTTTACATAACACTCAAAGCTATTTAAGAAACACCATGGGCAAAGTTTTTTTAAACAGTTTCATAATTGTCAGAGCTTGAAATCTGACTGTGAATACAGAACATGGGTTTAAATTAAAAGTTTTCAGGTTCCACTAAAACAGCAGGTTAAATGTAGCCACAGAAATGAGCACAAAGATCATGGACCCCATTCTTTGTCTGAACACACGCACAGGTTAAAATTAGACCGCAGGTTATTTCAGGGAAAGGCAGGGAAGTAGCCTTTCCTGGATGTGAGGGAAAATACTCAGGGTCACAGACCGGTAAAAAGAAAAACCAGAGAGTAGGAGAGAGAGAACTGTGTATGTATCGCTCATGCCTTTACATTTAAAGAAGCGGTATGTAAACATGCATCGAATTGAGCTGCAAACCTGTGGGAGAGCTCTAACTTCCCCACACATGAGCTTTCATGTTAATTGGCTTTGAGAAGGAAAGTACTGCAAGTGTCCCTGGTGCCAAAACGTGTGCGTGTCTGTGCGCATACAAATGCAGCCGGTGTCAAATAAAATCCTCATCTCTTTTGCAGAACATAAACAACAGTAACACAAAGTAAAATGAATGTGTTAGATGTACCCATGACGAACCCATGACCTTGCCGTTGCTAGCGCCATGCTCTAACCACTGAAATACAGTAAATTTAGTGCTGTTCAATGATTAATCGCGATGAATTGCATCCAGAATAAAAGTTTGTGTTTACATAATAATATGTGTCTGTGCACTTTGCATGTTGATATGTACACGTACATGTATATTTATTATTTTTCATAAATATATACCTGTGTGTGTTTAATACAAAATGAATATGCACATTGCACAGACATAAAGGCTATTATGTAAACACAAACGTTTATTCGGGATGCGATTAATCGCGGTTAACCATTAAACAGCCCTACAATTTACAAGAAGGACAATTTAAAGATGAACTTACAATCAAAGACTTTCTTTGCTCTTTGGAAATAATTCAAATTTGTATTATAGGCATGTCAATTTACATAACGAGGAATTAAACGGAGTAACTAAACCAGGCTGGTTTAATGGCATGCAGAGAGTGCAAAATGTACAAGTGAGACAAAATTCTTCAATTAATGATCAGCATTATTAGTATAGTTCACTTCTGTTTAAGTTTAGAATAAGGCTTCTTGTTATCAGACAACAGCAAGTCAGGTATTGCCTGTAGCCGCCGGTTTAACAGCAAGACACAGTTAGGTAGGGCAGCACACACTCATACAAATTTGGAGACGCCAAATCGAGAGAGAGAGAGCGCATCCCAAAACTCACTGTATCGTTGTGAAACTCACACACTTTCATTGCTTTACAAGAACAAACATTCTTCCAAAGTAACCCTGCAACATTACAATACAATCTCTCTTATCTCCATTCAAATAAAACAGGAGCTTTGATCTCTTACATGCACAAAAACGAGGGACAGAAAGGCTGGTCACAGAGGCAAAAGCATGATTGGGGAATTAAAAAAAGCCTTGAGAATGAGGCAGCGAGTGAAAGTGCTCCTTAACATCACACAGAATATTCTCATCCTCCAGCAGAGTGTCTCCCATAGAGCCTTCACGTCTCTCCCACACTGTCTCAAAAACAGATTTGAGTAATTTAGCCTTTAAAAATGCATGTGTTTGTGTATTATTTATCTGAAGGCTGCATGTGGATTCTAAACATCACAGAACTGTGTTGAGATCTCAGTCTTCTTTCTAAGACTTCTGGATAGCTCATAGAAGACCTGGGATGGTAGTAAATTACCATCCCAGTCTTCTTTCTAAGACTCCTGCATAGC
Source organism: Triplophysa tibetana (assembly GCA_008369825.1). Taxonomy (NCBI): domain Eukaryota; kingdom Metazoa; phylum Chordata; class Actinopteri; order Cypriniformes; family Nemacheilidae; genus Triplophysa; species Triplophysa tibetana. Next base: position 6,332,897 of record CM017900.1, read on the forward strand.
TCAGAAGACCCAATGGAGTTCTCATGTTAAAGTCTCACTTGAGTCAATTTTTATATTAAGAAATATCTCAACAATCAACAATTCGTGAAACCAGAACAAAAATGTATCTATTAAATGTAAGAATATTTACATGGACATTTCACAAGTGTTTCATATCTTGGAAATGTCTCAATACCACTGGTGTTCCACGCCATCGGCTCTGCAGCATTTAAATCTCTTTACTGTGGTGTTGGCACTGACCTGTAGGAAATCCAGAAATTATAAAGTCCCATCTGTCATGTGCCCTTATACTTTCTCTTCACCCCAGCAGAAATGACATGAAATCAGAGACTGAAAAGCGAAACCTCCGGAGATGACAACGAGCAAGTGATTTAGGTGTTTTCAGGAGAAAGGCCACCCTGCGTTGGAAAAGTCAAGCAGTGTTTTAAAGTATTAGTGCAGCATTAAGGAAGGTGACGTTTGCTGACAGAAGCTCTGAACGGTAGCCTTTAGTTTGCCGGTGACATTTAGTTTCCGTGGTGCCCGGTGGAAGCAGCTGTTCTATTGGAGCTCAGCAGAGCAGAAAGCTGGGTTCATTTCTGAACGGCCATGGAGTCTGCATCTTTACACTGTTCATCCATTTACACAGGGATTACTGTGTCAGAAGGAGAGTACAGAGGGGAACAATGGCGTTTGAGTATGAAGGAGTATGCCCACAAGAAATCCAACCCAGAACAAAGCTCAACCAAATTTTCTGAAGTTTTTCAGGCCTTCACAGCTAAAAATGAATTTCTTAGTATTTTTGTCTTGTTTTCAAGAATAACTATCTCAAGATACCTAAATCACGTTAGCCTCACTTCACTTAAAAGTACAAAACTGTGACTTTTACAATGCAAATAAAATGTTTGTCTTGCTTTCTAGAACAAATAAGTTATTGCATTGAGATACATGACAAGATGTCTTGGGGGTAGAAATGGGGTAGAAAAACAACTATGTATTTAAGAAGAAGGTAAAACTGAATTTAATCCAGTGTATCTTTTACCCCATTGGCAGATTTAGCAAAAAAGAACAGTTTTTTTTTTAATTGTTCCCTATAAGAACAAAACTGTAGATTACCAGTACCTGTTTTCTGACAGCCTTGAGAAACAAAATAACCTAAAAATGATGTCTTGTTTCCAAAAGAAAGTATTACAGTTAATTAAGTATATGCTTGAAACAAAAAAAGATTTGCCAATTGGGTAAAAATAAACCTGAATTAGGTTTTACCTCTTTATTATTTTGTTAATTTAATGTTTTTCTTTCTCAACCAAATGGCAAATATTTGTATTGTTTCGAGCATATACTCAAGTTTGATAATTTCTTTAAACAATTTTTAAACAATTACTTTTTACATATGAGTTTTGGATGGGAAACCTGTTTGTTGATCATGCTTCGACCAATCGAAAAGAGATGAGCAGTCTCAGCCTTATTCAATACATTGAACCCAAGTTTAAATCGACTCAAAATCATTAGAGAAAATGCATAAAAGCCTGCAGATTGCATCCAGGCCAATGAATGAGTGTTCCTGTTCTTGAATGAACTTCAAAATTTGAAAGCAGGGACGGTGGGTGGGTGATTGAAGCCCATATTTAGTACAGTCACACCCTGTGCGGTCCTTTGAGGAAGGGGACTCCCAACAAGTTGTTCCGGTAATGCTCTCCCTACCTCATGAACCCCAACTAGCCTCCATTCCCTAGCAACCCATTTGTACCAACACAAGCTCTAAAAACGTGTTACCCAATAACATCATAAGAGATGTAGGGAAGGGCACAGAGAGAGAGCCCAGAACTGAATAAGAGCGCAAGAGAAAAGATGCCGGACACTGAGAGCAGGGGCCCACTGGGAGCCTTATCCAACCCTGCAGGGCCAAAGAGCTTCGCTGAGGATTTCCACACTCTACTTGCAAACAAAGAGCCTTTTGATGCTCGCTCAGCCTCAAAGTCATGGATGACTACTCATTCATGTGACCAGAGAGATGTCCCCGCTGTTCACAAGTACGCCGCAACCACACACGGAGTTACACCCGTCAACATGTTACATTACCGACCCTAAGGAGACCTTTCCACTAAAGACAGCGGTGTGAACCTGCACAAAAATAGGCGAAAACACGCAGTGATTTCGCGGGATCCAAAGGTGTATGCGCATAAATGATCTCAACATGTCTTATTCAGGGAAAGACATTCGCAGGCAACACGCACACACACATTCCCGCCAAGCAAGATGGGCTCTATTGAGCTTCTCTCTCTCTCACTTCAACTGGTGCCGAGCACTCTAAGAAACAGCAAGAAGCAGAAAAACATGTCATGCAAGAGGGAGCCTATTGTGCCGTGGAGGGAACAGATGGAAACTCCCACAAACCACTGGGCCCTTCATTCTGCTGCCTTTCTCAAATAAGAGAAAAAACACAGAGGCACAAACAGCCACACTTTGCTCTGCTCACCCACAATGCACCACCTTTGCTATTACATGCACTCAGGCATTCTTACAGAGATGTGAGGGGTTTTACGGGTAATCTTGCAGGCGGATGTTCAGTTATGTGTGACTCACGCTTGCAGAGCACGTTACAGGAATCCCCTAACAGAACTTGCGAGTACCCCACCCAGTCTCTTAAAATCTTCTCCCAGTAGTCACTCGCAATCCGCGGAGCTTATGAGCATGTGTTGAGAAACTGTCTGAGAGTTTGACTTTAGCATTTAATCAATCAGATGCATTTTTACATTTGAGTTGAAGTAGATGCCATAAAGTTGGTGATGTTGTATGTGATGTTGTAAGTGACGATATAAAGTTTTCCCAGCCCACATATTATAAATATAGAGTAGTGGCCCAAAGTGATGTATGTATCCAGATATATTCAAACTACGGGCTTCACAATACTTCGGTATTGCCAATAACCGTGATATTTAAAACCATGATTATCGATACACAAGATAAAATTTACCACCCATTAAAATTTTTGACTTAAGAGGAACATTGGTTACAAACTCTCCCTCTAATCGAAATTTAAAATTGATTTATTGGCCAAAAAGGAGAAAACACACAGACCCACCGGTTATCCGTTAAAATATGAGATGTATGGTACACAATGTGCAAAACACTAATCTTGGTTGAGAACTTAATTGGAAAAAAATTATTTCCCCCTAAAGACCTATCAGGGTCCCTGTATCAGGGAATGTTTTTTTGGTATACAGAAAAAATGCATGACAAAATGCACGAAAAAACATTTAATTATTTTCCAAGTTTAGAGTCCAAGCACAACAATGCAACAAGCATGCAACATTTTTAGGTGAATTCACATTGATCCAACAAACCCCAACAAACTCGAACACCAACAAACACCAACAAACCCTAACATATGTCAACAAACACCAACAAACATACTAATTTTCCATTAACATTGATCCAGCAAACACCAACAGGTTTCACACTGACACAACATTTTGTTGGATTAGCATGAAAAAGCCTTTTAATGCATCATAAATAATACATTTAAATAAAAGTAGAGATGTCAATTGTCCAAAGTCGGACATCACTTATATTATTACTAGATGTTCTTGTAGATAACAGCCCGGGGTCAACTGCATCTAAATATTCAGCTTGGAAAAAGCCACAGGATTTGAGATATCATTAATTTTCCTAGGGGCAAACAACAGTTTGGGATGCTCTACACTTTAGTTTAAAATGTATTTGTTAATTGTAAGATCCTCGCTAAAAATCCAAAGATCATAAGCAAGACACGGTCACACCTTTCACAGAAACAACAACTACACCCATAAACCCTAGAGACAACAAACACCAGCGTTCAGAGATGAGAATGATCAATCTCTAGCCAAGCAGGAGTTTTGAGTGAAAGACTGTGCTAATCTGAGCCGTCCTGGTGCAGGGCTTTATTTCGGCCCCCTCTGGACCTTCAGTGTTTACTTTACTTTCCCTCCACTCCAACTGCTGGTACATCTGGCCCACCGCATGCGCCAAAGAGGGGATGTGTGAGTGCAGTGCGCTGTTGTGGTCTCTCCCCACCCAATTTGAAATTTCACTTTATCTTCAGCCCTTACAATTAGAGCTCCCTCTATCAGTCATGGCTTTAGGCTGGGAGGCACGGCAGGGCAGCTGACAGACAGGACTTTAATTAAAGTAGTCCCTTCAGCAGTGACCATTTAGGCCCAGCAACCGCTAACAGACAAGAGCGAGAAACGTCAAGAGCTAACCGATAACGGCGAGAGCTTCACCTCACCGCAGGTTTAGACGCTGCCTTCTGGCTTATGTTCTAAATAAGGGCCTTTCTGAAACTGTCTTTCCCCGGGGTGTGCATGTAATTTGGAGCTGAATTTGTGTGTCTTAGCTCAGCTAAGCATAGCTTAAAATACCCAAAGCGAGGTGACACGAGAAGTCTGTTTTTCCAGGAATATGAATCATCTGTGACATGTGGGAGGTTAAGAGCTTTCACCTATGTAGAGCAAGTTTTAAAGAATGCACAATTTGCAAGAGTTTGCAGGAACTGTCCACCTCCATCTCCCCATTGGAGAAAGGAATTCAAGCTCGCCAACTTACAAGGGACCGATTATAGACTTTGGACCTAGTTTAGTAACTTCAAGCTAGAGACAATAATGCTTACCACCTTGGTAACACATTGCTCAACATTTTGATTGTAAGATCAGTTGTATGAACCATAAAGTTGAAAGATTCTCAAATATTTTGTAGCAAATCACAGATTGTTTTGTGGTTTATCTAATATTTAGTAATGTACACAAAGGCACACACCGGAGATGCTGGTAGTTAAGAAAACACAAGCTCTCCATCCTGTGCATACGATGTTCAGCAGAGCTCAGGAGAGTCTGGTGAGACCCTGCCTCAGTCCGCACAATCAGATGCAATTGTGAAGGAAAGGCTTTTATAAATTTGTCACAATGCCATTGATGATAATTGCTTTTGACTGTGGTAGTAGCATCCTGCTGGTCACTGGCTTCCCGCATGCACCAAACCGGCTGCTGCCACTACTGCCGGTGCGACTGATTATGATGATGAGAGCAACGGTGATGATGTCGATTATGATGATGATTTCATATAGATGACTGAGAAGGGCCACCTGGCGACTGGTTTAATGCTAACCGGATGCATACTTTCTCCAGAAGGTAGACCGCCATCCAGCGAGCAAGCAACCCACTGACATCCGCATTATATGTGACGGTGTTCTCTGCAGGAACGGTCTGTAATATATGCTGTTGAAAATGAACATTTCTAGTAAACCCCAAGGTACAACGCTAGCTCCGCCAACATGTGGAGAGGCAGAACGTACAACGTAAATGCTACAAGAGGGGATCAATCAGTATGCAAATTTCAGCGGGGATTATAGAGATCTTTACAGGAGCTGGAGCACAACATTGGCGGCTGTTATCTTAGCGCAAACAGAAAGGAAAGAATCTCAGACTATTTGACTAAGAAAAGTCCCTGTAGGCAAACGTGGTGTTAATGGATTTTATTGTGGGATATTCGAGGGTACTGCTGGACATCATATAGTCGCGCAGTGGGGCTGTGATCGATAAGGAAGGGGCGGTCCCTCTCGGTGGGGTTAGGTGGCGGGCGAGTTAATTGCTCAGGTGAAATGTTATGTGTATACTACAGCTGTAGCTGTGGCCTGTGTCCCCTCGAGTGGAGGTCCGGTGATTGGGGAGGTGTGACTAACCTCACTGAGCCGATTGAAGGTGTTGGCAGTTGTCATGAAAGCCAACTGGAGCAATAACATTTCATCTTTTCCATGCTGGCCAAGTTATATTCTGTTCTATAACATTCAGTTGTGTTGTCTTTGGGTTACTCTGTCATTGCTCATAGTTTTGAAACTTCAAAGGAAAGTTTAAGGTTCGATGCTAAGCTAAACTGACAGAATTTGTGACTTACACGAAAATGAGGTTTCATTTTAAAAAGACAATAAAATAGAGAATTGTTGGCAGAATATGAGTCTGAAACACTTTACAATATGGTTTTATTTGGTAGCATGAGCAAATGCTTTGACTAACATGAACGAACAATGAAAAACTTTTACACCATTAATTAATCTTTGTTAACCTTAGTTAAAGTCAATATAATTATTCATGTTAGTTCATATTGCATTAGGTTCGATTTAAATAGTCTATAAGTAAATGGTGATATTAACATGAACTAAGATTAATATATGAAGTAGAAGTATTGGTCATTGTTAAATCACGTTAACCAACTGTTAACAAATATAACCTTATCGTAAACTTTTTAGAATATTCTGTTAGCATTGTAAAGGTTGTTGGTTTGAGCCCCAGTGAAAAAAAAACTAGTAGGGAAATTAAATTGTGAACACGGTTTTTTGAATACAGTTTTTAAAATGAAAATGTTCTTACATTTTTTAGTGTTGAGTTTTTGCACATAGTTTTGTAAATCATACTAGTTGTTTTTTTCAGTGCAACACTAAAGTACATTGACATTTTTATTTACGCATATTTGGCAGACGCTTTTATCCAAAGCGACTTATATTGAATTATACTATACCTTGCATTAGCCTACACTATTCATTTGTTTCTAAGTATGTGCAATACCTTGGATCGAACGCATGACCTTGGAATTGCTAGCGCCATGGTCTAACCACAGAGCTAAAGGAAAGCATAGTAATAAAGATGCATACATCAAATGCATTTGGAGTCACTTTGGATTTGGCATCACCCAAATGCATAAATAAGCACACAAGGTCTGCCCTTTAAAAACACACCATAATAACTAAAGTTTTGACACTAATTTTTGAACTTTTTTAAAAAAAATTGCTTAAAATGTTGTGGGACAAAGATCATGACTCATATGACCTCATAGAAATCATTAGTGCACCATGGCTCTACCCAAAAACAGCAAAACAAACAATTAAATTCTTGTTGTCTTTCTACATCAGTCATTATATTGCAAAGACCACACAGGCTTGTAATGCAATATAAATGTATTTACACTGGAATCACAATCAACAGGCAGGAAAGGATGTAGCTCAGAACCGAAATGTGGATGATGATGAACACCGGGCAGAAAATAAAACATCTGCTTACTGACAAAGACAAAGACCTCATACTAAGTGTACATGTTCAATAGTGTGCAGTGTGTATCTGAACCTTCATGAGTAGTGTTCTTAATGAATGCCCCATGGCAAATCAAGTCAATGAGACTTATGGGTCATGCTGGCGCTGTAAGGAGACATGTGTCTTGGAATGTGTCTACAACACTATAATCCAACAACCATTAACTAAATGCTCTTACTATAAGATCACACAACCTGATTCTCAAGTTCATGTGTTCTGACAGTGACGCAATAGGAACGACTCTTTTAAACCAGACGGATTACTCAACCCCAGTAGCCTGAGCAGCACTTCCTGCTTTTCACAACAACATTTGAGAAGGTTTCACTTCTCATTCATCAAGTGACACCAAAAAGAGAGGAAATGAAAGGGGAAACGTTTAAAGGGCCGAGTACACTCACAGACACATACTTTCTATTCTGCTGCCATTTGAACTCAACCGCTCTTTCACAAACATGATTTTTTTTAATGGAAACGCATCATGTGCTTAAAGAAGCTCTCTGAACCATGTCTGTTTTGGTCTCCAGTAAACCGCCAGGCAGTGCTATTAGACGGAAAATGGTTTTAAAGTGCAAGTGTTGGTGATTATAAGATATTTGCACAATGATCTGCTGGATTCTCTCATAAAGCTATGATATAGTGGACGGAAATGGCAAACTATGCAAGTATTAGTATTGAATCACTGCAGCAAAAGACACATCAGACATACAGTACACTCAGTAAAGTTGCTTATTAAAAACCTTAATAAAAAATCTTATTTTCAACACGATACTATGAAGACACAAAGCAATTTTAATCCTTGTAATGTCGCTTCACAATGCATATTTCCTGTTTATTTCACACATATGACAGAGAAAGCTTAAATAAACATGACGTGTGTTATTCTGCAGATTTCAGTAAAAGAATGAAAGGGCCACAGGAAGTGAGTAAGCCGAAGAAAAGCATCACTCACCGCAGGCACGAGTAGCTTGTTAACTTCCTCCACGGCACGCTTCAGCTTGATCTCAGCCCGGTTCTGTGCGTCCTCCACCGTGATGAGAACATGAAGGTCTTCATTTAAATGCTCCCAGTTGGGCTTTCCTCTGTTCTGCTCCTCCTGGACAGAGACAGACAACGTTTAGATTGACTGCTACAGTTGTAGGGTATGATCCATATCTTACAATCTCCTTTAATCATATAGCTCCGCAATGATACTCGTAATGTATGTCAACACTTGTTTTATCTCATCTATTTCTCTTAAGCGATTTTAGGAGAAAATAACACTTGACCAAGTTGAAACTTACTGTAAATGTTCTTTGGGACAATGTAAACTTACAAGTTTTAATATATGATATAGAGTTGACTGGAGCGGGGCAGGTTGTCAACAGGAAGATAGAGCTAGATCTCAATAACTATAAAGCGTAAACTTTATAGCAGTGTTTTTTTTAATTAATGGAATCATAGTTTGTGGAAATTATGTGCTGTAATGGTACATAAACTTATTATATCCTCACATTAAAAAAAAAATGTCATGTTAGGGTACTATAAGTAGTCACATGCGTTCAAATTTTACAACTTTATACAGTTTATTAACTACAATATTTGTTGGTTGGGTATTATCTATGTTGTATTTGTTTTCTTTTAATTTACTATTTATCGTTTTGCAGGGAAAGCCTATAATGGGTGGTTCCATTATGACAATTTACCCCATATAGTGTGCCCAAATGTGTTGAATGAACTGTGTCATTACTTCAGGGTAATAATAAAGAAAAAGGTTCAATAGCTGTATTGTAGCTAAGGTTTGTATCTATAGAGAGAGATTTTCAAAAAATATCTTTCCTGAATAGTACTCTCTAGCATGAAAAGTGTGAAAACTTGCCCCAGTGGTTTTCCCATGTCTATCTGGCTACTATACCTTCAGAATAGAACACAAGTGTACTACTTGATGAACAATGCACAGTATACTGCCTCCTCCTTTTTAACAGCAGGTACCAATGCTAAACGTTCAATCCGTTTAACATATTGATAATACCTTTTCTTCAATTTTGTATAGAAATGGCGTAATGGTGTTCGCTTGTTAATGTTAAATATAGTGCAAAAATGTTAAACAAGGCTTAATTATAGTTCATTTGTCAAACTGAATGTGGAAGGTCAAGTTCAGTCACTTTTGCAGCATTTGTCCAGTCTCTGAACTTTACCTTAAGTGATGACAGGCTATATGTACATTAAGGCTTCGCCAAAACAAGCACTTTAAACAATATGCAAATTTGAACAAATTTTTATGAAAACAAAAATAATTTGACTGATAGCATTATTCATTTAATTCAAAACAATTACTAATATCATCATTATCATGAATTATTTGTCCATTCTAAATATATAGTAAAAATGTGTTCTTGTAGTTCTGACACCTTTAGCACACAGTAAACAACACACACTGCAGAAAAAGTATGGCCGTATTCAATTCCAAACCCAGCCTTTGGACATGTTGAAGAAAAGAAAGAAAGAAAATTGTGTCTTGTTTCAACTCCTACTCCTGTGGTACGGTTTCATACTTTGATAGGACCAAAGTTACTGCAAAACTAATAAAAAACAGACTACAACCGCAGTGGATGTGCAAGATAAAAAGCGAGAGGCAGCATCTTTGATCTTGTGCTTGCTAGCAAAGCAGAAATCAAAATGCCATGTACATGTCATCCAGTGAGATACTGCTGATTAAAAAAGATCTCAAAAACAGCTTGTACCGACTCAAAACAGGCAGTGGCACCGGCTTACAAAACATCCACAGCCTGGGTTTTGCAGTTCTATTTGCCGCCACTAGCGGAGCTGAAATTTCAAACAAAACCTTTAAAACTGAAGTCTAAACTGCACAACAGTACAAAGACTCGAGAAATAAACCCTTCCAATTGTGTAATTATACGCATCGAGAATTGCCGATGGCAAACAGCCTTATTGTTAGAGACCCAAAAAACATTAAGTTGAAGGGGCTTGATACGCTCCACAACTGTTTGTGTCTGCATTTGGCTTGTTTTTCCGTGAGATTTCCAAACGAAAAATCAAGATCTGATTTATGCAATAATCAGATATGCAAACATTGCTGTTTTTTGCTCCCTGCGCCTGCAAATGGGAAATTGATGGCAATCAGCGTCGGCGTCTGTGTTGCCGCGTTCTGCCTGCTGATTTTCATTAGGGATCCATTGTTGGCTCTTCGGTGCGCAACGGAGAAGGGAAGAAATGGGGTTTGCGTCAGTGCCGGCATCGCCAAACACACTTGATAGGATTTACAATTCACGATAGTGTTATGAGGTCACTTTCCTTTTCTCTTTGTTTGCCCCTCTGGTTTTGCTTGGCTGATTTACTCGGTTTTCCTTCTTTGTGACAAACGCTAAAATTGATCTGAGACTGAATGTCACAGCCCAGCAACCCACCCACGACCACTCTGTCAATAACTTTCAGAGAAAGCTAGGCAGAGACAGCCAGGGGGGACTGCCGTTGTGTACGTGTGCTTGCCAGTCTATCTGGAAGTAAGATACAAACACTTGTTTTCCCGCCGACCAGCCAGGTTGTCTCGAATCGGGCCGCCATACCTCCTCTGGCCCTGCGGGGTGGACGGTGACAGGCTGGTTGTCAAGGTGATGCTCCCTCATCATTCCACATAGAAAATATGTTCGACTGCGGGGAGCCCCACCAGGCTTTTTGTTTACACCCCTCTCCCCTATAGCAGACTGTCTCTCAGCCGCCCATGCAGTAACTGAGCAGAAGCATAATCAACGTCCATAAATCTATTGTCCTGCTCTTTTGTAATCCTTACTGAAGCAATTACAGAGCCCTGAAGGAGCACCGACCCCTCGGTGAAAAGCCGGGGGAACAAATATCACCGTTTGGCCAGGAGAGGACAAATTGACAGAGGTGCATGAGTGTAATAAGGCGTAGGTTTGTAAACAGTGAAATTGTATTTGTACTCCGATTCGGTTTCATTTTCTGGTTAAAGGGATTGTTCACCGAAAAAAATCTTTCATAATTTAATATGCCTTTAATATGCATTTATACAGAATAAACCAAGACCTCCATTTTAAAGACCATTCTTTTATTTCAGTTAATTGTTAGTAATTCTGCACAGTACTAATCAACTCATTAATTCTCAAGATGCAAAAACGTAATAAATTGCAAAAAGTCGGTCAGGAGTTTCACGCTGTGCTTTCATCGTTATGTTTATTGATTGATGTTTACTTCTTTTGAGGTGTATAATTTACTTGATATTCAAATCTCATCTTAATCCAGCAAAATCTAGACCCTGTAAACACTGTTGCTCTTACAAAACTTCCAGCATGCTCAAAAAAGGGTGGGAGGGGTGTGGCGAACTGCTGTCCAGCCAATGGAAGATGAATGGGACTGCTGTAAAAACCTGATGCTAGTGGTGCATCTACAAGGACAACAGTTGTAGGACAGGTGCATTTGTTCATTTTATTATTTTATCTTGCTGGCACGGTGTCCACACTTCAAGTCACACGCAATCTCAGACAAACTACCCTCAGAGAGAATAGCAATGACCACAAGTCTCTCTATCATCTCGGGGGATAGATTCAGGAGAATGACAGAATTAAATCCAGATGATTTGGTGCTTGTGTAAAAGTGCATCCGCATCAAAGCTTCTTGTTAGAGGGTCTTAAAGAAGAAAAGAAGAAAGCTTCACATCCTTTGCTGGTGAACTCTGGACTTCAACATTGCAATAGGCATGGGCTGAAAACCTGTTTCAAGGCATACCAAGGTTTGAAAGAGTCAAGGTTTCAAAACCACAAAAAAATTATGTGATACCATGTCTAAGTTGTTTACATTAATTATGACATAAAAAATACATTTTTTGAAAAAGGTGTTATTTTTACCTGACATACAGTTTATGTTCTATGAATGTTGGTTAAAAAAACAAATGTATTTGTGTCCTGTTGAAATGTTGTTGTTTGTATATGCAGACATTTGAAAATAACACGTTTTAGTGTTGCTATTGCAAAACCGTTACACGCTTTCTAAAAATGATCATATCGTCAAAATCTCATACAGGCCCATGCCTACATTGCAATGCTGGATTTCATCTTAAATTTGTGCAAGAATGTAGATCCACATTTTTATTTTCTTGTGTATACAAAACCTGCGCATCACTAAAACGACACTCTGGTAATAATGTTTTAAACATTTTCCTTAACCGCATTTCTGAGGATTTTGGAGAAAATATCTTTCACGTCTTTTAATGATGCAGCAAACAGAAAGCAATTGTTTAAACAATTCTTATAACACTACAGTATGAATGTAGTATGTTTTAATGTTCTTCGCACTGTGCATTAAAGAAAAACTAACAAAATTCATGCTGGAAATGTCCCGGGTCATGTGAAAAGGGGCCACCAGGGACTTCCATTGTATAGCCTAGTCCCAGAGGAATTTTGCTTCACCCCCCAAAAAATGATGTTTAGAATGGTAAACGTGACCCGAGTAACATCTCTGTGATGTGTGGATAAACATCAATAAAGTCACATTTTGTTAAGAATTTTACCTGATTTACTTCCTAAAACCCACGTAATGTTGTGTTTTGCAACAAAACCGAGGTTCCCTATCGATACTTCACTCGAACTGCGTAGCAGGACGCTATGGGGAACGAGTATAATCCCGCAGTGCTACAAATGGAATGAAAAACACCGTATAATTCTGGAGCCGGTGAGGGTAACCACAGTCCAGCAGTCTAGTCTTAAGAAGAAAGGACCCGGGCCTTTAAGACCAGAAGGTCCAGACTATAGAATCTGAATGCCAAAGGTGCAGACCCATCAGCTCTGGCTGGGGGTGCCAAATGGTGTTGTCTGCCTGAGAGAGGAGGTTCCGTCTCAGGTGAATAGGCCACGGGACTGCTACGAGCAGCTGAGACAGTTCCGCAACCCAAGGCTGGTTCATCGAGAGTGGGGCTACCAACAGCATTGTGAGCGCCTGTTCTAAAATTCTCCTGATCGTCTGTGGTATAACAGCGATCGGGGGGAAGGCATAGAGGAGCCGGTTGGGCCATTTGTGGGGCACTCTAGAGGAATGAGAAGCGACCTTAGCTCTTCCTCTGACTGTGCTAGAACAAGAAAGTCGTCGAGGTAGTTCAGAATGAGGTTTCCCCGTCTGCCTGAGAGGGGTTAGAGCCGCGTCCATGGACTTCGTGAAAGTGCGAGGAGCTAGAGACCATGTATTGATATGCAACCCTTTGGTAAGCGAATCTCAAGAATCTTCTGTGATGGGGAGCTATCTGGACGTGGAAATACGCTTCTTTCAGATCCAGGGAGAAGAACTAGTCCCCTGGGCATACTTGCGAGAGGATCTGTTTCAGTGTAATCATTCTGAAGCTTGGTTTCATAAGGGCTTTTTTTAAAGGTGTTTTACATGACATTTTCACACTCCCTCTTTTACTACTCAAATTAAACCGTCTGGTTCAAGCTGGTGTATTGTGACTGACCTTTGACCTTGAATACAGTGTATGTAAAGGGCCTCTTTACATGCTACAGCAAATAATTAAATCTCAAAAGAAGAAAAATGTGACAGCTCATGATGAGGCGCTTTGAAACAAGCTTTTAAAATCTACTGCTAACTCAAAGCACCAAACAAGGAGCTCTTGGCTCATGTGATATAAGCAAAGTGACAATGTGCTTTAACTAATACCATGCTCCTGCTTTAATAAGTGTGTGTTTGAAATGTGTCAAGAGGACCCAGAAATGAAATGCTGTCACTTTAGCGCGCGCACACCTACACACGCAGGTCTGTTTAGTGACACTGAAAGAAGATGAAGCTGAAGTGATTGTGACAGTTCTAATAACAGTAATTGCCAGCGGGTCTCAAACCGCAGCTGAGTCTCTCTGACAGACCCAGTCGGAACAAAGATGAAGGCACCTACATCAGCAATACAACACTCGGCACATTTACTCGGTGTATCAGCGGGAGTCTGACGACGAGCGCTGGGCTGATCTTCTGTTTATATACAGTAGTGCTCACGAATCTCATTAGATAGTGTTTTTTAAATCAAATAAGGCTACTTTAATAATAGAAATAAAAAGGAAGAAACATGCTTGTGAATACACCTTAAAGCGGGTATCTGTAAAAAATAGAATTTTTAAAATGAAAAATTTGAGCTAAAAATAAAAATCAGTTACTGAGAAATAACATAGAAAATCTATGTTCAAAGACTTTACCACGATTCATAACGATAAGCTAATAATATATATTTGGTGTTGTCATGAATGATTATGCAGGTTTAATATTATTTCACCTCAATTCAAGTGCAATTTTATGTTTCAAACAGAGATGGCGATAGAGAGGCAAAAGTTACAAAACGCAGCTTTAATGGTTCAAGGTGTATTTTTTGGAGGATCTATTGATAGAAATGCAATATAATTCTCATAACCATGTCTACAGAGGTAGTGTATATAAAGACCTAACATAATGCAGCTTTATGTTTTTATTACCTTAGATTGATCTATTTCTTTCAATATACACCGCAAGTGCAGTTGCATGGAATTCGCCATGCTGTTTCTACAGTAGCACTTAATGGACAAAATGCTCTACAGAGTGCGTTTCGTTAATATGAAATCTCCTTCTGATAAGAAACAAAAACTAGAGAACATCTTGCTTCGAAAGGGAGGGGGCGGAGTGAGCCGTTGGTTGCAATTCACAATCTCCACACTAGATATTACTAAATTTCAGACACTAGATCTTAGAAGTTTCAAGGAAAAAAACTTGGGTTAAGCTGTTTAGAAATTATATTTTACTCCATTCGCCTAAACTTCTCCTTTAAAAAATCTAAATGATACATGGCCACCGTGCAAAATCTTTACCAATTTATGGCAAGCAAATATATGCCTACTTAAATTTTAATCTCTCCACTAGAGTGACGTTTCGGGCTGAATGCTTGTTGTTATTTTTGTCAAGCAGATGTCTTAATTTCCCTTTAAAGCTGCACAGAACCGGTTTAAACAAGTTAAAATCCTTGTTTTATTGCAATGGTTGAATGACAGGTGAGTGGGCACCATTCACTGTTGACCAGGATGCATCAGGATTAGCTGATTAGCTCTGGGACAAATGCAATGTGGACACACGCATTACTGTCTCTCTCTGAATAAGATTTGAGTGAATCAGAAAATGTAACACTGGATGTTAACACCAGGTGAAAACAGGATTGCATTCATTTGGTCAAAATCATGAATATTTTACTAACAATTAAGAAACTCCCTGTAACCAGAAGCTCCTATTTGGAAACTTCAAGTGTGTATGTTTGTCCAGATCTGTCAATCACTTGTTTGGTCATCAATGTTGCACAGTAACACACTAAGACACTTCTTCAGGTGAAAGCTGAAGAAGAAAATTGAAGAGGAAACATCAGTGTTGGGAAGATCCGTCCACATCTTGCAACTCTTACGCCCTGGGTCATGGTAAAGATTTTAACATCCCTGTTGTCACTTTCCTATCGTTTTCACATCAAAGTTGTGCTTTAGGCAAAGGGGAGACGCAGATAGACTAACTAAGTCCAACAAAAAGGCCAGCTCCGATCTGACATTGTGTTAAAACACCTGAAATGCTCGCGCCATCTTGTGCTATGAATCTGTTGAAAGCTGCTTTAGCAACTGAGGGTGAGTTAATGAACTGAATAAAGGTTAAAGGAACAATAAAAGAAAGCACTTGCAATAAGTATGATGTTTATACGCTTAATAAAATAAATAGTTCTGTTACTCAATGCTGATTGGTCAAAAAGCTGTAGTGTATTTGTGTCAGTGACTAATAATTACAATTAACTGTATTTAATTAAAAGTCAAATAAACAATTTTTGTGGCTGAAATATGAATCACTGATACAGTAAGCTACATTTGAGAAGGCATTTCTAAAATTATAGATCAAAAATATGAGATCATTACTAACAAAAACTCAAAGAAATGCAAATAATTAGTTTCTAAACACTTATTGAGAACCTTTGATTTTTGTTATTAAATGTAATAATTTTGGGATAAATCCCGGTCGCACCACATGTTTCATCTAGATGAAAGAACACTTACTTAACATTTTTCATCTGCATTTATGTGTACACCACATTCTTAATGTTTGAATAACTGCCATAGATATAATAAAATGTTATAAAATCGTCCTGTCGAACATCCTTATACATCAATGACCCATTCAATATAAAGAACAAAAACGAATCTATCAAACCCTACTGTATATTTTAAGGAAAGAATGACATCTAATTACATTTAAAAACAAAATTAAATTGCTTTAATAACACATTTTATTGTTGGCTCATTGACACAACGTTAAATAATCTCTGAATCATCTTGAAGTCGCTTAGTAAAAACCTCTGCAAAATAAATAAATGTTATGTAAAATATTTGTCTGCTGATGCTACGCAGTTGTTGGTGGTTTCAAAGACATTTTTTTTTGTTTATTTTCAAAATTATGTTATCAATGAGCTGCAGATTGTTGGTTGTTGATGCTGTCTTGCCAAAGTCAAAAGAGTTCATCATTTAAGTCTATGATACTATGGTCCCTTAAATTGTCTTGGGTTTCTTCTTCAATAAAATCTAAAACAAAAAATAATAACCCGATTTATTATCTACTTCACCAGTTGAGAAAATGTTTAGCATATCATACTAATAAAGAAATATGTTAATCATACAAATATTTTTGCCCTGAGAATGGCCAATGCCAATGCATTATCTATGAGTTAAACTCCCACATGCCATTTGTTTCACTTAAGCTGTGTTCAGGTGTCTGTGATCCATGAAACATAACACAAAGGACAAGGACGGTTGTCCAAGAATAATCAAATCAGTTGCATGCAGGTGGAATAAATGAATAAGTCTCCATGGCAGATGCAAAGAATCAGAACGCCTGTCAATCTCCACATCCCTTTCATTCATATGAACATGCTTCCATCTAACATCGTTTCTCTCAAAATCAGCGCAGAAAATGGGAATAAAAACTTTCCAGTTTTGACAGGCCTGTGGGTGAATCACCTGTACATAACAATGACTGAAGACGTGTCCTCATTTAGATTTCAAGAGATAAGTAAATGCGATTGACATAATGTGAGATCTGAGGTGTGGAGATCGTGAGAACCAGAGGACACTGGCAGACAATGAGAATTTTCGTTATCTATAAAAGCAGCTGGAGACTCGAAGGGCAAAGGCAGCAGAACCTTTAAACACACATGTGAATGTTTGCACAAGAGCTTCAATTGACCCCATCAATGTCGGACGGACCCATGGTATCAGAAAGGGGCCATCCCCATGCACACACGTGCGCACAGCTGAGATCCGATACGCGGCCGACCAGCTGCGCTCCGACAGGATGGAGAGGCGATCCAGATGTGTGCAGAGCGTCCGAGATGACAACAAACTTTTTCACAGAGCACTTGTTTTATTTTTTCGCCAGATTCTTCTGACGGTTGCTCGGGATGGGCTCAGATAACTATCCTTTTCCAACACTTGTCCAAATACAGGTCCTGCCCAGCTAATGGCAACACGAACGCGTTTCCAGATCAGATACACGTGTGCGCGAGTGGGTGTTTTGAATTTCAGGGACATCTGCTTAAAAGTGCGATCACACTGTGCGCCGGTCCCAAAACATGCCAATGATCTTCATGATAATAAACTGCGTATTTGTGTTCACGTGAACACGTGTATTTACTCAACTGTTAATGATGGACAGAAACATGGCCCCGTTCATCAAGACCCTCCCTGACCCCCACCGCCCCGGCGTCGTTGGCCCAGCATGCAGTACGTGGATGGGGTCAGACTGGGAGAGGAGTCCTGGCAGGGCCGCGGGATCCAGCCCCCGCTCATCTGAGGCCAAGCACAATGCTTGAGCACTTGCCCACATCTCGCAGCAAGAGGGGGGCTTTTCATTCCCTGCAAACTATCTCAGAATAGCTGGTGGACAGTGCAGACCGGACAGAGCTAGTTCACTCTCGCACAAACTGACTGAGCGAATTTTAGTTGTGGGATGAGCAATATGTTTAGGCATATGGATGAGAAGAGAATGGAAAAATCAGATTCCTCCATCTGTGCAGGCTAAATTTGATGTTTTACACTTCAGATTGTCCATAAGTCTTTGTACGGCAGTCCAAGTGACAAATACAAGTACAATTTTATGGCCAGTCTGCTGGTCAACCATCCTATTAGAACTAGGATGGTCAAAATCTCACATGGATATTCCTCAATTTTTTCGCAAATATCTGATGAAATTACATTTCACAAAGATTTTAAAGTATAGAATTGCTTAATAAACAAGGAGGACAAACATCTAAATAATCCCACTATCACATAAAATAATGCAAAAAATTGGCACATGATGAATTTCATGTCTTATTAGTGTATGCTTGTTTCAATAACTATGTAAAAAAATGAGTATGTGTATGGCAGATCTTACCTTCTTCTTGTCCCTCATGGAGCCTTTTCCTCTCACCATGATCTTACATCCTGTCTCTGCCTCCAGCTGTTTGGCCGTGAGCCCCCGCGGGCCCAAGATCCGGCCCACAAAATTAAACTGCAACACACAAACACACAGCACTTAGTCTCACTGCATCTGCGTTTGTCCGTATGGACTGATTATAGACAGATGTATACACTGCCATCCAACAAGTCGATGTTTACAACAACAAAGCTATAAAATTTACATTTTGTATTATAAAAAAAAATATCTTTGTGAACTTGTGAGTTAAGTACATTTAAAAAAAAACTATGACATCTCCAGCACTGTAAAAATTCCAACTTGCTTTGCCCAACTTATAAAACAGTGTATTCTGAAATAAAAATATTGCAAGAGTTTCAAAGTTCCCAAGATGCATTGCAGCATATTCAATTCTGTGTTTCTTATTTATTTTGCTTTTAAAATGTAGTGCTTTAGTTCTTGCTCTTGCTGTTAGTTATCTGTTGTGTTTAGAGTTATTTAATGAATGATTGTTTTTGATTATACCATGATTAAGGTTTGTGTGTTCAATTTAGAGTTGTAAGGGCATGACACAACGCCACATTCGGTATAAATTCAGTCAACATAAACTGTTCAAACAGTTTTTTGATCAAAGTTTTGGTCTGTTTAAGGCAGAAAACAAGTACAATCGTGGTAAAAGACAAATACATTTGTTTATTTTTAAATAACCAATCTATATTCTCTATTTATGTTCAGCAAACAAAAAATATTTTGTTCTGTTCTTCCTTAGGTGAACTTGACTATGTTGTGACAGGTAATGACTTCAACATAATTTTTTAAGTTGGGTGAACTTTAGTCTCTGTTTGTTGAGTTAACTCTAAAACGTGCTTGTGACAGGTTGGCTAGTATTTTAATTTGACTCAACCCTTTTTTTTAACTATGGACTTGTTCGACACCACACAAAAAGGCCATTTTTTGGGAGGGGCAACTGAGAACTGTGTCACGGTTCACATAACACCGTAGTTTCAGTCATTGTTGTAGATGAAGTCATTGTATGAAATCATGTTATAGTGTATTATGCTCTTTATTTCTCTTTGATATGCCATTTTAATTACAGTTAGTGCCACCTCCTGCACTTTCTTGGTTCTTTAAAATTTGGCAAAAGTTGAATTCTTGTTGTAGTCTTTGGTTGCCACTGCCAAACCCTCATCAATAGTACCATACCACTTGGTTTCTTTAACATTAAAAACCCTATCAAATCTTCACTATATAAAGAGTATTAGTGCCAAAAATTATCATGGATGCGTAAGTGTATGAAAAGAATCAAGAACCAGAATTCAGCACGATGGTATGAGTTGTAATTCCCTATAGGAGACCTTTTGTTCTAGCACGTTGCCAAAGTGTTATCATGAATCTCATCAGCTGGAACTGAGACGATGTGCAAAGAACAGCAGCAGATTGCCTCTCATAGGCCCTCACTAAAAAGATAAGAGGTTCAAATCGTTCATGAGATTGATCACGTATCAGTGCTGACCTGAAGGCTGCCGGTCGAAGCCTTAGGCCCTGATGTAAAAGAGAAGAATGTGTGTGCGTGCTTTCTTAGACAATATCAGACCAACACTAAAGTGGGGTCAAAGTTTATTATATCCAATAGCTTTCTATCCAAAGTCTGTGTGACCTATGTTATAGGATTTCAGTAAGTAAATCAAAGTTCAGAAAGTACATCATTGTACACTATTAAAAATAAAGGTGGTAAAAGGTTCTTCACAGCGACGCCGTAGAATAACCCTTTTTGGTTCCACAAAGAACCATGCAGTTCTTCTATGACATCTGTCAAAAAGTATTATTCCCACGATGCAGAACATGACAAGACTGACATAGAGTCTGACCCCCTGACATAGAATGAGAATCGCATTTGATGAGAAAGTGCACCCCCATGTGCAGAGAGGTTGTGTACTTTATGAAATCGTGAACTCACGTGATCACTCAAAAGCCTTCTTTATTTTCAAGAAACGTTCCTCTTTTTCTTCCTCTCAGGGAAATCCGTTGGAAGACAGACGCAGCGAGGTTGGTTAAAGAGCAGGAACTCAATGCACGCAGCCTTGCGTTCTGTAAAATCGCATTTTACACTGTAGACTACACTGCTCTAATCAATAAGCCTCCAGGGTCCGGCTTTATCAATGTGTTTGGTATTCTGACGCTACGCTCTTTTCACATGACTGACTCCATGCATAATCGACTACTGGTAAAGCACAGTCACCCAGTTATTTTTTTATTTTGCCACCTTCATCCCTGTCCAAGTACCTTGCGGGAATGAATGAAAAGTTGCAATTAAA
Source organism: Triplophysa tibetana (assembly GCA_008369825.1). Classification (NCBI taxonomy): domain Eukaryota; kingdom Metazoa; phylum Chordata; class Actinopteri; order Cypriniformes; family Nemacheilidae; genus Triplophysa; species Triplophysa tibetana. The sequence continues at coordinate 6,353,742 of CM017900.1, forward strand.
TTTTACTTGGAGGCAGAGAGCATCGTGGTGTGTGTTACATTTGTATGCGTGTGCACCCGTCCTTCATATAAAAGTTAAGTGGGGCGTGCATGCATACATGAACAAAATACACATCAGGGAAGCTAATAGAGGATGAATGTCACTCCGTGATTTTGTAATTAATATACCTATTATGATGTACATATGGTACCGTTTACATGCCAATAATTCATATTTAAAGTTGCAAGTCTTATTCAGGTTTTATATCGGTTTTAAGATCAGTTATGTTTATCGATTGTCACATCACCTGAAGAGCTGTCATTTCTCTAGCCAAAATGCGTTTATGAAAAACACAGGTAGTGACAAATAAATTTTCATGAAGTGGTTGTGTTTACAGAATTGTTACATTATTAATAGACACATAATGAAGTAAACTGTTGGCATTCATGGTTCTCAGCCACAAGATATCAGAAAGTTTAACCAGAAGGTTATCAAAAGGTCACATGAATGTTAAAGAATTCATCTGCCCCTTACTTTCATTTTACCATCATTCATAGTTAATTCTTAAAGGAATAGTTCACCCCAAAATTTAAATTATTTAATCATTTATCAACCTTTATGTCATTTAAAAACCTATATGAATTTCTTCTGCAGAACAGCAAAGGAGATGTTTTGAAGAACTTTGGTAACCAAACTACATTGACCCCCCCATTGACTTCCAATGTATGAACACAAGACATTTTTCAAAATATCTTCTTTTGAGGATGAATAAAGAATGACTGAATCTGTATTTTTGGGTGAACTATCTCTAGCTTGTTTAGGGTCTTCGAGAGGAATGACAAGCCGTGACTCTAGCCGAGCAGCAAGAAAGGTTATGTGTGTTGACAGCTGCTGTTGCTATTTGATGGGATGCAGGTCGGTATATCTAATCAAAGGCTTTTCTCCGGGCCTGCGCAGGCAAATTTCTCAAGGTGACCTTGGAGATGAAGTCATCATCGTGCGAGACTCTAGAAGAACAGCTTAAGTCCGACACCAGCAGGCGTAAATTATAGAACGCCGCTGTCCCAGCAGCATTCGCACATCTGCCGGGATTACATACGCGCTGCTCCGTAGCATATCACAGACGGCCGGATGACCTCCACTCTCCGTCTGGATTATGTGACGCCAGGGCCTGGTGAGAGCACTTGAACACACAAACACATATGGACAGATCTGAATAAGCTTGCCTTTATTCAGCTGCTTGGTTTTTCCGAATTGTTGGCAAAGATCCCTGATGGGAAAAATCTGTTTCGGTGTCCTTCACGCATTGTGATTTCAGCTTGTACAAGCTTGTATGAACACTGAAAATGTTAAAAACGTGTCCCAACTTTTAAACATTTGATAATGATGTCAGTGGGTTAATGGTATTCAGAGTACATTTAACTTTCAATCTGTCATTAATTCACCCCCATATTTTACAAATCCCGTGGAACACAAAATAAGATATTTTGAGAAATGTCTTAGGGTTTTGAGTCCATACAATTGATAGTCAATGGGGTCCAATGTTGTTTGGTTACCAAAATTTTTCAAAATTTCTTCTTTTGTGTTCTGCATTAGGAAGAAAGTCATACAGGTTTGGAAAGAAATAAAAATGATAACAAAACTTTAACCTAGGGAGATCACTACCTTGTTCAGTTTATCAAACATCACTTGTGTGCAACCCAAAATAAAAGAACCTGAAAACGCAAGTGAAGCGTCAGCAGTCGACTGTGAGTACTTTTCAACTTGCGCGCGCGTGTTCTCACGCACTCTGCACACTGAAAGCAGTAGTGACAGCAGCATCTCTTCTATCTGAATGAATGCAGCTCTCAACTCTCCGGCTGTCATGCACGTTTTCATGCCGCCCCATCAAATCTCGCCGCCATCTCGTACCTGAGCCTTTTGTGTGGGCCCGCTCCTGCTGCGCGTCTTACAAAGCTGCTTTGATGCTATGATGAACGTCTGCGCATAAGTATGTGAAGACGGGCGTGCGAGTGTCTTGTGCTCTTTTGTAGAGGGTATAGAGAAGAGAGCTGGAATTAAATTTTCATCTTCTCCCATCAGGTGATGTCAGGACAGCAGATGCAGGCAGATTCGAGAAAGCTTTGAAGTAAGATGCTTCTGTTTGTGTGAGAGAGCACGGACATGTGTTAACTGCACAAGCTTGCTCTTTAATAGACCACTCGCACCAAACGCAGGTTCAGAACATCATGTTTCAGTCTTTTAACATTTCCCAAAACGTCCCAAACAAAATATAATCAACAGTCTAGAACATTTGTAACTGAATCAAAATGTTAAACTAATACCTTTAAGATTTTGTCACATATGTTTGAATTTTAAAATGGGTCACGTTTTATTTTAAGGTGCAATTCTCACTATTAATTAACCCTTAACTATGACTTTTGCCTATATAAAACCCAATTTTTTTTCTTATTAATAGTAAGGTAGTTATTGGATCTAGGTACAGGATAGGATTGAGGATGTAAAATATAGTCATGCAGAAAATGCGCTGTATAAGTTGATAAAAACAGCCAATATGGTAAGAACAGGCACGCTAATATGCAACTAGTTAATAGTGAGAATACTAAAGTTTTACCAAGTAAAAAAGTAAACTGGAAACAGTTTCAGGCTCAGTGTTTACATCTTGCGAAGGGGTCTATATAAGTTTGTGTTGTTGTTTTTTTATTTTGTGTCAGCCTGTTGAAATATCAGGGTGGCTGTCGTGTTCTCCGTTGAGTCTCGTTCTACATTCTTTAGTTTTTTTGTGAAGGGTTCAGTGTCACAATCCCATCAGTTCAGACACGGGCAATGTGAAAATACACAACATGTATCCTAATAATCAGTAATTATGTTTCAACTAGAGGCTACAAATGTTGTGTTTATAATAGGGTTTATTGTCTTTGTTTAGTCGCGACGAGACATGGCATAACACTGGTTGATCACTAACAGCAAATCTTTATAACGTCGTATATAAAAAGGTAAAACAGTAAGGTATAGATTTTAACTATTTAACATAATATATTTTTTAAAAACCTTACCAATCCTTGACATCCTGCTCAAGTTGCGCTGGCAAAGTTGATGTATCGGCTTGATCAGCTTCAGTTTCCGGATTAGATTCGGGCACGAATTGTTAAGGAAACTACCGATGACATTTTATCACCTGTCAGTATAATTGCTTTGGAACATGATGGTCCACTATACGGTAAGAGGAGTTGCATTTCGGTCACACGATTGCGGTATTCGACCAATCACTACGCATTGGTTAACTGGCCAATTATAGCACACTCCGGTTTTCAGAGCAATGAGCTTTGTTAAAATCCGCGCTTTTCAGAGAGGCGGGGCAAAGAGGAGATACAAACATGCACGGTATGGGGAAAATACAGCGTTTTTGAACATTGAATTGTGTATACACACTGGATTACATCTAAAACAAACGATAATATTCGTTTTAGCCACAAGATAACCAGGCACACCTGGGGAAGACTAATTAACACCAAAAACTACAACGAACTAGAAAACACATGATATTGACAGGAAGTAACAGAAAAGTTAATAAACACAGCGGGAACACTGACTGGGATAGTGTCCGAATGTTTCCGTTTTGTAGTAATAAAGCTTATTAAAATAAACAACGATAATAGCTACTTGAATTTACATTTACTGCACCATGTGAAGCAATCTGTAGTTAAACGAAATTCAAAAGTGTACCCCAAAATAAAAACCTGCAAATAAAACTTTCCTTATGGAATGTCCGGACATTGCATGGAGCTTCACAGCATTCCATTGGTTCACTTGCATCCTGAGAACAATAAATCCTTGTCCTTGACAGGACAGTGAGTAAACAGAGAAAATCTGAATTTTTTTTATAAAACTGAAATCTCCAAGATCCTGAGCTATAAAAGAACAATGTCCAAGCAATCCGAATTCCGCCAGACTCAGTTACCCCTACACAACATCCGCCTTCACTCCAAAGTGAAACTCTTTATACATTTCAGGTCTGATGCTCTGTAAATCCCCCAAACTATTTAATTCATCAATGCAAAAAATAACATGGGACTCATAATTACATCGCAGGGGCCTTTTTTACTCCGAACGTCCCCTCTATCTCGAAGACTGAAACAGCAAGAGGTAAAGCCAGCTTGACTTATCGGCCTGATCTCCGTACAGCTTACCTCAGCTCTTTAGCGCTCCGCCGCCCGAAACAAAAAGCGTGTAAAAAAACCAAGGGCCGTTAATGGAATCTCTGATATCTGCTGTTTAAGACTGAGGCCCTATTTACTCATTCTGCACAGTGGAGATTAAGTGTGTTTTCCATCAACCACAATAAAATAGGCAGCGGGGACGTAATTAGGGTCGTTTAAGACAGCGCGCATGCGAGTCTGCCACAGACCGCAAGTGATAGCATTATCTTATGAAGATAAACGACTCAGGTCTGGTAATAGGCAAATTAATTATTGCATGGCTTCTAATAGCACTGCGCTCTGATTCCCTGCTGCAGGATGTCTTTTGTTTTCATTATTGCGCGGGACAAGGAAGGGGAGGAAAAGCACATCTCTCCTCTGACGGGGGGAACGGGGGCTCGTAATGAGGACGGGAGACGTCTAACCGAGCGTATGCCTCTGTATCTACAGCACTTGATCTCAAACGTTTTATCCGAGCTTCCTGCGCTGATAATGAGTGAGTGCTATTGATTGGTCGATTCCCTGCAGGTTTTCTAATTTCACTCTGTTAGTGTGTGTGAGGAGGGGGGGGTGATTATGGCATTCTCGGGAAGCTGGGTCAAAATTACTATGTTTTTTCATTGCTGTATATGCAACAAACTGAATAACTGTGTAAAATATCTTAATAGTTCCAATGCCGTTCATGTGATGTCAACTTGCATCGAAAGCATCCTTTTGAAAAAATATCATTGCCCTCATGTCATCACACAACCTGCATGACTTTCTTTCTTCTGAAGAACACAAAAGAAGATATTTTGAAGAATGTTGGTTTCCAAACAACATTGGAGTCAATAAGAAGTCAATAGGTGCCACTATTGACTTCTTTAGTATAGACACAAAACCACTCGGACAATTCTCAAAATATCTTCTTTGTTGTTTCACATTAGAAAGAGTCAAATACAGGTTCTGAATGACATGAGGGTGAATAAGTGATAACATAATTTTTACTTTGGGTGAATTGTCCCTTTAACTTAAGAATCTCATTGGAGTTCATGGTATAAGATGTCACATATAAAACACTTTTTGACATTTAACAACATAATACAAAAAAAAGTCAACAATATTTTAAATCTGTGTTATCACCGTTATTTAACAAATTTCATTTAACAATAAATATTTAGCATCACATCTTGCTCTCCATTTAAAATTTCATGACTGCCTTTCTGAGACATCTGAGACATTAAATAAACCCAACTAATTTTCTGATTTGTCTTCCTTGTGAAATTGACTTTTTATGAAACACTCAAAATGAAATACATTATAACATAACAGTATTGTATGTCCTGATCCACATCAGGGACACACCATATTCGATCATTGACTTTCCTCTTATTGCTATTGACTGATGTACATGTGTCCTGAAGGCATCAGGTCTGATAGTGCAGAGAGGTGATGCAAGGTGCCCGGCAGCTGTAAACCATCACAGGTCTGCGGTGGTGTTGTGAACGCTCATCATGTCCTAATGAACCCTAATTAACCTTCATTAGCTGTGAGGTGATCTAAAACGCTGCTGCACCTCTCCCCTGTGTGTGTGTTATTGTTTATTAATATCAGAGTAATGAGGAGACTCGCTCGCATCACCCTGCCATTGACGCAGCCGCGCACTCGTGTGTGTTTGAGACAGCTGAAAGCTTTTTTTCAGGGTGAGGTTATGTAGGTGCTGGAGTCTGTGATCTTATTTCAGGCAATATTCTGCCTTATTGAAACCATTTGTTCATATCAGAACCCCACATACTGTACTGTAATGTGTCTGTGCACCGGGATTTAGAAAACATACACTAGGGGAGGAAATATTGGCTCTGACAATAGTTCAATTTACAATAGTCTGACACAGTTCTTTACAAATGATTTTAGGGCTGTCAAACGATTAATAAACACATAGTGTAACATGTAAACATTTAAGAAAAATAGAAAAATGAATAATGCATCATTTAAATTATTGGTAAATATAAATAAATACATGTAAATATTTCCTAAATATGTATACAGGAATGTGTACGAAAATGTTTTTATAAATAGAAAATGTATATGCAGAGTACACAGACATATATTAAGTAAACTCAAACCCTTTATTCTTATTATTTTTATAATTTTATATTTAGAAATTGCCGTTTCAGCGGCAACAACAGAGCAAACATTATGTGGCCCAAACTTAACTTCCGGCAGATCTCAGCAAAGAATCAATAACTGTTGAGTATTTTTAAATTAATTTAATACAATAAATGTATAATAAAATATTGACATAAATAAATAAATATGTAAATACATAATTATACATAATTATATACATAAAATTGACTTCGGGCCAGGTGCCAGACAGTCTATACATCTTTAAATGATTCTTGTTTAGTCCAATTTACGCATAAATCCTTCTGAAAAATTGACAGAAGGAAAGAAAAAAATATTCTTGCCTTAACTTTACTTTGAATATGAACACCCACATGCATATAACCCACACCATAATTTTATCAACTTTTTAATTTGTGCATTGCACTGCATTCTATGGATCATTTCTGTTGATGTTTTGCGATTTTTTATAATTTATAGTTATTTAATGTCTAATTTAGTATAACATATTATTTTGTGTATTGATTATTCTCAATTACTAATGATATTATTATTATTATTGATAACATATTTGTCTTTTTGAACAGTTATTTTTTTTACTGTAAATGTCTTTTACATGCATGAAATAACAACCAGGTGTATAAAAGTTGTATTTCATACATACATTTCTAGCCTTTAAATATTTTCTCTGTAATTTCCACACATGATAACTCATTTTAAACTTGAAACTCTAATATCAATAGATGTCATTTTAAATAGTGTTCTGCTTGAAAGAGTGAAAAAATCACACACAATATGCACAGACCCACACATAAAAGATGAAGTCATATTAATCAACGCCCGCTGCTCCATCTACTGCAGCCAATACCCCTGTTAACGTCCAGTAGTTTTGCTTCCATTAGGCCCTCATTCAGCTCTGAGTTATGGGTTCATCCCATCATACCCATTTAATTAAAACAATGACACCTGGAGAGAAGAAGGGCAGATGGCCAAATCTTCTGCATGACAAAACAACTCACACACCATCTCAACACACTGTCATTTAGAATTACATATATACATGCGACCGCAAGGACACTCTCATAAAGTTCCTCACACACACTTGCTGTTTGAAAACAACAGTCTTCCCGAAATAGCAGCTTCTCCGAGTGGCACGTCAGGTAAGGTGAAACTATAATGTGTTGTTAACTTTATTATTATAAACATGCAGTCGTGAATCGTAGTACGGTAAGAAGAGTATTGCACACTTATTTGTATGTACTTGCTCAACTCATTTTTAAATAAACAAAGTTATGGATAGCAGATTGAAGTAGCCTATCTAAAAACACATAGTGAAGGACGACTAAAGCCTAGCAAGACGAGGGGAGGTAAAATCAATCATGTTTATAATGATAAATAATGAGAGATAGTTGCTTATGTCGACTGTGGACGTGTATGACCCAGAAAAGGACACACTGAGAGAAATGATAGATGACAAAAGTCGCCGGCCTGCTCCCTCGTAATGCGAGCTCTGCTCGACACTCAACAATTAAAAGCTTTGTCCCCACCAAGACCCTGAGCAGAGTATTTATAGCGCTCTTCCACTACCCGGCATCTTCTCTCCAACATTATCTCCCGCGCACACACAACAATAACAGTAGATTTGTACCTTTGAATGAAAGGCAACAATCATGGCGTAGGGAGCTGCTCTTCTAGGACGGCTGTCTTTCCCAGCCTAATAACATTGTTCAGCAAATCGGAACGAGTGCGCGCTGCCAGGAGAGGCGCGACACGGCGCGAGTTTGGAGGAGCAAATTAATTTCTGTGCCGCTGCGTGCCTGTCTGGGAGACGAGTGTGTGGGGCATTCGAAGTGCGTGTGAGGCCGCTCTCTCTCTTTTATCAGGCGGGGCAGGCCGCTGTTCCTCTGCCCCCATTCCCCGACCTCATCATACCCTCACATTCATTATCGCGTGCACGTCCCAGGCTGCTTATCTTCCTCAGTCTTTCTTTCACGCTCTTCTCTTCGTACATTGCCTCATCTATAAATCTATCATGTCATCCCGCCCCTGACCTGGAAATATCAGCGGGTGCCTGCCACAAAATAATTAGAGATTTTTAAACCCTGCTGGGGCCAATATTCATATGAACCCTGCACCTCATTCATGAAAAACGAGTGGTACTGTTTGGTCAATTGAACGTAATAACTGCTTTTACGAAAGCGGAATGCTTACGTGCCACGTAAGAATGCTCTTGCAATCGATTCTCGCGTAAATGATGGCTAAGTCTCAAGCAAACCATTGTTTTAACCATCAGTTGCGAAATTCGATTGAATTGTCATGCAAAAAAACAAATCGTATGTGTTTCGGTGAATCAACTTGACAATAGCAAAGCCAATGTTACAGGTTAGATTGTCAGATAAAGGATTCATTTAAAAAGTTTAAAGTTTTTGTTAATGTTTGCCAGTCTATAGATTCACATTTATGCATTCATGAAAAAAAGCAATTCAAATGAATGTAAAAAACGCTTTACACCTTTGGTTTGTCCCAATTATAAGCAACATAGACAGCATATATGGTTAATATTTATCATTTACCTCATGTTCAATTGCATTTATAAAAATGACATTCATTTTTGTAGAACATTTACTAAAAAAGAAAAAGCTCTGATATGGGTGTTGAAAAAAATATGTTTACCTGGAATAAATATCAATGTCCGATAAATAAAATGCATAAATTCATTTTGTAGTCTGAATGAGAGAAGCTTTAAACGTCTGTCTAACATCTCTCAAGACGATATTTGGCAAACATACAGTTATATCCAAATAAAAAACACAGTAAATATAGTCAGCAACTTCAAACTAAATCAGCAATCCAATTTATAACAAAAACAAAACAGTATTTTATCATCATTATAATGACACATATAAACAATCCAGAGTTCGACCAACATCCATGACCACCACACATTCACATATCAAACATTCACACAGTGAGAACCAGCAGCCCTCCATCAACCATCTGAGAGGGATAATTGGTGTCTCTATGAAGTTGTCAACTTGAGAGAAGCTGTGATGTTTAATGACTAAAAGTTTAAAGATAATGATTGTCCAGAGGGGGTCTTCAGCAATTAACATGACTAACCCCTTTATCAGAAGTCTGGTGGGACAGAGCGAGGCTATTCTGACCTCAATACAGAGATTGCAGGCCCACTAGAGATCCTCCAACAACAATCCTCCATTTAATAACATTATCTGATGTATAATAACCCAGTTTTATTTAAAATATGATCGTTTTGTAAATTAACCATCAAATAGAAAGTTCGACATAGAAACACCTCAATAGATGACTTCACTGATATGATGGCTGTGTGATTACTCCTCATTTTATCACTCACTCTCTCCAGCTCCTAATGAACCCAAACTCAGTAATAATGATCCTGGGTGTCCTTCAGAGCAGCAAGGGCAGCCAGAAGCTTCACACACATGCACGCACACACAGACCGATGGCCTTAACTGCAGCGTAAGCCAACTCTCCGACCTTTAAGAGCACGGACTAAATAACCTACAATGCTTCAACATCTACAGAAAGCCCTTCGGTCTTGTAGGCAATTAAGTGAATTTATAATAAAATATATTTTTGTACAATAACAAAATTATGAAAAGCATAAAACCAAAAACAATGGTGCTTCATAAGGTTCTTTGATGCCATAGAAGAACCTTGTCTGTCTAAATGGTTCCATAAAGAACCTTTATCTGAAAAACCTTTGTGTTTCACAAAAGGTTCTTTGTGGCGAAAAAAAGGTTCTTCAAATTATAAAAAGGCAAGGAGATGGTTCTTTAAAGCACCTTTGTGGAACCAAAAATGTTTTTTCTATGGCATCACTGTAAAGCACCCTTTAAGCACCATTGGTGTATAGATTCTCTTCCTGGAACAAAAAAGCATGCGTGACCACACTATAGATTGTTGAGTCAACGTTGTAGACTTGCAACGCGACAGCTCCGGTGGCGGTAAACAACGCGGCCCTCTCTCAAGGGAAATATAGGTAGATAAACAGCCCTACTCGAACCATGAAAGTTCGAGGGCTTTAATCCCAAACAGTGTTTACACCTCTGCTGGAGAGACTCCAATATAGTGCTGGCCATGCAGGAATCAAGCTGGGACAGAATAAGTTAATTGGGATCAATCAGCTCGCGAGTCCACTGGCTCCCAAGAGCCGGGAGCCCTTAGGCCAGCAGGATCTGACGGCGATTTCTTGAAAGATTTGTTAACCACTGACTGGGTTGTTGGTGATGCAGTTGAATGGGTCTGATCACAAACTGGAGAGGCGAGGCAGAATTCAATGTCAGCCATGGTACTAAACATGTCTAAAGACTGGAGGAAAAGGGCCCTGGAAATTATTTCAGTGGAATCCATCCAATACATTGTCGATGTCCTGAAACCTTGTATTTCTATGTTTTGTGATTTGTATTATACATTATTAATCCTTTATGTTTATCGCTGGGTTTTGCAAAGCTCAAACTGATAAAAACATTAAAAATTGTTTGTCAACTTTGACAACACAATATTTAATAATAATAAAAAAATAAATTCATCAAAACAGATTTGGATATACAAGGTTTTGTAAGGACAGAGACGACATGCAAACGTTGAATTTTAAGAAACAGTTCCACTCAAAATAAGAACAATTCTGTCAGCATTTACTCACCCATTATTTTTTCATTGACTTATTTTCATACCTTGTATTACTTTCTTTCTTTTGTGGAACACAAATGGTATTTTTCAGAACATTTTCAAAACCATTTTCAGGACAATGAAAGGACTTTTGTAGCCACATAGTAGTTTTTTTTTTTTTGGGACTGACTCAAAGTTTTTATTGTTCACTGATAATCTTTCCTTCCATTGTAGCTTTTCTATCTTATTTGACTCATATTTGACGTCATTGATGAGTGTGCCATGAGGTGACCGAATTCTCTTTCAATGTTTAAAATTAGCCTCCAGGATATTCTTCAAAAACCACAGTTTTTCGCAAAACAAAGTCACTGTGAACAACACAAGAGTGAGTAAATAATGACAGAATTTATATTCTTGGGACACCAAGTGCTATATTCAAAAATATTCATAAGTCTTGCTGAATAAATTTTAACTAAGATAAATCGCATATTACTCGTCCACCGCCAATATTCATCAACAGTAACAGGCTTTCAGTTGTGACAACTGCACTTAAATATTCACTCAAAGAACTTGGAGAGAAAAAATGGAAAATTTATATTGCACAGACGTACAGCAAAAGCCAACCGCAAGCCATCAGCTTAATAACACGATAAATTAAATGGGCTCATAAAGTGGACTCAAAGACTTTGTGCAGCCTCACTTCTTCAGTACGTCTTAATGAAATCAATATACTGGATCTGAGCCCATGTCTTAATGCAAAGAAAACTAGATTACATTGACTTGTATGTCTCTGTAATTAAATAAAGACTGTACTGGGCAGTGGCACGGTTATTTACTATTCCATTTACTTATTTCGCTTCGGTAAAAAGATTGCGTGTCGATTTATTTGAAAATCATTTCAGTTGACCTTCAAGTTCTGACCTTGACTAGTTTATATGATTGAAAGCTTCTTGGGACACTCAGGGCGTACTTTCAATTATTTGACACATTGGAATTTCACATGTTATACAAGTCCAATAAATTATCCTATCATGCGATTAATCTTAGACAAGTTGTTTATTGGTGTGGTTATTTAGGTCGATTTGTTTATCTACAATGTTTGTATTTTTTGTTTCAGATGTAATATTTTTAGCGCCGATGCTTCACAGGGAGTGAATTTAGGAGCAGAAGAGGATTTAGCATGAAGACGATCTGACAGCTTTTAGACAGCATGGTAAACTATCTATGAGAAGTTGCATCTCTGAATTCATCTTCTCTAATGGCCCACTGCTACAGCCATCAAAGCAGCGCCTGCGTAACTGACTTTAACAATAAATTCAAAGACATTTACTGGCAGACTTTAAATCGCACTGTTAGAATTTCTATTATTACGCATAATCCGTAAATCTCCATTTTGTGTCACAGTGATAGTTTTGTGCAATAAAAGGTTATTCATTATATTTATTATAATATGTATTACAATATCTGTCAATTATCTTTCTAAAGGACTGCACGGTTTGTTCTTTTGATAAATGTTGGTCTGCGTACACACCCAGACGTGTTTTGCACTGTTTATCGGGCAGTTTCTCACATTGCGAGCATTACATATTTAAAGCCTACAAGTCAAAACAGATTAAGCGTCCGGACACCCCTATGTTTCCTTTTGTTATGCTCCCTCTCGCTGAGATTTTTTAAAAAGCACAAATACATTTAACATGTCAGTATTTGTGGTGTTCATCATCTCTATTGGAAATGTAAGTGTGTTTGTTTTGCGACTCACGTCAGGATATTCTTTAACAGGCACGTAGAGTTTCTCTTGGAGTTGCACAATGGGGCCGACGGCATCTGGGAGCTCAGAGCTTCTCTTGTCCGTGCTGCCGTTTAATGTGTCGTTGTACATGTCCTTTCGTACCCTGCTGATCTCTGAAACAAAGAGGAGAAACATGCAATGTGAGCTAACTACATCAATCACAATGCAAACTGAGCATGAATAGATTTAGAGACTCCTAGGTATTGTTGGTATATAGTGCCTGCCACAGCTCATAAGAAGTTGGCATTGTCATTACATAAGAGGTACAAATTGTTAATAATCCCACCTACAGACTGTTTCAAAGCGACAATGCAAACAAACCTTACTGCGCATGTGCGTGTTCGTGGACTGCCCTTCCGTTAAACATTCACAAAAGGCATAAAGTATGTTTTTTGGGAAAACAAGCAAAAGAAACCGAGAAGAACTGTTACTTGGCTTAAATTGCCTCTCCAATATTTTGAATTTTAGACTTAGGTACCAAACTCAACTCAACTCAACTCAACTTTATTTATATAGCGCTTTTTACAATTTTCATTGTTACAAAGCAGCTGTACATGAGACACATTGAATACAAGTAAAAAAACTAAAGGCATATACCTGTAAAAACAAGACAAAGGTGAAAACAACAAAGAGAGACATACAAATGCTCCACACACACAATATGCAAACATACATACACACACACACACACATTGACATAGACGCACACACACACAGTGAAAGCACACATTGGCGATAAAGGAGAAAGAACCACAGGTCAAATATTAAACGGACTATAAATTCTTATATGCAATATTAATTATGTCTAATTTCTGAATTCTAAAGCAGCCCCCCCGGCCACTAGATGTCACTGTACCACACAGTTTCTTTAAATGGGACCGAAGTACAGTACGCATTTAACAAATGTTTAGTTAATAAAAAAAAACATTTAACAAAATTCAACAAATCACCGATTATACAATTAAATAATACTATAAATTAGGGCTGTCAAAATTAACGCGTTAACGCGAGATGAGTAATTTCTGGAATTAACGGTGATAATTTTATTAACGCATTAACTCATTCCCGCCATGTTTTACCCCCAATTCAACCCTCGCCGCGTTCATTCCTCGTCGCGTAAATAGCATAGGTGACACGAGTGAGCTGGAGGCGGTGTCGGAAGAACCCGTTGTCCCTCTTGATGGACAAGAACTGTAAACTGATTAATATTGTCGAGGACACGGCCCTCGCGGAATTTTTGAAAGCGGCAACTTTAGACGTATTCTACAAGCTACCGTCGAGAGGCACAGTGATGACAAAAATCAACTGACGCTGATGATACTGAAAAGAAAACGAAGGAATAGGATTTGGCTTCAGCCGATATGTTGCTTTGACAGTAGACCACTGGACTGTGGTGTATTGGGTTTTATTATGAAAAGGGGGTTTTATTATGAAGCATGTTAACAGGAAGTACGGGTGTTGTATTAGATAATGAGGCAATAATAAAGGCTGTTCTGTTGCTCTACAATGGTGACTCGAATCTATGCTTAAAAGCACGACATGGTGTCAGAAGTGAGATGGCGGTAAGAGCTTAATCGCCGGGGAGTGAAAGTAAGCTGTTCTGGGAGTGAAAAATAAGGTTTTATCGGGAGAAAATAATGTCGGATACAGAGGGAGCGGGAGCAAGCGCACCGCATACGCTGCCTCGCAGGCTATCGCCCCAGCTACAGATAAACAGCGGCAACAATGCTAATGCAAATCCACCCCCGAACGCCACATTCACCATACAGCCTCCCGAAGCGTTCGATTTTTCTAAGCCTCAGCAATGGGAAAAGTGGATACGGAGATTCGAAAGGTTCCGTCTAGCCAGCAATCTGCATCTTAGCTCAGAGGCTAACCAGGTAAACACGCTCATCTACTGTATGGGGGATGAAGCGGATGACATTCTTCGAGGTCAAGCTTTATCGGACGTGCAGAGACAACAGTACCAAGCGGTAAGAGACACTTTGGACATATATTTCGTGCCCAGGAAAAACATTATCTACGAGAGAGCCCGGTTTAACCAAAGAGTGCAGCTAGTTAATGAGACTGTTGACTCGTTTGTCACCTCACTTTATGCTTTGGCGGAAAACTGCAACTACGGTGCACTACACGATGAGTTAATAAGAGATCGCCTCGTTGTGGGACTCAGAGACACTAGCTTAGCTGAGAGATTACAAATGGACAAGGATTTGACGCTGGAGAAGGCAGTAAATCAAGCCCGGCAGTCTGAAGTCATAAAAAGGCAACAAACAGACATTAGAGGAGAGAACAACGCGGAATTAGACGCTGTGTCTGTGAAATATAGAAAACAACAGCATCCAAAACAACAGTATCCAAAATACAAGTCCCCAACTCAGCCAAAATTCACAACGAAGTCCAAAACACCAAACGAGAAATCCTGCTACAGATGTGGTAAAACACCTACACATGCGAAAGTTCAATGTCCAGCAAAAGATGTGACCTGTCATACTTGTGGTAAAAGAGGACACTTCAGTAAGGTGTGTAAGTCTGTTACATCCGTGCATGTGATAGAGACAGAGAAATATAATGACACACCCATGTTCCTTGGTTCTGTGGACGCATGTTCAGATCCTTGGTATGCGGATCTTACCATCAGAAACCACAAAGTCAGATTTAAGATAGACACTGGAGCAGATGTGTCAGTTATCCCAGCCCAGATGTACTTACAGCATAAAACAAAATGCGACAGAGTTACGTAAACCAGACAGACCATTGTTTGGACCTAGCGGCACTCCTCTCAAGGTATTAGGTATGTGCAGAGAAACATTGTGCAAAGGGGAAGAAGAAATTGAGGAAAACGTATATGTTATCGAAGATTTGCACCAAGCGCTGTTGAGCAGGCCGGCAAGTGTCAAGCTAAACCTTGTGTCTAGAGCAGATAGCATAGACATGAAAGAGTTAAATGAGAAATATCCGAAGCTGTGTCAGGGTTTAGGGTTAATGCAGCAACCTTATACTATCAAGCTGAAACCTGACGCTGTTCCTTTTTCCCTGGCCACCCCAAGACGTGTCCCCATTCCTTTGTTGGGAAAAGTGAAACAGGAACTGGAAAAAATGGAGTCCATGGGAGTAATCAGCAGAGTTGAAGAGCCAACTGAATGGTGCTCAGGTATGGTCCCTGTGCCAACCAAAAATGACTCGGTGCGCATTTGCGTGGACCTCACTCACCTAAATGACGCAGTGTGCAGAGAGAAGTACATCTTACCTTCAGTGGAACAGACACTGGGATCCCTGGCTGGAGCAGTCGTCTTCAGTAAGTTAGATGCTAACAGAGGGTTTTGGCAGGTCCCGTTGTCACCTGAGTCCGCACATTATACAACATTCATTACCCCTTTCGGACGTTACCATTTTAACAGACTTCCTTTTGGTATAGCCTCAGCCCCAGAACATTTTCAGCGGAGAATGTCAGTGATTCTGAATGGGCTACCAGGTGTGGTTTGTCACATGGACGACATACTCATTTGGGGTAAGGACCAGCAGGAACATAATGTCAGACTTCACACAGTGCTTCACAAACTGCAAGAGGCTGGTGTCACACTAAATAAGGAGAAATGTGACTTAAGCAAACAGGAGGTAAAGTTCCTGGGACATATTTTGTCCGCGGAGGGAGTCCAACCTGACCCGGACAAAATCAGAGCAGTCAAAGAAATGAAAGAGCCGTCAAATGTCAGCGAGGTGCGCAGCTTTCTTGGGATGGTCAACCAGTTAGGTAAATTTATTCCAGGACTGGCTGAAAAAGATAAGCCCCTAAGAGATCTCCTTTCAAAGAAAAACCAGTGGGTTTGGGGCTATGCACAACAAAAAGCATTTGATCAGCTGAAAAGTGAACTGACATCGACTCCGGTTCTCACACTCTATGATCCAAACAAAGACCTTAAGCTGTCTGCTGATGCCTCATCCTACGGGCTCGGTGCAGTCCTTTTTCAAAAAGAAGGTGAGCAGTGGAGACCGGTAGCATACGCCTCACGCTCCTTAACTGAGACAGAGCAGAGGTATGCACAGGTAGAGAAGGAGGCGCTTGGATTAACGTGGGGATGTGAAAGATTTAAAGATTTCCTCATCGGGAGACACTTCTCCATGGAAACTGATCACAAGCCACTTGTTAGTCTGCTGGGACTACAAGCCCTAACCGAGCTTCCACCCAGGATTCAGCGGTTCCGACTCAGGCTCATGAGGTACAGTTACTCCATCACACACACTCCAGGCAAAGCACTCTTCACAGCGGACACCCTTTCACGTGCACCTGTCGAAATGGATTCCAATTCTAAAGCTGCAGCAGATCTAATGGCTGACACAAACATCTACATCGATGAAATAATCAGAAGCCTACCTGCTAGCCCAGCGTACATCACACAACTGAAAGAACAACTAAAGACAGACAGCACATGTTCTGAAGTCATGTCATTGTGTCAGAGAGGCTGGCCAGATTACAGCCATCTCACAGGTCCAATCAAAGCATATTGGCCTTACAGAGACACTTTAACGATACATGATGAACTGCTACTGAAAGGCACCAGACTCGTGATTCCTACCACTATGCGCAACTCTGTTCTCATAGCATTACATGAGGGACATCAGGGAATGTCTAGGTGCAGAGAGAGAGCTAGAGAGACAGTGTGGTGGCCTGGTCTGAGTGGCCAAATCAACGAGCTTGTAAAAAACTGCACCACATGCATTAAGGAACGTGCCAATTCAGTGGAGCCTTTAATGCCCAGTGTGCTCCCTGAAAGACCATGGCAAAAAGTTGGAGCGGATCTTTTTACGCTTAACAACAGTAACTATGTTCTGGTGGTGGACTACTATTCCAGATTTGTGGAGATAGCAAAACTGACGCCTACGAGATCTGAAGATGTGGTAGTACACCTAAAGTCAATCTTCTCCAGACATGGCATTCCAGAGCTTTTCTACAGTGACAATGGACCTCACTTTTCTAGCCAGCTGTTCAAAGACTTTGCAGCAGCATACGGTTTCAGTCATGTAACTAGCAGTCCGAAATTTCCTAGAAGCAATGGTGAGGCTGAGCGTCACGTCCAGACGGTGAAAATACTTCTAAAGAAAGCAAAAGACCCATATCTTGCACTTTTAGCCTACAGAGCGACCCCATTGGCTAATGGATACAGCCCAGCGCAACTACTAATGGGACGGAGACTTCGTACGCCAGTTCCTCAGCTTCCCTCATTGCTCACTCCCAGCCTGCCAAATGAGGCTACAGTCATAAAGAAAGAGAGAGAGAGGAGACTAAAGGACAGTTCAGTGTTCAACAAAAGGCATCGGGTGAGAGATCTTCCTCCGCTTTCTCCTAGCCAACCTGTGTGGATCACAGACACCAAGAGTGAAGGGACTGTCATTTCACCTCATTCTACTCCCCGCTCATACATCGTGGAGAGCCCTTCAGGAGTTATCAGGAGAAATAGACATCATCTATTGCCATTACCTGAAAGCACACCAAAGGTTCAAATTCCAAGAACACCAGTCTGTCCAACTGAGGACACCAGGCTCACACCGAACTGTTCAGAGTCTGCAGTTAAGACTCCAAAGGCAGTTTCCCCGGGTCCTGTCAGAACCAGGTCAGGTAGAAGTGTCTTAAAGCCTCAAAGACTGGACTTGTGAATACAAAAGAGTTACTGTAAAGGAAAGTGTTCAATAAGTTGTAAAAAGTAAAAGAGAAAAAAAAATGTTTTCATTCATGCAGTAAATGTTCATTTCAGTCTGCATTCATCTCCTAGAAAGGGGGATGTGGAGTATTGGGTTTTATTATGAAAAGGGGTTTTTATTATGAAGCATGTTAACAGGAAGTACGGGTGTTGTATTAGATAATGAGGCAATAATAAAGGCTGTTCTGTTGCTCTACAATGGTGACTCGAATCTATGCTTAAAAGCACGACATGGACCTCCGTTAGTAACAACAATTATCGGGTGTGACGGCGCATCACATCACTAAAACCTGGAAAGTAATGTCGTTTGCTTTAACCTTAATGAAAACATTAGATCTTCACTTTGTAGAGGTATGTGCTCAACAGTTTCAAATCGTGGCACACAAGTGGAAAATTTAAGAAAAAAATTGATTTCTCGAAAAGAAAAACGTTCCATTCACTTATTTGCTAAGAGCAATGGCTAAATTGCCAAAATTGTTTAGAATTAAAATAGTTATTTGGATTTGTCAATAATTAAAAAGAAGAGACAAATGTAATATCCGCTTCTTGTCATCTATCTTTCTGTTCTGAGAACAGTAGACTACACAGAAAACGTGAATTTTTCAATCATATTTAGTATTTTGATTAATCGAAATTAATTCAAGAGACCTTGTGATTAATTAGATTAAAAAATTTAATCGTTTGACAGCCCTACTATAAATTACTATGAACATAAATTAAATAAAATATGAATAGTTATATTACACTAACCAGACCGATAAACAAACAAAGAACAGAAGTTAACAGCAGTCCAGGCGTACGTGTCTATGAAACTCTAAAACACGGCTTGACTATAAGTACATATCAACAACATAAACAAAAGCCACCACAGCAAGAACATTGGCAATATGAGATGGATTGAGAGAGCTTCTCCAACTTTAAACAGCTGTTACTGGGTTTGTAGGTTAGTAGAACCCCACAGGAGCTTTCTGAGAGGATAGCACTGCCCCCTTAATTACCTCAAGAGACTTGAACATCTATTTTGCCCAAGGGCTGCTGAAACCTGTCGCTCAACTGCAATCCAGCTTTAATCTTCCATATTGCCACCCAGAAACATAGCTGTGGGTCATTGAGGACAAACAGGTTTCTTCTTTAAAACTACATCCTTTTAAAGATTTTAAAGGTTTAAAGATGATTTGTGCGCTATTAGCAATGATCTTAGAATGGTGCTTGGGTTTTATGGATGTTGGCAGGGAATATTTGTGCAAATTTCCATATCATCCATTGCTCAGCCAAACAGGAAATCCCACGCCAAAGGTTTAACAAAAAGCACATTGTACAAGTACATTAAACAAGGACAGATGGAGAACGAGTAATCACTATCATTACATGGGATCCCCTCTGTCACTTAATAAACTGAGTAGGAACTGTCCATTTCTGAAAGGAAGGTTTAGAGGAAGACAAAATCACACATGAGATGAAGAGAGATAAGAGTGAGATAGTGGTGGAGAGAGAGTGCTAATGTGGTTAGAAAGAAAATTAACACTAACAGCTAGACAAAATATCATAAAAGACATTAAATATCCGGATCCAAAGCTGCTGCAACTGTTCTGTAATTCTATTACTGGAGGATGAATTCCCTGTTGGAAGTCTTAGGGGCAAACCAAGGCCCACGGAAAGATCGCACACTACCATAGACTCACACATACACACCAAGTTAAGACAAGAAAACTCAGAACGGATAGAATAACCTGCTCTTTCGAATTGTACATTTGACAATACTTCTCAAGTCATGGGCAGTTTTACTTAAAACTGTAATTGTGTCTGATTTGATGGGTTAGGATAATGCTCATGTGACAATCCATACGCTTTCCCCCACACATTATAGTAAGTGGGAGCCATAGCTCGAACAGACACTTCAACCAGACGGCTATTTAATAGTGGTCCGGTCTCAATAAATCACAGCTTAAAAGACCCCAGTTGATGGCCATAAGTGAGGTACAGGCTTGGGTTTTACGGCAACAGTGTTATCAGAAGTGATTTAGGATTTTCTCGATGACATCGAAGGACATTGCCAAAAAAGACAGAGGCATTGAGGGAGAACTTTCTCAAAGGCTGGGCAGACAAGAATGATGGCACCTGTACGTTAGAGGCAGCGTGTGGGAACATCTGTTCAAGGGCCATGGATCCGTGAAAACGGATTTAATTATTAGTGAACGAGTGTTGCTTCTGGACCGGTCTCTTTCTTTTAACCTAAGAGGGAAGGTGATTACTTGACTGCAACCTCGAATTGATAAAAGACTGAAAATAAAGGTAAAATATTGAAATAAACAGTTAGAGGTGGTGAAGACTGTCGTCTGGCTATGACTGAGGGACCTTGGACCTATCATGAATGGTGTTGGTTTGTAA
Organism: Triplophysa tibetana; assembly: GCA_008369825.1. Taxonomy (NCBI): domain Eukaryota; kingdom Metazoa; phylum Chordata; class Actinopteri; order Cypriniformes; family Nemacheilidae; genus Triplophysa; species Triplophysa tibetana. The sequence continues at coordinate 6,374,549 of CM017900.1, forward strand.
ATAGGTAAAATGGCACATTAATTCATTACTCCTAATTGATAAGCTTTATTACAGTTATTTTTATTCTTTATAAAATGTTATTGTAACACGTTTCATTAGTAGGGAAGGAAGGAGTCGGGAACCGGAAGACATTTTAAAATATTTAATAAAGTAATATAACAGTCGGCGGCCCCTCACGGACGACCGCCGGCTGACAAACAAACCGAAACATAACAGCCGGCGGCCCCTCACGGACGACCGCCGGCGAACAACAACACAGTAAAACATAAATACATATACAAACATGTTCGGGCCCGGTCCTCTCTCTTCGACGGTCCGGTCCCCATTGTTTCTTTATATGCTACCAATCTCCCACGTGATGCGAGGCCCGTGCGCGCACAACTGGCGCTAATTAACAATTACTCATCGGCCTCGAACAACGGTCTCGCCCCGCTTACTCCACTACAGTTATATACCTCTGAATGTATAAACTGGGGAATGACCATTTTCAAAGACAATGTTTCAATTTGTTGTCCATGCAATGTGTTTGACCCAGCAAACATGTTACAGTTAATTGGCTAAAACCTTTATTTGCTAGTCGATTAGAGTCAGTTGGTCCTAAAATATTTCTAAAGTTTATCAAATTAATGATAATAATAATTTTATAAAAAATAATAAGAAACAAATATATCAAATTTCTATAAAATTTTATATATTATTTATATTTTACTTTATATTTAATTTAACATAAATATCAATAAATCATTTAAATTTAAAATATTGCATTAGATTCATTATAAAATGAATACAATATTATAATATAACATATGTAAAATATAATTAATCTTTAAACAGTGCAGTAGCAGCCTGCTGCCTTTTCACTAAGGTTGTGTTTACACAACACCATTTTACACAAAACCTTTTGTATTCATTACAAAGTGCTATCATTATGCTAAACCCTGTATTACAACGGGTCTCCTCAAGATCGATTGGTAGCCTCGTTTTTTAGGCACTATTGGTTTGCCGGTTTAAATACAAATCAATTATGGAAGTAATTTAGGCATAATGCTATCATTTCAAATTACACGTCCATTGGTTCTTCCAACAAGTATTATACCTGACTACATAATGTGTTTTGAGATGCAAAATTTTCTCACAATTTGAATAAAATGCACATACTCTATGTGCAAGACTCTGATTGTCTTGCCTCGTCATCAAGTATTTTGAAATGATACTCTAAAGCACAAACTGATTCAGATTCCTATATAAGCATCTGAAATATACGTTGAGGCTGTAACGTATTCTGCCTCTCAGTCAGTAAATCACAGCAGAGATGCCAAGGATTATCCTCTTCCACTCTGGAGCTGAAAACGCACCTTTCACTGCTTCTAACAACTGTGAATTAAGCTCCACTTTCCTCCAGCTTTTAAAGGCTGAGTTACTTCCAGCCGTCAGTTGTCATAGCGCAAAAGGCTGTAAAAACCCCTGAAATACACATAGGGAAAATATTTTGTTACTGAACAGTCAAACTCATTTACCAGACAGACTGGAAGCCCAGGCGATGGCTGCAAGTGCATGCTGAGTGATTTAATTATACTGTCAGATTGTGTTGGGCCATGAGGATATGTTTATAGATGCTCCCATCCGAAAGTGGTTTGAAGGCATAAAACAGAAGAGAACGCATGATGTTCATAGTGTTGTTTTCTTCCTGTGCTGATTAGAGAGGGCTCTCCAGCGGTCAGATCGGACCCCAGACTGGATGATGATTAAACTGTCAGTGGTGATTTATGGACAACGTTATTACAGCGTTTTAAAGGCGTTTTTTAGCGATTTGTCAGTTTTCTTGCCCTTAGAATTCAATCATTTTCCTGCGCTGGCCTCAAGGGTTGGACTTAGCGCACTACTGAGCACGCAGGAGCCACCTGCGCACATACTGATACACATTCTGGCACACATTACGTGCACTGACATACACAAAAGCTCATGGTGTAACAGATCCATTCAAGCTTCCATCGACACAGATGTGCGTGAATTAGCATAACTTAATTACAAAAAACAGCCAACTTATTACAACTGCGTAGATTTCCAAACACTTCGGGCTAGTTTATGATGGTTAGTTTGGATCTATCTGGCAAACCAGCACAGCCATGACTTAACAATCACAAAATGTAGCCAACATTTTCTAACTGATCAAGCCAGTTAAAGGTATAATTCACCTGCAAATAAAATAATTCTGCCATGATTTGTTGACCACACATTAATGTCATCAAAAGTCATGCGTTCTGTCAACTATACTGTCATGTTTCAATTTATAATGTGAGATTTGAGAATGCAGATGAAAGGAATTATTTTGACAATTTATGAATGAATTCAATTTAAATATCTCACACAGTTCAAAATATCAAGAATGCAAATTTGACCTCTTTATATAGTATCTGTCACGGTGCACAAAGGGACTCAAATGCAGGTAAGGTAACACACAGTTTATTGACAGGATTGCTGAAAGAACAAAGGATAGGCAGGGTACTCCTGGTCAAATACACAAAACACTGCTGGCAGAGAAAACCAAAAATCCACCAAAAATCCGGAAAAGGTAAACGGGAACAAAAGTGAACCGAATGGGGAAAAGTAAATCCAATCCGGCTCACAGGTTACCACGTTCATACGGACAAATATGTAAGAGTAAGGTACAAAGCACAGCAAGAGTAAAACAACGTCCCAAAATAATTACATCGCCACAATGAGAGCTGGCACAGCCAAGCTCAAATAGAACGAAAAGGCGATTAGAAACAGGTGAGCGTAATGAACAAGGGAAACAACCAACGAGGGATAATTACAAACGGGAGGTGAGCGACAGGTGACAGAGATACAACATTAGTGGAAGACTAACGGAGAAACAAGGGGGCAGAGCTACACTGAAGACAGGAGGACACGCAGCAAACTATCAAAACATACCGCCACTTGTCTTCACATAAAACAAAACATACACACGAGACATGGTTCTGTCCTGACTTTGTCCAGAGAGTTAGGGAATTGAAAAACCAGGAAGGACAAGGTCCTGACAGTATCGTCATTTAGAGTTTTGGAGTGTGACAGCTCCTTTCTCCATCCGCTTTCGTTGTAAAATGACAATCTGCATTATTTCTCTTTTTATGTTCAAATCAATTTAAAATCTGCATTGTCGCAAAGCAGCTTTACATTAAATACATATTAATACAGAACGAAGTGATAAATGAAAAAGAATATGAATGAAAACATGGTATTATTGCAAATTTTCCAATATAAATATGAAGATTATGACATATATATCAGATATGAATACCTGATACGGAAAGAGTGTGATTCAGATTTTAAGAAATGGGGTAGAGTAAGTCATTTTTAATTTTAAAAAGTCCAATTATTGGTTGAACAATACCTTTAAGAGACCAGATAGGGTTAAACCAGGACAGCAGTCACCTAGACACCAGCCTACACATCCTAAACAGGTGACCAACAGGAACAAAAATGAATTCTTGTTTCTTTGCCGTAAGTCCTTTAAAAAAGAAATGACACTCATCGGCATCCCTGCGATGCTCAATCAATACCCACGATCATTCCTCTGTCACTACAACACAATCTGCCTTCCACATCACACTCCCCTTTCACCGGAATCGCAAACCATAAGCCGAGTCTAAGAGCAAACGACCCTCAGCAACCACACAAGTCTATCTAGACAGCCATCTCCAATTGTAATCACAGCTCCGCTCAATCACAGAATTTCACACTGCAAACTCTGGCAGATGCGCCCGCCACGGCTCTGCTGGCCTCGTCCAGATTACCGCTGACAGATCGCCGATGCCAAAGCTTTTTTTAATATTAATCAAACAGCTGGTAAATTACAGGTCCTCCGACCGGATGACAGTTTCAGCTGAAATTATAGCCGCACGGTGACATCATAGAGCGCTATAGGTGATGACGCCTGCGGCAAGGCCTTCATCTGAACAGATGGATGAGGCGCAACATCATGGACTCTCTCGACATGAAGAGATGCATGTGGTGAAAGAGAAATGCCAATGCAAGGAGGGATGGCAAAAAAGGATGATTATAGAAGCAAGAATGAACGAGAAATCGTCATGTGAAAGATATCTCAACTATTTCTCTGATATAAAAATGATAAAATAAAATGTTAAAAAATGTTTCTTTTGTGTTCTGTAAAAAAAGAAAGTCATTAAGGTTTGAAAAACTAGAGGGAGTAAATAATTTTTATTTGTAGTTATTGTCTATATGAACAAAAACATATTGTAACAATGTCAAGAAATAGGAAGACATTGAACCAACGTTGAACCAACTTTTTAATATAATAAACAAACCACAAAACAAAAGTAAAAGGCCACACAAACATAATAAAACATATAAAATTCAGTCCTGGTCCTCTCTCGTCATACACTCCTGTCGCTCATCCTCTGATGATTCCGATCTCCTCCGTGAGGGATGCGAGATCGGTACAACGCGCAGCTGACACTCATTATCATTCGCGTCCTCGGCCTCGCGTTATGTCCTCACGGCTCACGTTCTGCCTTGCTCGCTACACATATAAAAATAAATCACTGTGAAACGATACATTCCAACAGTATTGGAGCAGTCCCTGCAAACAGCTGACTCACGCGTTAATCATGTTATTTCTTAAAGAAAAAATAATGAATAAATATGAAAAAGTGCTTTTAATGACAAAAACACATTCAGAACTAGGAGACTGGTTTAAAATGTCTCCGAATAGCCAAGAGGAAAAGAGAAAGGGCTTGTGTACAAGAGACATTACAGAACGGACCTCGAGAACTAGATCTGACCCAGCCACAAATACGAATAAAAAAAGCTGACATGAACTGACACACTTTCTAGAAAGCAAAAAGAGAAAAGAACGAATGAGGGAGAGATGGGAACATAGAGAAAGACAGAAAGGTACACACAGAAGACATCCTTCTGTGTTTGTAATTACGCAGCTCTGTCAGAGGCGGCCGCATCGCGAGCAAAGGTGGCAGCAAGGAGGTGGAGAGAGGGCGCGCTCTCAAACTGAGATGCCATCTGGGCCTGCGCTCTCCTCAGAATGATAGTACTGCCCGGCCCTCCGAACTACTTCCGCATACACATAAAGATACACATGCCAGTGCTCAGATGGAAAGAGAACACATGCCCGCTGGTGTGGATGAGACACAAACAACAAAACAAGTCAAGATTCCTCCAGAGAATGAGGCTGTTGAGCTCGACGGCTGAGATAAGACATGGGAGACATGTTAGAAACCGAAGCCCTGGATATTGGTGTCTTAGTAACTGTTTGCAACGGCCAATCAGAGCAGTCTTTTTTGTTACTTTTTGCATTTCCTTGCAATAAAATTAAGTATGGTCGTTTTATCCTGAGTATAAGACCCCAGATATTTCACAGATAGATCTCAGATGAGATCTCAACAATCACAAGACTGCTCTCAGGTTTATCAAGATACCAAACTAGATGAAAATTAATTCAAATAGTTTGATGTGAGAAAAGCACTTTATAAATCAAATGTTTTATTAGTATTATTTTTACTTTGTCAACCAATGTTAGTTTTTTTCCAGGTTTATTTTTTCTAAGGAATTTTAAAGGAACATTTCTTTGTTTTGATGAACACAGAGAAAGATATTTGGAAGAATGCTTATAACGAGACAGATTTTGCCCCACATTGACTCCCATAGTGGGAAAAATTACTTTATAATTTTGTGTTCTGTTGAAAACAAAAGAAGACATTTTGAAGAATGTAGGACAGCATCCAGCTATGGTATTCAATGGTTATAAGCATTCTCCAAAATATCTTGCTCTGTGTTCATCACAACAAATACATTTATACAGATTTGGAACAACTCGAAGGTGAGTAAATGATGACAGAATTTTCATTTTTGGGTGAAACAGTGACAAAGCTAATAAAAACTAAACAGACCAACCTTTCACCATAAAAAAGCCCCCATCTTTAAGTTTTTCTTCAGAAATTAAGCAAATGACTGCACTTGGAATGAAAGGATACGTATATACCACCACTGACGTCAGAATTATGAATATATGAGACCTTCACAGATCTTTCCAAGAATCCTGTTATGGTGCCGTAAATAAACAGTGAGTCAGCGAGTCACCGCTCGACTCAGCTGGAGTACTGCTACCTCAGTCCCACGCGAGAACGCATTCCGGCGAATACAAATTGTAGCTAATCGAGGTTAACCAGCACGTCTGGCGTCAGCAGAGAGCTTGCGAGCTTCAATGTCATAACCTCTGTATTGTAATAAAGTACAACAGGCACACTCCATTAAATTGCCAGCGCTTTAAAAAGGACGGTTGACAAGTGATGTAAAGCGTGCCCTCTTTGGCGGTTAAGTGCGTGTGAGACTGGAAATGCACTGACGCAACCCATTGTGTCCTCTTGCGCCGCTGCATCAAAGAACTGCGACAGCGGCCACCTGTGCCCGGGTTGAAAAAATCCCCCAGAATGCAACAGTACAAACAGGGGATGCTTCAGTGGCAGGATGAAAGAACGGAGGGGGCTACGTTTCCCGCATCACCAACTCTGGCACAGGCCCACTTCAATTAGCTCAGTGTGCTGTAGAGGGGAGCAGACACTGAAGCTTCTGGAAGCACACACTTACTGAAATAAAACACTCACACACAAGCGTTAATTCTCATACAAAGGCAAACCTTTTTAAATGTCATGCTAAAGTAAGTATTTCACATAATGGATCTGCATGTTTGTATATTTCCGAGCCCTTGCTCCCTTGTGTAAATGCCCTTGTGTGTTAAAAAGCCTAGATCTGTCCGCTCACTCCGTTGTATGTAATGATTTCTGACCTATTTAAAAGTGCAAGGCAGCACCTTCCTTTTTAGAAAGGTACCGGTGCCATTTAAATAAACGTGTGGGGAAAGGGCTTTATCCCATAAGCCAGGAAAGGCAGCCTAAGGCCTCAGGGCAACTCCGGTGTGTATGTGAGCGTGCTGTTTAGGCACATTTATAAAAGAGAGCATTTGTGTCTGTGTGTGTCGCCTCAGGAGGTGCTGACACAGAGGAAATTATGGTTCTTAGCAGCCAGTAGTACTGAGCTAATATGCAGCAGGAGCAAGGTTCCTCTTGGCTCCGTACTGGGGCCAGCATATGGTTTACTCTGTCACACAAATGCACATGGAACATGCCTTTCTGATCTCTTTTGGAACAACCGAACCTTAAATACCTGCAGTGAAGGCCCCCTGAACAGCTAACCAAGGCCTTCAATAACACTCTACATTAAACAACTAACTATGTCTCTCAACGGTACCTCAGAACTATACTCACAATCATACAATGGAAGTAAATGGAGATCAATGGTTGTTATGCTCTAGTGTGTATTTGAACATTTACAGTATGAACTGCACCCAAACACTTCACTGTAAGTGCTTCACTTAAAAACTTTTGCATAGTGTATACTAAAAATACGTAGTATAAGCATCTCAGCATAGCTGTAAACAATGCAGGTGACATTGGTTATCCATTAGGTAATGGACAAGATTCTCCATACAGCACATGCTATAGGCATCAGCTGACAGTACACACAGTCTCAGCGTTGTTTAGATATCAGTCGGCTAATGAAGGGAAACATAGGACCGTGCAAATGACCCTCTCTGCTCCAGGCTCTCTGATTGGCTGCTGCCAAATTGTGTTGCGTTGTCACGGGACGAGACGGTAAAAGAAGTCAAAAGGTTAATTTGACAGAATGAAAGCCACGTGCATCACATGCTCTCGGGAAGGAAGGTCACATTTATGCGGCAAACATGACTTCTTAGCTCCGATCTCTTGCCCTTTCTTCCAAAAGAAGCAGATCCCTCATTCACAGAGAGTTTTTGGTGTAAAGCAAATACTTATAGTCCTCCGATGGTGAGCGATGACATACGTAGAACTGTAAAACCTTAAATCTACAGTATTCATGAGCATGCCCGGATCGAACAAATCAAAGGCAGTTACTGCTTTAGTCTGATGGAGCTATTAACGGGGAAATCTTTGGCTGGTAACTGACATTATATAAAAACCTGCGAGATCCATTAGCCTTTAACAAAGGATTAAAATGCAGGTTTGGTGTGTAAAGGGTGTGAGATAAATCAGGCTAAGTAGGTAAGGGAATCGATCATTTCTCAGATGGCTGGGATTGCTCTTTATCTATATTAAACAGAGGAGTCTTATGGATGGCACTTTAGATGGTCCCCGCGTGTCCTTTAAAAGGCATCTGCTTGGGCCGTGGTCCAGAGAATTTGAAAATCATTCAGAAGAGGCTAGATTCAATTAAGCGTCTCTCCCGCACCTTGAACCTTGGGCTGCTGACGAAAGGTAAACACATCAATCTCCGTTTGGTACCTGAGCCGTAGCTACAATCCTCAAATCTGACCAAGCGTTACCTTTGAATTTAGAGCAGACTGAAAAAACGCACAACGACAAAGATCCAGCGGGGATCCAAACAAGACCAACACGCTGACATGCTGCTCTGGTGCGAAAGAGATAAACTGAAATCTATTAACAAATAAGCTCGGTTCTGCTCAGGCCATCGGTTGTTTAGCACAATATTAACCACTGATGTACTGAAAATGGATGCCAATGTCAGACTACAGAGAGCAGCTGCAGACTGACTGACCATCCCAGCTCCATCTAAGGCAATTCCACCACCAGCCAAGAGAAATATGACCATCGGACCATCCCAGCTCAGACCAATACACCCCCAACCAAGAGCAAAGACGGACTATTTGTCTTATTAATGCTGAAGTTACAATATTTGGTATTAAATGCTAAACTTAAATCACATGTCAGCAGTTTGAGTGCAGCTATGACACGTCAGAGGGGATCTGGCCCTCCCAGTTGAGCCTGGTTTCTCCCGAGGTTTTTTTCTCCATTAATCAATCATTGGAGTTTGGGTTCCTCGCCATAGCAGGGCAGTGTTGGCCTGCTCATCGGGAGACTGCATTTATTTATTTATTTAGAAATTATATATTATTTATTAGATCGATCTAACTCGTTGTATAAATACAATGCACTGTGCTGTGTTTTACCTTTTCTGTTTTCCTGTTTGCCCTGTAAAGCTGTTTTGAAACAATACACATTGTGAAAAGCGCTATATAAGTAAACTTGAATTGAATTGAGAGCAGGGTGGCTGATGCTTGATGTAATGCACATTTACACACTTCTGTTAAAGGGATAGTCCAGCCCCGAATAAAGATATAAAATTAATTTACTCGCCCTCATGTTATTGCAATCCAGTATTACTTAACCAAACAACGGAGGTCCCCTTGACCTTCATGTTATGGACACCAAACCACATTTCACAAAAACTTATTTCGTGTTCCACAGAAGAAAGAAAGATGAGCAACATGAGTGTAAATTAAAAACTACAGAATTTTATTTTGGGTGGAATTGCCAAACAAAGCAAAAATAAAGAATATTACTAGTCAAAATTTTAGACTAATAATAAAACAACAAAACTCTGAATTAACTATTTCACGTAGCCACCATTTGACCAAACTACATCTCAACTTTACTTCACAAAGTGAAGTCTTCAAATAGCATACAATGAGCTATATATGTTCTCACAAAAAAGCATACACAAAGATGTAAGAGATAATGAGAAACATAAAATCTGTCAGGTGTGTCTGAACGTTCGTCTAGCAGAGATTCCGCTGCTAATACAAACAACTTTGTAAACAACAAAGCAATTTCTAATAATGACGAATTCTGAATTTAAAAGGAAGTAAAAGTAAAACAAACCCAAACAAATTGCTTTTTGATTAACATGTTACATCTCAGGCACGCTCACTGTTACCTCGCTGGAATATGAATTATTTCGGGTTATAGGATTTTTGCTCTCGGAGGCAACAGACAAGGATAAGAAACGACGGGAGAGCAAAATCTATTGACATAAACGAGCTCAGATGTTGCCTTTTCATTCGGCCTCTTTGAAATCAATACGACTCTGTCGGCGTAGGTAGATTCTATTCACATTCTCCTCTCACCCACTCTCCTGGCGAGCCTGTGGCGGCTGGAGACTTAGTCAGCAGTCTGTGAGAAACAGTTTCAATTACACAGAGTGCTTTTAAAATGAGGGATGTGAATGCATTATAAAGCGCAACACTGATGTATTCACTAATAATGACGGCATCGCAGGAAGCCGCCTGTAATAATCTCCCGTGATATATAGTGTAACTGATAGATGAGGAAAGGGAGTGGGGCGGGCCATGTCATGTGATTGATTTCTCCTTCGAACGGCGCTCTTAAGAGGGGAGGACAAGGACGCGCGACCCCGTGACCCCTCTTATTGGTAAGTCTGAAGTGCTGTCACATGACGGTCTGTGAGCATGTGTTCTTCACCTCTGCTCTAATGACTTCTCTTATCTTGTGATAGCCAGTGCTAATGTTGAGGAGATATAAAGTGAGACTGCCAATCTAAACTAGATTGACCTGTGCTCTGAGGGTTTTAGTAACCTAATAAATCAATAGCATATATTACACACCCTATTTATGATGCATCTCGAAATATAACTCTGTGCTTTAACAGAAGGAGCTAATCTTAGCATTGCTCCACAGTATGTTGGGACACAATGGGTCACAGAATGTGAGATGAAGTGAAACTGCACAGAAATCTGTCTGCAACTGTTGCAGACTCACAACCTAGTAAACAAAAAGTAAAAATAGTCACATTGTGGACACAATAAAAACAGCTTAAAGTCTCCCGATAAAAACCAAGAGGACAAGAAGGTGTCACAGAAAGAAACACAATGACGATAAAACTTTTAAGGTATAGTTAAAAAAAGTAAAACTTTAAAGAGACAGTTCACCCCAAAACCTGCATGACTTATGTCCCTTTTATACGGGAGGTCAGTGTAGTTTGGTTACCAACATTCTTCAAAATATCTTCTTTTGTGTTCTGCAACAGAAAGAAAGTCATACAATTTTGGAATGACAAGAGGATGAGCAAAGGATGAAATGCTTTTCATTTATGGCTGAACTGTCCCTTTAAATTCTTTAACATCTGATACTGAATGCTCTACAAAGGCCACAAGTAAGCAACTCGCACTTCAAATCTGCGATATTCTGTGGGATTCTTTTGACCTTGGGTAATCTCAAGTTTCATTAACAGCGTTAAAAAAAAAGAACTTCGGAAAAACTTCATGAAGCATTATGCAAGAAATGTGTTGTATTTAAAATGGTAACGCTGTGTCCTGCAGTATTCTTGTTTGATTCACCTGTGTGTCTGTCAGTCTGAAGGTTTTAATGAGTACACAGCTCATTTCCTCTTCCTTTAAAACTGCAAAGTGAGAGGAATTGTAAGAATCTCAGAAAGGACAGCTGCTCTACAGCAAAAGACAGAGTCACGAAGAAGTTCATTCTGCGTAAATTGACTTTGACCCCACTAACACAACTCAGGATTAATTAATTGCTCCAATTAGGTGATGAATGCACCACTTAGACTAATTGTCAGAGGAGCACGAGCCTCTGCGGTCCTCACGGGAACTTTAAGGAGCTTCCGAGAAAGATGTTTTCTTGAAGGTAAACTGTTTTTTGAAAGCAAAGTCATTGAAATCTGTCCTCTGGGTGTGATTTCCAGCAAACGTCAGATTTGTTTTCTGATGTATGTGAGTAATGACCCCCGTTAGAGCTCTTGTCCTGTTTGGGAAGTGAAAAACTTTATGTGAGAGCTCTGTTTTCCTGGTTCTATCAATGGGGCTGCTAAATTAGATTCTTAAGAATTATTCTTATACAATACATTTGAGCAATTCATGCATATTTTTACTGGTTACTCTGGAAAAACAAATTAGTAGAAGTGAAAAACTATTTCTGAAACCACACACTGCATTTACATTATTCATTTTTTATATATCTCTGAAGAAATAGCAGAAATATAAACACAATATGGTTTGAAAGTAATATTTTGCTACTTCATTCAATCAATTATCTTCCAAAAGCATTTATTGTACCTTGAAAACACACATACTGGTGAAGCCCAAGACATCCCATAGAAGAAGCAAATGACAAAAGCCCACCCCAAAACAAAACTGTCAGTGGGGTAAAAATAATCATACAAACACACCCAGATATACGAATTAGCCACCAACTTCCTAAAGCATAAAATAGTTAAATTGCATGAGATTGTGTTGGATGATTATTTTATGAAATGTCAGTGTATGAGCTGTGGGCGGTCGGGTGGTCCATCTTAAATGTAATTAAAAATGCCTGTACAATGTTAAAAAAATATTTCTTAGCCGGACAATGGGCAATCATCTTGAGACCTTTTCCAACTCCATAAAGAACAATTGGGTGTACAAACTATCAATGGCCACCGAGTATTACAGTGCCTTACAGGCCCACATACATCTCTGTTTCTATTACCAGCTCTATTTAAACAGTAGCTAACTCTATTCTCTATGGATGCCAGAAGCACAACTTTGCCTTATGGGCCTTGTACTAATGGTGGCGCCTGCTCTCCTGATTAAATTCATCACCTTTATTACAGTGGGGAGTGCATGGCCTAGCATGGCTGACTGCTCCTGTTAGCCATTGAGAGCATTCATCTGCACTAACGGGGTCGGGGGTTTACGCTCGGTCTGTGCATCAGCCCGCAAGCATCACGGCTGCTTCACGCAAATGCATCGCTCACAGGTGACATGCCAGGGCCAGTCGCCCGTCTCATATCTAAAGGCCACGCTATACCCTTCAGAGTGAGAAGCAATGTCTCTCTGCAACACTGAATGTGGCAAGTGCCTTAAAATAATGTGCATCAAAAACAGATTTTGTTTGCTCGTGCTATGTTAAGAGGAATTTGTGGGGTTCTAGACTTACAGTAAAGCTAAGGTTATGTGATATGTAGGGTATACTTCACAAAGAAGAACCTTTTATGTCTAAATGTTCCATAAAAAACCTTTAACATCTGAAGAACCTTTCTGTTTCACAAAAACCTTTTCTTAAGATTATAAAAAGGTAAAAAAGAGATGGTTCTTTAAGGAACCTTTGACTGAATGCTTCTTTGTGGAAGCAAAAACGGTTCTTCTATGCCATCGCCATGAAGGACCTTTTAAGTACCTTTATTTTTAAGAGTGTAAAAGGTTTCGAATGATAAAAATTCTATATGGTTGGGTTACAGTAGTTTTCCTGTAATTTTAACCACAGACTTTAAATAAGGGACATTAATTCTATAAAAAAGGTGCTGTTCACATTTAACGTTTCCAAAAACACCTTAAATAATGGTAAACCTATTTAGCCTTTTATCCATGATGGAAGGCACTAATGATACTCTACTCTAAAATTTTCCTTGTGGGGTGTTTTAATGCTTACCAAAAATTATTACGCGATTATTGTTTTCCAAGCCCAGTCTTTGATATTAATTTCAAGATAAACCATTTTTTCCACCCATAATATATTTATTTATTTTCAGTTAACTTCTCACATCAAAATCTATCATATGTAATTTAGAAAATGACACCAAATGCGAAAATTTGTAAATCATAACAATAAATTCTGAAATAAAGTCTTATTTAGGGTGTCCACTACACCAGCAAACTTTAACTTGAGTAAAAAAAACATATAAATGATTTAATTTATTATACAGTAGAAGTAAATAGAGATGGGGAGTTGTGGTGGCTGCATTTGGTGGATTGATGGGATTAGATCCGTCCGAACCGGCTCCACAAAATCCTAAAAATCATTATCTTTAAAATGATTTGCCATTCTACCAAACGCTTTCTCATTCAAAGTTCCTCACTTAATACAGGTTGGATGGGTCAGTGTCTTTCTCAAGGGTGTAATAACACACCCAGATATCCTTCAATTTATACTGTAGCATTTTACCAATACACGTGAATATATGGTGAAACTTTTGTATAATATGACCAGGTCAGATCTTACCATCATCTCAAATGTTGGACAAAATATTCTATAGTATTGGGCAAAAAAGCAATAGCTCTGCATAAGTGCACACTGGACGCCTGTTATACAAAGTGATGACAAAATTCAAACGGCGAAATATCCTTTTATTGAAGTAAAAAAATGATTACTGTAGAAATAGTGATCTCAAAACGACTTAAATTGCCTAAATTCAGAAGTGTTCCCAAGCTACGGCTTGTATCCGATTATGTTATATTACAAACAAGACTGTAAAATGAATGCATATTATGAGATGGATCCAGGCCGACACAAGCACACACGCTCATCCAAACAGAGCCAGATTTGTTGGATATTACAACACCCCATGGGGAATATCATGCATGCAATCTCAAATGGCTCCTGAGCATTCCTGATATATTACTTGCCTCTGTTATTGATGATGCCACATATTTGAACACTTTACATTTTTTTTTTATTTCCATTCTCACAAAGCACACTCAGAGTTTCACGTTTGATCAACGTAGTGGCCCGGCACGAGCTGTAGACCATTTAAGCTCTCCTCGTCCTATCAGGACAGGATAGAGCTGAGCCTGGCAAAAGCCAGTGATTTAACATTGCTTTTATTGATGGCTTCAAATAGTCGCACAGCAGAATATAAATGATGCACCACCCAGCTTCTTAACACTGCCTATGAGTTGAACACACAAAAGCAACCCAATGGAGAGATTCTGCATTTTTTATGCATTTGCGAGAGTCACAACCCTATGCAGTTGCACTCTTACCATGCACATCTAAACAGGGCTCAGTTCTGTAATGACCCGATAGTGGAAGTGAAACCCATAGCTCAGTTCACTCTAATGAACACAAAACTATCTCTGTCATACCTCTGTCGTCTCACAGTGTCAACAATTTGGATATACGTACACTTACACAAACTGTGACAAACCCGTAAACGCAGGTGGGTGGAAACTCAACTAAACTGCCGCTTTACTCAAATAGATTCCTTTTAAAGGGATGATGCATCTCGATGCCAGGTTCTCACCACTTCTCTGTAAAAAGCTGTGAAAACTCTTACCTACGTGAGTCATGAAATGCGAAATATTTTTGATATTGGTATGTGAAATCCTTCACATACCCCTTATAACGCGACTAATGTCGCAGGTGACCATCACTGATTTAATTTGGAGACGAAAAGCCTTAAATGTGAATGACAAGTTTAAACAAGAGAGCTACTGTGAAACAGGCAAATGAATAACTGCTGCAGTTTCCAAAGCGCAGAATGCGAACCCAGGCCACAGGCCCACCCCAGGAGTCTATAAAGATTTCCTGAAAGTAAGCATAACAGGGTAGTGTGTAAAGAGATGCTTTTTGATGTTTTCATGATGCTATCTAAACTAACAGCTGATTAGAGTGCATTTTATAGAATACTTATTAGACGACTACAAATTTACAGTAGAAAACATTTTAAAGGGACATCGCAGAGGAGGTATTGCATCATCACTTAGCTGTGATTTGTGAATAGGACGTGCTGGTTTTTAACCGCAGGTCCCAGGGAACTGCATTCCTTTAGAAACATGATCCGTTGGGCGCAGATGATTCACCAACAGTTATGTACATGTGACTGCGTGTGTCACCAGTTAGAAACCTACCAATCTGCTTACATTGCACAAGGGACAGTGGCAACGCTCACGAATATGTCACAAATATAATGGCTGTAATGAGTACGAAATGAAGAGTAATGAGCCGGTAATGTACAGTAATGTGAGTAATGATGGAGCTCTACAAATGTAATTTAAAGCGGTAGGTTTGCTCAGGAGACTATAAAATATAACTTGTGAACCACGATCTTAATTTACATATTTGTGCATGTTTTACAGATTGTCTTAAAGCAGTTGCATTTTTAAAGCAAATGAATTGAAAGTGAGATTGCTTTAGTAACAAACAAAAAAAAGAATTTATGAAAATCTTCCAGGTTTTTTAATTGAAGTAAAATAAGTCCTGTAGTCTGTAGGCAGGGGTCAAACTTCAAAGACAGCTCAACATCTAAACCTGACCAACATTGTCAAAAAACATTCTTTATTTGTAACAAAGGCTACAATTTTTTTTAAATACTGTCTAAATTATATAAACCCCTTGAAAAACTTGCAGTAGGTTTCCATGAGGATTTATAATTACCACAAAATTCTGACCCTTTAACCACAACTTACCTTACAGATGATCTGGATGCCTCTTAATGACCACAACATAACTTTGAACTACACACAATAGTATAAACTGACTCGGACATATCTCGAATATACTTTAAAACTTTACCCAAAACACTGTGCTATACATTGTTGGGTATTTTATTGAGTTTGTTTCTCTTTCTCACAACCGTTGTGTTGTTTTTAGCATTTTTGCTGGTCAGTCATCAGGCGCTTTAGTTTAAACAGAGATCTCGCGCAGAATACAAAATTTACGGTCCAGTCTCAGCGTCCAGAAGAGACTTGCAGGTTTAACAGTAAGTTTCTCTCGTTTAATTTGATATATTTAGCTTAATTACATACATTTTACTAAAATATTTGATCAAATGATCATCCAATACTATGACAACTTTGTTCTGAATAAACTCTTGATGAAAATCTTTTATTTACTTACTGTAACGTTACTTGTAAATATCTCGACTGGATTTAGACTTAAGATTCTTCTAGGCTTATTTACCACAACGCAAATCTTTAGACAACTTCTGTCTTTCAGCGTTGAGCATTTAGACTTTGCATAATACGACTACATCAACTAGCAAAACGCTACTAAAGTGACAGCAAACTGAATAAAATAATTTCTCATGCCACAGGTAGCCTCTCGATTCCTTTCAACCGAAAGTGGGCGACTGCAAAATCTAAATTTACGCAGCGATTGAAACCAGAATGAATGATGACAGAATTAAACCTTCCCGGTGTCTTTGACAACGTCGTCTGTCAGAGATCTAATTAGTACGCGGACGACTCGAGCGTCGTTCCCATCGTAGTTTATCAGATCCCGGTCTTTGACGGACACACGTCAGTCCATATGCATTACCTTCGTCCAGAAGCCGCTCGAGGTGGTTGAAGATCCCGCAGAAGTTGGGCAGACTGCTCATCAGTTTCTTATCGTTCATCAACTGCATCAGATAATCTGGGGTCGGCTTCGGCTTCTCTTTCGTTTCCATTTCCCCCACCATATTCCACAAGAATCACCACCGAGGCCCCGAAGCAGACAGAAAAGTCCCAAATAAATAGGCTGAACTATAAATAATAAATAGGGTATAAAAGCGCAACCGAAAGAGGCAAGTGTTTATAGCTCGTGCGGGGAAAGGCTCGCGTCTCCTGTCTTTACGCACCGTGCGCTGCTGCAATACTGCGATTCGGGGGATGACAGTTGTTTAAGGGAAGCTGATGATATAAAATCAAATGAACAAAAATTAAACGCGAACGGGTGGAAGGGGAAGCCAGGTCTCTTTTCAGGAAACAAGAACAATTTGCCCGGTAAATTCCACAAGTTTCTCGTAACCATAAGACGACTCCCGCGTACCCGGCGCCCCTCTTGATATGTGTTTAGCGAGAGATTTGTCCTTAACTTCCTCCTGAGGCGTTGAAAATGTCCCTTTCCCCCGAGCTCTACAAAGCTTCCTGTGTCTTGTCTGTGGGTGCGTGCGTGCGTGTGTGTGGTGCGCTGGAAACGTCTGTCCCTCCCGTCTCTCACGCGCAATGAAGGCGCTTTCTCAATGGGATTGGCATTCGGTCCTCCGTTACCAACCAGCTCTGCCTGCGCTCACGCTCGTCACATGATCATACTGAGTCCCAGCAGCCCAAAATCAGACGGTGGGAGGAGAGAAAGAGAGTAAGAGAGAGAGACGGGACATTTGGAAAACAATTAGCCCATTTGCAGAACAGAATCTGAAGCATTGTGTGGATGTGCAACTGGCATATTGTGGGTATGTCTTCAAAGAACCCATTCTATTAGAGTTGCGAGGCATGGAAATGACATGTAAACATCAACCTCTTATCACCATTTCTGTCATTGTTTAGCATGCAGATGGCACATAAAAATAAGTTGTTCTTGACCAAAATAAAATGTAGTCATTTTGTACTCTACCTCATTCTGACCCCATCTACATTAATGGGAAAGGTCACCCAAAAAAAATTCTTAATTCTTTCATAATTTCAAATAATTCTTTCATAATTTATTCATCATTTCATGTCATCTAAACCCGTATGACTTTTGAGGAACACAAAGATATTTTGATGAATGTTTGTAACCAAATAACAAATACATTGAACTCCATTCCATTTGGGAAACATCACAGCAGACATTTCTCAATACAAAAAAAAAGGTTTGGAATGGCATGAGGGTAAATGAAAATGATGAAAGAATTTTCATTTTGGGGTTAACTATTCCTTTACGCTATATTACTGTGTGAACAGTAAGTTTGAACTTTTTGTGAAAGGTTGTCCACAGCTTTCTCATGGATCTATATCAAAAGACCTGTTTGCTCTTTGGCATGCTGGATGGGAATGGTAGTGATTGTAAAGGAGAAAAACGATTGACAAAACGCCGGAGCACATCAGAATGAACCACTATAGTTAAGAATAAAACAAGGCATTTATCTCAATGGGAGGACTTCCTCTAAAAAGAATCATTACACAATGCAGATGGAGGCTAATGCTTTGTCAATATGTGCCAATACTGGGCTAAGGCAAATGTTATGGGAACAGCTCCTCCCTCTGGATTACTTTGCTTTTTAATTTACATAATTAGGATAGTTTTGTTATCTGCGCTACCTATGCAGCAAGTTTTCACAGAGATTCATTCAACGATAGAGAAGCTTAATGTGTTACATTTTTATTCATTATTTTAATGCAATGCGTACTTTGGTTTAGTAGCACAATAGCAAAAAATAGCACTGCAATGGACATTTCAGAGAGCACTAAAGTTATTTTCCCACACAGTAAGCATAATTTATGACTGTTTAAAGCCCTTCATTAAAATGTTTATATAAATACTCTAATTGGCTTAATGGTTTTGTCAGTTTTTTTGTTATGTAAAATGGTTCTCATGGCTCTGTTTGGCTTTTAGATACAGCCATGAAAGCAATTGTTCCAGTCGCTGTTTGACGTAACATTGCTCCATCACTTCTATTCACGTGAATGAGAAAAAACAGGGTCCGTGTATAAGAAATAGCCGGAAAACAAAATGTGGAAAAGCGCACCGGAGGGTTGAGGAGATGAGGATAGAGAGGGCTGGCGGCCCAGTATCTGACAGCATGGAAACAAACGACCCACCAGAACAGGAAGGGATTGTCCAGGTCCTGCCCAGCACCTTTTCTTCCTTTTGTAGTGCCTGGGCCTTTCACATGCAGATCGCCTTGGACGCAGAGGCCTGCGTTAGGGAGGCTTGCCCTCCCGAGTACAGAAAAAAACCTTGCTCCTTCGAGAACCGCCCCTCCTTCTCACATCCACCCCTTGGCTCTTCGCTCGCTTGCTCTCCAGACGACGGAAGACTTGTTTGAGAGCGGAGGAATTACGCTAATGAATGCATTCCTTCACACGTGAACCCTGAAACCAGGCAAGGAACAAGTGCACTGTCTCTCTCAGACCCTCGTCTTTCATCTCTCTCCATGTCCCTCTTTTCACTTGTTAGGTCTCATTCATATATCAAACATCTTCTCATGAACCCTCTTTTCTCCTAGTACATTTTGTTGATATTTGGAGTTCAGCTTAAAATAATTTCACTCAAATATTTTTTTTATTAAATAACAGAGCATCTAGTTGGTGTTGGTGCTATGGTTCTTTTCTGGGCAAACTTCATGCGGCCATCCATGCATGCACTCCTGGACAGAGCGGGGAGAGCAGCAAGTAAAAAAAAAACACGGGATAACAGAACAGATTAAGTAATTACACAAATAAACAATTAGCTAAATGAAATAACAACTAGTGCTTTAACAAAAAAATCACAAGACAAGTCCACTTAATCCACAGATAATGGATAAAATAGATAAAAAGTGGAGTTGGGGATGGAGGAGGGAGTTACATTCAGCTAGCGCTAAGCAACAGATTTAAATGGACCCTGTGATATGTGTCGAAATTGGATTGGTATTTGTCAAAAACAGCTGACTGTCAGCCGATGCACGCTTGACTGACGTGGCCTGCTATGCGATGCTTGCTAGTCCTGTTTGGGATTGTGTCTTGGTCTCCGAGTGGTCTTTAAAGGATTTTTAAGAT
Organism: Triplophysa tibetana; assembly: GCA_008369825.1. NCBI lineage: Eukaryota > Metazoa > Chordata > Actinopteri > Cypriniformes > Nemacheilidae > Triplophysa > Triplophysa tibetana. The sequence goes on from CM017900.1 coordinate 6,394,650, forward strand.
TTATACACCTCTAATATTGAACATATATATGTGTTTATACTTTAGATGCTGTTGATATTGTATGTTGCATCTGTCTACCCAATCCCACAATTTTTTTACACTTTACAAACGCAAACCTCTCAAAACAAACGAGCTCAGCCTGTATAAACATTACAATGAGACAGCAGCGGCAGTAGTTTATTTAAATATAATATAACATGGATTAACTTAATGACTAACCTTTTAAAGAAAATATTTAGGAAATCAATGTCGTGATGTGTCCTCCATAAACGTGAAGAATCTGTGCAATTACAGTTGTTTTGTGAAGCCAGAGTGCATTAAATTTAATTCAGTCATGAATGATTGAATGCATTACTAAAACACCCATAAAACATCAATAATAATTTCCATAACTGTGCTTCAAGGCTCATTTCCAGTGCGAAATGTCTTATCGAACACATTACTAAATTTGATCATGTTCCACAGAATAAATCGCTCATTAGTTCCAATGGAAGCCCCGTGGCCTTGGGACAGACCCAGCAGTGAGACTGTGCAACCTACCACAGGCACAAAAATCCCACAGAAAGACCCGATCGGGTTGTCTTTTTCGGTGACCGAATCCGTTGCAACATGAATCCGCTGTGTGCTAATTTGACACGCTGTAGAGATAAAGAGAGGAACTGGTGTTCGTTTCGGCATCAGAGGATTGGAATGTGGGCCATTTAATGCACGAGTCAGACAATTCCTGTCGGATGGCCCTTTATACCGACCCACGTGGTTAAAAGAAAGGAGAAGTAATTAACAGAAAACCATGCTGGATGATACAATATTCAAATCAGATGAATTGAGGGAGCGATGGGGGATTAGTACAGTAGATAGAAAATGGAAAATTGTTTTGCATGGACTGTAATGAGATGAAGAGCAAAAATATGGGCATCTTGGTCTAAATGCAGGCCATGGTTGGGTATCAGAAACTACACCTGAGTGTGTCCACGTGTCAGATCACAAAACCCTTTCTGAACGTATCACACAATCATTTCACTTCAGCTCCTCCACTCTTGGATGTGCAATTTATTAGCTCAACAGGGGATCCCTGAGAGATAGTACCTTGATTTAAGAGGAGTTTCTCTTCCCCAGCATAATATCTCACAGGGTCATTTGAGGAGTTTGCCTGAATTGAGGCATTTTAAACGATTCGTGGTGTGGACTGGAATCATCATATTTAAGACAACATTTTTTAGTAATCTATGCCCTATCATATAAAGATAAATATATCTTGTCAATATATTTTGGTGTATGCTCAAAGAATTTTCTATCAAACTGCATCAAGTTTATCGATTTCATCTCCATATATTTGAGAAATGTTTCACAGATGCAAATACACAGTCTTCTAACACAAAGAGCGAAACAGTTTTTCCTCCACTGAGAGAAGACTTGCCTCTTTCCATGACAAAATATGAATGATGAGATAATCTAATGGCATCAATATGATGCTATCATAGGCTGCCAGTAACAGAGTCTGACTGCCATTTACATTACAATAAAGTCTCTTCTTCTTAGACCTTATCCTATACCAACCAATTTCTCCTGCTTCAATGTATTCATGATTACTGATATCTAGTTATTGGTTTATTTATCACTATTTATAATCAAACACCTAGCGCTCTAGTAGCCTTTGTGAAGTCATATGGCATGTGTATGTTTGCATGTGTTTTGTGGCAGAAAAGAAACAATTTAAAATCATAGGCACACTTAAAGTCAGTATGAAATGACTTTACTCACGCAATGTTAGGCATTTTACAGTGTGCAACTGGATATTCCAGCAGAACTTTAATTAAATTTTGTCCTAGAATTGAACGTATGATGAAAAGTGGTTTATATGATACGTGATTGGAGGGAAGGGGTTTTTAAAATAACAGGGCTTGGTAACAGAGCGATATGCACCACCAAGTGTAACATGTCAAATTTTGAGCTCAATTTTCGAATGAATAACCCCATCTGGCCATATTTCATGTCAAAAGGTATGTTTAAATGTTTTTTTTTTGCAAAAAAAGGGGGAAACCGGTTGCATTTCATCAATGCATGTGTAAAGTCAGCACTTTATTCTGAAGCAAAAGCTGATTTTTTGCACGGAGTTCACAAGTTCCATCCATTTCCTAGACAAAAGGGCGAATGTGTTTTTCATTTCATGGATAAGAGAAAACACAAAATACACCAACCATGTCATGAAATTCAATTTCATTCTCCATTCATTGTTTCGCCTTTATAGCATGCCTATGAATTACATGCACTGCACATATCCCCTTTTTGCACCAGACTTTAGGCACAAGTCATGAAAAATATGGCGGCAAATGCAGATATTTGTAAAAGTGCAATTATAAGGTTGTATATGATGTAGAAATTACGGAAATATCCTATTAATTGTGGGACACAGTATCATCCATATTCCTGTATGTAATTATTATTGGTGGTGCTTGCTTGCTAAATATAGCTCATATAGTAACTTTTGTTTCAGTTAATTCTTATAAAGGTTACACATTGTTTAACAGTATGACACTTACAGTAGGCTAACATAGCAAAAACGTAGTATTTAATGTGGGTTAACTTCAGTGTTGGTACTTATTACAAAATGAATATATTATACATATTGAACAGAATAACACATTCTGACTGTGTAATGCCATGACTATTTTCATATTTGTATTTATCATAGATTTTTATGTAGTGCTAAAATGTTGTCATACACCCTAGCACAGTGACAGCAAATTAGTGCTTTTCTTTAAGAAAAGTTCTGCAGGTTTTCTTAAGTGCTTCAGTGTTTAATGAAATGTGTTAAAATCCCGTCCTCAGGTTTGTGACATACCAGCGTCACTATAACGTGTAATGTTTGTATCTGGGTATTTGTATGTGCAGTCTCAGTGAACAGTGACACAGACAGACAGCGATTGTCTTCTGTTGGGAACACTGTGCACTATTGCAACCTGCAGGGACCGGAGCACAGATCCAGGACACAAAGACAATTAGTGTCCTTCCAGCTCGGAGACATCACCACAACGGCCTCAATCAAACAGCCATACACAGATAATAAGAGCTCCTCCCCTATACTACAACATAGAGAAATCTGCTCTGTGCCACAGTATTGACTGGATCAGGTAGAGACCAGTAACCGGGAAAATATGGGTTACTAAGAAACAGGACACACAGTTTGTGTTGAGCAAAATACAACAAGGATGCATTCGTAGTCATTTAGATACACTCTAAGAGTAATTTCTGTTATTTTTAACCCAATGTTGGTTCAAAAAGGATTATATATAAAATATATAAATATTTTGTTGGGTTAACTTCTTTGTTCTTTTTGAGCCAATGTTGGGATATTTTTGTTTTTGCATTTTTTAGAATGTACATATTTCAGAGCACATGTAAGAGATCATTGCGCAGGCAACACATGACTGAGGTCTCTATGATATTCTGGTTGCTAGATATGGCTAAAATCCCCTTTTCAATATAAATCTATTTGATCTCGTACATGCTTTTTCAACAAGACACTTGATGGACTGTATTATGTGCATTACAGAAGCAGTGTTCTGTTTTGACTAGGCAAGAATCAATAATTATTTCTTGTGAGAATAAAGAAAGTGCATAGAGAAACATGAAACTAACACAGCTATGTAAGAATGGTCAATTATAAAGCATGAAAGTCATTAAAAAACAAAAATATTTTCGCAATGCTGCAACTGACCAATCACAACAAACAGTTCTAGAGAAACATGCATTGTTAGTATAATTTTCCCTTCCTAATTTCTTTCAGTTGCCATATTTAAAACATATTTGCTATGATGAATGGTTATTTTTTTATAGGAGAAAATGTGAGAGAAACAGTCTGGTCCAGTGGACTGTGTGCTGTCATGTTGTGCGCTTCAGGCGAATTATGTTTTTGTGGTCCTTGAGACCATAAAATCTAACTTTTAAGAGGAGAAGATAATATTTGAAGATAATGGCTCGTCTCAAATGAACCATATTTACCTCCTCTTGAACACCAGAAAAATAATACAGAAATAAAAGAATATGAGAGCTCTGCTCAACTGATGCCTGACCTGCTCCTCTTGTCTGTACACAGAGAAGAAGCAGATTTGAGTGAGGAGAGCGATGAAGCACAGCTCTTTTGTTTACACTGCAGCGGGCTCTCTGTTCATGTGTGTTAGAGCGAACGTCTGCTGTTCAAGCAGACAATGCCGTGTGTCTGCATAACGCTCTGTCTGCTCAGGCGGAGGACTACAACCACTGCCGCACTAACTGACAGCATTTATGACATAGTGGGCAAATACTGCCACTGGGTATTATATGTGAAACCAAGTAAACAGCCATAATTCTTCTTGATGTCTTAAACGCACAATACATCAGGCACAATTACCCCATAAGGTGTTATAGACCATATAGGGGAATTCAGAATGGGGCTTCACAATAAAGTGGTATGAACACAAAAATGTACAAAATGCCATTTACATTTATTCATTATTTCATAGACGCATTTAATCCAAGCGATTTGAGTTCCTGGATTAAATAAACATTTCTATGTAATAATCATTTGATTTAAATTAAACACTTTTATTGTGATTTTTAAATAAAACATTAACTAAGCTGTGACAACACAGACATTAATTTTATTGCTCATGGGCATCCTTGAGTTTTCAGCTATGTTTGTTAAGTAATGCATTGGCTCTCCTTCAGAGAAATAATAGAAGATACAGATGAGGCAGTTGTAGACATGCAGTACAATGTGAGAAATGAAAAAGCATTGCTCATTTAATTTCATCTAGTGAGTATTTGATGAGTCAAGTTTCAAGTGCTGTTGAAATCAATGGTTTTAACGCCTTTGTCCTACTGTGTAAAAAATTCAACTTCAATTCATTTAAAGTTGAATCATGTTTTTTTGCTTTGAATCATTTAAGTTATGAACAGTCAATTGCACTTTCAAGATTGTTTTATTAAAATGTTATACGAACTACAAAATAAACTGGACATAACCGCCATTCGAAACTCAACCATTGTGACGATCTATGTAAAATTTTAGATGAAGGCATCGGCTGCGTAACCGAATAAACATTTAAAATGAACAAAATCTTGGTTGCCTTACATTTTTAAGTAGCAGACATACGTCACACTTTGATCGATCCGCATGTTTTTAACTGATGAAGTGAAGTTGACATCATTGTTATTAAAAGCCAAAGTTTATGAATACACGTGATCTGAGATGGGCAGCAACCAATCACAACAGCTTGAGAAGCAGAAGCTCGTTGATATGGTATGGTCGGGACATCTTCACAAACACACTCTTAGCGGGGAACCAATCACGACACACCTGGTCAGCAAAAACTGGTTCCTTTAATATTTTATCCCGGAATTTTTTATGATTATAACTTTATTTAAATTTACAGATTTTTCACATATTTATATATATTACAGAAAAAGACTGAAAATGTACAAGGAAATCGTGAAAAACATGTAATTTTAAGTGAAACAAATTTAATGAATTGGTACATCATATTTGCATATATTTTAGAAAATCGTGTGTTTCTAATTTGATAAGCAACAGTTTGGGCAGAACCCTTTTATTTTCCAGCATGACAATGTCTTGGTGTACAAAGAAATTATATATATAATGAGATTATATTTTCTTTGATTAGAATAACCGGATTAGATAAACATGCTAATGACAAAGGGTTGTCAAAATGATATCTAATTTGTGCATTATCAATCTAATAACTAATGGATCTAATTCAGTAATATATTTGAGTAATTATTCCCTCGAGAACATTGTCCAGTGAAATATAGCTTTCCATACACTAATATCCAATTGCTGTACTTCCAGACTCACAGACTGCACAGGTGCACTGGAGCAGAGAGAATGAGCACTTTTCCGCTCTTTTCACATTCCCAACTTAATCCTGACAATGTGGAATTCCCATTCTTCCCTTCCCATACAATCCTGAGGGTCGTGGGTAGTCAGGACCGCAAGGATTGGAAAACATTATGCCCCCAGTCCTGTAATGAACAACTCACCATGCTATTAGCAGTTTAAGGATGCTCCATCTAATCTGTTGGGCTAAGAAGCTTTCGCTGGTATGATGATGATCTATTACTGTGCTCCTGCATTTTTCCAAACATACACAGCACATTAAATATAGGCCTCTGTATAGCTCTGGGTGTGTACAGAAAAGTTATTTCTCAGCTGTGTCTAATCAAGCATCATCTTACAGCCCTTGGGTCTTGTGGGTCATTAGCCAAGACGGAAATAATCCCATTTGTTTCAATGATTTATAATGTCAAGAAGTAAAATGGTTCGTACACTCTAAAAAGTGTTGAGTTATTTGAACCCAGCATTTAGGGTTAATTTATAATCCAACAGTTGGGTTTGACTATTTGTGAACCTTTAGAGTATATATCTCGGTGACAGTATATTTCTTTTTAAAATTCTGCTTGAAATTTAAGCTAAATAATTACTATTTATTAAACAACTGTGTGGTAATTTGTGTTGTTTGAGACTGTAGTAAATTGCCAATATACACACACCTGTGACCACAAATCGAGTGGCGACCATAAAAATACTTCCCCCAAAAATCAAAATTCTGTCATTATTTACCCACATGTCATTTCAAACCTGTATGACTTTCTTTCTTCTGCAAAACACCAAAGAAGATATTTTGAAAAGATTTGGTAACCAAACATCACTCAACCCCATTGAATTCCACTGTATGGACACAAAACCATAGAGACATTTCTCAAATTATCTTCTTTCATGTTCCACTGAAGAAAGAGTCATATTTAACTTTTGAACCATGATGGAAAATAAATGACGACAGAATTTCTGTCATTTTAATGAAAGAACTTGCTTTATAAAGCATACAGTAAGTGTTGTTGTGTCTTATTACACACTGACATCTGCATAGAATGTTCCAGCTGAAGGAGAAGGAAGACGCCGGTTGGGTGGGAACGTGCAGCTGCTCAAGTACTCTGGCAGGGGCTGATACCGCCTATAGAGAGCCCAAAGGATGGATCTGAACACTGGGGTGTGGGCTTTAGTGAAAAGCTCTGTTCGGTGTAATTGGTATGGGTGTGATTACGTAGCTGTCATGCTGCCGAGTGGGTTGTGGCCTCAGCCTGGATGTCAGAAGGAGAACGGGTCAGCGCTGAAGCACTGGGAGCTTGAGTGGAATGCACATCTTGATTCAGATTTGGAAATCTGGAGTATGCAGCGCTAATCCTAATTGTCTTTACTCAAAAGACAAAAATGCTAGAGTAACAAACAATGTGTAAGATCATTAGCCAATGTTCAAGCCTTCAGTCTAAGTTTGAAAATACACAATATTTATATATTTATTTATATAGTATTCAAAATTTCTCTATTTGTGGTAATGTAAGAAAGTCAAACAACTTCCTATATGATTAAGGAATTCGATTTTTGGGCTGAATGATGATGATGATGAGGCTCAAAGCAGAATCTGAATGTCCAACTCTTGTTTTTTTTTTATGTTGACATTCTATGACACTGTTGTCTCTGCGGATTTACATGTTAACAGGGCCTGTGATAAAAGCACACTATACAAGAGAGAATGAGAAGGGTTTTCCCTTTCAAGGCCATAGATTTCTTTGCTTTTAACTCATTTTTCTGGACCTTGAGTCCTTTGTAAAGACTTTTTTTATTGCTATGCAATTCAAAACATCTTAAACGCCTGCTCATGTCTTTAAAAAGCACTGGCCTGAAACCGAGTGTAAATGACCTCCACGCAGGACAGTAAATGTATAATGTCACTCACTTGATGAGCCATTGTTCCCCAAGGTTGAGCAATTGTTAGGCTGATATTGACGGGTGACCTTACTTGCATCATGAATCAATGGGTAAGTGAAATATTGGGAGTGAAGTAGCTATTTGTGGACCACTGTCCGAGGTTGCCTGTTGTCAATGTAGAGTTGGAGCAGGTTCGCACTCATCAAGGAAAGCCAGGTGTGAATAGACTGTATACAAACTAATGGCACTATTGGGGACATTCTAACCCTAATACCTACGTGGGAGATTTGGGTGTAATCCCTCATAGGACTGTCCATGTGTAAACCAAACATAAATTGTGGTTAGCAATGAAGATCTCTTTAATGCATCAATGGTTTTAACTACACAATACTAAGAATACAACAAAAGCACTGTAAGACTTTAGTCCTGGCTTTGTGCTTCTAAGATTTTTCACCTGAGAAAGTCTCGTCTCACATGTCCGCGAAATCTTAATAATGTCTCAACCTGTGCTCCTTTTTGCCGTAAAGCAACATTTGCAAACAAAGATAGTGTTTGTTATTAGGGTTTGTAACAGGAAGGCGGGACGAGAGCCTTGAGGCAACAAGGCGGGGCCGGTGGCGTGAGTGATAGTGGGAATCAGCTTTGCGAAAACCGGTCCCGCATATCTCACGGATGAGATCGGGAGCATAAGAGGAGGAGCGAGAGGACTGCTGACGAGAGAGGACCAGGCCCGGACATGTGTTACCTTTGTATTTATGTTCTTGTGGCCGGCAGTCGACCGTGAGGTGGCTGCAGGCCTTTTACTTCCGTTACATTGTTTGTTTATTTTGATTTAAGTTTGTTGAATGTTCGTCGCTTCCCGCCTCCTTCCTTCCCACTTTGAACTGTGCTACAGGGCCATTTAATTTTTTTACCACACGAGCTGCGCAGACACATGTCTTCTTCATACCGTGCAAGCTAGGGGTGACACGGTACATGAAAAAACACCCGAACCGTTCGGTTCGCTTGTCTCGGTTCGGTTCGTGTGTGCGTCGCACGGTTCGACGCATGCGCAATGTAGCCCCGTGCTCAGACAGTTTCGCGCGAACTTACATATTGACAGTAAAAGTGTGGTAGGGAGTGTTGCAGAAATGGTTAAAGGAGGAGATAATGAAGGCTGCGCGGAGTTGACGCATGGGCCCCACGTCGTCAAATCCAGTTTGTGGGAAGATTTTCGATTTCATGTTACTTACGATGACAACGGAAATAAAACAGTAGATAGAACTGCAACGGTGTGCAATGATTGTATAAAATGCATTCAATATGCTAATAAACAATTCTAATATGAAAGTTCATTTGAGATGACATCACGCCAATGTGTCGATAACCACAAACAGGAGAGAGCCGGTTAGGAAACAATTTCTACTGTCCGCAGCATTTAAGCAACCTCTCAGTGATAAGTCGGACCAAAGCATTGGGGATGTTTATAGCAAAATATATGACACCGCGCAGCGTGATTGAGTTTGAAGGATTTTGTCAGCTGATGAATGTACTCGAGCCGCGGTATATTCCCTCCCGCCGACACTTCGGCAGTGGGGACATAGTCACTGCAAGTAGGTCTCGCCTCTTTGCAGAAAATAAAAACAAACTGATATTTTTGCAGAAGAATATGAAAATGAAGTGAGTTGAGGGGTGTTTTTTTATGCATATTGTATAGCAATTTTGATAGCCAGCATTTTTATTTTTTAAATATATACAGTGGCACTTTAATGTCTAGTTTCCAAATACTGCACTTAATTTCAAGTGAAAGAAATGTATCCTCACTCTCAGGGAATAGAAGCATTGTTTATACTGTTTTTGTGTTAAGATGGTTAAACTTATGCTTGACTTCATGATTATGGCCTTTGCTATTGTTATAGCCTCGTTATATTATATTATGTTATTACATTATATTATTTATATGTTTAAAGTATTTTGACTTGTTTAAAAGACAGTGCTTGTAAGAGTTCCTCTCTTTTTCTTTTAAAATATTTTTTTTTGCAAGACCTACACTGAAGTTGGCAGTTTGATAAATGCAAGTTAATTTCAATCTTCGGTGTGCTAAAAAGGCACAAGTTCCTGTAGATATAACACAACACATTCTCCTTTTTTTGCCAAATAAACGAAAAGCCATCATCAATGTCTTCTCTCTTGCTGTATCAAAATCTCACCTAGCTTTTACTCATAGATGGACCCAATAATGTGGTTAAAGTCAAGTCAAATTCAGTAAGTGCATGATTACATTACAAAAATCTTAATACTGTATCCTAAGTTGTGGATAAATAAGCTAATAAGCTATATATCATATGCTGAAGGAAATTTCTGGAGTGTTAAAGATTAAAAGAAAAAATAACAACAAGAACCGTACAGAACCGAAAAAACGTGACCCTAAAACCGTGATACGAACCAAACTGTGGGTTTTGTGAACCGTGCCACCCCTAATGCAAGCTAAACATATACAAAGTCAAGCCAGTCTAATCTGTACAGTGCAAATGTGTATGCCCCTTAGCCTTGTTCATATTTGTTTTCAATGCAATTTTTAGCCAGCAGCACAGAGCTGCAAGCTTCACGGGATGAAAGTAAAACATATGTTTTAATCACAAATTCTGTCAGCCATCGACGATGGCATCGTCTTTCGGCCCAACCAAACTCATTTGAAACAAAGTCCCATACCTTAAGACTTTGAGGTGGGCTTGATGTGTGGTGTTATCTTTATTTACATTTAGTCATTTGGCAGACGCTTTTATCCAAAGCGACTTACAGTGCACTTATTACAGGGACAATCCCCCTGGAGCAACATGGAGTAAAGTGTCTTGCTCAAGGAGACACTGGTGGTGGCTGCCGAGATCGAACCAGTAACCTTTTGATTTACCAGTTCAGTGGTTTAACCCACTAGACCACCATCCCCATCTTTATATGTAAAGTCATCAATTTGATTTTATTCACACATATTCTTCATAACCTACTTGTCGTATTTCTGTCGGTTTTTGCTCGTGTCACTCTATGCTCCTCTATTTTCACACAACGCTTGAGTGGTGGGACTCGTTAAACCCCATACCACAGAAACTCTGAGATTGTTGATTCGAGTCCCGTGCAGAACGTGAGTGATGCTTACATGTATATGCTAATTCAATGTTTCATTCTCAACTCTTCTTGTCAACCTGCCAGTTTTTCATGTACATAATGTTTCTGCTATGTTCGCTCTCGTTCTGTGCACCGGCATAGCACTGCGCTGTGCTTGTGGCACCTTCAGGGGCTTGGCCCTGTATCGCTGCTTGCAGCTTTATTTTTGTTTTTGTAATGATTGGAAGCCAAAATTGTAATTGATAGTCAATTAGAATTAGTTGCGCAGCCCAACAGCAAAGAGACTTATTCCATTGAGCGACTTCAAAAATGGTCCCTGACCAACAATTTGAAATGCTCTGGTAAATTATATTAACAGTTATCTAAAATGGCCTAAAATGAAAAAAAAAATTAATCTGAAACACTGACATACTGACATACAAAAGAGCAACATCTGAGAAATCTTAGAAACAGACACAGCTGTAGTCATTCAACCTGAAAGTGAACGTCACATGTATTCAATTATCACAAAACATGTCTCTAAGCATATCTTATGAATTTCCTACGATTCTCTTTTTCTAAATGATTCTGATTTCCATGATTCTGTCAGCCTCCGATGATGTTGCTTTTAGAAGCGCACGGCACAAACATTCCAAATAATCGTTGCTATGAGTCAAACAAGCTTCATTTACCTCTCTGAATCATCACAGAAGAATTATACTGTCATACACCTGCATGCTTTTATGAGGCAGATATACACACTCTCAGAGGGACGGTTTCCAATAACAGAACATTGTTTGGCTCTGAACAGAATGCTGGCTTTGCCCGTCGCAGCTAATTAGCACATGCTAGCCGAGCGTTGAACTATGGGGACGATATTTTAATACCTAGAGGTGAGGCTATAGCTGTTCATTTACAGAAGGGTGATAAAATCATGACCCATGGATGATTCAGAACCAGCGCAGATGTTTTCTGCTCATTGTGGGAGCGGAAGGTGCCAATCTGTGATTTTGACTACAGTCAGTGAGAAGCATTTATCGAACAATAGCTTTGTATGCTGATTAAAACTCAGACATGTTTTCCAGTTGCCCTAAATTATAGAGCGAACATGTTCAGAATACTCAATTTAGATCAGAGAGTAAGATGAATGTAATTTGAGCCTGCATCCAAATATCATATATTTTAGACTAAGGGACTGTGGATGCATTTCAATTGAATGGAAAAAACATAGTTGTCCTGAGACAACTCATTGAAAGTTTATTTGTTTTTGTGTCGTTGTGGCTGTAACAAAACTCAAGCAGTTGGTTCAATAGCATTATCCATTTTGACTTTAAATAACTGTTCCTGTCAGATGTCAATGGCCTTGCAAATTCAAAACCCTATATATTCTTTCAAAAGTTATAATTGAAATGAAATCTGAAGGTTTATTGGAAAATTTGCTTTAACTTTATATTTTTTAGTTTTCATGTTCATTTTAGTTTCATTTTTAGTCAGTTTGTTATGTGCACTTGTAATTTTATTTTTTATTTGTTTATGTTTTAGGTTGCTATATAAGTCAAATTTAATTTAATTTAATTTAGTTTTCTTTCTTTCTTTCCCTTTCTTTCTTTCTTTCTTTTAAAGGTAACAGTGAACATTTAAGGAAAAAGTGGTGTAAATTCTTGCATTACATTAGGATGTGTAGTCTGAAACTTTATAGAACGACACTTGCGTATGTTCAGCACCCAAGAATCACTGCTTACTTCTGCTTAACGTCTCTTAAATGTTTTTTCTGGACATAGCATAATTCTTGTCTTGTCTGCTCACAGACTAGCACACCTCAGAGATTTGCAAAATGAAAAGAAATGTAGAGATGAAAACCACCCACAGCAGCACACTCCTGGGAAAACCCTGACTGTGTTAGACAATACTGATCATGGAGTTCAAATAGCTTTACTTTCAGATGGCTTTTCCCAAATGACCATCTATTTATGAAAACTCATTATCCACACGTTCCCATACAGACGCAGTCCACAAACACAGACACACTCAAGAAACCTGAACAACAGGTTACAAATCAAACATCAATGCCTCCGCAAGAAGTGACAGCGTGATGTAGTCAAGAGCAGTGGTGTGAAGTCAGCGACTATATGCTAAGAATAGTACCCCTTATCTGCTAACGCTCCAGTGCGGTGTGCCTCATCACCTGTCATCATCACCCTCAAGAAGCGTCCCTCAGGAGCAGAGGTAAATCTGATCTCTGTGAGATCACACATCCCCGTTAACTGTCCTCAAGAAAACACACGGGCGTGTGTCGTCTAACTATGCCGTGCCCTCATAGGAAGTATCTTCTACCCTCTGTTTTGTCAAGATCTCGCTCTGTTCATGGAACATCAATGATACAGACGTTACAGAAAAAGATATCAACTCCTCAGAAACCTTTGGCATGAGGTAAGACAATTCTTAACTGAGCTATTCCATGAAAATGTCAACCTTACTATGAATTTTTTTTCACAGTTTTCACCACACTGATAACTCAGACGTCAAGATTTGATGGTTAAAATGTCAACGTAAAGTCTCTTTTAAAGTTCAGAAATGTAAGTTTTAGGTGTTGAGCTGTTGAAGTCAGTTCAGTGTCTTGGTATTACTAATGTCAAAAACCTAACACGTGTTCATAAAAAGTTCTTTACAATAGTTATAATCAGATATAGGGAAAACCTGTATCTTATTTATTCACAAACTAATATGTGGCACCTGGAGAATTCTGGTTATTCATTATGGTATTCTGGACGGGGACAAAATATGTTCATTTATTATATGTGGTTGCATGATTACGTATGGTCAATATTTATCTGCTGTGAATATCACACCTCATCTTATGGCTTTACATGTGAATTTCAGTGGTAATTTCAACAAGGTCCCAGTGCCCTTGTCACAAACTGTAATGGGTAACAGATGGCTGTTAATCTAAAGGGTGAAGGCATCAGAGGGCAGAACGGAGCAAGCCTGTGATCTATGGAACACTCCTCAAAAATAAATTTACTTCTTGGTTACGGTGGCAAAAACCCATCATTTTTATGTTTTATATAGAACTGGAGGCCTCTAAGATCAAAATTGTACAAAGGGTAGACATTTGTCTATGACATTGCCACACAAAAAGCTATAGCCAACGTCGTCCATCCATAGATGCCGTCACATTTGGCTTCACAGTTGAAAACTGTTCCCTGATCTATACGCTCCACTGTTCTTAGCTGTGACCCCAAAATACCCTCAAAGAGCAGCTCATAAAAATTGAATCATCACAATTTTGATGTTGTCCCCAAATGAGCAGTTTGCCTCTAAATTAAGCAAACTAACTCATCTAATTTTTATTACAAAGGGATGATTAAAGCGTTTCATCTACAGTCATTAATATTTGGTGATGCATGGATATTAAATAGATTTATATACTCTTTTTTTCAAGGAAACGCGATGCAAAGAGAATTGACGAACCTGATGGTGTTAAAGAAATGTTTTGCAAACGTTTACAGGCAGTACCGGCAATATTCTGATTACCACAAAAAATCATTTAGTTCATCATTTGCAAAAAATCAACAAAATTGAATTTACAGTAATGCATGTACTCTTGAGGTCCATGAGGTAAGTAATTCTGGAAGAAATGTTTTTTTTTCAGAGGAAATTTTTATTATCTGAGCTTCAAAGTGGTCTAAATAGTCCTTATAATTGTGAGGCTACTTTAACAGAACACACTTCTGTAAACACATTATAGATGTAAATAATTCTTGCCGGTATGTTTGCTCCATTTTACATTCGTTAATAGTAAACTTGTGAAAACTATTTGGAATAACAAATGTTACTTAATGTTGTGACAAAAAAGTCCCAAATACTTCCATCTTCTGTTAAATTTGAGCATCTTCAGTAAAGTTACCCTTTGTCTTTTATTTCCACTAATGATCTTTTTAAATTTTTATATTCTTCATGAAGTCATTTATTAAAAAAAAATGTCAAAGCGTTTTATAAAAGATAATGGGTTACCACAATTGTATTTTAGTCTATAGATGAGTTGTTGGACAAACATGCCTGGCTTGAAGTTAACTTTTTGTCTGTGTTTGTTGATGGTTCTGGCTAGTGGGTAAACTATTTTTATTTAATTTAATTTAATTTAATTTACCTTAATATTAATTTAAATCAATACATTGTAAAAAGTCCAACTTGAAAATGTTCTCCCTACAATGAAAGTTTGCCCAACTTACAAAACAGTATATTCTGAAAAAGCAATATTGCAAGAGTTTGAAAGTTCCCAAGATGCATTGGAGCATGTTCAATTCTGTGTTTCATCGTTGTTTTTCTTTTAAAGATTAGTGTAATAGTTCTTGCTGGCTTAAATAAGGCTTAAATATCGTTGTTACTGTTTGTTATCTGTTGAGTTTGGAGTTCTTTTAATGAATGATTGTTTTTTATTGTTACCATAGTTGAGATTTGTGTGTTCAAAGTTGAGGTGTAAGTGCATGACACAACCGCAAAGTCGGTATATAAACACTCAAGACAAACTGTTTAAACAGTTATTTCCTCAAAGTTTTGGCTCTGTTTGAGGCAGAAAATATTTACAATTGTAGTAAAAGAAAAATATTTTTCATCCACACAGCAAAAACATATGAATTGCCTGAACAACAGGCAATTCAACAATTGGTTTGACGATAATACAATTGGTTTGACGATAATATCTTTTTTAGAAAAGTAAGATAATCAGTATTACATAAACAAACAAATTGAAGTTGGCTTAACAAAGTATTATTATTTTGAAGAATTAAATAATATATGTTGAGTTAACACAAAAGTCTTACTGCATCAGGTTGCCTCATTTTTTTACGTTGGGTCAATCTTTTTTTACAGTGTACTTAAAATAAACAATTTATTGAAACTTATTGTTTATTCATTTTATTAACTTAACAATTTGTTGAATGGGTCGTGTCACGGTTCTTTTACTGGTAACCCAAAATAACTCTTGCTACATTAAGCTAATTTACTTGTTATTTCTTTTGCTTGTTATCAGAAATAATCTAAAGGGACTGTGTACTGGAATTCCAGCATGTGTACCAGAAGTTACGTTTGGTCTACAAAAACGCAGTGAAATTTTTTTGTGTTGTTGCTTTTTTTTTTAAACATTCAAACTTAAGCCTTCTTTAAAATTTTCATTTAGATTGTATTTCTCTTTAGACTTGAATATGAATTTGGTGATTACCATAACAGGAGTCAAAAACAACAACTAAACCAATTGTCTTCTGACAGATGTGAGAAACCGATGTTGGGATCAAAGATCAAGGGCAAATTAAGGCTGCGTCTTTTAACCAGGGCTGACTCGGATCTCTCATTTGTTTTGATGAGCACTGGGAGCTCCTCGCTGATCATTCACCATCAGCGCTGTTAATGAAGAGCCTCTTTAGACCCGTGAGGCTTAATAAAGGGCCTTCCTGTAGTCACCTCTCCTCCAACTGTATCATGACGGCCACTTTCCCAAACACTGGCTTACCAGAGCTAAAGTTTAAGCACTCAAGTAGAATTAGCTCAGTCTCAAAAGAGTGACTTTGCCTCTTTCCTCTTTTAATTGGAAAGTGAAGAGCCGTACTTTTGAATGGTTTTAATTAGCACTAATGGCTTTGTTTTGTTGGATCACTTTGGAGATTGCTTTGAGTGAGTGTCTCAGAAGGCCTGCCTGCAATATTCTGTACTCGTGGAGATTGTCAGTGTTTTCATTAGAGTGCTCTAAAGCATTTTTTTATTATTCAAATAGGATATAAATATCTAAAGTGTGTCCCTTAAAAGTAAAATCTCATTCTTCAAACTGTTTTAGAGCCCTTTGCATCGACATTCTGCTTTTTTATTGTGTGAGTTTATCTGTGCAAAAAGTGTTTTTGATACGCATACAAGAATATGCAACGTCTGTTTACAGGGAAGTAGTTTCATTTAGCAGCCATGTTGCAACGCCTCCGAAAAGCTATTTCAGTTATAGCAAGATCGCAGTCCTATCTACTTGGATGGGGGGAAACAGATTTTTCAAAAATCGCTGGCAGAAATGACAATTAATTTGCATATTTCCGACCAACAATAAAACCTGACATCAACACAATAGAAGATATTTTGAAGAATGCTGTTAACTGGCGCTCATTCACTTTCCGTGCGTTTTGTGTCCATACAATAGAAGTGAATGGGGGCCAGCTTTGAAATGACAAGAGGATGAATAAATAATTACAGAATTAAAATTTTGGGGTGAACTATCACTTTAAGTACGATTTGGTTAAAAATATCACTGTAACATCTTCAAATCTGAAACATATAACTTTCTGCTAAAAAACACATTATTTTGCCAACCCCATCCACTGAGACATTTTCAACAATAATATTTTTATTTTTCAGAAGAAAGTCATAACGTGATGGTTAGAAAATGATCATAGGTCCCGTTGAACGTTCAGTTTCTGCAAATCTCATGTTAATCTTGAGTACCTAGAGTAGTATTTCATACTTCGTATCTTCTAAGAGTCTTTAGTTTGATCACATTTATTATATATATATACAGCTGTACGATTATTTCCCAAAAATACGACCTCCTGGGGGTTTGCCGGGGGGGACTAAATGACGAGCACACAATGCATCATGGCATTGACTCAGTATAAGATTGTGTTGTTTACATTATGCACAAACATGCTGTTGATGTCCGGAATCTTTAAGCGCTGGGACCGCTCCATCTATCAGTTTCTGTCTGACAACATCTCAAAGACGCTACGCACCATTTGACTAGTAAGTACAAACTTTAACCATAATCTGTGTTCCTCTCACCTAACTGTTAAGAATGTTTCTGTTAAGAATGTTACTGCTTTCAAATGCATAGAGACAGTGTCCGTCCCCCGAATAATACAACCAAATAATAATTTATTTAAAAGTCAGAGAAAAAATCTTATCATGATTAAACCAAAAGACAATATATTTAATGAGCAAAACCAACGCCTAAAGTTTGGGCTACTTAATATTAGATCACTAAATCCAAAGGCAGTTATTGTAAATGAAATGATCACAGAGAACAGTTTTGATATACTTTGCCTTACTGAAACCTGGCTTAAGCCAAATGATTACTTTGGTCTAAATGAGTCTACTCCACCAAGCTACGGTTATATTCATGAGCCACGTCCGGTTGGTCGAGGTGGTGGTGTCGCAGCAATCTTTAGAGACTATCTTACCGTTACTCGGAGAACAATGCATACATTTAAATCATTTGAAATGCTTGCGTTGAACATAACAGTTCCAAACAAAAGTAAAAAATCATTGGTCTCTCTTACATTGGTTACTGTGTATAGACCCCCTGGGCCTTACACTAATTTTCTGATAGAGTTCGCAGACTTCTTATCGGATCTGTTGGTTAACGTCGATAAAGTACTGATTGTTGGAGATTTTAATATCCACGTAGATAGTCCTAACGATCCCTTAGCTGTGGCGTTTAAAGAACTACTAGACTCTTGTGGTGTAACACAATACATCAATAGACCTACTCATCGACTTAATCATACCCTAGACTTGATTATATCTCACGGAGCCGATCTAACCAATATCGATATTATACCTCAAAGCGACGATGTTTCCGATCACCATCTTATAACATGTACACTGCGCACTGCAGAAATCAGTTGTATATCTCATTATCGACAGGGTAGAACAATCACCTCAACTACTAAAGATAGTTTCGTAAAGAACTTGCCAGATCTGACTCCTCTAATAACCTTTCCAACTAATATAGAATCGCTCGATGACATGACCAGCAACATGGGCACCATTTTCTCTAATACATTAGAAGCGGTCGCACCTATGAAGTCAAAAAGGATTAATGAAAAGATCATAGCACCATGGTATAATAACACCACTCGCGCCCTAAAAAGAGAAACGCGTAAACTGGAGCGAAAATGTAAACAAACCCAATTAGAGGTCTTTAAAATTGCATGGAAAGAGAGTGCAAGCTGTTACAAAAAGGCACTAAAAGCAGCAAAAGCCGAGCACTTCCGTAACCTCATAGAAAATAACAAAAACAATCCAAGGTTTTTATTTAGTACAATTGCTAAACTAACAAACAAACAGACTCCACCTGACCTGGGTATTCCGCCGCACCTTGGTAGCAATGAATTCATGAAGTTTTTTACTGAGAAAATCGAAATAATACGAGACCACATAGCTAAAACCAAACCTCAAAGTGTGACGGAAGAATTAGTCTCACCCGTCAACCAAAAAGAAAAGCTACAGTGTTTTTCTCCTATAAATCAGGAAGATTTAATTAAAATTATTGCAACATCCAAACCGACGACATGCTTAATAGACCCCATTCCGACTACTTTATTAAAAGAGTTACTACCTGCTGCAATTGAGCCCATTTGTAACATAATCAACTCGTCAATTAATCTAGGACATGTCCCAGGACCCTTTAAGCTGGCTGTAATTAAGCCTCTTATCAAAAAACCAAACTTAGATCCCAATGAACTTGGAAGCTATAGACCGATTTCAAATCTCCCGTACTTGTCTAAAATACTAGAAAAAGTAGTGTCAACTCAACTGTGTACCTTCCTACAAAATAATGACATGCACGAAAAGTTTCAGTCCGGCTTTAGACCGTATCATAGCACTGAAACTGCGCTCGTTAGAATTACAAATGACCTTCTTATTGCATCAGATAAAGGTAACATCTCACTCTTAGTCCTGCTTGACCTTAGTGCTGCTTTCGATACTGTAGACCATAAAATACTATTAGATCGTTTACACAATTATATTGGTATTCAGGGACAGGCACTACAATGGTTCAGATCTTACTTAACAGACAGATATCAATATGTCCATTTAAAAGGGAAATCGTCATATCTTACGCAAGTAAATTATGGATTACCTCAGGGATCGGTTTTAGGACCCTTGCTTTTCTCCATATACATGCTGCCCCTCGGCAACATTATTAGAAAACATGAAATTAGCTTCCACTGTTACGCAGATGACACTCAGCTATATATCTCATCAAGACCAGATGATTCCTTCAAACTATCCAAACTGGCAGAGTGCATCGAGGACATAAAACATTGGATGACTAGTAATTTCCTTCTTTTAAACTCTAACAAAACGGAAATATTACTTGTAGCACCAAAAACAGGTAAACAGAATATCTCCGATTACAGCCTGCAAATTGAAGGCTGCACTGTTACTCCAACAAATACAGTTAAAGACCTAGGCGTTATATTAGACGGAAACCTGTCATTTAAAAATCACATCTCAAATATCACAAAAACAGCCTTCTTCCACCTTAGAAATGTTTCCAAGTTACGAAATATTTTATGTTTTGCTGACGCAGAAAAGCTTATTCATGCATTTGTGACCTCACGACTTGACTATTGTAATGCTCTACTTAGTGGTTGTCCTGCATCATCGATAAACAAACTACAGTTAGTTCAGAATGCAGCTGCCAGAGTTCTTACTAGGTCAAGAAAATACGATCACATAACCCCAGTTTTATCATCTCTTCACTGGCTACCCATTAAGTATCGTATTGATTTTAAAATTCTTTTAATTACATACAAAGCCTTAAACGGTTTAGCCCCTATTTACTTAACCGAGCTTTTATCACGTTACAACCCAACACGCTCTCTAAGATCTCAAAACTTAGGACTTTTGACAACACCTAGAATAACTAAATCCACCAAAGGGGGTCGAGCTTTCTCATACGTAGCACCTAAACTCTGGAATAGCCTTCCTGATACTATTCGAGGGTCAGACACACTCTCCCAATTTAAATCTAGATTAAAGACACATCTTTTCAGCCAAGCTTTCACTTAATGCATAGTTAATGAACAGCAGCTACGCTAATTATTCTCTTTATTCTCTTTCCGCCTCTGCTTCGGGATGCCCATCCCGAGGTAGGAAGAAGTTCCACCATGTCCAGACGACCGACAGATGCCCATCCCCAATTTGAGATAACGCCAGCTACAGCTGCAGACTGACTGACCATCCCAGCCCCATCTAAGGCAATTCCACCACCAGCCAAGAGAAATATGACCATCGGACCATCCCAGCTCAGACCAATACACCCCCAACAAAGAGCAAAGACGGACTATTTGTCTCATTAATGCTGAAGTTACAATATTTGGTATTGAATGCTAAACTTAAATCACATGTCAGCAGTTTGAGTGCAGCTATGACACGTCAGAGGGGATCTGGCCCTCCCGGTTGAGCCTGGTTTCTCCCGAGGTTTTTTTCTCCATTAATCAATCATTGGAGTTTGGGTTCCTCGCCACAGCAGGGCAGTGTTGGCCTGCTCACCGGGAGACTGCATTTATTTATTTATTTAGAAATTATATATTATTTATTAGTATGATCTTACTCGTTGTATAAATACAATGCACTGTGCTGTGTTTTACCTTTTCTGTTTTTCCTGTTTGCCCTGTAAAGCTGCTTTGAAACAATACACATTGTGAAAAGCGCTATATAAATAAACTTGAATTGAATTGAATTGAGTTTCAAATGATCTACAAATCCAGCATTATATCCACCTTTTTATAACATTCATCACAGAAATGCCATGAACAAACAAACACACTTCAACTTTTCTCCCAATCTCAAAATTAACGAGCTGCAGGCCCACAGCGCAGCCAACCTTGATGGTAAACGGGTCTTCCTATAGCATGTCATTTGACACGTGGTCAGGCAATTTCTTTCGCCTTGCCGTGCTTTTCCTGGAGAATCGCCGTGAAGGGACTGAGACATGTTGTTACGTAACGGTTTTTCATGTTCGAAAAAAACTTTCCAAGTGTATTGAATTCAGAAATATGTCCAACTCGTTTTTTGACAAGTTCACCATGTTAAGAATGAGAAGCTAGCAAGTTAAACATTGTAAAGAAGTCAGAATGCATAGAACAGTGTTTAATCACCCCTTTGAGTAATTTTTGGGTGAACTATCCCTTTGACAAATGTTCCACCCAAGCTGTTAAAATGAAAGAATCAGAGAAGAATCACCACTTCAGAGTCGAAGAACTTGTTAAAATTTAGAATTGAAGATTAAAAATGGTGGATGACTAAAATTCTTCACCAAAAAACTAGTAAAGAGTGAAATCAAATTAAAAAGGTTAAAATCTGATTTCATGGGCACTTTAATACACACATTAGTAGCGACATGAATACTGTAAAAACATCCCATTTTTTTGTGAACTGTTCCTTTAAGTGGAAATGGATCGCCCAGCTCTCTATCCCATTACACATTCTACACACATGCTGAACGTGACCCAGACATGTTTGAGATGGGGGTTACTCATGGTTACTGGGTCAGCTCAATGGTGGCTGTCAAAAACACAGTGTATCAAATGAGCTTTCATCATGAAAGGCTTGTCCAAGGGAGCACAGTTTCCAGGAATGGTTTTGGTAGTAGAGTCCTTGAAAAGGTCTATACTGAAGGGGACAGTATGAGAGGCACATATCTGACACATAATATCTGATCATAACTGAAGTCTTGAGAGAATGAAGTAATGCTGCAGACCAGCAGTAAGAGCGACATTCGACCTTTCAACTGGAACTACGGTCATTCTGTTTGACTCATTATTTGGTGGAAATGAATGCTGTGACCTGCTGGGATCAATGAGCACACATTGTCATGCAAAAATACGAGCGCAGCCTCCTCAGATTCTTTCAGAAGATAAAGAATTTCAGGGAATTATAAAGGAGGCTTTATGATTTAAGCCTGGGTGGTTATTAAGCTATCTCGCTCTCTCTTTGACGGGAAAGAGATGGCTGATGTCAATGTGTGCGGCAAAAAGAAAATGTGATGCTAGAACTGATGTTATTTACATCTTTACATTCATGCATTTGGCGCTCCAAATCCAGGTGTTTTCTGCAATGTAAAAATAGTCAGTGGTATCCCCAGAATATCTCTGTAAAGTTTCAGCTCTAAATACACCGCATATCTTTCATTAAAATATGTTGAACATGACCATTTGTGGCTGCAATGGAAACGCACCGTTTCTGTGTGTCTCTTTAAATGCAAATGAGCTTCTGCTCCCCTCCCCGTATGCAAAATATGACATAGGGCGCTTACACATATGTTTTGGATGACATCAAGACAAGCATTATGGCGGAAACGCTATTTCGTCTGTAGTGCCCTATCCAACCAAAACCATACACTTACTGCAATAAAAATCACCTTAATGCCTTGTTCATAATTACGAATTAAATGGAGAAGACAAAAACATAGATAGAACAACATATGCTGTATGAAATGTTGGCCATTGATGATTTATCATGTGCATGTATATTACTTACAGACATAAACACGGATATAGGCAAAAACAGGCAATTCAGAGTACTTTTATACTGTATGTCAGACAGGTATGTAAGATCAGCAACCAGGTTGTCTTACAAATGCACACTCTGTTTTCTCGTACGTCCCAAGTGCGACAATACTTAGAGCGGATAGAAACACTGAACTCACCGAGAAAAAGACACTCCTATAACTTTCTTTCGTTGTAATCAATAAGCTTTACAGAAATGATGCCGGTCACAAGTCTTCTGAACCGATGGGCTCAATGCGTCTTACCACTAACATTATGACATAACACCTGTCTTTGGAACAATGTAAAGTCTCAGATTTATCCGCGAACATTTAAACAACTGCAGTCCCGCCCGGGACTTTCGATCATTATACTCCGGCCTGCGAGGTCGATTTTATGTTCCATTTTACATCCAACAATAGCACACATTTGTTGTTTCTTAGACATTTTTGTCGCTGACTAGTGGCTACATCTGCTCTTACCTGAAAATGGCCTATGGCAGGCGTAAACAATGTGACATCAGATTGTTAGGGGATCCCCAACAGCCTGTTTTGTGACACTGTTGTGGTTTAAGGGAGATTATAAAAAGAAGAATAGATGGATTTGTATAATTACAGGGTGTTTCTGCGCACACCCTGGGGACTCAATTTCTGGTGAATAAACATTTAAAAGAGCATTCTCTGCTATTGCGGCCATTAAAAGTGAACCATACTTATATCACGATTTGAGTTTGTTTGGAGCATTCACATTCAAAGTCAAGTGTGAACGTCAAAAGCCTTGATGTAAGTGATGATAAGAGCCTGTTTTTGTAGCAATCTGGGTTTGAGACGTGGAGATCAAATTCCTGATGAGACACCATTAACCTGCCTCTCCCTCTCCCTCTTCGGCTGAAGTGTGGGGTCATTATCAGATGAACAGCACATCAAGAGATCCTCACTGTTCCAGACCCTGAATGATATGCCTTTAGTCAAGAATATAAGGCCAACCAAACCAACCAACCAAATTGCTAAAATAAAAAATGTGTACATCCTGGTGAAGACGCTAAGTCCTCAGTATTTTAAGATTATCAACCAAGGCTTGGGAGGGGGTCAGCAGCTATTTAAACGGGGGTGAGAGAAGCTTCGTCATCTGTGCCGGGATCCTACAGGCATGACATTCATCCATGTGCTGAGACTCTTCCATTCAGATGGAATGTTGTTGTTCTTTTGTTGTGTATCAGACTGACTTGGAGCTCATTTATAATGCTGATATCATAGACATAAATCAAGACAATTGGGCTTGGTTACCATTATGACACTGCATTGGTTATGATGGTTTCATTTTTGTAATGTAGTCGGGAATCACATAAACTTAACCAGACCAAACCACCATAAAGTACTTCTGAATGACATTTTGAGGTTGTAAATATCAACACTGAGCTCATATGAAAGCTTTGCTGTGAAATGACTGAAACATAACCCATGTGTAGAGGGAACACAAATGGTCCTCATGAACGCATGGCATTACCATGTTGTTTGTGTTTATTTAAAATAGTGATAGAGTCATGACACTCATTTCTAGACCGACTCAGAAATGTTTAGTTTGCTATGTGTTCCCATGGGTTATTATAAAAGCCGTTTCGAAAATAGGGTGTGGGCTTAATATTTCTTGAAAATATGTTTTTACTTACACAGTCATTTCTCAAACGAGAATGCTGAAACACTATATGATTTAATAATGTTAAAAATTATGGTTGTTTGATGAATTGAACTTCATGCCATGAGGCACACAAAAGTCTTACTCTTATTGTACAAACAGAAAGGAAAGTTGACAAATGATGACAAATATTGGTGGTATTATTTAACATTTATACCAGCTCGTGTATTCAGACAATTTAGATAAACACACTTTGTTTGTTTTTCATTAACAATACCACACTAGATAATGAAACAGACATCCAGAGATAAGCAGAGAGACCTAGCAATCATAATATTAGTAATGTGAAAAAATATGACTAAATAAAGAGCTGGCGATCAAAAACATTAACTCAAAAACGTTTTGCATTGCTCTGAACACTTCAAACATATGGAGCTTCATTGACTATAATGGGAGCAATCTAATTATGTTCACCCCAATATACCTTGTAAACTGAAAGTAAATGTCTTGACTCAAGATACAGTATAGTCTTGTATAATACTGTCTGTAGCTATACCATATCAGCTTTAAAACAACCTTCACCTTACAGTATACGCTCAAGGTTATAAAGAGCTGTTATGGCTTCCAACAAGTATAATACCTACAGACCGGGCTGGGCAAAAATACATCAAAATGTATTTTAAAATAAAATACCAAATACCTTACTTTTAAGTGTATCAAAATAAACTACAAAATAATACGGCCGCACCATTTATCAAAATGAACTACTGTATTTTTGTATTCTAAAAATACTACAAAATGCTTTTACATGGGAGGGAGCATGAAATTTATTTTCAAAACCTCCATCAATTGGCCTATTTGATCTATCCCTTCACAGCTACACTGATTTTGTGGATTATGTAAACAATGTTTGATATCAAAAGCTTTTCACTGCCCGAGTCATGCAATAAATCTGACATATGAAACTAGCAGACTAAATATTCACATATGCCTGGCTGTGATATCCAAAAAGAGGTTAGTTTTAAAGTTACATGAAGTTTAATGTTTTACAGTTTGCAAATTACTTGTAATTGCAACCTAATTTAGTTTGGTGTTTGGTAACAAAAGGCCTTCTGTGTATCAGCAACACTGACTCAATGACAAACATCATTCATAAGAAGACAACTGGGGCCCGTTTCAGAAAGCAGGGTAAGTGCAAACTCAGAGTAAGTTAACCCCAGAAAACGGAAGACTCAGGGTTTTTGGTTTCAGAAAGCGAGTTATGTCAAACCCGCGACCGCGGGGTAAGTCAAGCCCATTTCAGAAATCGAGGTATCTTATACTCCGAGTGAGTAACCAGAGGAACACACTCCGTGAACCTAACCTGGTCGGGAGCAGGTTTTATTCCACAAACCCAGGGTTTGTTACAATCTCCGCCCCCTCGCGCTTCGAAAGGAAGCTGCATTAATTCGCAGAGAGTTACATTTATGTCGGGAGAGAATTGTGAGGCCCCGTTTGGACGTTTTATCTTAACTTTTAAGGCCAGTTTAAGTTTAACATTTCCCAAACAGGCATCCTACTAGCAAGAGCATTTTATTTCTTTAAACTTTCCTGAAAGATGTTCTTGTATTTCATATTCAGCTTCTGCCGAGATCTTTTTATTGCAGAAGGATTGCACCTACATGAGAGCGAGAGAGAGCGAGAGAGGGAGAGAGAGAGAGAGAGCGAGAGAGGGAGAGAGAGAGAGAGAGAGAGAGAGAGAGAGAGAGCTGGAGCGTTAAATATAATTTCCATTTTCACAGTTTCAACAAAATAAATATAAAAGTGATTGACATATAAACTTGCACATTAATAAGTGAATATTTTTTTTCTAAACATGTGCTCATATTCACCGTACGCTTGTAACAGTACCTTCAATTCGATTGGCGACAAATGAACACGTGCATTTGTCACGTGCCGTTGCCATGGTGAATCGTGCTATCTTCACTCAATTGATAATGGCTTTTCATCGCCATGCTGCACGCACATAACCTAGAGTGAACTTACTCAAGGTTGATTGAACTAACTCAAATCAGCTGGTCTGAAACTGAAAACTCAGAGTAGCGATTCTCTGAGTAAATCAACTCAGGGTTCAGATTTTAACTCAGTGTTGGTTGAACTTCCTTATTGAAACGGGCCCCTGATGGCACTTGCACTTTCTGCGTGCAAGAAAGAAACTCACGCAGGTTCGACATGACAAGAGGGTGAGTTTCATGTTTTGGTGAACTATCACTTTAATGTGACCACTTTAAAGACCCACATTGCTTTTTTGACCCCTTACATTTGTTTTGCACAGTGGAGATGCAGGTGTGAAATTCTGTGGCCTTCATTTAATTAAGTTAGAGCTGAGATGTGATATTTGTGAGGTGTTGCACACAGTGTTCACTGGCAATAAAACAGCGCTGTGGTCATCGAGAAGCTCCAAGAGCTCCTGAAAATTGTATAACACAGAATGACTGTTGACGCATGGATACTCGTTTTTGGGTCATTATTAAATATAGTGACCAGAACCTATAATACTGTACAGTATGTCTGTTGTTTATGGCTACAAACATTTTCAATGAAGGATTACCATAGTTATAACCCAAGAAAGTTCCTCCACAGAAAGCTTTTAAGTTTTTAGTCATGAAACTAGTAGATAGCAGTTTATGCTGTTGCTAAAGCCTGATGGTGAATTTACATCAGACTGGTCCATAAAGATTCTGAGAAAAGGTGCAGTTGTGAAGCATACAATTTAGACAAAATTAAAGTCTACCTGACATGACACAGAGGATCCAGTGGCCCTTCAATTATGAAACTGTGCATGTAGTCATTTCCAAGAAAAACTTTTTTACCAATCTTTTACTCATTTCATATGCATATCTGAAAAGAAAATGGAAAATGAGACTTAATTGCGATAATTTACACGATAAATACTGTAGTATGATTTAATATTTGCTAGGACAAAGTTCAAATAACTTTGTATCTAATGACTTCAATATACTAATATAAAAGTAGACAAAATTTTTCATGTTGACATTTGTTTATTAGGAATTGTCTTATATTTCATATTTTTTTAATTATTTGAAATGAGAAGTGAGAATGCTGTTCTGGGGTACCATTAATTATTCTAATAGTTCCTGTATATGAGTCAATAGTTCACCAGAACTGTTTGGTTACAATTTTTTTTCAAAATATCTGAAAGACCACAGAGAGATGAAGAGCCGGATAGCATTCTGTCTTAATCGCCATTTCTTTGTATGGTCATTAATAGTGCTGAAATTCTGATGTCAGCACGAGCGCCTATCAAAGTGAGTTGCTTGTGCCAGTCTCAGGGCTCAGCGATAGATCAACACAAGAATCTGAGCACATGCATGAAATCATCCACATGGACGTGAATGACAGACACAGACAGACATTGTAAATGGGGATGAATGGATGTTATGTGTCTGCTGTGGGACATTACAGTTAACACCGTTCAGAGTGTCTGTGAGACAGAATGAACTCTGGAAAAAAGTTCCCTCATGCAGGACAGTCATTAAGCACTGTCATGGAGATATATGAGATGGGTGGAGAGGGGGTTTGAAGGATAGAGATTAGGGGCGGGTGAGGTCTGGTCTGGAGTGAAGGATGGTGACTGAAGCATTCTGCTTTCAGAACAAATATTGAGTGCAAAAGTCACTGAAGGCAGTGAATTACATTCATTCTAACCCTGTAAATAGAGGTCATAAGGGGAAAAATAGGTCATCTGAAAATTCTGCTGTTATCTATTGTGCCATCCCAGATATTTAAGCTATGCTAATCATTTTATCATAAGAAATAATACATTTTTAAATGCAGGGTAGGTGATCCTTTCCCAAAACATTGTTGTTATGCTGGTTGGAAGTCTATTCACACAAACATCTAACATGAATTTGTGATGCAGTTAAGTTTCGAGCGTAGATGGCGGAGCGTGAACAACGCGAGGCTCACCGTCTCTCCATTTTTAGCAATTATATAGTGTTTTTCTTGCTCATCTCGTGCCTGTTCGTTCAGAACAATTGTGCATTCACAACGTACACCCGGCATGAGCTTTTGGATATCGGTTTGCGCATTCCCAGAAGTTATATCAGCAACATTCAACTCGTCCCTGAGATCGCCAAAACACCCGATGCTACGCACCCCACACGGCCGGGCGGAAGTGCTCGCCGGCGGCGTCGAGATCGTAAACAAAGGCGGGGGAAACGCGGAGGGCTAAGAGCTAGGCTAAAGCTAACACCACACCGGCTCTCTTTACCCAGCATTTTCCTTGCTAATGTACGATCATTAGTGAACAAAATGGATGAGATTCGACTCCGCATCATCAACAACAAAAGCCTTTTGAACTGCAATGTCATAATCTTCACGGAAACATGGCTACACAGCGGCATACCGGACAACGCTATTGAGTTAGCGGGCTACAACACACACCGCGCGGATAGAAAAAGAGGAATCCGGTAAGACAAGAGGAGGTGGACTGTGCATTTATGTCAATAAAGCTTGGTGCACGAACTCTGTTATTGTCGGCAGACACTGTTCGGCTAACCTTGAGTTTCTCATGGTTAAATGTAGACCGTTTTATCTGCCACGGGAATTCACTTACACCATTATAACGGCAGCTTATATTCCACCGGATGCTGATGCCAAGCTTGCTATGAAAGAACTTCATGCAGTAAACAACAGACTGCTCACCCGGAGGCTGCATTTATTGTTGCGGGAAATTTTAATCACTCTAACTTAAAGACGGTGCTCCCTAAATTTCACCAGCACGTTTCCTGCCACACAAGAGGAAACAAAACTTTGGATCATGTCTATACAAACATGGCTGAAGCTTACGCTGCGACCCCCCTCCCTCACCTGGGTCAATCTGATCACCTTTCTTTGGTCCTCACCCCCAAGTATTCACCTCTCATTAATCGTGTGAAGCCATCAGTGAAGACCATCAAGGTGTGGCCTGTGGGGGCAGACTTTACACTCCAGGAAAGGTTTCTACACACAGACTGGAGTATGTTTGCTTCTCAGGCCACCAGTGGCTCTCACACGGACATAGACAGCTACACCTCCTCTGTATTGGACTACATCAATACCACCATTGATAGTGTCACAGCTCAAAAGTAGATCACCATATACCCTAATCAGAAGCCATGGATGAACAAGGAAGTGCGCCTCCTGTTGAAAGCACGCAACACCGCCTTCAGATCAGGTGATGCACAGTCCTATAGTACTTCCAGGGCAAATCTGAAGAGGGGCATCAAAAAGGCCAAGCACTGCTACAAGTTGAAGCTAGAGGAGCATTTTGCCAATTCTGACCCTCGACGCATGTGGCAGGGCATCCAGGCCATTAGTGATTACAAACCCAACCACTCCACCCCCATAGCCACAGATGCTGCCTTTCTGAACGAGCTTAATGACTTTTATGCACGCTTTGAGAGAGACAATAAGGAACCCGCCACCAGGCTCACACCTTCTACTGACCACCCAATCATCACACTAAACTCAACAGATGTTTACACTGCACTAAGCCGGATAAACGCACGCAAGGCTGCTGGCCCTGATGGCATCCCTGGTCGCGTACTCAGGGCATGTGCGAAGCAGCTCGCTGGGGTCTTCACGGATATCTTCAACCTGTCCCTCGCCCAAGCAGTGGTTCCAGCATGTTTCAAATCCACCTCCATTGTGCCCATGCCAAAACATTCCAGTCCAACATGCCTGAATGACTACCGCCCTGTAGCACTCACACCCATTGTTATGAAGTGCTTTGAGCGGCTGGTCCGGTTACACCTAAAAGACTCTTTACCATCCACACTGGACCCATACCAATTTGCCTACCGTAGCAATAGGAGCACAGATGATGCAGTGTCCATGGCCCTGCACTCCGTGCTCACACATCTGGACAACAAGGACACTTATGCACGCATGCTGTTTGTAGACTTCAGCTCTCCATTCAATACCGTCATCCCTTCCAACTTAATCATCAAACTTGGAAACCTAGGCATTAACAATTCAACCTGCAACTGGATTATGGATTTCCTGACGAACAGGCCTCAGCTTGTTAGGTTAGGCCACATCTGCTCCACCACCATCACCCTCAACACTGGTGTACCACAGGGCTGCGTACTGAGCCCCTTTCTCTACTCCCTTTTCACACTGCAGGCCCGTGAATGGAACTAACTCCTTCATCAAGTTTGCAGACGATACAACAGTGATTGGTCTCATCAGCAACAACGATGACTCTGCTTACAGAGAGGAGGTACGGCACCTGGCCACATGGTGCTCAAACAGCAACCTGCTCCTTAACACCTCCAAGACAAAGGAGATCATCATGGACTTCAGGAAGGCGAAAGGAGGCACACACGACCCCATCCACATTAACGGGACGGCTGTTGAACATGTTTCCAGTTTTAAGTTCCTGGGGACCCATATTACGGAGGACCTGTCCTGGACCACCAACACCTCATGCCTGGTCAAGAAGGCTCACCAGCGTCTCTTCTTTCTGAGGACACTGAAGAAGAACCAACTGTCTTCAACTATCCTGGTGAACTCCTATCGCTGCACGATAGAGAGCATCCTGACCAACTGTTCTGTTGCTGAGCGCAACACACTGCAGCCCAGCACATCACAGGAACTACACTCCCTTCCATTGAGGACATCCAGAAGAAACGCTGTCTGCGTCAAGCTCGCGGCATTCTCAAGGACTCCTGTCACCCCGCTCATAGACTGTTTACTCTCCTGTCTTCCGGTAGGCTATTCAGGTGCCTCCGGGCAAGAACCAGCAGACTAGGAAACAGCTTTTTTCCCAGAACTGTTTCATTATTGAACTCTGCTCCCCACTGATTCCACTACCCCTCACAGCTTTAACTGTAATGCTGCTTTTACACTATTTACATTGCACTACAGGGCTGCCATGCATGACTGAACTGTACACACCAGTACTTCATGTTATCTGCTCTACTGGCACTGCTCACTTGCACACCAGGAATATTACACTGAATGCTCATTTGCACTAATGGACTACTTTCATAACTGCATTAACGCATCTACTGCATTGTAACTTCAATAACTGCACTAACTCATCTACTGCAATGTAACTGCATATCTGCATCTACTCATGTATTGCACCATAACTTCAATAACTGCATTAACTCATGTACTGCACCGTACCTTTAATAACCACATTAATTCATCTACTGCACTGTAACTTTAATAGCTAATGTCTGTAATTAATGCACACTCAAGTCACTTGCACTATTGTATAGTCTATATTGTTATCTGTTCATAACCTCCTGTACATTAATGTTCACAGTATATAGCCTTCTGTATATATTGGTCATAGTACATACCGACTGTCACATTTTCATAGTACATGCCCATTGTAAAGTATTCTCATAGTACATGCCCATTGTATAGTATTTCATTGATATTGTATTCTGTATTTATTCACACTGTATATCTGCACTTGCTAATTGCACTTCTGGTTAGACATAAACTACATTTCGTTACACTGTACTTGTATATGTGTAATGACAATAAAGTTGAATCTAATCATCATCTAATTTAGAGGTTGGCCTTTCTATCGTTTCTTAGCCAGCTTGTAACATCCGTGCATTTTAGCAAAATTAGCATTTGATTTTATGGTTGGGGTGGGGTAAGGTGTTGGTTAGCCAGCTCCTTAAATATATACGACTTCCTTTAATATCAGGCTATACATACATGAATGTACATACATGGTCTGTGTTTTGAAAAAAACTATTGTGCTAAGGGACACGGAAAAAGGGTGAAATTTGTGTCCAAGAACACGAATCCACAGATTCTAAATTTCGTGTCCATGCAATGAACTACCTTGAGACTAGGTTGCTTTACATACTGATAGCAAACCACTAAGTAACATGGTCAAAATATATATATAAATTCATATTGGCCATTTCTCAATTCCAAAAACACGAAGAACAGACTTGTGTTCTCGCTTGCAAGGCAGGCTCGGAAGAAGGAACTTGGATAGACGCGCTGAGTGTCTTCTGGGACTTCAAGCAGATTCCATAAACGCGCATATGATGCAGCCTTGATGCCAAGAACACATCCGGGTTCTGTAAGGAGTTCTCTATTCTTGTGTTCTTGAGTGTTGGAGCAGACTTATATGGCAATTGATGACAGAGCGAGAACATGAGGACTCATGTCCACTGAAGAATGCATATTGAGAAACAAAGTTACTAGTTACGCATGAAGCTGCGACTAAACCGACCAACTGTAGTAAACTTTTAACCCATTTAAAGACGAATGCCATTTAATGAATAAAAAAAGAAAGCAAGTAAAGAGAAAATACAACTTCCTGGTACTGTCTGAAGACTGATGGCAGAACTCTCTCTCTCAATGGCTCTGACCAGGAGCTCAAAGCTAGCTTGCTACTACTAGCCGCTACAAATTTGTCTTTCTGACCTTAAGACAATTTTAAAATGGTGTTGTGGCTCGGTAAACGCAGTTATTAAAGCTGTAAAAAATACAAATGGAAAATTGTTATGAACGACTCAGGAGTCAGATGCAGGAGAAGGTAGGTTTTATTCGACCCAGCTCAAAATGGCTTGTAGAGGGAATCATAGACACAAAGACAGGTAATTCGGAACGTCAAGGCAGCAAAAGTCAATAAAGGCCCGAGCGCTCGGCCAGGAGGTTCAGGGGACTGCACCGAGAGGTCCGTATATCGGCAGTGGCAAAATAGTCAGTGACAACTCACAAATCAAATGAGGCAGTCTAGAAAGGGCCAAGGAAAAGTCCACCTGCTGCAGACAGGTATAAAATAAGTACTTCTGCCCAGCGAGGGCCAAGAGAGAATCCACTTGATGACGGTTCGACAGGTGTAATTCCTTCCAGCGAGAGCCAAGGAAGAATCCACTTGACGGTTCGACTGGTGTAATTCCTTCCAGCGAGAGCCAAGGAATAATCCACTTGAGGATGATTTGAATGGTGTAATTCCTTCCAGCGAGAGCCAAGGAAGAATCCACTAGATGACGGTTCGACTGGTGTAATTCCTTCCAGCGAGAGCCAAGGAATAATCCACTTGAGGATGATTTGACTGGTGTAATTCCTTCCAGCGAGAGCCAAGGAATAATCCACTAGATGACGATTCGACTGGTGTAATTCCTTCCAGCGAGAGACTCGAGACGAATTGCTGAAGCTACCTCGAGTGGGAGATGACTAGCACGATCCTGGTACTCCCGTATGCTTGACAGTGTAGATCCGAAGCCTCAATTCCCACAACCAACAGCCGGTTAAGAACCAAGGGATAAGATGTCAGGGTGACAATCACATGTGCTGCAAAACAGTGGGTTCCCCAGGCAGCTGGAGGTAGTAGCAAGATCCCTCTGGAAGAGGTAATGGCAGTCGTAGAAGCTTGAGTGAGCAGAGAGCAAGACAAGGGTAGATTCCGGTTGAAGACTAACAGCTCTGGAGCCTGGACAAGACAAGATATATCAATCACAAGACTAGAGTGGACAACCCTCAGGTGATTAAACCAAACGGACTGATATCGGGCAAGAGGAGGCATGGAAGGCAGGAAGAAAACAAGCAACAGCTGGGAAAAGAGCAGGAAAATCAGGAAATCCATGTGAAGAGTATTAACTAATAATGAAGGAGTTAACAAGGTAGCGAGGGGAGTGGGTTAAATGCAGACACTTAACAACTGACAAACTAGGAATACTAAAACCCACGTGCCCTACAACCCCAACAAGACATAAGTGAAACAACCCCACAGATGCTATACCAGGGACCCGTTTCAATTAGGAAGTTCAACCAACACCGAGTTAAAATCTGAACTCTGAGTTGATTTACTCACAGAATCGCTACTCTGAGTTTTCAGTTTCAGAACAGCTGATTTGAGTTAGTTCAATCAACTATGAGTAAGTTCACTCTAGGTTATGTGCGTGCAGCATGGCGATGAAAAGCCATTATCAATTGAGTGAAGATAGCACGATTCACCATGGAAACGGCACGTGACAAAAGCGCATGTTCATTTCTGGCCAATCGAATTGAAGGTACTGTTACAAGCGTACAGTGAGCACATATTTAGAAAAAATGTATTCACTTGTTAATGCGCAAGTTTATATGTCAATCACTTTTATATTTATAAACTGTGAAAATTAGAAATATATTTAACTCTCTCTCACTCTCGCGCGCGCGCTATCGCTATCTCTCTTTCTGTCTCGCTCGTTCTCATGTAGGTGCAATCCTTCTGCAATAAAAAGATCTCGGCAGAAGCTGAATATGAAATACAAGAACATCATTCATTCAGGAAAGTTTAAAGAAATAAAATGCTCTTGCTAGTAGGATTCCTGATTGGGAAATTATAAATATAATACTTAAACTTGCCTTAAAAGTTAAGATAAAACGTCCAACCGTGCCTCACAATTCTCTCCCGACATAAATGTAACTCTCTGCGAATTAAGGCAGCTTCCTCATCTATGGGCTCCTGAATAAACAGACATGCATTTTTAAGATCTGTGTGAATAAATTGAGCGCAATTAGGAACACGAATCAATAAACAAATGGCGAATGCAGTTTCAACACCGCTCGCGCTTCGAAAAGGGGGCGGAGATTGTAACAAACCCTGGGTTTGCGGAATAAAACCTGCTCCCGACCAGGTTAGGTTCACGGAGTGTGTTACTCTGGTTACTCACTCGGAGTATAAGATACCTCGGTTTCTGAAATGGGCTTGACTTACCCCGCGGTCGCGGGTTTGACATACCTCGCGTTCTGAAACCAAAAACGCTGAGTCTTCCGTTTTCTGGTGTTAACTTACTCTGAGTTTGCACTTACCCTGCTTTCTGAAACGGGCCCCAGAGACCTGACAGAAAATAATAATCTCTTCTCACAAAAAACATAAAATAGAGACTGTGTCTGTCCCCCGGATTAGCAAACATTAGATAACACGTAAACCTCTTTTAAAAAAAATAAATAAACGTTAAACAAATGAAACAGGAACACAATACAGATAATCAACTGTTACGACTCGGATTGCTTAATATTAGATCTCTCTCAAATAAAGCACTTTTTGTTAATGATATGATAACCGATCATAAAATAGACATGCTCTGTTTGACAGAAACATGGCTAAAGCCAGATGATTATATCACTCTAAATGAATCCGTTCCCCAAGATTATTACTATAAACACGAGCCTCGTCTAAAAGGTAGAGGGGGAGGTGTCGCTGCACTTTACAATAATTATTTTATCATCTCTCAGAAGTCTAATTTTAAATACAATTCTTTTGAAGTCATGGTACTTCACGTATCAACACCTAATACTAAGGACAAAACATTTTAAAAATGTATTCTAGCTATTGTATATAGGCCTCCAGGGCACCACACAGATTTAATTATAGAATTTTAACTCCACCTTCTCAGAAATGTTAGACTCAGTTGCTCCTCTGCGTTTAAAGAAGATTAAAAATGGCAGTCCAACACCTTGGTATAATGAACACACTCAGGCTATAAAGATAGCGTCTAGGAAAATGAAGCGCAACTTAAAGCATTTATGGTGGCTGTTAAAAGGCCCCTGTCAAAAAACCCAAACTCGACCCTAAAGAACTAGGGAATTACAGGCCTATATCTAATTTACCTTTTATATCTAAAGTTCTGGAAAAGTAGTTTCAACGCAATTATGCTCCTTCCTCCAAAGGGATGACATTTATGAAGAATTCCAGTCTGGATTTCGAGCATGTCACAGTACAGAGACTGCTTTGATCAGAGTTACAAATTATCTGCTTTTAGCGTCTGACCGTGGCTGTATTTCGTTATTGGTGCTGCTAGACCTTAGTGCTGCATTTGACACCATTGACCACAGCATACTCCTACATAGACTCAAAAATTACATCGGCATTAACGGAATAGCATTGAAATGGTTTAAGTCTTATTTATCCAACCGTTCTCAATTTGTAGCAATAAACAATGAGGTGTCCCGCAAATCACAAGTCCAGTACGGTGTACAACAGGGCCTCTGCTCTTCGCATTATACATGCTACCTCTAGGAGATATAATAAAGTGACACGGAATTAGTTTTCACTGTTATGCTGATGATACTCAACTTTATATTTCCTCGAAGCCTCATGAAAACCAGCAGTTCCATCGAATAAAGGATTGCATAGTTGACTTAAAAAACTGGATGAGTAAAATTTTTTTACTACTGAACTCGGACAAAACAGAAGTGTTACTTACTGGACCGAAAGCCGACCGTAGGTAACAACCAAGAATACCGCTTAACTATTGACGGATGCTCCATAAAATCCTCGTCATCGGCTAAGAATCTTGGCGTTGTATTCGATAGTACTCTGTCATTTGAGAGCCGTGTCGCCGACACCTGTAAAATAGCATTTTCCCATATTAAGAATATATCTAAACTACGTCATATGCTGTCACTGTCAGATGCAGAGAAATTAATTCATGCATTCATGACATCAAGACTAGATTACTGTAATGCACTTCTAGTGGTTGCCCTGCAGGCCTATTACAAAAACTGCAACTGGTTCAAAACGCGGCAGCTCGAGTTCTTACACATACAAAAAAGTATGAGCATATAACCCCGGTTCTGTTAACCTTGCACTTATTACCTATAAAGCATCGCAGTAACTTTAAGATCTTGCTTATTACCTATAAAGCCCTACATGGTCTAGCGCCGCAGTATTTGAATGAACTTCTATTGTATTACAGACCTCCACGTACATTACACTCTCAGACGTCCTGTCAGTTGGTAATACCTAGAATTTCAAAATCAAGTGAGGGTGGTAGATCCTTTTCTTATCTAGCGACCAAACTTTGGAATATTCTTCCCTGCACTGTCCGGGAGGCAGACACACTCAGTTTAAATCTAGACTAAAGACTCATCTTTTTAATCTTGCATACACTACACTTCCATAATATTAATCCTCAGAGGATTTAGGCTGCATTATTTAGATCAACCTGAACCAGGAACACATCCAACAAAAAATGATGTACTTGTTGCATCACAGAGTGCAGAACAGTACTCTACTCTCAGCCAGTTTTGTCTCTTTGTTCCAAGGTTACCACAGGATGCCGTTCATGCCCAGACCTGATGGCAGAGCTGAGAATGGGAAGCGGTGACCTGACAAGAGCTGAGAGGATAGAGCTGGATAAAGGACGCGCCAACTTGACACGATTTTCCTACAACATTTCAAATGCTATTACATTGTTAATGATAATCTTAAATCTATCATTTACCTTATTAAGTTATTTTTTTTATTTAGCCTTGTTGTGCAAGCACTGTTGAGCTTGTGCAGAGGCAGCAGCTTTTGCACAGAGGGGAACTGGAATCCCCTGGTTGGGCCTGGGTTCTCCTGAGTTTTTTTTTCTCGATTGGAGTTTTGGGTTCCTCGCCACCGTTTGCATATTGTTTTGCGAATTTATAGTCCGTTTAATATTTGACCTGTGGTTCTCTCTCCTTTATCGCCAATGTGTGCTTTCACTGTGAGTGCGTGCGAGTGTGCGAGTGTGTTTGTGTTTGTGTGCGAGTGTGTTTGTGTGTATGTGCATCAATGTCGATGTGTGTAAGTATGTATGCATATTGTGTGTGTGGAGCATTTGTATGTCTGTCTTTTGTTGTTTTCACCTTTTTCTTCTTTTTACAGGTATGTGCCTTTAGTTGTTTTACTTGTAATCAATGTGTCTCATGTACAGCTGCATTGTAACAATAATCATTGTAAAAAGCGCTATATAAATAAAGTTGAGTTGAGTTGAGAAAACAAGCATAAAATCAATGCACTTCATTCCAAGTCATCATGTGAAGTCTAATGTTGTGTTCAAATCAAATGCAAATTGAACCATCTGCGAGAGTAAATTACATACAATGCCAATGCAAAGACGCAAAATAGATGCAAATGCTCTGCGAACAGTGCGAATGACGTGGACTGGGCAGCACGATTCCCCCAAATGGATGACATGTGCCTTAATCGTGTCTTCTGCGCATGCTTAATTTTTTTAACATATTAGTTCACATAAAGAACATTTTAAACATTCAGAAGTAAGTTTTATTGTATGGCTCCTCATCAAATTCCAGGCTGTGAGGTCAACTGAACACAATTGGCTTTTTAAAAGGGGATGGAGGTACTGAAACGCATGTCAAGAAATTTCAGTGGGGCTTTTGCTCATCCAGTCAGATTTCCAAGGCAAAACATTTAGAAGCAAAATATATTAGAACAAATCAATTGCTGCTTTCAAAGCACCTTATGTCACCCACCTACTGCACAAAGAAAAGTAAATTAAAATAGAACTGCGCTTCTACCGGACGTTTCAAGATGTATCATCATGTTCATTTATAAAGCTTATGCCTAAATACCTGCAACAATGTCTAGACATTAACATTCAACTAGAAAAGTTACAGGTCATTAGCAAACCTTCAAATTAATGAGGAGAAATCTCACTTCACTCTCATCCTAACCGGAGCGCCTGCCATGGGAACATACCAAACCGCCCCATCCGCATCTACCTCTGAGAGCATCAGCATTACCCTCCACTGCTTCTCTCCATATTTCTCTCTCTTTACTTTTGCACTCATCTCCTTTCCCTTGCATTTCATCTCCCTTGTTCCTCCACAGTTCCCCGGTTCTAATTGAAGTAGTTAATTAACTGAAAAAACACATTAACACCTTTCCAGGCCATTAGGAGATGTGAAAGAGGGTGTGTGAGAGAGCGTGTCGAAAACACTCGCCCGAAGAGCATAATTTTCCTCGCTCACTCTCTTTCGCGCTCTCTCGCATTCTCTCTGTCACCGTGGAGGCCGTGGAAGGTAACGGGGGGGGGGGGGGGGGGCACAGGTGTGCAGGTGCGAAGCTGAACTCAGCCACTCAGACACTGTTAATTTGTTAATTTGCATAGCAGCACCAAGTCTGAGGAAGATTGAGAAAATACTTATTGTCTAAAATAAAAAGAAGTGTAATTGGAAATGCGTTTTATGTGGCGTTTTACAGGGGACGTCGCACAGAAATCTAAGCGTGGAGTACAAAGTGTATCTCAGTGAAGGATGGGGCTAATACTTCTCCGAGAGCAGGAAAGTGGAGATAAAGACGGCAATTGACTCAAAAATCGGATTACGAACTGATTGATTCCTATTACTGCTGACCTCAAAAGCAGATAGCAAACACTTCCCTGAGACTAACATTACAACATTAACCACAGGAGAGAAAAATCACAAATTTTGATTTGTGAGCTCAGGCAGAAGGGAATATTAGCAGAAAGTAATGGCTAGTAACGGATTGTTATTCTGTTGTCTTACAAACCAAATAAAGGCTTTTAAACAATAAAAAACTCACAATACTTTGGTGGTGGTTTCGTGTACTTGTAAAGCTTGGTGGTGTCATAATTCACTTATATTCAAGTTGTTTTAAATCTGTAAAATATTTCTTTTTTGTGATGAACATAGAGAAAGATATTTGGAAGAATGCTTGTAACCAAACAGTTTTCGGCCGCCACTGACTACCATAATAGTACAAATTTCTTTATAATTTTTATATTTTTTTATATTTTGAATAATGTAGAACAGCAAACAGTTCTTGGCCAACATTGACTACCATAGTAGGAAAAACTGCTTTATACATTTTTTTGTTCAGTTGAATACAAAAGAAGATAATTTGAAGAATGTAGGAAAGCAAATAATTCTGGGGCAATTCTGACTACACTGCAAAAAATGACATTCTTACAAAGTATTTTTGTCTTGTTTTGGTAAAAAATATCTAAAAATTCTTAAATCAATATAAAATAACTTGTCCTGAATAGTGACCTTAAATATTTAGTTTTGTTTTATGAAAAACAATATATAGAATTAATTATGTTTATGGCTACAAATTATGCCAATGGGGGGAGAAAATATACTGTCAGGTCTCTGGTCTAGCGTCTGTTGGGTTTGTTTTACTTATGTCTTGTTAGTGTTGTCGGGCATGTGGATTTTGTTATTCTAAGTTTGTCACTTATTCAGTGTCTGCGTTTCACCCACTTCTCTCGTTACCTTGTTTACTCCTTCATGATTAGTTTATTCTCTTCACCTGGATTTTCGATTTTCCCGCTCTTTCTCCAGCTGTTCCTTGTTTTCTTCCGGCTCAATCTCCCTTATAATCCCGATGTGCTCTCTTGTCCGATGTCAGTCCGTTTGGTTTGAATCACCTAAGGGTTGTCCAGCCGTGCCTCGCCTCGCCTCGCCTCGCCGTGCCGTGCCGTGCCGTGCCGTGCCTCGCCTCGCCTCGCCTCGCCTCGTATCTACGACTGCCATTACCTCTTCTCGAGGGATCTTGCTGCTGCCTGGAGAATCCACTGGTTTGCCGTAACATGTGACTGCCGTCCTGACATGTTATCACTTGGGTCTTAACCGGCTGTTGGTTGTGGGGATTGAGGCTACGGACTTCCACTGTCAAGCACACAGGAGTACCAGGGTTATGCTCGTCATAACTACAGCAGTTCGTCTTGAGCCACTTGCTGGAAGGAATTACACCAGTCGAACCGTCATCAAGTGGATTCTTCCTTGGCCCTCGCTGGGCGGAATTGCGTGTTTTGATCTGCTTTCAGCAGGTGGAATTATCCTTGGCCCTCACAGGGCGGAATTACCTTGTTTTTACCTGTCTGCAGCAGGCGGACTTTTCCTTGACCCTTTCTGGGCGGACTCGTTTTTGTGAGTTTAGTCTCTGTCCATTATTTATTTTTTTCCTGCTGATATACGTACCTCTTGGAGCAGTTCCCCTGAAGCTCCCGGCCGAGCCTTTATTGACTTTTGCTGCCTTGACGTTCTGAATTAACTGTCTTAGTGTCTATGATTCCCTGTACAAGCCTTTTGTGCTGGGTCGACTAAAACCAACCTTCTCCTGCATCTGACTCTGAAGTCTTTCATAACATGAACCTAATTCAAGTAAATTTTTCTCCCCCTCTTGGAAGTTTTTTTGCTTGAAGTTCTATAAACTTACTTAATCCTTATATTATTATTCTTAAAAAGAGAACAAATATCTTAGGTCACTTTCTTGTCAAGAAAGTACATCTAAGAATGTTTAGATATTTGTACTACAAATCAAGACGAATGTTCAAAAAAAGAATGTCATTTTTGTAGTGTACTATTGAAATGTTTCCTATTATGAAAGCCAATCGGGTGATGGGTCCTAAAAAAAGATTTTTGGGGCACATGAAA
This sequence comes from Triplophysa tibetana, assembly GCA_008369825.1. Classification (NCBI taxonomy): domain Eukaryota; kingdom Metazoa; phylum Chordata; class Actinopteri; order Cypriniformes; family Nemacheilidae; genus Triplophysa; species Triplophysa tibetana. Next base: position 6,436,623 of record CM017900.1, read on the forward strand.
AAAAAATAATGGCGTCCGTGAATAAATTTACATGATTCAATGTCCAGTGAATGAAATAAAAATTTTCACTTTTTATTTAACTATGACTTAATGAAGAACTACTAGAGACTTTCGCTTGGGGGTGTCTTGAGAAACAGATCCTCTTTTCTAAATTTAAGAGAAAGTCTCAATAATATCACAAACTGTGCTCAGGTTTACCAAAGTGCCAAATTCTTCCATCCAAAGCCAGAGAATTAAATATGACTTTCACATACAATTCACTCAAGACTGAACGATATGATCTATGCCACCCACACGGATCTATCTCTGTAATCTTACTGTATGTCAAATTTAAGGTGTTGATACCTTTGAATTAAACTTCAAGAGAGCAATATTTCACCCAAAAATGAGGATTCAGTCATGACTCACCCGCAAAAATGTATGATTTATGTTTTTCTGTGAGGCACAAAAGAAGACGTTGCTGTTTTCCATATGAGAACTCGAATATGGACCAAAGCCATCATAAAAGTCTTACAATAAAACCTTTCCCACTGTTGCAACTTTCAAACATCATTTACATTTGCACGTATTTTAATATGGCGAGTTGAGAATGCCTCACTTAAATGGCGCAAAACCTCATCTTGACCAAATTAGAGAAAGAAGTTAGAGAAAGTTCTCAGCAATAATATGGCTTCAGAACATTTGGAAGTTAGGGACAAGACTTTATGGTCTTTTTCTGTTTTTTATTGCAGTCGCCATTCACATGTCTTGCACAGGAAAGAACATCATAAAAATGCTCCCGAACCTCTTTTGTTTTGACGGAACAAAATCAGTTTGAAATTTGTGTAAGTGAATATTAAAATAACTTTCATTTTTGCGTGAACTGCCCCTGTAAGTCTCCCGAGCTAGGAAAGAGCAATCTCCGAGCAATAAAATGTTCTGAAGACTAGCGAGTCCTGGAGCTGAATGAAAGGCGGTGAGATCTTGACAGACACAGTTGCTGGTTGTCAGTGACGATAGAAAAAGCGCACACGTTTGCACCCAGAACTGTCGTCTACTGTTAATGGGAGAGATAAAGAAGCAGATTTTCATCAGTCATCCGCCCATAACTGACTCTGCCGGGGGAGAGAGAACACAGCGGCATTAGAATGCACTGCTTGTTTGGTGTTCACAACCCAGTACCAGTTCACCAGTGGAACCGATGGGCAGTGACATCCTCACATCCACACACAGACATTCACTTATCACCCCCCCCCCTCGCCTCGGCTTAAACAGACCAGCCTTTCTCACAACCTTCACACAATGGTCTGAGTGTACCCAACCCAGTGGAGAGATTGATTATGTATGTGTGTGAAACAGAAAGGACATAAATGCAGATTTGGGTGTGCTTCTCGCAAACAAAACAAAGAAAGGCCTTTCACGTTTTTCAATCCTCTTTGAAATGCCTGACAAATATGCATCTTTTACTTGCACAACCATCCTTGCAATGTCAACCTTTGATCCTTATTTGTGATTATGTAGGGAATATTGCTTGTTTGTTTCTTAACTGATTCTTCTAAACAGTAATAAAATTCAAGGAGCAAACGAAGGGGTTGCTTATGTATCTCGTTTCTCAGTTTTTCCTGTGGAGAAAGATCTGTTCCAGAGCAAATGTTGATAATATCACAAACCGAGATTATTGTTTGCAAGGGACCATGAGATCTCTTAAATGTCTCAGTTAAGACATCGATCAGATTAAATGAAGAGTAAAATGAAACTTTTGCATAAGTGACTTAAGTGTCAATAGTATTCTCCAGAGAAAAAGAGTCGGAAATCTTACAAATGTGTCTGTTAGAGTTTTGGAGGAAATCTCAACAATGTCTCAAACTAAGCTCAGGGTCAAGTCTGCGATCAAAAGTCAATAATATTGAAGATCTCAGAATAAACTCAACCATTTCTGATCAAATTTACCCAAATCCATCTTATTTGACCTCAATCTACATACATTTTTATTGTTTATTTCATAACATTGGGCAGATGCTTTTATCCAAAGCGACTCACATTGCATTGTATTGAACATTTGTTTCTGACTATGTGCAACCCCCTGTGTTGAACCCATGACCTTGGCATTGCTAGTGCTATGCTCTCACCCCTGAGCCTCAGGAAAGCTTTTTTTCACTCCAAGGAATATACTGAGAAACACTTGACTAAGTTTATACTCGTATAAGACACAATTGAGAGTTCCCTCAAATCTCCTGAGCTATAAAAGAGCACCCCTGAATACCAACAGCGATATCATATATTACTAATAATCCGGCCCTTAAACACAACCTAAAACCATTGTGATTGGTCGTCGTTCACATCAGTCAAACATACCTTCTCTGTCCAAATAGGCAGTTATTCACCAGAAATACTGTAACTGGGTTTAGCTATGTGATACAAAGTCGCCTACTAGATTCTTTAGAACAGTGAGCTATTTCAGCAAAGATTTGCTAAGCAAACACTTTGAAGTGTCAACATCATCTTTGTCTGATGAGGAACAGGGAGCAGAGTGATATCACCCACTGCAGTAAACGCATGACTTTCAGGCCGTGGGTATCATCGGTGGGCGAGGGGGGGGAATAGTTTCATCAAACAAAAGAGAATTTTCAGATTCAGATAGGAACAGTGCTTGGACTGTACTGATGAAGGTCATGACACTTAATAATGTTTCCACATGTTACGACAGAAAACTGAGTTCTGCCTAAATATTTTCCCTCATGCTTTGTATTCCTCCCTTCAAATCCGCCTTTCCATTATCCATACCAAAAACTCGGTTTCGTAATGAGAAAGGTCTCTTATTTAGAATCGCCCTATTCCATCTTTGGCTTCTCTCTCTCCCACACAATAGAAACCCCCTCCTCAATTTCCCACTTTTAGGAGCCTAATCCCTCAGACACACAGCATGTGTAGCATCTCGATCGTTTCACAAACCTTTAAAGCAGTTACTCTGTGTCTTGCACAGCCAGGGCTTCAGGCCCGTTTAAAGAAAACAGGAAAATCAATATTTCTTATTAGGAATCCCTGCTGATGTGCCTGAGGCGCTCCCGTCCATCTACTTTTTCCATTTTCTCAAACTCTGCTTTTTATTTTGTTTTTTGAGAGCTGTTTTCTTTTGTTCCAATGAAAGAAATATTTGTATTTGGGCATTTTTATCCTTATGCTTCCCAAATATTGAGATGAAACTCATTCCTTAGACTGCAGTGTTTTATTGAAGCATGCGCTGATGCGATCACGACGTTGATACTTAGCTGTGGATCTGCATTGGAAGCAAAGCCGTGTATTTGAATACAAATCTTCTATTTAAATACAAATCCGATTGACTTCAGGTCCTTCCTCATTCTGATTCCCATCATGTTAGGCGTTCATAATTAAGTCCTGAAAGCCCTAAGTAGACTCAGGGGGTATCTGTTTTCAGTGCTGATTTTAAGACGAAACTCTGCAGAATGGGAACAAAGTAAAAAGAGAAAGCCTGGGAAACACTACACTTGATAGATTTAAAAGCTTAGAAAACATAATCAGTTGAGCCAAAAACATTTAATGAGCAAACATGTAAGTGGGGACAATTTAAAGGAATCTGATGCCTTTTGTGCAATGCATCTGAATGAATCTGAAAGGTCCAATGAGTAATTTTTTGGAGGATCTATTCACAGAATTGCATAATATAAATATTTGTATAGAGTTGTGCAAATACCTTACGTCATGAGGCATATGTATCTTAGAATGAGCTATTTCTATCTGTTAAGAGTCTGGTTTTGAAGTTTTTTTTTGTTGTTGTGGGCACCACGTGCTTGGTACTCACAGGTGCCTTATTGTCTCTGATTACTTTCTCTCACCTGAATTTTGTTTGTACCTTTTGGGTTTATCACTAATGATTACCTTCACTAGTTGCTCGTTTTGGTTTGCCCTATTTCTACCTCTCCTTTTTGTCCAGTCAGTGCGACAATGTTTTTTGTACCTGTTTTACCCAGTGGATTATAGTTTCTTTTGTGATCTTTGTATGTTTTTCCACGATTTACCAGCAAACCCTTGAAATGCCGGATACCTGTTTGTGGTGTTGGGAGAGTTTAGCTTCTGGGACTGTTGCTTGTTCAAGGTTGTTCCTCTCTGCCCACTACCTTATATTATCGTCCCTCTGGCATTCGGTTCCTGGAATCTCTGGATTAATTTTTGTTGTTTCTGCCGTGTGCTTCGGAGTTACCAAGCAGCTCTGATTCTTGTGAAGAACAAACTCTCTTTTATCGGCTTCCTGCTTTTGAGTCCTTTGTGTTTCATGACAGAACATCGTCGCCAACTATAGACTCAGCGGGAGAACCTGACATGCGTCCCGCTTGTTCCAAGCAAGGCATCCTCCTGGGCCATCGGCAGAAAGAGGTTGCTGATAGAATTCAGAAATTAGACATAATTAGTATTGCATATAAGAATTTATAGTCCGTTTAATATTTGACCTGTGGTTCTCTCTCCTTTATCGCCAATGTGTGCTTTCACTGTGCGTGTGTATGAGTGTGTTTGTGTGTGTGGGAGTGTGTTTGTGTGTGCGTCTTTGTCAATGTGTCTAAGTATGTTTGCATATTGTGTGTGTGGAGCATTTGTAAGTCCGTCTTTTGTTGTTCTCACCTTTTTCTTGTTTTTACAGGTATATGCCTTTAGTTGTTTTACTTGTATTCAATGTATCTCATGTACAGCTGCTTTGTAACAATGAAAATTGTAAAAAGCGCTATATAAATAAAGTTGAGTTGAGTTGTATATAAAGCAGGGGTTAACGACCCTAGCCCAGCAACTGGCGACAGTCGCCCAACACCTGGACCATTTACGATCCGCTCCGCCGAACGCTTCAGCCAGCGTCATGCCAGTCGCTACTGTGACGGGGTAAGACCTGCGACTCCCCATATTGCCCCCCCTAAATGTCGACCTGGTTCCCGGACAGCTCGGGAAAACGATAGGGGTGGGAGGGGAAATGTCGCCTGCCAGTCCGACCCATACTGACTGGAAGACGGACTGACAGGCTGGAAGATGGACGGGATCGTTGGCAACTCCATGAGTGGGACTCCCTTCTAGGCCACGCTCTCTGGCGTCTGGGCCGCGCACTCGGTTGGCTATACAGCCCTCTCCGGCAGCTGGATTGCTCGGTCGGGCGGCTGGGCAGCGGTCTCTGGGGGCTAGGATCGTCCCTGTTTTCGGGGCCGTCGATCTCTCTCCCTCTTGTCCTCGTCGTCCTCGGGTTTCTCCCTCCTGGACCATGGCGAGAGAGAGCGTGTCCGTCCTTCTCCGGGGCTCAGGAAACACGGTAGGCAAGAACCTTGCACGAGTCGGTCTCTTTCTTCCACACCCGCATTCTTCACCAGTGTGACGGGGGTAAGAGACAAGACACGCAAACAACGATAATTCGAGCAACCCCAATGGGGAATTTATTATAAAATAGACAGTACTTTGTACACAAGGGGGATGTTCGGGATGCTCGTACGCTACCATCTGCTGATCCGTGCTCGTCCACTCTCGTCCTCCGTGCTTCCTTCAATAATCTCTCCCTCGCTCTCACTCCGGGGAAGAGAAGGCACCGCGTTAGGCGTTGTTAGAGCCAGAACCCAGAGTGTTGGGAACACGCAGCTTATATGCCCGGCAGCTAATCAGCGTCAGGTGGACGCAATCAGCGTTAGCTGCCGGGCCGTTTCCCAGGCGACGCTGATCCTGGACCTGCGCCTCGCCACACTACGGAGGCGCCTTCTACACGGAGAACAGAATCTCGTCTCGTTTCTCCAACTCTGTAAGCCGGCGAACCCACCTTGTGCCGGTCATTTTTGTCCCAGTGCTCCTTAACTCTTTCTCTTCAGCCCCACTTTTTTCCTACGGAACGTTCTAAAGTGGCTTTCATTGTCATGCACTTGGCAGGGGTTGCCAGGGAATGGGGAACGGCATTATGGGACAATGGACATGAGTGGTGCAACTCTCTTGAGACTTTCTCCCAAGAACTTCGTAAGGAGTTCAACCGGTCTGCGCTGGGTAACGAAGCAGCCCGAGCCTTATCCCTGTTACGGCAGGATCTGAGTTTGGTGTCGGAGTACGCTGTTGATTTCCGCACAATTGCGTCCTCCATTGGTTGGAACGACAAGGCGCTGGTGGGATCAGTTCCTCCACGGTCTGGCTGATTACATCCCGGATGAGATCTACTCTCTGGAACTCCCCAAGACTCTCGATGGGCTGATCGAGCTCGCCATACGGGTGGATTTCCGCCAGGGACTGCGTACCCGACAGTGTCCCGGGGAGACGGGGGGCAAGAGACCTTCACGTTTTCCTACAGCCAGACACGACTCTCCGCCTTGACTCGCTGTCGGAACATATGAAAGTCAGCCGGGCCTGGCGAACGGGTTATGCCTTTATTGCAAACAGGTCGGACACCAAGACACCAACTGTCCAGCATGCAACCAACGCTCCATTGGCGCTTCACCCCGCAGAGTGAGTGCTTCTTCCACTCATCTCCCCGTGCCTAGTCGCACTACTCTCCCGGTAGTGATTCGGTCAGGAGGGCGAGTCCAGAAGGCATTTTCTCTTTTGAAGAGCCTATTTTCTTCTGTGCCTATTCTCATTAACCCTGACCCGTCTAGCCAGTTCATTATGGAGGTAGATGCTTCTGAGGCAGGAGTGGGAGCGATCATTTCCCAGCTTGCCTCCTCTCACGACAGGGTGCAACCCTGTGCGTTCTTCTCCCCCCGGCTTGCTCCCTCGGAGCGCAATCACGACATCGGGAACAAGTTGTTGGCGGTTAAACTTGCGTTGGAGGAGCGCCGTCACTGGTTGGAGGGCGCCAAGGTTCCGTTCTTGGTTTGGACCGACCACAAGAACTTGGAGTACATTTGCACTGTTAAACGGTTGAATTCTCGACGAGCTCGTTGGGCTCTTTATTTTGGCCGTTTTGATTTTACCATCTCCTAATGCCCAGGGAGTAAAAACGGTAACCCGACGCGCTTTCTCGACAATTTGAGACCCAGACCGCTTCCACCTCACCAGTGGCCGTCATTTTTCCTGGCCATGTGGTTGCGGCGGTCACTTGGGAGGTGGAATCTTGGGTTCGTGAAGCGTTGGTTGGTGTTTCCCCCAGTTGATTGTCCTGCCGGTCTACTATTTATTCCTCAGTCGGTCCGATCTAGCGCCCTCCAGTGGGGGCATTCCTCCAATCTTGCATGTCACCCCGGAGCGGCTCGTACCCTGTCGCTAGTTAAGCAGCGGTTTTGGTGGCCATCTGTGGCGCGAGACTCTTGTTTTGGCCTGCCTGGTTTGCGCGGCGAGTAAGAGCTCTAATTGACCCCTGGTTGGGCTTCTCCGGCCATTTCCCACCCCTTCGAGACCCTGGTCCCACATCGCCATGGACTTTGTCACAGGACTTCCCAATCTCGTGGCAATTCAGTGGTTCTGACGGTGGTTGACCCCTTCGTGACGGTGGTATTCCCCTTCCTAAGTTACCATCGGCCAAGGAGACGGCGGCTATAGTACTGAGTTTTCTCGACTCCTAGGGCCAACTGTCAGTTTATCTTCCTGTTACCACACGCAGACTAATGGGCAGTCCGAGCGAGCCAATCAAGACCTCGAGAGAGTCTTGCGCTGCGTCACCTCAGCGGAACCACTGTCTTGGAGTTCCAAACTAGCCATGGTCGAATACACTCACAACTCCCTCCCGGTGTCGTATACAGGTCTTTTGCCTTTGCAGTGCTGCTAGGGTTATCATCCTGTTGATTCCCTCGCAAGAGGCCGACACATTCGTTCGCAGGTGTCTTAGGGTCTGGAGACTTGCCAGACAGGCTCTTGCGTGCAGCCGTGAACGCAAGCAAGCTTCGGCAAACCGGCGACGTTCCAAAGCCCCACTTTACGTGTGCGGTCAGAGAGTCTGGTTGTCCACCTGTGATCTTTCCATGAGACTTTCCCATTACCGAGGTCATCAACCCAGTCAATGTTGGTCTTAAACTGCCCCCCCACACTTAAGAGGATCCACCCAGTATTCCATGTTTCTAAGGTCAAACCTGTTATTCGGTCCCCCTTCAACCCCTTACCTCGTTTCTCCCCCCTTCAACCCCTTACCTCGGTTCTCCCCCCTCCCAGACTTATTGAGGGGTCCCCTGCCCATACAGTTTGTCGACTCCATGTTAGACGACAGGGGTAGGGATCACCAATACCTAGAAGACTGGAAAGTTATGGTCCGGAGGAGAGATGTTGGGTTCCTGCTCGGGACATACTGGATCGCTCTCTTATAGATCAGTTTCTCAGATAACTTGATTAGCTTTTAGATGCCATGAGGCATCCTAAGGGAGGGGGTTCTGTTAGAGTCTGGTTTTGATGTGGGCACCACGTGCTTGGTACTTAGGTGTGCCTTATTGTCTCTGATTACTTTCTCTCCCCTGAATTTTGTTTGCACCTTATAGGTTTATCACTAATGATTACCTTCACATGCTGCTCGTTTTGGTTTCCCCTATTTCTACCTCTACTTTTTGTTCAGTAAGTGCAACGATGTTTTTTGTACCTGTTTTACCCAGTGGATTATAGTTTCTTTTGTGACCCTTGTATGTTTTTTCCGGGATTTCCCAGCAAACCCTTGAATTGCCGGATACCTGTTTCTGGTGTTGGGAGAGTTTAGCTTCTGGGACTGTTGCTTGTTTAAGATTGTTCCTCTCTGCCCACTACCTTATTTTATCATCCCTCTGGCTTTCGGTTCCTGGAATCTCTGGATTATTTTTTGTTGTTTCTGCCGTGTGCTTTGGAGTTACCAAGCAGCTTTGATTTTTGTGAAGAATAAACTCTCTTTAACGGCTTCCTGCTTTTGAGTCCTTTGTGTTCCGTGACACTATCTACATACACCATGGGTCCCCATACATGGAATTCACCATGTTGTTTTCTACAGTAGAAATAAACAAACAACTCTATAGAGCGTGTTTTGTAAAAAGGTTATCTCCTTCGGAGTGTAAATGATTATATTTTTAAACTTATTAAAAGAATGCCACCTTATAGGGACAATAAAGATCTACACATACCCCTAACCTTACTCTAAACTTTATGATTACATTTACATTTAGTCATTCGGCAGATGCTGTTAAACAAAGCAACTTACAGAGAGTTCAGGGAGCAATAAAGCGATATGGGCAATTCCGTGAAAATGTCAACCATACAACAATTTTTTTTTTTATTTTTGGTGCTTGATTTTTCATAGTCAGGTAAGTGCCCTTTTCAGGATTGTCTCATCCTTAACGCTACATATTCCTCATAAAGGGACACATGAAAATCAATATATAGTTACTATTTTATGGCATCCCTTCTCCATACATTGGGTATTATTGCTTTAGGATTGTGCATTTTTTTTATAGAGATCCTACAAAGACTATCGTCTCCCAAAAAATGCGTCATTTTTTGTCACATCCAAAACGCATGTTTTTTCATAGACTGAAATTATTTCATGTTAAGAATCTATCAACAAGGGTCCAGTAAAATATAAATAGATGGTTCAATATAATCGTAACAAATTCATTCTCTGGGCATTTTTGTGTCATGTCCATAATGCAAAATGTCACGTCCATAACGCTGGAATGTCACACAGGAGCATTAATACAAGAGGTTCTCATTACAAAACTTTCAACAAAAGCCAGAACAATACCTGATTTTTTTTCTGTCAAGTATTCACAGAAGAGATGGGTTTTAAGTTGTGGTTGACCGGACCCAGTAAAGAAGAATGTTCCACCAGGAAGGAGTTCTGAAGGAGAATGAGCGGGAAAACGATTTGCTGCCCTTATGAGCGCCGCTTGTTTGCTGAACACAGGGTTCTTGAAGGGGTGTAAGAGTGTAGGAGGGTGTGAAAATATGCCGGTGTAGATCAAGTGATAGTCCCGTAGGCAAGCATTAGTGACTTGAATCTGATACGGGCTTCAACAGGTAGCCAGTAGAGAGATGAAAAGCGGAGTTGTGCCGCATGCTCAGTGAGATAGTGTCTACTCAACTCAACTTTGTTACAAAGCAGCTGTACATGAGACATATTTAAGTCCATATAAGCAAAACAACCAAAGTCATGTACTTGTAAAAACACGAAAAAGGTGAAAACACAAAAGACGGACATACCCACATACAAACGCTTCACACACACAAAATGCACACATATTTACACACATCTACATAGACACACGGACATGCACTCAATCACAGTGAAAGCACACATTTAAGATAAAGGATAGAGAAACACAGGTCAAATATTAAACAGATAATACATTTCTATATGCAATATTAATTATGTAAAACTTCTGAATTCTAAAGCAGCCCACCCAGCCAGGCAAATAGTGCAAGAAAGTATGCAAACCTGGCTTAACCAGAGGATTCCGGTTCCCCTCTGGCAAAACTTGCTGCCTCAGCACAAGCTCGACAGTGCTTAATAAACAAATTAATAAACTGACTAATAAGGTAAATTATAGATTTAAGATTATCAGTTATAATCTAGTAATTTTGAAGTGAAGTCGCGTCAGGTCGGTGCATCCTTTATCCAGCTCTATCATCTCAGCTCTTGTCAGGTCACCGCTTCCCATTCTCAGCTCTGCCATCAGGTCTGGGCATGAACTGCATCCTGCGGTAACCTTGGAACAATGAGACAAGACTGGCTGAGAGTAGAGTACTGTTCTGCACTCTTTGATGCAACAAGTACATCAGTTGTTGTTGGAAGTGTTCCTGGTTCCGGTTGATCTAAATAATGCAGCCTAAACCTTCTGAGGATTTATATTATAGAAGTGTAGTGTATGCAAGATTAAAAAGATACCTCTTTAGTCGAGATTTAAACTGACAGAGTGTGTCTGTTCCCGGGCAGTGCAGGGAAGACTATTCAAAAGTTTAGGCCGGAGATAGGACCACCTGCACTTGAGTCTAACCTTTCTAATATTGAATAAGGCATATCGCCATGACCGCTTTGTCTTCGGAATGTGATCATTGATGGAAAGCTGTTTATCAAATTTGACTCTGAGGTTCCTGGCTGTTTTGGAAGGAGTGATTTAGGTATTGCCAAGTTGGATGGTAAGATCGTGTTTCATCGTGGGGTGTGCCGCAAACACGAGTAGTTCTGTCTTGGCAGGGTTCAGCTGGAGGTAGGGCTGTAGTCATGTCCACTGTTGTCGAGTCCAAGACCAGGACCGAGTCAAAACCGAGTCCAAAGAGGTTTGAGTCCAAGTCAAATCCAGAGAGCTTCGAGTCCAAGTCAAGACCGAGTCCAATTGAGACAGACTAGACTAACCATCTTCTTCATGGGAGATGGTTAGTCTGGTGGGAAATAATCCTCTACGATTGTTTACTCCACGTCTGCTAACTCGCTATTAAATTGCCTCCATTTTGTTAGGAATGCCCATCTTTTAACGGTCCAATCGGTTCTTAATGTGGGAAATCAAGTCCCACCCTTTAGTTTCATCTCATTATTTTTAGAAGCCATTTTACTCTATTATATTTCATGATACGGAAAAGTATACAATCATTACTTACATTTCATACCATTTCTAAAACTCTTGCATGGACACAAAATACCCTAAAAACACAATTATTTGTGAAAATATACTGAATATGCTGAAATTTGAACAGTTCAAAACAAGATGACATTCTGCAATTAAATAACGTGCTTTGGTAAGTGTATTGTCCAAAGTATATGCATGCTCACTTCAAGTGCACTTCAGAGTGAGCACTTCCTAGAGAAGTAGAATTTGCAAAAATTGTCTGTTCTTTTCCGCCTGTGACATCTTATAGGAGACTTTTGTTTACTTTTGTATGATTAACAATTTTGCCACTTGATGTGAAATTACAGTCGTGAGGCAAAACCTATCAACAACAAAAAACTGGAATTTTACATCTTTCTTTGGTTTTACACTCCACACTTTAACACACACAGACTAAATGTTCTATAATTTTAGGTATTTTTGACATGACACTGCCCATCACTGGTCGTAATACATTCTGCCTTCAGGGCTCATAAAGAGCATTTTTTCCATTGCTGTTGTTATCATGAAGGGCCGCTCTTGTCTGTGTGTATACAGGTCACCATCTCTGGCCTGATTAAACCGCATATTGCTGATATATTTTTCCTTTCCTTCTCTATTTTAGGCAGGGGCCGTGTTGCACACCTCTCAATTCATTGGCCTGTCAGAGTGCATTAAAAGCGATCTTCATCATCGAATCTTGAGCAGGCGCTCTGATTCCATCTGATGTTCCCCGGCTAACCGAATCAATTCCATCTCACCGAAAGGTAAAATGTAATTACCTTTTCTGTTTGATTGTTGTTGCTTCTCATTTAAATGACAATGATCTATGTATACTGCAACACTGACAGCAGGTAAACATGTTTCCCCAGGGCTGGTTAATAGCCCTTTCCATCAGTCGTGAAGAGCTTTCTGAAAAACAGGCATGTATGTACGCAAACACACCGCTTTTTTAGATTGGGCCAAAATTTGGCGACCCCTATATTCAAAGAGCTGTTGAATGGAGCAGGTATAACTTTGATCTTGTGTGACCTGCAACTGAAATTGATGCGCATTATGATGTGTCTATCTATCGGTTAAACCACGCTCGGTTTTCAAACTTAGTGCTTCATGCATCTCTCTGGAGACAGGCAGAGGGCTCCGAGTCGTCTTTTTTGCCTTTGAACAATCACATTGCCTCTGGCTGCTTGCACCAGAGAGAGGTTTATAGAGTGCGGAAAAAAATGTTCTGACAGTAATATTTAATTCTTTGTATTTATGCTGAAGAATGCTCTAACAATTCGATCAGGGTGCATTTGAATACATTACAGACTTGACGGGAGAAAGCTTACCTTAGCTGATGGTTTGAAGCTTTTGGCATGTCTTTGTTATATGGGCATGAAGGTCAGATTGCCCTTTGAAACAAAACGGTCTGTAAACGTTTCCTAAGCTTCTTTAAAAGAGCATTCGGCAGGCCTCGTGCATGACACAAGCGGAATGAATTTGTGTAAAATGTTAATAAAACCTTTTTGCGTGAGTTGTCACATTCAATGTGAATGCGTGAGATTGGTTTACAAACAAAAATATGCCTTGTGTTTTTGGTGGCTTTGTATCGGGAGGATCATGTTATACTGTTAATGGGATAGTTCACCCGAAATTCTGTATTCATTTACCCTATGGTCATTTTAATCCTTTATCACTTTATTTTTTTTGCAGAACACAAAAGAAATATTTTGAAGAAAGTTGGAAACCAAACAGGACTGGCCCCCATTCACTTCTATTGTATGGACACAAAAACAATGCAAGTGAATACAGGCCAGTTAAGATCATTCTTCAAAATATCTACTTTTGTGTTATGTTGAAGAAAGAAAGTCATACAGGTTTGAAAAGACAAGAGGGTGAGTAAATGATGACAGAATCTTTATGGCTGTAATGTTGACAATACAATGTACATTTGAAAACTACATTTCCCACAATTCTCTGTGTCAGCTCGAAAATGATCAAATGTATATACATAGCACCAGTAACATGTTTGTCATAAATATTGTGTTCATTTTAGAACTATCTTTTACTGGGCATTGCCATTTTTGTGTATCTTCATACACATGCCGGTTAAATCCGAGTTTTAGATTTCATGAGTCTCAACTTTATAGTTAAACATCAACTGATCGTGTATTGCACCTTATCTCATCCCATGTCATGTAGAATAAAATCTCTCTTTAGGCCACTAATAAAGTGATAAGTGGTCTTTTCCGGTAGCAGGTACAGTTTGAGTTGGGTAAAAATCTTTCGAAAGCGCTCCAATCCTGGGGATTCGAAACAATCCTTTCCCCTTAGCTCAGTGGTAAGAGTATTGAGTTAACAACGTAAGGTTGTGGGTTCAAGTTTGGGTTACAGTTTGACACCCTTTCCTTTGTCTCTCTCTTTTCTCTCTTTCCCTTTTCGAAAACCAGATTTTGATTAAACCTTACTAGGTAACATTGTGGTCACTGTCGTTCTGGCGCATCTACTGACTGCAACTAAACACCGTCACTGATAGCCACTTTCCACCAGCAGGAACCAGGTGCTAGTTCATAGTCAGTGCTATTGCAAGTTCTAAGTTTGTTCGACCGGCGAGCCCTTTAAGAACCGGTTGCTTTACACAGACTAGAGAGCCAATAAGAGCCAGGTGTTACATTACCAAATATGTCTAATTTTTCCCAGCATGCTAGCGAGAAAGCGCCAAACACAAATATACCGGCACAACGGCATGAACAATCCCGAAAGTTGCGTTGCTATTGATGTTGGCTTTGCGAACCTACATCGGCATCCAAACACGACAAATCCAACGTGTTCGAGCAGCACACCGTAACATTTGCGCTGATTTGCGCTAAGGCAGGACCAAACCATTTTATGCAGATACAGGGGGGTGGTCGGTCAATATGGATGTTTACTTTCTGGTCAATGGGGATTTTTAACTTTTACTGCCAAAAACAAAGAGATCATTAATTGTATTATTATATAAATATATATACTGAATAATAATCATAACAGAGTGATCAGATTCTTCTCATTTTAGCCTCCTCTTCTGTCTATGGCGGATGACCTTGTCCTGAGACTGGTAAATTTGTTGTTGGTCTATCAGCACAAACAGGTGATAAATAATCAATCAACAATTTGATCAATGAAACCCCCTTGGTCTTGTCAATCTCACACAGAGCTGTAAGGAATTTGATGGATTAATTGATATGGCAGTAAAGAGACTTAATCTCGATTCAAAGAAAGCAACACAAAGACTTAATCCTGGGATTAGACGGTTAAAAAAGGATAGTTAACTCAAAATTTAAATTCAGCCATTATATACTATCTTAATATTATTCAAAAGTACTTTTCTACAACAACAGTATTTTTAGCTGAAAGTTCTTTTCTCTCCCCATTTACTTTCTTTAAGTCTTTTCAGTTTTGCTACAGCTGTTGGATAATGCAATTAAAATAAAATAATACATTAAGGCAAGTGTACAAATAAAATAATATCATGACAAGTTTTAAGCAAAAGGATAAAACTGTGATCTCTGGAAAAGGGTGTGTTTTGTAAATGTCAAGCTGGGGCAAGTTGTTACATGTTTTAAATGTAATTGCGATACAAATTTTAGGAAACGGTTTAAATTTAGCTTAAACATGCCCTGTTATTGGCTATTCTGAAACTTAAAAATTATATATTGTAGAAATAACCACTGATTATGTGCAGCTCATATGTAGCTTCATTGGCCAAGGTCATGGCTTCGATCCCAGGAATTGCACATACTCTGATACAAATGTATAGTATAATACAATGTAAGTTGCTTTGAAAAAAAGTGTCTGCCAAATCCGCAAATCCGCTGTTGTATTGTTTGTTATCTTGCAAACAATACAACAGCCGCTTGCTATCCAACAGATGACGCAACATGATAAACAAATAAATGCGAATAGGTCTCACAGGCTTTATTGAAAAAAAGATGAAGGTTCGAAATGAATTGCAATAGCAGAGGTGAAGAAAAATTATCATAAGGAAAAAGATATACTATGAGAAAGAGATAGGATTAGAAAGGGAAGTGAGGCTGAGGGGATGAGATGGGCCAGTGAATGATCTAATGAGACCTGAGGTGTTTTCTGTCTCTGGAGGTCTGGGAGCCTATCGGTAATTACCATCTCGTATTACGCTCGGCGTAGCACTACAGATGGATATGCTAAGTAACATCATGGAGACGTCCAAGGAAGAGACGCAATGAGTGCTTTAAATGACAAACTAGAAACCGTTTTTTTTCATTTACCAAACCCTAAATAGCTCTTGTTAATAACTGATATATAAAATATTTCATCTATGTTTTAGGCTGCTTTATTATTGATTAAAAGTATAAATGGGAATTAAGATTTGAGTCAGAATGTCTAAGTTCTTTGGTTTTTTTCCACAAATGAAACACTTGCCTATGTTGGTTTGAAGTCAAATGCCACTAGTTTCATGTCACCTTGACATGGCAAGGTTATCATGCAATAACGGACTGGTTTTTATTCCTCGCACAAAACTATTATAAGGCATCATAAGACTATTGTGAGAATTTTTTTTTTTAGAGTAATCTGGACTACATTTATAGTGCTTTTTGCAGCTCGTCAGTGTAAATCACCATCTACTTTCCTTGAAGCTTGAACATTCTCCTTATAATAGAAGAAAAACAGTATTTGGTTGGAGCATAAATACCATAATATTATGATCAAAATATTTTGGACATAATGTCACCATGTACTGAATGATAACTCCATTTACTGTAAAAATAAAATCCTTACTGCATTCGCCTGCATCAGGCTAGCCTTTTTAACATCAACCCTGCGCTTTAAAAACAGGCACTGAAATGGCTGGCCGTGAAACTCGCGCATTATCCCAATGGCCCTTTCCCATGGCCCTCTCAATCAATCACAATGAAAAGCCGGTGCACCCAAAAACGTCTTCCACTGGCCCCCTCCGCCGTCTCTAAAAACTGTTTTCTTTGCTAAGTAAATGGAGAAAAGAGAGAGACAGACCTGTGGGGAAACTAAAGAAACAACCCAATTATACCTGACAAAGACAGTACCTCCATCACCACTGCTTCCCCTTTGAAGACATTCAATGCTGTTCATAGAGTGCCTGTGCTTTTGATTTCCCATTGCAATGTCTTACACCACGCCTTGAGGTGTCGGCTGCTTTGTTTCAGACTGTGAACCAGTCACGCACACCACGTGGTCTGGGAGGTCAAATGCCACTGTTGAAAAACAAAGGTACAATAAAATGAGAGAACAAACAAGGACAGACATTGATGTAGTCTTGACAACATGCTGAACTCACACAGCAAGTTTCATAAGCCAAGACTGCAGGGTTCACATGGAATGTGTCCCTGAATGGGACGTAGGTTTGGCAGTATTATACATTTACATTACATTTAGGCATTTGGCAGATGCTTTTATCCAAAGCGACTTACATTGCTTTATCCTATACATTTTACATAGGTATTTACAATCCCCTGGGATCGAACCCACGACCTTGCGTTGTTAACGCAATGCTCTTAGCACTGAGCTACAGGAAAGCTTATACTTTATGATTATACTTTGTGATACTCTATTAATATTCTCTGCTAGCTATTTTTGCATAATATAGGGTAAAATGTACCCGGTACATACAGGAATCATGGCGCTAAATTCAATTATTCCCAGAGACGGCCCCCTGCCATGGTTCCAACTCCTTATTCTCCAACCATTTGCACGAAAACTCGCATTTCCTCATTAGTCAACGATGTTTGACTAACACCCTGTATTATCTGTAATTTCTAATCAATGTTTTTAGTTACGTTTTTAATGTTAATGTGAGGAGGAAACTTGAGATTTATGAACTTCTTTGTAAAGAGGAAACATACTGAAATTAGGTCAACACACACACCAAAATACACAAAGAGAAAGAGCTAAGAATATAATTGCACAATGCAGCACAGTCCATACATGATGTTACAGAAAGATATAAATAAAAAATATAAATGACATCTCAGCTTGGAGGAAAGAGCATCACCTCCAGCTAGTGCAGTAGTACTCGATTCCGGTGTCGTTTTCTATGGTCTCGGACTTGTCTTGGACTCGTTGGCATTTGCAGCCGGACTTGTCTCGGACTTGGTCATTGGTCTCGACAAATGTTGTAGTCTGTCTCGTGAGAGTCCAGCAAAATATGTTGTATTTTCTCCTTCAAAACAAAGCATTGATAGATCCATAATCTTGTGATCCGAAAACTGTTGCGGACTCTTGACTCAAGAACGAGAGCTGCGCGTGCTCATAAGTTCTCTCTTCACACAGCAGTTCAGCTCAGTTTGTGCAGTTGATGTAACTAAATAACTCCGGTAAATTTGTTCAAGTACGCGGGACTGTCATGCACGCCAGAAAGTGATAACTTAATTAATTTGTGGATAATATAAAGTGTTTACGGGAGACGCTTAAACGCGAACAATTCAGCTGAACTGGTTCGACGGTTCACTATAAATGAATGAACCGGTGCAAATGAACGATTCGTACGGGGCGTGAACCAGAGAGCATCAATCATTCATCATAAATGTGAAGTTACACTTCGGCTTTGTGGCTTTAGTACTATTCCCAAAGTGAATAAAATGACTTTATTGTATCTGCTTTTTGATCATAGCAAACAAAAATGAAAATGATTATCTTACGAAAAAAATATATGCTTTCTCTTGCATCGCATAAAAGATCAATAGTTAAGTGAAATCGACCTATTAGTCAGATATGGTGACTGATACCCAGAATGTGACCTCTGGTTTTAACCCATCTAGAGTGGTGTACACACGTACAGCAAGTTGTGAACACACGTACACCCGGAGCAGTGGGCAGCTATCACTGCAGTGCCCAGGGAGCAAGTAGGGGTAAGGTGCCTTTCTCAAGGGCACCTCAGTCGTTACCCGTCAGCCCTGGGAATCGACACAGCAACCTTCTGGTCAAGAGTCCGAGTCTCTAACTATTAGGCCACGACTGCCCTCACTATCTGGTCTGGTAGTCATGATTTTTTTCTGTCTCTTTCTAGACTGTCTCAATTGGACTCGGTCTTGACCTGGACTCGAAGCTCTCTGGACTTGACTTAGACTCAAACCTCTTTGGACTCGGTCTTGACTAGTCCTGGTCTTGGACTTGTCTTGGACTCGACAACAGTGGACTTGTCTACAGCCCTACCAGTGGGACAATTCCTATTTTTTCATGAAATATTGCAGCGTTTATTGTAAATTGCTTATCAGTGTGGGTCCTGTTCTTTTAAAAATCCATGTGCCCTCATAATCTTCAGTTAAAATCTAAAAATGCACTTCCATGCTATAGAAGCTATCCATCTTAAATAACATGTTAGATGGCTTGGGCAGATCATCTTTTAACTCCTCCCCTTCTGCTACCAGTTCCACTTCAAAATGAAACAGGTTTTTTATACGTTCAAACAATTTGCAGTAGAAAACGCGAGCCACGCCCTTTATTTTTCTCATTTGAAATTTCGTTTCACACGGAAATGTGCCTGAATACAGAAGCAAAAACGATTGCAACTTCCAAATTGAACATGAAAGCATTATAATATTGATTGGGAGGACTTAGCAATTGACAGGACCAGCGTTAAATACGTAATCGATAAATTGCAGCTGCACACATGGATGCAGATTTGCATCCGTTGCGATGTGTCAAAAGCGCCGCCATATTCAACCAGGCATGAGCGTGGTATAATCACATTCAATTAAAGTGGTAGGCGAGTTTTTTCATATTTACATTTCCAAAAATGTAACCTAAATTATGTTACATTAGGGTAGTCCCATTAATATTAAACAAGAAAAACGCCAATTGAGTTTTCATTATTCCTAATAAAAATGAATAAATTATATCTATTGAGATTTTAAGTAAGCAGAGACAAATTTTTTGTATATCATTAAAACAGCCTGAGAAATGTAAATCTTATTGTGCTTCTTCCAATTCATCTCCCCCATTGAGTTATGTAATGGTGAGCTATGAAGAGGCCAAACTTTTTACATATTAATTATTTGAGAAAAAAAAACATTATAATGTGTCATTGGACAGCATGACAGAGCTTACCATTCATATTCACAGAGTTCTTATGAGCATTGGATTGTGCAGAGGATTTCTGAACGAGGCCAGTGGTAAACACAGCGAGTTAACAGCACATTGACATCCGCCTCACGTAGAATGAGAGAAACATTCAGCCTGGGCCAAACAGCTATGGCTCTAGTTTAGATGTTGGCCTTTCTTACTCTAGTCTTTCTATTCATGCATCCGTCCATCTTTTTATTTCAAAAAGCCTCCCGCACAGATGTGCTCTATGGTCATGTCAATTCTCTTCATCCAGCTTCGGATAAACAGCGAGTATGTGATGGTTCTTTTCACAGGGGATTGGTTCTTGTTTTTTTTAATAAAAGAGGCCTAGCGAAAAGAGTGAAATGATTTCAAATTAAGCAGTTTTCAAACATAATCTTTATCTATGATGTGATAAGAAAACAGTGTCAGCAGGGAATACTTAGCTTTAACATATTGTGTGAAACATATTTTTGACTATTTGTATGATTCATATATATTTTTAGAAGTATGTAATGATGTTTTTCTTTTGCACAGTCATAATATGATAAAA
Organism: Triplophysa tibetana; assembly: GCA_008369825.1. NCBI lineage: Eukaryota > Metazoa > Chordata > Actinopteri > Cypriniformes > Nemacheilidae > Triplophysa > Triplophysa tibetana. Next base: position 6,456,726 of record CM017900.1, read on the forward strand.
AAATCATCCTGAAAAGTTCCTGTTTTCTGCTTTTCCTGGTCTGCTTTTAAAATTATAAGCACAGTTCACTGTGTCGCACAAATTCTGCAGATAGAATTTTGTGTCTGGTGGTTTAATGCGAGGGGGTTTTCACATCCCATACAGAAATATGTATATTTCAAATGTATTTTATTAACTACAATACACTAATGGTAGGTATAATTTTAAAACTTTGAATGTAGTTAGTCGTGTACTATACAACTATATGACTAGTGAACTTTAAGATATACAGTACTAACAGTTTGTTAGTTCAAAACATGTGGCACATTTTTAAGTTTACTAAACTTTAGTACACTTTGAAGTATTATCTTAGTAAAACTAAATGAAAATAGCATTTAATAGGTTACCTAATCAAAAGAATGCACTCAACTACAAGTACACTTAGAATATAAGACTTTGAAGTATATCTCAATCAAAAGATTGAGGACAAGTGTGACAAATTTTCTGTCAGTTTAAGTCATGTACTGTATTAAAAGGGGTGGTTCTACCAAAAATTGTAATTCTTTCATGAATAACTCAAACTCACATTGCTCAAAACCATTATACATTCCTCTATTTGGTTTAACTTAAAATAATATATTTGGGGAAATATAAGTGAGATTTTAAGTATATTTTTAAGTAGGACATAAAAAGTTGTTTATCCTAGAAAAAAATGCCTATTGACAGTGACAGCAGATGCAAGAGCCTGGCCCAAAGTAAACTTCCAGTCTGTGTTTGGCTATAATACAACATATTTATATATTTAAATATATATTGATATTGATTTATATTGATATTTTGTTGCATAATGATTGTTTAGAGGGACAGTTCACCCAAAAATGAAAATTATGTGATGAGTTGTGAGTGTAGTCAAGTTTTTACAAAAATGTATTTGTTCTTGAAGAGAAAGATATTTTGAAGAATGTCAGCAACTTACATTTTAGGGGCACCATTGAGCACTCAGTATTATTAGTATTATAAAAACAGTATTATTTTGTTCTATGAAACACAACATAAGATATTTGGAAGAATTTAGGAAAACAAGCAGTTCTGGGGCAACTTTGATGATCATTTTGAATACCCAAGAAATTTCATTTACTAATCTTCTAAATATCTTTCTTTGTTTTTAACAGAACAAAGAAATGCATACAGATTTGAAACTACTTGAGGGAGAACAAATCATGACAGAGTTTTCATTTTTGGGTGGAGTTTCCCTTTAAATTAAATGAAAACTGTTATGTTTCAGTCTGTGTTTCCCATGGTTTGTGGATTTTTTTAATATCCTGTCCCAAATTGTAGTCCTTTGTAGGTCTTTTGTTCATTGGCCCTCTGTTAACTATCTCCCCAGGTGTTTCTTGTTCCTTCGTTTCCCCCAATGTATTTAAACCCCAGTGTTCCAGTTGTCCTTTGTCAATTGTTGTGCTTGTTAGGTGATGATCTATGTGTCAGCGTGGGTTTGCATGTTTCTGGATGTACGTATAGTTTCGTTGCTGCTTTGTTTGGTCTTAATTAAATCACACTGCACTTGGTTCTGCTTCTCAGCATGGTTTGTCATCCTCATAATAAGAACTCTTATTGATTCTTTGCGGATATCTACCGGAAGTGAAATTTGGGACACATAACATTTGCTCATGTTGTTGCTGCTGAAACCATCTATACCATATAAACGTGCAAAACAAATGCTTCATTTGAGGCAAGTTTTTATTCTTAAAGGAACAGTTTTTTCCAACACATCAATGATTCAACATGTTAGAGCATCAAGGAATCAAACAAGCACATTTTTTGCTACACAGGAATGCCGAAAGTCGGCAAAAACATGAATCATAGAAACACGCAGAAGCCACTGTTCCTCACGGGATGAACTGATCACTCAATATCTCACTCTCTCTTCACTTCCTCTCCTGCTTTCTCCAGCACATCACACTATCTCGTCTCTCTCTATCCTCTGGACACAGCTGATTCTATACAGTCTGTACTGATAACATCTGCCGTGCGTGTTTTGACTGGCTATGTGTGTTGTCTCTGTCTATTCTCCCCTTATCTCTGATGGCTTTCTGCGCAGGGTGGCGCGGCCTGCAGAGAGACAAAGCGCTGTCGCAGTCCTGTCATTTTCAGAAGCGGCGCCTTTGCCCGCATCACACACCCAATGCAATTTCCCCACGTGCTGAAGACATTCCATCAGCGGCTAAGTCTACGACAGCTAATGGAAAACGAGAAAGGGTACGACAGAATTAGGGCTGAAAAAATTGACGACAAATATTCTTGTTGTCGAGTAATCGTTTGATTATGTGACTTAATTTAAGGGCCTGCAATATCACAGTTTGACCGCTACGGCACTGTATCGCTAGAGTGTAATGCAGCCTTCACGAATGCTATCGCAGTAGAGAATTATGACGGAGTACAAACAAATGCGAAGAAGTAAAGTGTGGAAAAGCTTTATCAAATTGAAAAAAAAAATGCGGTTGTGTGCAATGCATGCAAGGCGGTACTTGCCTTTCACGTCAGCACAACCTGCATGCTGGAGCATTCAAAAAGGAAACATCCCGGAGAACGAGCAGGAGAGAGGTGACTGTTCTCAATCTAGAGCTAACTAACTAACTTAGCCGCAAATCTTTTTCTGAAAGAATGCAATAATAACTGTAATGATAATAACAACAATAATCATATAATTACATCAATGTTATTGTTTGTTTTGCAAAGTATAAAGCTTTGATCGAGCTCAGGAGTCAAGCCTGTTTTGATTATTATAACACTATTAGGTATTACATGAGAGGAAAATGATTATATGAGAGGGACGTAAAGGGAGTCTTATAACTTGCCTTTGTTTTTAAAATATTTTCTGCTGTTACTTGCTCTTTTTCATTAACTAAAAAAAGGTTCCTCGCCAAAGATGTTGTTACAAAACAACTTATTTTGTGTTCTGCAGAATAAAGAAATACATACAGGATCGAAAAGCATTTTCATTTTTTTCATTTTTGGGTGAGCTATACTTTTAAGGTTTTATCCACAGAAACACCCCACCATGTCAAAGATCATTTTGTAAAGTTAAAATGTAGTTTTCCAAAATGTTTCTGTATGTTTTTTAACAGATTTTCCACACAAAGACAAAAAACTTCTGTCTTTTTAGACAGATTTTTCATGTATATTTTTACCGAAAAAGTGGTATATTTACAGAAAAATAATGAATCATTTTGCAACTTTACAAGAAAAAACAGTTATTTTACGTCCAACTTTAGACACCCCAACTGCCAGAAAATGTATTTTTTTATAGGAAATTTTCTTTACAGTGTACATTTGATGTACAGGATATATAAACGATCGCTTCATGGCTGTGGCTACTACAAATTCTTATATAAAAAATAACTTTTGCCTTTTGTGTTCCAACTGGAAAATTTTTGGAATGACCTGATTAAGAAATTCGATTTTTCATTATTTGTTACCTTTGACTTTAAGTTTGCAAACACAGCACAATGTGTGAAGGAAACACAAGTAAGACTTCCTCTCTGACTTTATCAACTCATTGAAGCCTTAGATGAAGGACTTAATCCGCTCAGTATGTTATGTGGGTTTTCAGAGACTCGCTTCAGTGATGCTTTTTTGTGGCTGACTACTAACTTTCTTGACTGGACTTAGACAAACTGTGACATCTGGACAACACAGAGAGAAAGAAGAGTTTTGTAACTGCTGACAATTTTCTGGTTATTGTCTCGGCCATACGGACAAAAATGCATGCATCATGTTTTGTGCGACTGAGCCCAACAAACAATGAGCCCAACACGTTTTAAAATATGACAGCAGAGGAATAGTTACATAGGTAGACTTGGTAAAAAATATTGGGCAGAATGTTAAATGATGGATGAACAACAGAAATAAAACAAGGTAATGCCTGATGAAAATATTAATGTTCATGTGTGGTTGAAATATTTTTAACATGAAAATCCTTTGCAGACGCGATCATTTATGCCATCCTGTTTACCTCTAAAACAGGAAGCACAGAACATTCATCATCACCTGCAAACATCACCATCGCTGCCGAGGTACGTCATCCGTTCGCAAAACTGTGATCACATTGCCCCATCTCTCACATCCAGATAGCTGGATTTGGGCTGAGAGGTTTTGTCTGGAGAGGAATCCAGAATGGCACGGTTGACAGAATCAGGATGGAGAATGCTAACAATGATTTCTGGCAAGACTTTAAACACGGCCCTGAAAAAAGAACTGGTGCGATCTGGAGAGGAACTCAGAAAGGGATCTTCACGGTTCTTTCATCCTGCATGGTATTGCTTAAAATCAACACAAAATAGTTGACGTCAACAAAGAGGTCTTTTTATGCTTACATTTTACATTTACATTTATTCAATTTGCAGACGCTTTTATCCAAAGCGACTTACAAGTAGGGTGCAGTGGGCAACTATCACTGCAGAGCAAACATGGGTAAGGCGCCTTGCTCAAGGGCACTTCAGTCATTTTCTGGTGGTACTGAGGTTTGAACCAGTGACCTTCTGGCTACAAGTCCAACTCTCTAACCACTAGACCACAACTGACCCTGTAAATCAGTAAAATGTTCTAGCAAATGCTGCCTTTGAAATGACTTCCGGGCTGAGGTCATGAATCTCTTGTTGGTTTGTAGCGTACTGCATAACACCATTTATATGCCCCAAACTATTTCCAGTAAATACATTTCTGCCACTTCGTGTTCAGTTCAACATTCTAGTTCAACTTAGAATCAAAATTTTGAATGTTGCGAATTCATTTAATTTCATACTGACTTCAAGCATAAACTGCATGAAACATCTCAGCAGAGATAATAGTCCACACTGTGGCAAATTCTCCAATGAAAAAAAGAGACTAAAGAAGCAAAAGATGAGCTGTCAAATCCCAAAGACTGTCATCTATATGAGACCATCCATAAAATGTCTTCATCTCACAGAGACACCTTTGTCTCAACACTGCGTTCCACTTCAAAGAATAGACAGACATGAAAAGTAAAGAAAATAAATTGCTTGCGGTCCTCTCAGGGCCTGGAGGAGACGATGGTGGAGGAGGACCTACTGTCCCCATTTCTGACCTTCTTGCTGACACATTTACTATCTACCCTCATGTGCCCTTTCACAGATATCAAAATAGAAACAAGTCATTGTAAACCAGAGGAATTATTTGCAGTAGCTGATGGCCATTGACTCAGACCTGCCTATTGTTTTTTTGTAAAGTGGCACATCAAATAATGTCACAATTGCTAGAGCTTCGGCCACAAGGTTCTAACATCATGACACATATTTAAAATGACACATAACGCAAAATATTTTCTTTGTGCTCTTGCACTGTAAAATACTAAAGCGTTTTAAATTAATAAAATGGCACTAAAACATTTTTGAAAAGACAAAGATTGATAGAACTCAGCCCACAATGGACCCCAAGGATGGACAAATGCAAAGCAATAGTTTGGCCTAAATTGTTGTTTTTATTGTTATGTAAGGAAATGATTATGTTGTCTTCTTTCTTGTTTAAAATAGTTGATTTTCCAAACTTTATAGAACGTGAAATGTGGTACAAGAGCAATGTACATTGAATTTTACATTACAGAAATAAAGTGCAAATTGACAAGTTGTGAGTAACATAACTTTACAAATATGTGATCTTAAATGATTTTTACATTATGCTGGACTATAGTTTTTTGATGGTATTTTTTTTAAAAGTTGGTTTTAACTTTTATCTTATTTTCTCAGGATGTTTATACAGAATGTTTGTTATCACCAGTCTTGGGTGTTACTAATTACTAAGTAATTAGCTACTGTTATTGAATTACATTTCCCTTGAAAAAGGAAAGTAAAGGATTACTCTTATTGTTTCCGTAATGTATTACAGTTACTTCTGATGTAATTGAACTAAATACTGTGTAATATATTAAATAGTGGAAACAACATCCTAATTATACATGTAAGTCTAACTTTGAAATGTATGTACTTTGGTCAGTTAATAAGAATCATCTATATAGTTATTTTTTATTTATTTGAATGAATTAAATAAGCCATTTCATGTCTATCCTTGAATCAATTCTAATCAAGGTTGGTGTAGGATATAGAAAGTAATTAGTAATAAGTAATTAAATACTTAAAAAGAGTAGTGATGCACGATATTGGATTTCTGCCTATATCCGATATGGCGATAATTTCCACCTCGATTAAGCCGATGCCGATAGCGATATATGCTGTATATCCACCAGGGCGTTTTTACGCAGCTATAAGCTCCAGGTGCTGCAGCTTTTTTTCAACCAAGTTGCTCTGGTTGCAAATTAAGCAGCGTGGGAAAAAAACAAGTACCAGCAATGAGCCAGTGGAAAAAAACAAGGGGGCAAAGCCCGGTCACTTCAGTGACTGTCCCTTCTCACATTTTGAAATTAGGATAAACTCAATAATTTGTAAAACATTTGGAAAATGAATTTGCTGCATATTAATTAAAGAAGGGACAAGAGCAGAGGTTATAGAGATCATAGTTTGGCTTTTGTAATGGTGTCTTTGAAATGGAGGCTACAAAATGGCAGAGTGCACAGATGAAAAGCACCCGTGAGCTTAAGTTCAAAAGTTACAACCGATAGACGATGGGCAGGATTAAACTTTATTTTTACTCTGTGTTTTATTTAAAAAAATGTTAATCAAATAGGCAATGCGCGGCTAGCGCACTCGGTAATGTGCGAATGCTTTTACAAGTCCGCTGTTACTATTTTACATAAGAATAAACTGCAAGTTTAAGTAACTGCTACAGAAGACCTATAGATTTGTCACATCTTATTTAACACATTTTCGCTTCAACTGTAATGACCTTATAATACACAGAAAATAAAAATAAAAGTTTGTATGTGTTCCTAAATCTTTGTTCACTCAGATTTCAAGCTAGTTTTTTAACAATCATGTGTTTCTTTTCATATCACATTCATACACAAAGTCCCAAATCCCCTTTAACTCCACAATATGCAATCATTTTGTTACTTGTACAACAAATATAAAGACTGTCACAGTATAGCAGTATGTCTCTACCTGTTTGTCTCTTTGTCTAACTCAACATATCAACATTTGTGTGAAAGCCACACGGCTGCATAACACATGCAATTTGTCAAAGTGTCTCTTTTTATGTCCTGTCTGTTATTGAATCGCTGACCTTGTGGAAGCAAATGTGCCAACTTCCAAGGAATGTTGCGGGCAGATGTTTATTCAGATGAGCGGGGAGCTGTGACGAAAACTCTCCACAGAGGATTGAAATAATTTGCAAGTGCTGTAGGTTTTGATCTTCAAGCCCTTCCCTCCTGCTCCAGACGTGATTTATGAAGGGCCGGCTGCCCACTGCACCAAGTTAACCTGTCTACTGGCAGGGATTCCCCAACGTCTAAGCAGAAACGCCTGCCTTGGACACATCTGAAGGCTTCCAGGTAATCTGATCTCTGTCTCGGGAGACGTGACCCTGGAGAAGGTTCGGTCGAGGGGCATCGTTCGGGTTCAGATAGAGGAGAGACCCCCCAACACGTGCCCACATTTGCACACACTCGCACACTGATGACAGTACTAATCTACGGCGTTCATGATGAAACATTTCAAAACCTTTAGACTGGCAGGCATCAGATGCTCATGGCGCTCACCTCGAGATCTCAAGTGTCATCGTTTCAAAGAAAATATGTTGAAAATTTAATGTGCAACTGTAGTGTGGTATCAGACCCCTGACTTGTGATCATTATTGTTCTGTAGAAGCCGCAAGAACTTTGAGACAAAAGCTTGTATCCATTCAGTTGAAAGCTTTTTTTCTCTGCGTGGTCTTGAATGTCAAAAATCCCCAGAAATGTTTCTGTATTTTACATTACAATGCATGAAGGTTTTTTGTAGTGTTGATGCTGCGAGTCCCTTTCCACGGAGAAGGTCTGTCTTACTTAAAGGTACAGTGTGTAGCATTTTGAAGGATTTATTTACCAAAATGTAATATATGACACAAAACTATGTTGTGAGTGGTGAATAAATACCTTACAAAATTAACCGAAATGTTTTTATTACCTTACAATGAGCCATTCTATTTATATACACCGTGGGCACACCCTTCCATGTAATATATCAAATATATAATATGTAATATATCAAATTGCACAGCCATTTTTCCATGTAGTAGCACTAGACGGACCAACTGAGCACGTTTCGTAAAACGAAGGATGTAGGGGACTATGTTCTTCATCTACGGCTGTGTTTAGGAGGCAGCTGGCAAACCTCATACATAGAAGGATAATCAGAAGAAGAGGAAGAACAAAAAATGTTTTTTATTAGATATAGAAACGGTTCTTTGTTGCAGTAAAAGTGAAATTTGCGCTAATGGCGGACCACACATACTCTGCCCTAGAGCCGACCGAGCGTCAATCTGTGTTGTCAAAAAAGAGAAAATACGATGCAGCAAGGCAAAGTCCAGACAAAAAACGGCAGGAAACCCGAATACACATCAGCGTGGCTTTTCCAAGGAGGGCACTGGAGCAGGAAAGGGTTTGTTAAGAGACGCCGAAGTTGCAAGCTTTCTGCTGGACCGGTAAGTTTGTCTAATTTCTGCTATATAAGGGGACCGTGTGTTTGATAGCTTTAGCTAATAGATGAGCTGAACATCAAGAGAAGTAGAGTTTTTCCTTGTAAAATGTTGGCACTTTGTAATTGTACTATAAGTCCTTGTTGCATGGCCGTGTGCAAATCAAGTTAGAAATCATGTTTACAATCATAATTTGCATAAATCGGGTGTAAATTATATTATAATACTGCTTAGCTTCCACATCCTCTCTTGTGCGGTCCTCCCGGGTAATGTTAGCTCCTCTGCCTCTCCACGCCCTGCCTGCATCTCCAACACACCTACCTCTCCGCCCTCTCCCTCTTACTACCTGTGTTAAATCCTCTGATTGACTCTGTGGTGATGAGAAAAACGTCTGCTAAGACTTTCGCGGTTAGATTACACGCCTTTAGCATTAGCAAGCGGTTTCAATAGGCTGTAAATTACGAACCAAGTTACCGTGCCAAAAAATGCTACGCAAAATAAGCGAATAAATCACTGACACAATGTTAAACAAATAACAATAATACTCACTATAAAGATTAAAGATTAAATGATGAATTAAGTAAATTTCATTTATTTATTTTTATTTGTAAATAAGCCTCGTCACTTGACTTGCAAAGGTTACTCTCTGCTGTCTCAGACGACGAAATCTCTGACATGTGTCCATAACTTCAGTCTGTTGTTCGCCTGTGAGACGTAGATTGCATTTATCAACACCACCGATAATGGCCGCTATCATTTACGGAACCCTTTTGTCCTGTGACGGCAACCGTAGCTTCTCTATTGGGAGGGGGAGGGGGTGGCGGAGCTGTAGCTTGCAATTTCCTACATCGCTAATAGTGGCCTCTGAAACTTACACACAGAACCTTTAAAGAAAAATAGGATTTGACAGATATGATCAATTTAATATCTCAACCGTTTCTCCTATATACATCAATGAGTTTAAATAGAGAGGAAATAGAAGCTTTTGAAATAATAATGATAATAATAAGAGACAAAGAAGATCTGGATGGCACAAATCATTTTGTTTGTGAATTCATGTGCAGGTTCATCCATCCAATCTGAGACATTGTTCTGAATCAAAAGTCCCCATTTGTTCTCCGCTCAAGCTAACTACAATCTAAGACAAACAGCTGAGATAGTAAAGAGATCTCATTTGTATTTTTGCAGGCTGTTCCTCTCCAGTCTATGTTCTCTAAGCTCTTAGATCACAGTGTGCCAGAGGCAGCGAAAGGAGACTTCACGCATGGACAACTACCGGATTGAGTCACTTTCTCACAGGAGTGCATTCGTCATTGTAATTAGCCTTAATCATGGGGGGTGCACAGCTTTCCAAACTGGATGAGCTGGGGGGGACTGTGTGATGCGCATGATGTGTCAACAGTCGCTTCCATTTGAATGTCCATCTCCACAGTGACCAAAAAACAAAGAATTCAGCGTTAAGATTCTATTCGATTCCATGGGTTTCTGCACCCCTCCCGTCTCGCTGTAAGGCCCGAGAGCCCAAAAACAGGGCCAGTCTCATGAAGAGTATATTGTATTCGCTTCCCTTGTGAATGACGGATAAGGAACATGGGGATACTGCCAAGGATTACAGCCAAAGGGGGCGAAACCTCAAACCACTGGCTTATACACTCACACACAATTTCCCTCGTTCAGAGGGAGACCGTCCGCTCACTGAAAGTTAAGTTCTTACATTTACAGACGTGTGATCATTCTTTTCTTCTCGGGACTATATTCAACAGGTCCACCGTACCGGTTGAGAACATGACCTCTTATAGCATTATGTTCATACATGACGAGTTTTTTGCATTCATTCTGATTTAGAATTGTTCACCGTTATATTGTGTTGACAGTCTGGAGATCAGACCTACAGTGAATAATAGAGAACCTTGCGAGCTCTTACTTTAATAATTAATAGGATAACGTGATGATTGCAGCAAACTCCTTAATGTTATTACACTTGCAAATGAGATTTTTGATGTGGAAGGAACCCAAGCCGTCATCGGCGCTTCTGTCCAAGTAAATCAGGTTTTAAATGGTTGTTGCATAATTCATTCAATCTGCTGAGAACACCTATGAAATAGAGAGAATTTTCATATTTAGACTAGATTTTTCCTCATTTTGGATTAAAATGCTGGACAACCCATACAGTACGTTCAAAATTTATTAAAGAGATAGTTCACCAGACATTTCATCATTTATTTTGCCTCATGTCATTTCAAACGTGTGTTCTGCAGAAGAACGTTGGTAACTGGACAGCATTGACAACCATTGACTTCCATTGTATGGATACAAAACAGAGACATTTCTCAAAATGAGTTATTTTATGTTCGACAGAAGGAAGAGTCGTAAACAGGTTTTAAACAACATGAGGGTGAATAAATGATGAGAGAATTTTCATTTTTGGAAAAACTGTCACTTAAAGGCACATTTAAAAATGTATGAAAGCAGTTGCATTAGATAACATATTGAGCAGGTAGTGTCATTGTAGAGCAACTTATTCAAGCATAACATTTCACACATTTTTTTTTTTGATAAAGATATGCTAGAATCAAGGATAAAAGTATCTGGACTGGAAGGTTTCTGTTTGTCAGACAACCAAAGAACATGTTTACGGTGAGTGTGATGAACCATGTGATGTGAATGTGATGTGAATTTTGATGACACTCACTTAAAATCATCTTTGCATCAGTTGGTTAGAATTGCAAAAAAATTATAAGTGAAGTTAGTTTTTAGAAAAGCTCTTACATCGTTTATATTCACACAAACACTATTCAAACCAATGAACTTCATGCATTTTAAATGTCCGGCTCAACATATTTTTATGCCCTGATGAAAATCAAATATTAGAATGCAACTAGAGAAGAGATGCAATTAATGCATATGCTACGATTTAATTAGACACTGCTCAGGGCACTTTATAGTGACCCCTGGCAGCACTAGACTTTGATCGCCATCTACTGGTGGGACTGATTTTGTACCCCACCACTTAATTGCCATGCTAAAAATCTAACTTTAAATGGCACAATAGTCACAAAATAGAAACAAGGCACTTACCAAATCCTTCAGAGCAATTCAAAATATCCTTCTAGTAGAGCTGTTGGCATATGAGACATTTCATTTTAAATAAGATGTTTCGGTGTTCAAAGAGAGGACCACATTCTTGCACAAATTTCTTGCACTGTTATTTGATGCTTGAAAATGACAGACTAGGGAGAAAAGCATCTTCTCTTTGAAAGTTTATCATAATTGTGCCATTTGTGCCATCGGGAGAAAAAAGGTCAAAATGTGAAAACTAAATTTGAAAATAAATGCATTTCCAAAAAAAGAAAAGAACCATGATCGCAACCAAGGAGCATATAGTCTTTCAAACGGGGTTATGAAGAACCTTTGCAGTAAAATAAGTTTATCTCATGAAAGTGCTGTGTAACTCAAAATGTTACAGTCAGGACCAGATGGAATCTGTTAACTTTTTCACATTTTCAATGCTGGTAAGATCTAAAACGGGGATATTATATTCATAATAAAGGAAAGGTGAAAGTGTACAACTTAGTGATTGATGGATGGATGTTGAATTTTTGAGGATATTTGCAAATTAAAGTGCGTTTTCTTTAGGGCTGTCAAACGGTTAATTAAGATTAAACACATCCAGAATAAAAGTTTGTGTCTACATAATATGTGTCCGTGTATTGTGCATATTAATTTTGAATTTATAAATACAAAAAATACACATAAATGTACATATATTTAATAAAAATGTGAGATATATTATTCATATTTTCCAATAACTTAAATCACATATAATTGTTTATTAATTTTATATTTTTTCAAATACATGCATGTTTTACACAATGTTAACATGCACAGTGTACATTTTATCTAAACACAAAAATGTATTCTGGATCCGATTAATTGCGATTAATCGTTTGACAGTCCTTTTTCTTATTTTAAGTTATCACAAAATTCACATGTTACTTTGGATAATAATCAATGGCCAAAATGGGACTTTAAAAGTGTGTATTTCATTTAAATGTATAATCAAACGTAATAAATGAAATTTCATGGTGAATTGTAAATAAACACTTCAATCCCTGTAAAAAAAATGGTGCTTCAAAGGGTTCTTCAATGCCATAGAAGAACCTTTTGGTTCCATAAAGAACCTTAAACATCTTTCTGTATAACGAAAGGTTCTTAATGCGAAAAAAGGTAGTTTAGATTTTAAAAAGGTAAAAAGAGATGGTTCTTTAAAGAGCCTTGAATGGTTCTCTGGGGAACACAAAATGGTTCATCTATGGCATAGCTGTGAAGAACCTTCTACGCACCTTTTTTAAGAGTGTGGGAAATTAAGTGTTATTTTACAATCAACCATGAAATTTCATTTATTATGTTTAATTATACATTTAAATGAAATACACCTTATTTCTAAGAGTGCAGAACGCTTTGAATTATCCTAAACTAGCAGCTTGCAATTCAAGTTTCAACTCACAGGCCATCATATCTTTCTGGAAATCCAGAACCTTCTATTTGTCGTGGGCCCGGTTACCCCTACATCAATGCATCTTGTGCTCTATATGTTAATTTGAAGGAATTATCAAAGCACGTGGGTTAAAAGACTCTTTTTAACGCCAAAAGACTGGGAAAATGCCAAAATAGCACTCCATTTAAAAAGCTCATGCATATTCTTATCAGTACACATCTCATGCCTGTAAAAAATATTCTATGCATCCTTCTCCATACGTGGGAATATTTTACCATATCCCCACAGAGCCTATATCTCCCTGAGATTATTTCCCTTTGGCATTGTTATTTCACCTTTGCACTGCCATTTAGTGATTATTGATGATGTCTGGCGATGCTGCATGTGGCTTTGACCGGACGACATGAGGAGGATCTTGATTCATGCGGACAAATAAAAGCATCAAAGGAAACATATTGATTATGGAGATGGTGGTCTAGTGGGTTAAACCACTGAACTGGTAATCAAAAGGTTGCTGGTTCGATCCCAGCAGCCACCACCAGTGTGTCCTTGAGCAAGACACTTTACTCCATGTTGCTCCAGGGGGATTGTCCCTGTAATAAGTGCACTGTAAGTCGCTTTGGATAAAAGCGTCTGCCAAATGACTAAATGTAAATGTAAATTTTATAGTCGGCAACAGCAGCAGAAACACCGCTGGAGACCTTTTTCCTTGTTTTACACAAAATTTCAAAATAATACCACAGATAACACAGAAATTATAGAGAAGGTTGTCTTTGCTGGAAGGAAGGCAAAGTAAACAGACATTAGACATTCAATTATTTATGGGCTGAGGTAAGATGCACTGGCCTGCTGAGACATATGAATCAATGTCTGCTTTTGCGATGACGTGTGGCATTTGGGCTTTGCACACCAGACATGATGTGACAGAACACTGTGTGTCCTTTTGCATTCCTAAAGTTCAGAAGCTTATACACCGTCAGTCTGGATATTATTCTGCTATTGTGGATTTATCTCCAGCATGGACAGCAATATCGTAAAAGGTGTCAGTTTTGGTTGACATGAGTTCGCAGGAAGAAATATTTGTGTTTGTTGTGATGACAGGACACGATAAGAAAATTCTGTCATCATTTACTCACCCTCAGTTCATTCAGAGTCTTTATAAGGTAGCTTTATGTAAGGGGTGAAGCAAAGTGTAAGTAAAGTTCTGTCATTATTTACGCCCTTAGCACAGGAACATCTGTAAAATGTCTGCTAAAGATCAGGAGATCTGGAAAACATCTACTGTGTAACATCTGATAAACATCTTAAAAAAAGAATTTTTATATACATTTTATTTTAATAAGCACCTTACAGGCATCTTTTAGGTGTCTATTTGACATCTGACAGCAGACGTATCAGAGACGTATTTCAGATCTAAATTCAGACATCAAATAGTTGTCTGCCAGATGTATGTTTGTTGTCATGGTTCTTGCAGTAACCTTAAAGGAGCATTTTATATCACACTGTATGTTTTGCTACCATTTTATAAACCTTACTATTATTTCTAAAATTGTTAATAAAAAAAGTAAAAACATTTAGAAATCAAGTTTTCATAGTTTCATGGGAATGTTAGAAAAACATATTTTGTTATCTGTGAAGCCTTTTTTCGTTGCATGAAACACAAAAGTAGAAACTTTCTATAAAAGTAGTCATTGTGACTCGTAGCGTACACTTTACGTTTTCAAAGTCAAAAGAACAAAGCAACATCAATATTCAAAACAAAAACTATGAAAGATTCAAATGAGTTCGAAATTGATTTTTAATGCAAGCAATGTAACATGCACTTAATGCAATAAAGTTTGCATTTTACAATAAAAGGTTAGTGTACGGTTGTTGTCACCCAAGGTCATTACCTCATAGGTTTAAAAAGATGTCTGTTGATTTAAGTTTGGATTCTGATTTGCCAAATTACATTTTGCCGTCTGCTTACGAGCAACGAAGTGTGTCTTAATGTCAGCTTTAATCATGTAACCTGTTGTGGCTCCTTGAAGATGCAATTCCACATCAAATGTTTAATTGCTGACCTTCAAAAACTTTAATTGGTTAATGAGAGTCAAAATGAACAAAGAAATGCAATTTTCATTGGGATGACATTTACATCACAGCCAGGGGAAAGTCAATGCCAGGATGGGCTCAACATGTTGTGTTCCTTTTTCTCTTGGACTCAGGTGAAGTGATCAAAATGCATTTAAAAGACATTTTGCTTTTGTGAGGTCACAATCTTTTGAGGCTCCGCTGACACAAATTTAAAGGATTTATATGATGGGTGAAGCGATAACATAAATACACTTCTGAACCGAAGTTATCATTACCTCTCAGTTTAAACTGTTAAAAGGCAGCAAATCCAGCTGTTGTCTGCAATTTTAATATAGTCAGTGGTATCCCCAGAATGTCTCAGCTAAAGTTTCAGCTCAAAATACACCACAAATCTTTCATAACAAATGTTGAGTATGGCCATTTGTGGCTGCAATGGAAAACGCCTATTTGTGTGTCTCTCTTTAAATGCAAATGGGCTTTTGCTACCCTCCCCGTATGCAAAATATGACATAGAGCGCTTACACATTTGCTTTGCATGACATCAAATAAGAATTAAATGGAGAAGACAAAAACATATATAATTGAACATAGATGGAACAACTTATGCTGTCTGAAATGTTGCCCATTGATGATTTATCATGTGCATGCATATTACTAACAGACATAAACATGGATATAGGCAAAAATAAGCTTTCAGAGTACTTGTTATATGACAGACAGGCCTATCAAAAGATCAGCAACCAGGTTGTCTTACAAATGCACACTCTGTTTCTATCTGCTCTAAGTATTGCCGCACTTAGGACATATGAGAAAACACTGACCTCACCTAGACAGACACTGCCATAACTTTCTTTCGCTGTAATGAATAAGCTTTACAGAAATGATGTCGGTCACAAGTCTTCTGAACCCATTGGCGCGATCGGATGCGTTTTTCACTAACATTACGACATAACACCTGCCTTTGGACCAACGTAAGTCTCAGGTTTAGCCACGAACGTATAAAAACCAGCCACTAACATGTAAAAAACAGCCACTAACATGCTAACACTATTTACAAAGACGATTTAAAAACAATGTGTAATACTTACTTCTTCCGGAGATGAAGCTTGATCGCGAACAGCTGGTACTGATGCACTCTTGAGAATATTTTTTTTTGGCGAAACCCATTTTTCAACCATTCTGGCTACCGGGAAAGGCTCCCGACCTAGGGTTCGGATCGACTCGCAGTCAGTGTTGTACAAATGCCCCGGCGGAGACATTTCCAACGAATCCTTGCTCTTTTCTTTACGTCTTTCCTGACGGGAGATACGGACCGGTGAATGTTGGTTTGTCGATCTGAAAAAGGTGCTTCTTGCCCGGAGAGTTCTTGGCCCGCCGCCCGGGACTTTCGATCATTAATAACACCGGCCCCTGAGGTCGTAGCAGGCCAAGTTGGGCACGTCGGAAAGGTCTCCTTTCAGCCTCCTTTAATGTTCCATTTTACATCCAACAACAGTACACATTTGTCGCTGTCTAGTGGCTATATTTGCTCTTGCCTAAAAAAGGTGGAAAATGTGGAGCTAACCTGCTCATAAGGCGGAGTCTGTGAGCGGTCATGGGCAGGCATAAACAATGTGACATCAGTTTGTTAGGGGATCCCCAACAGCCTGTATTGTGACACTGTTGTGGTATAAAGAAGATTACAAAAAGAAGAATAGATGGATTTGTATAATTACAGGGTGTTTCTGCTACACGCTGGTGACTAAATTTCTGGAGGAAAAACGCTTAAAAGTGCATTTTCTGAGAAGAAGATCCAGTATTTAAATAACTTGCATTGATATATAGCTTATGCAAAGCTGCCTGTCACAGTGCTAAGAGTGTTTTTAGCACATTGCTTTGCAGTTGCTATGGTGTTCTGGATGATTGCTACGTGGTTGTTTTTGGCCCAGCCTCAAGTCTCTATGGGTGTCCCCCTCTATGATACCCTTCTTTAATGTAATTCTAGGAGATTCTGTCACACATTAGATCGTTATGGCTATGCCAGTTGAAATGTATAAGTCCTATATTATCACCTTGAAAGATAATAGCCTCTTCTCCAAAAAATGTCAGCACAATTTGATATATCGTTATGTCCAGACAAGTTAAAGGGGTCATATGGTGGAAATACGTGTTTTTCTGTGTCTTTGGTGTGTTATAAATTGCCATAAATTACACGTAAAATTGAAAAAACGTAATTGTTGGAACAAAAGATGCATTCTATCTAAAAGCGAATGCAAACCCAGACCTGCCTGAAACGGCTCGGGTAACCACACCCCCACGCATAAATCACTTTGTGGTATGATTTGACTAAGACCGCCCAAATGTATACGCAAGTAAGGTGGGTCTTGTTAATCTCATTGTACTGTAGCCAGCGCAGCCTGATGTTCCGAATATGGTAAGAGGCGTAACATTTCCGTGCAGTATTTGACCAATCATAGCACACCTTGCTTTTCAGAGTAATGAGCTTTGTAAAATATATTTGCAAATAGGAGACACAAACATGCATGGCATGTGAAAAATACAGCGTTTTTTAACCTTGAATCGTGTATACACATTACATCTAAAGCAAACAAGAATATTCATTTTAGCTGAGTCAAATTACCCTTTTAAGGTGACGGCCTACCAGTCAGTTTGTATAAACTTGATTTTGGTTGGGACTGACACACCTACTGACTGTTTTTACTTTGCTCTCACCCTCTTCTGTATGAAGACTGTCACATTCAATGATTAAGAACGGAAGAAGGTGACAGAATAACTGACTCTCTAACTTTCTCTCTGAGTCCCTGTCACGTTTTGCAATGCCCCGTTTTGGCAGTAAATCACTGCGAGGCTCTCCAGACTAAGAAAAAGAATAAAGCAAGAACATAAGCAATTGTAATAGACCGCTTTTAACGGAGGAACATGGTCATGTGACAATGAATGATTGTGTATTTTATATGTCGATGGTCAACTTCACCAAAACAACACTGTACATTTTACAGAATTGTACGGTCATTTTTTTCTACAGACGTTCAGGTATAAGGTAAACAACCGCATCTTATAAAATTTCACTGTTTATAACAGATTTTCGTGTATTTTTAAAATACTGTCAAACCCCATAAAGTTACAGAAAAAGAATGCAAATTTACAAGAAAAACAACCAATTTTACATACACTGTAAAAAGTACCCTTAAAAAAAGAAATGTTCTGGTAGCAGGGTGCAAGAAATATACTGTAAATTAACAGTTTATACATGTAAAAGATTATACGAGGAAAAACGGTAACAAAATCTGTAATAAGAACAATTCTGTATATTGCTATTTTTAAGGTATATTTCTTGCACCCCATGTGCCGGAATTGTATTTTTTTAACAGATTTTTCATACAGTCTATTTTTGAAACACAGTAAAAACAGTCAAATTCCAGAAAAGACTACACATTTACAAGAAAACCAATGTTTATTTTAAGGTTTATTTTGTGTTTTTTTTTAAATAAAACATAAATGTTTGTGCTTAGGAAATAAGAAATTGCCTTGTCTTAGTTATTTTTCATGTAAATAAAAAAGTTAGAAATCTTGCAAATGTCTCCATAAGAGTTTCAGAAGAGAACTCAACAATGTCACAAACTGAGCACAGATTTGTCAAGTCTACAGTCAAAAGTCAAAATTATTGAGGACTTCAAACATTTCCCATCAAATTGATCCAAATAGAGATGATTTTAACCCTCAAGTTTACATGAATTTTACACCTCCATACTTTCGATGTAACAATTGTCTCATTTGTTTACATTTTTATTTCTCCTGACAATTTTTTGAGAAACACCTAATGTTGAATTGATAATAATATATAAAACAAAACAGAGAACTCCATCAAATCTCCTGAGCTATAAACAAACAACATCACTTTCCTCTGGAAACATGCCTTGTCTTTTTTTCTTTTGATGATAGGTCTTTACTTGGTTACATATCCCATAATGCCTTTCCCACAATGTCACTTCTTGTAATCTATTACGAATAAATGCTATCATAGATGCCGCCCCCTCTACAATGACAAAAGACAACAATGGGAATGTATATGTTTTTTCAAGAAAAGACAAGAAAACTGTCATACTTGATTTTATGTGGAACTGGAGATAATTGAATGGAGCCTCACATTTCACCTGTGATGTATACCTGAGGATGCATTAGCCCATAGGGATTCAGGATTAATGCTCCACTTTAGACGAAGAGAAAAGAGAAGCTGTGCTGGGTAATGGAAATCCCACTCGAGAGAACCAGAGAAATCAATGGAGAAATATCCCATCGCTCTATTATACACAAACAAAGAGGAATGTTGGCTGAACACTGGCTTGTGTGGAGATTATGAATCTTTAGTTCACCCCAGCCACCCACACTGTATATGTTTGTACAGATGATGTTAATACAGTATTGGGGTGTATTTGGTTTTTAGAATAGAGGACTTTTACTCATACTAGGCTTTCTTTTAAAGGGTTTCAGGTTTTGTTTTATGGATCCTAGCCATAGGCATCATGACTTAATGTCGGTCCTTCTCATATGTGAGTTCTTGATGGGCCAGAAGAAGCACTTGGTGTCTGCATGGGCTCCGTTTCATCTAAAAGCTCTACAACTGGCCACTAGATGAGTAATGATCACTATCACAGTCTGGTTGCTTTAACTGGTCGTTCGATAGTTGTAGTCATCATAGTATTGTTTAGATTGTTCCAAATGTTCTAGCATTTTCACGGTTGCCCCCATTTGACTAGAATTTTTTGTTTTGGTATTTTATCTTTCAGCTTCCTGAGGTCTCACCCTGGGTAGCTTTTGAATAGTTTTAAAGCATTCCCAATATTATGTAGGGCTCTAATTGACTGCTTTTTCTTCCTTATTTGGTCTAAGTCATCCATTAACAAAAAAAAATTGGGGGTTTCATATAAAAGAATCGAATGTTGTAATAATAATTTTTCACAGTTATATTTTTGTCTACAAAAGTCATTAAATTTTCACAGCATAGCCTACACCATTAAATTTTAAGATCTTTAGAAACCTTCTGTCAATCGTTTCCTAACTTTAGTCTGGTATTGTGTTATGTTTCTGCCCCATCATGTCATTTTTATCTTGATCTAGTGGCAGGATCATGACAGAGCCTCGTGTTTTGTGTGGAGAGATGCAATTATGGCCCTTATGGCCTTCCATGGACTCACTGGTTAAGTCTTTGTCCAAGCCCCCTTGTTTCCTCATTATTGATTGTTAATTATTTCATGCCCTGCACCTGTTCCCCTCTGCTGATTCATTTTGAATTGTGTGGTGTAGTTCCTGTGTCTTGTTCAGTTCAGTTTTTTATAATTTAATTAAAGTGTTGTCTTAGTCTTGTCTAGTGTTGTTAGTCTATGTTTCTGTTAATCTGTTATGATTTACCCTTGTCCTGTTATGGTACCCCGGCGTGTGTTTTAGTTTTATTTTTTATTAAAGTCTCACCTGGGTCCTCTGTTCATTTCTCACCGAGATCGTGACATATTGTACGTGCAGATAAATAATTTAATAGATTAAAAGTGAGAATCCATAAACATGAACAATGAAACAAATAGGGATACCACAACTTAGAAACAATATGTGACATATACACAGCTAGTTTATTAAATGATATGGTAAAAAAACAGATCACTTCAGATTTTAGGGGAATAAGAAGACTTTAAAAGAGACTGAGATTATTTTGGTCTGCTCGGGAATCAAAGGTCAAACATTTCTTTCAAAGCAATCTCTCGATTTTTGTGTATTATGACTGCTTAAAAATAGACATATTGTAGAGATTTTATTTAATTTTCTTTCCTTTGGGACAGGCTCAGGTGGATTTTTCAAGGTAATATAATTTCTCAAATACCAATCCCTCCACACAGCATTTAAAATCTAAACAGACTTTATAAACTAGAGAAACTAAAAGGACATTTATCAATGTTTGGTGGTTCCAGTACAACAAATTCACGACACATGCCCTGTCGCTATAGCTGTCGCTATAGCTTAATATCATAATCATAATCAAAATCATAATTTTCTGAGCCTTTTGTATTCTGAGTTTCGAAAGCTGTGTAATCCACAATTAAAGGTAACTCAAATTATGTTTACCAAACACTTGCACTCTATGTCATTTTCTAATTTTATTTGAAATTGAAGCCTAAAGTGTTAAAACAGTTGAATTAATTTGTAAAGTAAAGTAAAGTACAGTACAGTAAAGCAAGAGGGAAAACATTGAAATTTACTTTTTTAGAATTTGAAACACAATAAGAAGGAATCTATGAAGTGTGAATTCTTTCTCAGGAGATTTCACTCTATGAGGGCTTTGGGGAAACCGCCTGCGCTGTCTCTAAAATAGCTGGCATTCCTCAGGGATCTGCCTGTACTACACTGTTGCTATTGTTTATGTCAGAACGCTTCTTTATTATTTAGCACAAAACAAAACTCCATGCATCCTGTACACGTTGAAAACCTCCCAAGCGAACACATTTCTCCTGACAAACAGTGCACGTGAAAACGCAAGCTTACTATCACACACACATATGCAACAAAATGACTTTCCAACACAAGTCCCTCTTCTCGGATATGCAATATTTGTCAGTTACAACGACGGCCCTGCTGCTGTTCCCTGGATCTGAAGCGGATCTCTGACAGCTTGGAGATGATCCTGGTACCAATCTGGCCCTTTCGTGCCAATGGGAAGAGGGCCAGCATGGCATCTGCGGAGGGGAAATGCGACATCGCGACAACAGTTGGAGACTCATGAGTAAGATGGAGGGACAGAACGAGCGACACAGCAGTTCCTCAGCGTTGCCAGAGCTGTCAAACCATTAAAATGGCAAATGATGATGAATGAGAGAGATCAGCCTGTCGGAAAAAGCCCCCCTGGCTGTCATCAGCGAGCTCCTCCACTCTCAATCCTCATTGTACTTTTAGAAGGCTTTTTCCTCTCGAATCATTCGATCTCGATGCGTTCCGATCCCAGACACATCTCTGAGATACTTGCTGATGGTGTTGATGATTGGGTGTCAGAAATTGAATTATTGCACACAGTGACGGGGAGAAGAATATTGCCGCGCCTCTATCTTTTGGGACGTAAAATAGCAGAAGACATACTGAATAAATAGAGTGGGCTTGTACAAGAGATCGGGAACTGTAAGTCATGTACAAAATGGATAAGAGCATCCAAATATGAATGGAGCCCAACAGAGGCAGAAACAGCACAGCAGCTGAGAGGAATTAATGAAGCCGAGACAATTTGTTTAGGTGCTTTGAACCAACGAGAGATATTTCCTCAACATTACAGTGAATGTGCAAGTAGTCCAGGGGATGTGCTGGTTTGTGCAATATAGACCATCTGGAAAGTTGTTTAAAAATTATTCCATTAGAAAATCCTTACTGCTGGACCACCAATGTGACTGGCTGTGATAAGTGCTTTTTGATAATCTGACACATCTCTGAGAAAAACAACATTCAACAAATAGGTTGGAATCTGTAATTTGTTTGATAAAATATTAGTTTCATACCAGGATGAAGCCAGTTGTGAAAAGATAAAAAGCAAAGTAAAATGTTTTTTAAAATGTAAAATCATTTCTTAATTGAAATACTTTCTACAAAAGGAACATGTGTTACGAAATTGAATTGTTTAAAGCTTTATTCAGGAAACAAAAATCTGTTTTGAACAAGTATTTTAACTTTCAGCGTTTGAATCTCTTTATCTTACGCTGATTCGAAACGGTAAGACCTTAATGATGATCTATAATTCTGTACGTTTTTTCCAGGAAATGTCAGTAGTTTTTCAAGCCATGTAAAGATAATTATGTACAATTTTAAGCATTTTTAAAAACTGTACTTTTCTGACTGCTGTGGTGCACCAGTGAAACACCGTAAAAGAACATCAAATTTTACATAAAACCAAAGGCACTAAATACACCTGTAGGGCTGTCATGTAAAGAGTTAAAAATTTAAAAATCCATAATTCAGCTACACTGTTGCTGGGAAAAGCTACCGGGAAAACATTCCTATAGTTTTAGTTACAGTATATCTTACGTGGACCATGTTTGTCCAATCATTACGTTATTTGCTATTTTTAAAAGTAGTTACTGTTTGTTTTTGTATTGATGAAGATACCACTCAACCAAACCATACGTGAAGGTCAGACAATGATTTTGTCAACAAGACAATTACCTCAGAAAGGCAGTGACATCCAACCTACAATACTCTCAAATACAAAAAAATGTTTGGACAAACTCAACCATTGGTTTATATAACCTGGGAAAATGTGCCCACTTTGAACCAACAATAGCTTGAATTCTGCAATTTAGCATTATTTTGCATTTAACATATATATTTTAGTATCATACATGCACCTTCACCTGATGAATTCTCATTTCTCAAACTCTTTTGCTAAAAAAGCTCATATAGAAAAGAAAACCAATGAGAAAAAATACCCCAAGAAAACAATACATTTGGAAAAGGTCAAAATCAGATGAGTGCAATATAAAAGAAAGACAAAAGGTGGGACACATGATTAGAAACAGACATTCTGAAGAACCAGACATAGTGAGGGAGCTCCAGCTGTGCGAGAGAGCAGCTTTAAACATGGAGACATTGATTCCTGTATTGAACGAAGCCCTACGCACCTGGCTTTATCTTACTCCAGCTCAGTGAGGGTCTGAATCCCAGAGGAACAGTGACCATTGAGAGGACAAAGAGCCTACGACATGTGGAACAGATCTCAGGTTATTCATCACTTCTCACAAGAGAACAGAACACCACTGACTTGGCTGACATTCAGTCTTTGGCTCTACACATCGATGACACCTGCTGTAACAGATATATATTGCTCTTGTCATCTTCAGATATTTAGTTGATTTTTGTTGGATGCGTTTCTGGATGGTTGTGAAAAAATAAATGGATTCAACAATTGAGATGCCTTCAAGATCTCATCGTAAGGTTGAGATCCGTGTTGCTGAAGGTAACACTGAACTGACTTAGAGTTCATTGCATTGGCCAACATTGCAGTCATGGGAATGGAACAGTCATGGAAAGTGTCCATTGTCCACCAGTATATCCTTTCAATCTGTTTTCTATTGATTTTGGATGGGTCAGGTGAATAGTACGATGATGAATCATTCTCTGTCATGGTGATGGTGGTCTAGTGGGTTAAACCACTGAACTGGTAAATCAAAAGGTTGCTGGTTCGATCCCAGCAGCCACCACCAGTGTGTCCTTGAGCAAGACACTTTACTCCGTGTTGCTCCAGGGGGATTGTCCCTGTAATAAGTGCACTGTAAGTCGCTTTGGATAAAAGCGTCTGCCAAATAACTAAAAAATGTAAAATATTATGAATTTCAAGCTAAAGGATTTTATGATTGTTTGAAACCAACCCTACGCAGGTCAGATTAAAGCTTTACCCAACCGTCTCACTTTGATTTTGGTCACTACCTCAAATTACGACTCTTTACTCATTACAGCTATGACTTTGAGCCATTGATTTTCTGCATCCTTCTTTTCCTCACTACTTGAACCTGAAACCAGATGAACTGAATACCGAAGTGTGTGGAAGTGTTATTAAATCCCCAGGATGGAAAAAATCTGAAAGGAAAGACTGTAATGTACATAAACCTTCAACCATTATGTTCATCATTGGGGAATGGAGTGCAGACATTTGTTCGCCCAAGTTCACTACTTTAAAACCAACAAAACAACCAACGTCTTTTGGACTCAACTTGAGTGAAAGCAGAATGATATTAAGGAGGAATAAAATATGCACATACTTGGGCCAAAAGTGTTGCTCTACTACACTATAATTTTTATCATGCCCTTGGGTCTATGTAATAATTTCAAGCTGCTGTTTTGAGACATTACATGAAAATGATGGAAACAAATTCTGCAGCATCTGGTCCTTCTGGCAATAAATAAAGATTATTTAACAAATCTTTATATGAAGCATTGTCACCGTGAGCACAGAGGAGGTACAAAACAGAGCAACAAATAATAAATGGAACAGAGGTGGGTAGTAATGCGCTTCACTGAACAAAAGTGAAACTTTAAACCAACTTAAAAAAATGACGTAAACTTTGGACAAAAAATTTCATTCGTTTTTCTAAAAATATTTTATGGCTGTTTCAAATCAAAAGTTAAACATTTCAACAAACCATCATTATTGTGATTAGTATTTGCTTTAGTTGGGCTCTTGACTCTTATATTTTAATGATAAGTTTTCATTGTCTGCTGTTACAGTTTGTTAAAATACATTTGTTGAGGCAATAAAAACTAAGATCCATTGGGATCAAGTGATTGGTGACTGTAATCATTGTGCGGTTATTAAGTTATTTGCTCAGGAGTGTGTTATTAATGTTTGAATATTGTGTAGTCCTATAGTGTGAGATTTAAACAATGGTACTTAAACACAATATGAACTAATAGAAAACACTTAAAAATGTTAAATTGCTGACTCAATTAGAAATCAAGAATCAGTGTATGAATCTCACCAATGGTGACAATCAACAAAAGTAAGCTTCATACGAATGCATGATGGGTAACATTAAAGTACAAAACTCATTCATGAATCCCAGCATGAATTGCAGTTGATCTGTTTATCTGAAATAGTTTGATAGCTGTCACCGTTGTTAAGGTTTGTCTGATGACTGTTGATGTCTAAGTGTGCCAAGAGAATTTTATTTTTATTTCATCACAGTATCTTTGCATTTGTGAACCAGGACATTTGAATCAGTCATAAAAGATCAACTTCCACATTATTTAGTGTCACTTCTCATATTAGTCAAAGCTTGATAGACATCACAAAAACGTAACTTTAAGGCATCTCTTCTTTTTATATTAGTGCACGATATATGTTCTTGTTGAAACACTATTGATAACACCTAAAAAGGAAATGTATTTTATTTAACCAAAGTCAGGGGTCAAAATCCCAACTAAAGCAAATTGTTGAAATGTATAATTTTTTTATTTGAACTAAGCCATTCATTTTTTTAAGTTGTCAAAAGTTTTTTCATTGTACGTTTGTTACATAAACTTGAGTAACATTTTGGAAAATGTGTACTTTTAAAGTAAAATGAAGTATATTTTCTTTTAATTGAGTATATTTCCAATAGAAAATCTGTACGTTTACTTTATTACACTGCATTCTTTTGAAAGCATTAATTGAACTCTTGTCAAAAGGTTTGAATATGTTCACGAATCAGTTCAAATGATCTGTTCAGTTCGCAGCATGATCTAAATCTTCTGGACAAGTCCTACCTCTTTTTTGTTGGTGAAGAGTTGTTGTTGAGAGGGGGAGAGAGGCTTTATATTTTAATTAAAGATAACAAGTGCTCAAGAATTAAAAACGCAAATGCATGCCATATGCAACGTCTCGTTCCCTCCATCAGGGAACTGAGGTTACATACGTAACCAAGACGTTTATATTTCATATACTGTAAGAGAGCACAGCAGATGTTCTAGATGCTGAGTTCAGTTCAATGCATTTTAAAAGTAAAACTCAGGTTCGCTTTATTTGGACATCGTCTATTATTCTAAATAAGTTGTGTAGGCTACATTAACATTGGGACTAGATGAAATTTACAAAAATGCTTGTCTCTTCTGTGTTTGTCTATTCTTTAGTCTCTGTTTTTGCAAAGATGTCTGCTTATGATAATAAGGGTAACTTCTTGAACTTGATTAATGATTAACGTGATTTTCAAAACGTTTGACATTTCACAATGTAAAATAAACATTCTGGGCAACAACAATTATCAGGCAATTTTTTGTCATCTTTTAAGTTATCAGGGATAAAAATTACAGTTCTGAGAAGGGCGAAGAAATGTTCCCATGTTCCCAACAGGACTGTAGACATAGCTATGTATTTAAGATGGAAACGTTCTGAGAGCCAAAAGCTGTCCTTCTGGGATATCTTTTGAGCTTGAACATCTTATCATCATGCTGTGATTTTAGATCTTTCTCTTATTTTCAATTCTATACAAAGAGAGGATGATGTATTAAAATATAGCTGCATGCAGAGACACGGGGCCAAGCCCTCAAAATGTAGAAAACACAGAGCAACAAGAGCAAAAAAATGGCAGAATCGAGAAAATTAGGTGAAAACAAACTCAAAGCACACAATTTACACACAATTTAGCACATAATACGCCCACAGCCGGATTTGAACCGCTGACCCCAAAACTTCCACGCTTGTGACTTAGTGAATCTCGCCACTGAGCCGACTTCCCACTACACTGCTGCTGAGCAGACAACAATATGCACGTGAAAAACGGTATGTTTAAAGAACAGCCGAGAATGTAATCACAACATACACTTTATATGCAAGCAACAGACGTTCCTCTCTGGCTTCAAACCCTTTCACCTGAGGCATGCGTTTTATATGGTTGTGCCACTCAGATGACTTGCAACGTATTTACATCCACCCAGTATAGTTAAATACGAGAAAGTTAAAAAATAATGACTGCAAGAAAACAAATCTCATGAACGCTAGGTGGCGCTGTCTTGAAACTTCACGAAAATTTGGTGCACATACATCACAAAGTTCAAAAGATATAACAATTAATGACACATTTCGACATGGTGGACAGGCCAATCATTCAATTGTGACAGAATCATAATAATATGATCGTACATGACACGTTTAATCTGTAGATACAGAGATCTTAATGTTCTGAAAAACAATTCAAAAGTTATGCGTAAAAAGAGCAATTTTTCAAATCTCGCGACCCATAGGTGGAGCTATTGCCCATTTTGTCACTCACAGGACTACTGAGGACAACCACTAAAAGTGTGGCAAATTTCATAATATTCGTATGTACATTTCATAGGGTTGCCATAGACTCACATTAGAGAAGAAGAAAACCAACCGAAGCTGTAGTGGCCATAGCCCCTTGTTCGGCCCCTAATGACCATTGCTTTGTATACAGTATATTTTCCCAAACATTTGGTGACCTTTTTCACTAAACCAACAGCATGCAAAATGCACAATAAATGTGCAGTCAGCATACAAAATGACAATGAAATATGATCAATTATCATCAGCTAACTGACACAAAATTGAATCCAACTTTTCACTTTCTCACATATGTAAATATGGTAATTTTAACAGGACTGGAAACTGAGATGTTTTAGCAGCACCTCGAGTCCATAAAAAATAGCTCTTTGGTTCAACATGATTCAATCATGGAAAGTGGTTTGACATCTTACACTCTACTTAGATACTTCATTTAGTGGGAAAATGAATGAATCAAATAAATCAGAAAAGTCAGAACTGCTTGATTGTATCACTTTGGGTAACTTCTACATTAAAGGAATTAGCAATCTTTTTATAACATCAAACTATGTACAATGACGTGACATCAAGCAAATTCTGTACTCTTCAGCACCATGGTAACCTCCTTAAATCATCAACAGCACAGTACCAAAAAACAACAGAATAATGAACATTAATAAGTCTCATCCTGATTTCATCTTCATTAAAATGCATAAAATAACACTTTATTTGAACATTTACACTCATTATTCACTCATGCAAAGCATTCTGGGAACTGCCAGTTGTGACAATTTTTTTAAATAAATTGTGATGAATCAACATGTTTTACTGAAGTAAATTGAACAAGAGCATTTACTTGATTGAAACATGTTCTTTTGAAATGAAAACATGGAGTTACAATTTGAAGTCAGTTTAACATGATTCAATAATTTTTTACTGAATTCTCACAAATGACATTAAATCAGAATGAATTGTTTAAGTAAAGTGGACAGAATAAAAAAAATGGAGTGAGGGAAACTTTTTTCAGATGAACACAAGATCAAATTAGCTTGTATTGCCGATCCTTTAAATTATCCGTTTTTTTCCCTCAAAGACAATCTGCTATTCCTGGAAAATGAAACCTTTAAAAAAACGTTTCTCCCTTAAGGGAAATGGCAAAATATTATAATCTGTCATCTAGCTCATTAATATGGAAATTGAATCCTGTTTAGTCAGTCATTTTACCATGCGTCTTAGGTTGTTATATGCCACATCATATTTGTAGAGATGTAGAAAACATAACATTGATGCCTTTTCAATTTGAATATTAATCAGGTTTAAATCATTTGCTGGTCTTCCAGATTTAACAGGTTCTTGCATTTATTAAAGTCTACACAACAAACATCGCAATAAAAGAGATCTGTATACAGGGCACGCTATTCTGGAAAATACAAAAATCCTGTTAGAAGAGTTAAAAGGCTCTGTATTTGAATTCATTAATGCAGTGCCAGTGCAAATTAAATTAACATTGGAGTTTAAGACTAAATCCAAACCCACAGTTTTCAAGTATGAGAAAACAATGTCACAATAGGTGTGTGATGGTATCAACTCATACCATATTACAAAATCAAGTAATTATTTAAAATAAATATGAATAAAAAAGACAAAACATTTATTTCAAAACAGTTTCAACATGCAAAAAAGTATAATTACACAACTAAGAATAAAAAATTCAATCAAGATCTAGAAATATTTTCTGTGCATTGAATAGATGGTTTGAAAAATGAATAACACAAGTTTATTTGGTTTGCGTACATGGGACATTTATTTTCTATTTTAAGTTTTCAGAAGTTGTGTAATGCTGGAAGAATGCTGGGAAAGGAATTTAGGTCAAAATCAATTTTCCTTGTTTTCAATCTTCTGCAAATCATGAATGGCTTGAAACTAAATCAAACAATAAAGCTTAATTGTGCATTTGTACAGGTAAAAATGACTAAGATGAGATATGCCTCTGAAAATAATCTGTTGGTTGTGATCTCCAGATCGTTGTATCTTTATCTAATACAAGACACATACTGTATCTGATAACTAAAAGAGTCACATGGATCCCTGCTGTGTATATATTGTTTTTTGTATGCATCAATGTTGAAGGAAGGGGCCAGAAAAGATCAAGGATTGGCAGACACTACTAGCTGTGGCTGAATGGAACAAAGTGCTTGTATTCTCATTCTTCTCTAGATTCCACCATTCACAGTCTACCTGGAGATACTGTCCATGTTAAAAAAGACTGTATGAACAAATGCTATATGTGTCAATATAAATGTTATTTTGAGTTTTTCAAAAGTACTTAAGCACAAACTAACTCCAAATAAAAACTCCTATTAAGTTAATTTATGTTTTCTTATCTTATGCAGTTGTTTTGTATATTGATTTCAAACACACAGAACTAAACATCAGAATATGTAATTATGTCCTCTAAAAACAAACAAAATTTCATTGAATACATTTTTGTTATTAATTAATCAAATAAAAAAGGTGTTGTAGAATTGTGATTTTTGCAAATGGACAACCTCATTTAAAATTAAAGAATCATCCTTTATAACTGTGTCCAGTTGAAGGTTAGGCATATTACAACAAAACTAAAATACTCGCTATTTGTAATCTTTCTTTGAATTACACTTATGCCTTTGCTTATTTCTTTAAAGGACGCAATAACTTCCTGTATGCCGTTTACCAAACCCGGAAGTGTAGTTTTAAACATTTTTGTTTTACCTATATATATTTAAGATAGATTTAAATAAATAACCGTGTATCCTTTAAATCATTAGCTTTAAATATATTTATATAACGTACAGTTTGTTGTTTTAATGTTAAATCGTTTATATTCCTGGGAAGTCTGTGTTGAAAGACTCAATTTCCCAAGAACGCTTTTGGTTTGGAGCCGTCAGTCAGCACGCGTGGAACATGACAACAAACATGAAAGTCACACTGTAGTGAATGTGGACAGAAGACATCACAATATGATCGGTAAGCCTTTATTAATACATAAAACGACGTCGGCCACCAGTCCGTATTAAAAGAAACCATGTCTTTGTTTCTATGATATCAAAGTAGTAGTGTAACGTCATTTGACATTGAACCTTTGCATCAGAACAAAACACTGATTAAATGTTCGCGTAAAGTATTGCAGGACACACAGGATAGCGTTACAACTAATACCACTTCAACCCATTAAATAAAAATGATGCATTATTTTTCAAAACATGCTTATTGGTTGGCTGTTGCTGTGATGAATAGATGTGTTGGATTTCATGCGGGACTGCGCAGACCGTTTAGTTTATCGAGCGAAAATACCGCGAGAGCAGAGGGCTTCTTGAGCTTTCGAATCGGTCTCGCGGTTTTGTAATGTCATAATCCGTTTTACATTCGCATTTTCGCAAGAAAAGAACCGGATCCCAAAACTGGAAACTAAAATTTTAAAGACGTGTAATCTAGGGTGACCATATTTCAGCTTTCCAAAAAGAGGACAGTCAGTGGGGGCAGGAGGCAGACGGACACCCACAGCGGGTGGTAAGATCGGGATGGGCGTAAATACTTGACAAATGCGTTAACAACCATGAAACTGTTACTGAACTTTAATACATAAAGTAATACATCCTTTCCATTCAACTTTTGGCTTTCAGCAATAGAATAATAACAAACAAATAAAAAAAAAACAAATGGTCTTTTCAAGGCCATAGGTTAAATAAAAAATCACTTGCCATTAAAAAAATGGTCATCGTTAATGCTATTCAGATTTTATGTGCCACCCACTGAAAAGCAAGCTGCTTCTTTGGCTATTGGTTGTTGCCGTGGTGCTTGTCGCTACCCGATCCGTCCCGGGAACACGTTTTGTTCCGCGCATGCGCGAAAGTGCGTCTACCTCCGGCCGAATTAATTTACGGCCTTTTAA
This sequence comes from Triplophysa tibetana, assembly GCA_008369825.1. Lineage (NCBI taxonomy): Eukaryota > Metazoa > Chordata > Actinopteri > Cypriniformes > Nemacheilidae > Triplophysa > Triplophysa tibetana. The sequence continues at coordinate 6,488,574 of CM017900.1, forward strand.
AAAAATGTAGTGTGACGCCACCGGAACCATACAAACCATACCAGAAATGATTTTATGATAAAAAATCAAATACAATTTGTAATGGTTTGGAGAAATGTACTGAACGAGGCAAAGGCTACACTGCCCTTTTATGAGCGAAAAATAGTCTTTTTTTTATTAACTTTGTTACTTTTTTATTTTATTTATTAATACCAACGTAATAACAATATAAAAGGATATGCGTCAGAAGTGAGAAATATTTTTTATTTAAAAAAATTGTATTTGTTTAATGTCGTTCGATGTTAAGTGCCATTTTCTATATAGAGTTTATAAAAAAATATTTAAGGTATGGAACAAGTTGTGTCAAACTACTTTTTTTTAACTGCCGTAAATGGTTTCGGCTGGAATTAGACGCACTTTTGCGCATGCGCGGAACAAATCGTGTTTCCGGGATGGATCGGATAATGACAGTACTGAGTGAATGACATGCACTTTGTTTACATATGTGCGTGCGTACGTGCTTACGTACGTACATACATTACCGACCAATGGTGGTGGTGGCTAGCAAGAAGTGGTTGCTTTGCAAAAATTATAAAACGCATGCAATGAATGACGACTTTAGAATGCAAAACCCGAATCCTGGATATTTTAGGAAATTTTGAAATCCTGTCCGGACGCAGTTTTTTTGTCGCAAAAAGGGGACATGTCCGGGTAAAAGAGGACGTATGGTCACCCTATGTAATCATCGGTCATGTAATATAAAGATCAAAGGTTTGACAGTTGGAAATGACAGCACAGTAATAAAATAACATGCATATGTGTTCTCGTAGATAAGTTTTGGATTAACGTTAGCAGAATTAATCTGGCTATTTTGGACGCATTTACACAGCATGCATCAAGTGACCCAATTCCGTTTTTTTCTTCCAATGTGGCACAGATCGGATTTGACCCATGACCGTGTAAGCAGGAAAAAAGCACATTGATTCCGATATTTTCAGATCGGTTTTAGGCCTCAATTGCCCCGTTTACACTGCAGGTCTTGATGCTCAATTCTGATTTGTTGCCTATATCTGATTTTTTCGACCGTCCGTTTACACGTACTTTCAATTGTGACACATATCCCATTTACATGCTTAAACTTGCCAAACCATTTAAACATTGCGCATGCGTGAACAGGGGTTATTGAGCCAAGAATACTTTCTAGCCATGATGGACGAAGACAAATGTGCTTGATGTTAGCTCTGCGATATATGACAAGTTCGCCAAACGTTAAATTCATTTTGAGGTAGAGGAGGGGGAAAAGAGTCATCATTGCAGTCTGCACATAAGCTTTGATTGTTTAATCAAATTCTTTAATGTCTTCCACACATTCTTCCTCCTGATCATACGTCATAAAACTGTGGACAAGTACCAAATTTTTGCCGTTTTAATTACGTACAGACCGCAATGCCTCAGAAAATCCATTCTGCCTGTTTACATGACAGTCGCAATGACACATATCTGATTTATATGTGATTTATTTCCACATATGAATGATGCCTGAAACAGATCTCGAAATATCCGAATGTATGCGTTTTTTTCCTGTCTACACTATGGTGGGTCATATCCGATCTTTGCGCATTGGAGGAAAAATCGTAGTTGGGTCACATTTAACTGGCAGTGTAAACGGGGCCTTTATGGGGCCATTGGGGTAAACATTTACGCATTTGGAAAAGGCTTTTATCCAGAGCGACTTGCATTGCATTATCCTTAAAAAAAAAATTTCTAAGTATATGCAATCTCCTGAAATCGAACCCTCAATCTTACGTTGTTAACGCAATGCCCTCAAGTAGAGACAATGTGTTATGTGTTTTTCAGTCTTATTTATAGTAAATATACATTTGTTTTAGAACTACAATATTGCAGGGCCAATCAATGTTTTGATATTTTTGTCTAGCTTACATTTTTTATTTCTTAATGTAATTAATAATTTTTAAAATTAATTTCTGTGAAGCAGCCCAGTTGTTACATGATGTAATTATTATCTCATCAAAAAAGTGTATAGTGGAAAAACAAATTGCATCAGCCAGTAACTATCCACATATTATTCTAAACAGGTCATATGGCAAGAATACGTGTTTTTCTGTGTGTTATAAATTGCACATGCATGTAAGACCCTTTAAATTGCAAAATGAAACAAAAAAAAATTATATCTAAAAGTGATTGCTCACCCAGACCTGATTGAAATGCCTCGTGTAACCACACCCCCACAAATCTAGTTCAGTTCATTGTATGATTTGACAAAGACCGCTCAACTGTATACCCAAGTAAGGTCGGCATACCTGTCAGTACAATTGTTTTGGAACCTGATGTTTCCAATAGGTAAGAGGCGTTACATTTCCGTCACACGCTTGCAGTATTCGACCAATCACTATGCACTGGTTAAATGGCCAATCATTGCACACCTTGCTTTTCAGAGCTTTTCATGATCTTAGTATAAAATCCACGTGTTCCAAGAGGCGGGGCAAAGACTTTTTTGCATTTGTTTTCTGGGCATCTGGCATGAATTGGAGAACAATCCTGGTCCATTTCCTTGTGAAAAATGATATCAGTGTTGAATCTGAAATAAATCGTTAGAGCTTCTCCGGCCGAGTTTCTCTTTGGACTGCTGAGCTCTGAAGAAGACGTATTGATTGTGTTTTTTTGAGTGTGTCCGGCGCGGCGATATGTGGCTCGGTGATCTCAGCAAGACAGGGATTTGGTTTGAGTGAACTTACTGGCGGTTGTCTATCAGAATGAGTATGAATCGAGTAGCATTCCTCCACCATCAGCCTCAGCATCTACTGGCATAGGATAAAGCTCTGTTCCAAAAGTCATGTCACGTACTTCTGTTTTTATATTGACAGAGCAGAGAGGAAAAGGGGCTCTTGACTCGCCGAACCAGAGCATGTTTGACAGCACCAACATTCAGTCTTGCATGAATGTTTTTTTTAAATAAAAAGTGAGTTGAACTGTGTGCAGGAAGATTACTGCGAGTTACAGTGTTAATAACAATGGTTCTTCCGCAGAGCACAAAAGCAGATATTTGAAGAAAGTTTGTAACCGAACATTCACTTTTGTTGTATGAACACAAGACCCTGTATTGTGTGAACACAATACCAGTGCAAGTGAATGGGGGCCAGTTATCTACATTCTTCAAAATATCTTTTGTTGTGATTTGCAGAAGAAGGAAAGTCAAACAGGTTTGAAATGACAAGAGGGTGAGTAAATGATGGCACAATTTTTTATTTTTGGGTGAACTATCATTTTAAGGTTAAAAAGATTAGATAAATCTACAAGGGTTTTGAATGAAGTAAAGGTGAGTAAATGACAAAATCATTTTTATTTATGGGTGAACTCGGGTTTTTTCGATTGAGGATACTATCGCATATCGATGATACTCCGACATATCCGCGATAGTTGATTCTTTACACCCGTTTCACACCGCATGCGAAAGCAGTGCATAATATTTCCGGCGCCCATGTTAACAGATGAGATCATTCATACGGCACGCGTTAACAGCAGTGCAGCAATATTTTTGCGCCAAGTCTATTTTTGTGGCTCTGCTCACACTCAATTAAAGCAACAGTCCACTCTTCACATTCAAAATGCAGATTGATTGACAGGAAATATTGTTTTAAGTGGTGTATAATGTGTTTTTTTTTTTAACAGCTGCCATTACTTAAAAAAACACACTTTTTTTAGGAGTTTTTGGGCCAAACCACAACAGCACATTTATAGGATTCACCTTTCAGTAGTCTCTGCCTTAGATGTCACACCCACGGACCGTTGGCTGAATTGGCCAATTATAATGCAAACATTTTTTATAAATTGTGTAAGGGATCTGATTGGAGTATATTTTGATTGTCGATTAATCTAACGATTGTTGGACCGATCAACCGACTAATCGTCTATTATTTCAATGACTGATCTGTACGTTTTTAATGATTATTCAGCTATTGGAACTAGTTAAAACATTGAGTTATACATAATATACGTACTGAATAAAATCAATTCAGCTTTTGAAATCTGTTTTAATGAACTTGAACCAACTGGTTACTCTCTTTAAGTCTGCTGATTCTGTCCAATCGAATCACACAAATACTCTCTACAAACTTTTAAATACAAATAAAAATAAATCGGATACATTACAGACCAATTTTTTTTACATGTCAATAAATCTCTTGACAGAAGCATTAAGCAACATTTCTATGACAACAGTTCAGTTTAACTCTTTCCCTGCCAGCCTTTTTTTCTTTAAAAGTTGCCGGCCTACGCCAGCGTTTTTTAACATTTTAACCAAACTTTAGTGGCTCACAGTACATTTTCTGTACAAAATATATGGCCAAACAATATGTCCAATGAAAGAACAGAGTCTCTGCATTTGAACAAAGGAAACCGTATTCTTCAATCTTGATTTTTTCTTTTTTATCACACCTTAGATGTGGGTAGGTTTCTTCAAAAAGGCATTACTTTGGTTAAAAGATAACTTTGATATAATTAACGTTTTTTGTGAAATATTCCCGCCCAGATCGTTCGTTCTAGGTTGTGGGATTCTGTACTTTTTCCCAAAGGTGTGTAACAGCGCCACCTGCTGTACAACAGTATAAACACTGATTGCTGTAATAAACTCTTTGGCGGTAAACCGTTTTTTTTTTGTAAATGACGAGATAAATCATCAATGTCGGTGAAAGAGTTAATGAAAAAGAGCAAGTAACAGAAGAAAATATTTAAAAAAATAAAGGCAAGATATAAGACTCCTTTCACTTTACGTCCCTCTCTTATAATCATTTTCCTCTCATGTAATACCTAATAGTGTTATAGTAATCAAAACATGCTTGACTCTTAAGCTCAATCAAAGCTTTATACTTTGCAAAACAAATAATAACGTTGATGTAATAATATGGTTATTGTTGTTATTATCATTACTATTATTATTGCATTCTCTCATAAAAAGATTCACCGCTTCGTTAGTTAGTTAGCTCTAGATGGAGAACAGTCACCTCTCTCCTGCTCATTCTCCGCGATGTTTCCTTTTTAAATGCTCCAGCATGCAGGTTGTGCAGCCGTGAAAGAGAAGCTCCTCCTTGCATGCATTGCACACAACCAGCATTTTTGTTTTCAATTTGGCAAAGCTTTCCCACACTTTACTTCTTCGCATTCGTTTGTACTCCGCCATAATTCTCGCTGTGTGTCCATCTACTGCGATGGCATTTGGGAAGGCTTCATTATACTCTAGCGCTACAGTGACGTAGCGGTCAAATTGAGATATTATAGGCCCTTAAATTAAGTCACGTAATCAAACAACTACTCGACAACAAGAATATTTGTCGACAATTTTTTAGTGTAGACGTTGTTGACAATGTCGACTAATTGTTTCAACCCTAACTAGCACTAAACTCACACTGATAGAATGGTAATTGCACATGAGCATTGTCTAGCAACGTAAGCTCCTGTTTTTGACCACAAGTCCAGCTTGTTATAGCTAAATGCGTAAATTGCCCCGCCCCTCGATACTATCGTGTATCGGTTATCCACAGGCTGGCCGTGATTATAGAGAATATCGTCCAACACTAGGGTAAACTATCCTGAACTGTTTTGAATAAAATAACTTTTATATTCTATATTCTTGCCTCAAAAATTATTTCTTAAATGTCAAGCACTTATATGTGGAATGCATTTGTTTTACTCCTTTGAGAGCCAGCTGTCAGATTGCTTTGAGCCAAAAGATTTGCTTGCTGAAGATTTAGAAATGGAAACTTGGAGTTGTGTCAGAACACAGTATGTACCACTGAGCCTCTTCTGCCATCCCTGCAGAACAAGTGTTACAACACGGTAAAATTGTCAGCCTCAAGAAAACCTCTTGCATTTAAGAGAATTCTGCACTATTTTAAGCACCAACTAGAACACATCATCCTACGAATGAATATAATTTCTTATCAGTTTTCTCCACTATTTTGTCAGCCTCACTAGTATTGTAACGTGAGAGACACTATCTAGTTCTGATATGTCAAGCATCCTAGTATCCATACAACAGATTGTAACATGTCTAAAATAACACCCTGTTATGTTTGAAATCTTTAATGAAATCTGATAAATAAGATAATTATTAATAATAAATAAGAGTTTGTGGCCATGTTGCATTATTTGTAAGCCTTATATGTCACGATTTGACAAGGGAGAGAACCCAAAGGCAGGCAGACAGATGTTGAGGGGTTAACACAGGTATTTATTTACAAACAGAACAAACAAGACTATACAAAAGGTAAAACAAAACCCACGAGGGGGAAAACAAGACAGGATAAATAATAAACTTTAACAAGGACACTGACTAACTAGAATATAAAACAAACACTTGATACGAACACTGACTACACTTACTAAGACAGGGGAACAGGAACAACGACTTGGCATAGAGCTACAGGTACACTGAACAGCTACGACACGACAGCTTACAACAGCGTACATCAAACAATGAACGAGCACAGGACAATGAAACATGAGGATGTCTTATAGGGCACAAACTAAGAGGGGACAGGTGCAGGGGATGAACACTCAAGGGAAGCTAATTAACACAAACTAGGAAGCAGGAGGGTAGGAACGATGACGCAGACTAGAGAGAGAAGAAATCGTCTCTCTCCCACATGAAACAGAGGATCCTGTATGATTCCACCTCTAGAACAAGAAATACCTGACAAGGTGAGGTGGAATCATGACATCATATGCACGATTATGAATTATTTGTATCATTTTTATATTTGATGGCATAAAACCGCAGCAGTCATTTTTAAGACACGTGAAAGCTATATATAATCACAAGCGGGAATAAAAAGTGAAACTATTCACAGGTTTAGTTAACCACAAACCGTATTTTAAGCATTTAACCAAAAAAACAAATAAAAAAAATGACACAGTCCGATAGATTCACGAACATGTCATAAGTTAACAGCAACAACATGTTTATGGCTGGCCGTGAACCTTTGATACTTTTGAGAATTTCACGTTTAGTAGATTTTGATGAATTCTTATTGCAACCATTGTAAATACGACAGCTTACTTCTTAGATCAGATGGCTTCATGTTGTTTCCATCCGGACCGCTAAAGAACACGACACGGAAGTCTCCCGGACATCCTGTATGTAGTGTACATTTATTATAAAATCTGGACAAACGGCATTACATCATAGCTCATTGTAATACAACTTTGTTTCCATGCAGAATTATAAAAGAAGTGTGGTATATTCAGGCAATGGTTATGTTTAGTAGGCATCAAAAAACTTTCGGACCAAGTGACGATTTTAATGCTGGCATCATGACCTTGGTTCTCTAACGAAATGGGTGAAGTTTAGGTTTCAGTTTTGACACACTCACAGGTAATGAGACAGCATGTGCATTTTTTTACAGGTACTTGCGCATGTACCTGCAAATGTTGAATAACTACTTGTTGTTATTTCATGAAAGACTATTAGAGCCCAATCCCGCTACCAGTGCATTCCGTGTACCGCCAACTGCACGCCAATGCGCGGGTCACATTGACAAGATTACACGCACACAACGTGAACGCATTACTAAGAGTCGATGTTTGCTGTGATGGACTTCCTTAGCCCGAGGATGAACGATTTGATATGAGACGTTTAAAATTAAACACGGATTAGTTCAGGAACATCTTTTTTTTGGTAATTTCTTGAGATAGCACTGGATCATTTCATTTTTTGACGTCACATTTACATGTGTTGTGTGAACATGAAGAAAAGTGAACTTACGCAAAAAAATCACCGTAAGAACGTAATAACACGAGACCTTTCATTTTTCTTTAATTTATAATACTCTAAACATTTCAGTATATACTTTTTGACAAGCACATTTTCTGTTGGTTCAAAAGAATTCGGAGACCAGTCTCTCTTTTTCGCACCAGTCAATACATTTTTACTAGTGGTGGGCATAGATTAAAACTCCTTGAGAAAGCTGTTCTACTATGATAATTTGTGATGAAAATAAATTATGTTCAATAAGATGTACTTGTGTTTACTTCCGCATTAGCTAAGGGATGCTTTACGTTTAGGTGGTACTTGAGACTGGAAGAGCTCCTACAGTACATTTACATTTAGTCATTTAGCAGACGCTTTTATCCAAAGCGACTTACAAAGATTTAGGGAGCAACAAGCGATATTTCATACAGGAGCCATAATACATTAGGTGCCAATACAAAGTGACTGGGTTCAACTAAAGCTAGACCACTACCTGTTGAGAGAAAGTTTTTTTTTTATAAACCAACTGTATGTAAACTAATTCCGTACAGTAAACCAATTCCACATTGAACAAGATGCAAACAACCTTAGTCTTGTCGAGGTTTCCATTGGGAAGCTTCTTAAAAATAAATTTTCCCTGAAGCAAACCCGGCGGCTTCATAGCTGCATCCGTGTTAGCACGTCACGTTTGATGTGGTCATTTCACAGTAAAGTTATGTTGTGTTCAGACCAAACGCGAATGGCGCGTCATGCGCGAGTGATTTACATGTTAAGTCATTGCAAAGAGGCGATAGACCTACTTGCTGCGCGAATCGCGCGAATGAAGCCCTGGTTATGAGATGATGAGGCGCCGCAAATGACGCAAATCACGCGAGTTGAAAAATCTCGTTCTCGCCCCCTACAGTACAATTAAGCTAGGTATACATCCGCGCTAAAATATCAAGGTGAAAGTAATTTTAGCTAGTAGTATAGACCCAGCTCCCAACCCAACTTTGAGAATAGATTAACGGCGACATTTTTTTATCGCGCGATAAGAGTCTCACGTTAACGCCGATAATGTTGCATCCACAAATTTGACCACTTCAGACTCAAGCACTGGGGTAAATGGCCGTTTGTGATTGCCGGCCCAACTTTATGGAACAACCTTCCTGTAGCAATCCGAAAAGCATCCTCTTTGTCTGTTTTTAAATACATGCTCAAATCGCATTTAGTTTGATCAAATTGTGCCGTGAAAGTTTTGCTCTTGTTCCAATAATTAATCACCTTTCCGATTTGTACTATTTTTAGGTATTTTTATGTCTCTCGGTCCCTTTCTTTGTTATCAGTCTGTTTTCCTGTTTTGTTTTATCTGCTATACACAGCACTTTGGTCAAACTATGGTTGTTTTTAAATGTGCTATATAAATAAAGAAAAGAAGATCAGATGGTCAATGACATATAGTGTTTTCAACCCAGTGTTGGGTCAAAACTCAACCGCTTGTTTCTAAATTAACCTATGCTGGGTTGTTTAATCAGTAACAAGGACTCCGGTGTGCTTAAAGGACACCTACGCACCTAGCTGACAAATGGGTAAAGGAGCTCAAGATTGAATCAGGCCGGTTTAGCCATCAGATGTGGCTGATATCCAAAACAAGTGGGTCATTTTTTAGGTTCAGAACTAATGTTTCTCCTATGCTGTCCTCTGGTGGAGAGGAAGAGAGTGAGATTGACAGCAGATATCTCTCCAAAGTGGAAGTGATCAGGATGGGGTCAGGAAGGTCTGCTTATAAACTCAGTAAGAGAGAGAGAAAATTTAGTGTCAGTGGTGAGAGAAAGAGAGAGAGAGCGAGCGGTGTGTTTGTCGTCTCTCGGGATAGGAGTTCAGAGGGACAGGATTATTTACTCTCTGTGTTTGGATTCCAAGGAGAGAATAAATTGCTATTGATTTTGCAGTTGAGTGTCTTTCCTGCCTCTACACTGTCTGTGGGCAAAGAATAATTTGCTTTAATATGTATCCACATTCGTCTTAGCTCTTTTCTCCTTGTCCAAAGCGGAAAGTGGCTTTGACGTGGCGCGCTGTCAACACTCAGGCGCTGCGCGAGCGAATGATTTAAGTGATATTGAATGCAGATCAGGAGGCAGGAGGGATTCTGCAACTTTTATAGTTTTGCATTATTCTGTTTTTAAAACTTTGGTCCTTTGGGGTCTTTGGTGTGTCAAAAGTTGCCCATGCATGTATCAGACATGTAAAATTGCAAAAACAAGTTTTGGAACAAAAGATGGATTCTATCTTAAAGGAGGCATGAATTAAAGTCACAATTTTAACCCGAGCTTTTGTTACATAAGAGCGTATCATATTCACGGGAACATCATGTAAGTGTTGTAACTGAAAACGCCCTTGTTACTGAGATTACATCTGTTATTGACACCAGGCCCAGCGAACGCCAGGTTCTGGAATGCACCTTTCTATAACGATATTGATAGGTTGAACACCACCTCCACAGAAAAATATCCATTACTACTTCTCTAGCCCCTCCTATACAAACTATACGCAAAGCCTTGCCATCAGATTTGGGAAATGAGTCAGTAAATTTGAGTAAAATCATGTCGTGTGAATGCGTCACATGAAATACTGATGTGGTGATGTCATTTATAAATCCCACCATGTCTCCAGATAATACTAATGCCCTGCGAAAACTGTGAATAGTGCTAATGTGTATCCTAAAGTTACGTCTCGAACCAAATTCACAGAAGGCTCCAACTACGCAAACTGCTATCCAATCAAAGCGGTGGGCGTTTACTTCCGACTGTCTTCAATGCGGCACGCCCATTAGAACAGAGCATTCGAAGAGCTGGCCTCAAATCCTTTGTAGAGAATAGCCTAAAACTTATTGATTTTGATGTTTTTGGATGTAAAATCCATGTAAACGTCATAAGAGGACCTCATATAAAAGTATAAATCATATACAAGCACAGTTCATGAGACCTTTAAAGCGAATGGTCACCCAAACCTGCCTGAAACGACTCGTGTAACCACACCCCCACAAATCTACGTCAGTTCACAGTATAAAAATCCTAAGGAAACCGTATCCAGCAGACACTGGCATACTATGGCTCCATGATTTGCAAAACCCTAATTGTAGCTTCAATAAGTAATTTAAATAATATGCAAACCGGGACGCAAGGTGAGAGTCTGCTCATCGTGATATTTTGCATATTAAAGTTCAGGAAAGGGTTGAGGATCATCACATTTTCAAACCCGAGCTATTTCTTTATTTCTTGAATCAAAATCGCAATATTCCTTAAAGAAAAAATCCAGTTCATATCCCACTGAACATGGAAATAGCTAATTTTCCATTTTCATCTCACTGCATTTCAGAGTTTTTTATAACCCAGTGACCTTTAAAGAGAACAAATTTGAAGATTTAAAGCCGGACTATTTACTACATTTCAGGGTGCCGAGAGGGAATTCATATGGCGTCTATTTTAATCATATATTTACATTCAGTAGCTCTTTTACCTCTTTATCCGAAGTCTGATAAGTCTTTTCAGTCATATTTCTGCTTATTGGTTCCACCCGAGGCGCAGAAAGGGAAGAGACTTTGAGAAATCTGGGCTTTGGCGCGTTCTGGCAGAAAGGAAATTGGTGTGTCAATCAGGGTTTTCATATCTCTGAGAAGACTGTCAAAAGAATCTGAGAAGTAGATGGAGACGCTGAAGGTAAAGAGTGGCAATAAACAGCATAGGCTAGAGAAAGTGAGTTAAGTGATAGATACCACATCGTGGGTGTAAGTACTAACGTTTAATTACCGCGGTACATTCTACAGCTATTGGTGACATTGAACAGGATAATGACTGTACTGCTGTCCGTCAATTCTAACGGCAGGCAGGGTCAGTGGATTTGCACAGAAATGTTTGTCGCCTGAGTTTAATGTCTGTCATTAGGCCACTTTTAAGGGTCTACGAGATTGTTTATGTCCCCAATTCTGTCATTCAATGGATCGTTTTCTTTATGTAATGGAACACTTTTCTCTTGCAGTAAATAACACCAGAAATGGCCCGGAGAGGTTAGAACTTAAACTATTACAAAATATTTTTTTTCTGCGATTATTGAAGCGTCTGTTTTAAGTAATTACTATTCTTGTGTCTTTATTTTCATCCAAAACACAAAATCTTCATTGTTGGATGCGGTGGTGTTTCTAAAGCCCCTCGGATTCATGCGGAGGGCTTGTGGTGTACATGCTAATGTTGTTTTTTCTTTCACTGCACCCTTAGGACCCTATTCCCATTCTCTGAACACCTTACTTTGATCCATTTTCCCTGAATTAATGTTGTATTGTTTAGTAAATGATTAGACCTACGAATAATTTCATGGTTCAGTTGTGGCGGTGAGAGAATAGCCACCTGAAACACGCTGGGCACCTTCTCTGAACGACTGACTTTATAATTAAAACTAGAGGATGGGGCCTGAAAAACAAATTCTGCCTGAAATTGGAATTCGTTACACAGGCTCTAATGCAAATATGAGACTACGTCGGCAACCGCAGCCTCAGGGCCAATTTGAAGGACGTAAGCAGGGTGCAGGTGAAAAAAAACTTGCGCGAAAATATGGAATATGAAAATCTACAGTACATCTAAAATATAGATCAAGAAACAAAAGTGTGTACTTAATACTTTCATTCAGTGAAAAAATCTGTTGAATTCTGTTTGAACCAGATATTGTTAAATACATCCATTCTTTATGCGGCTATATATAAGTCCAAGGGGGAAAACAGGGATGGGCACAGAAGAGACTCATACAAGAGCAATAATACAATAGGTGCTAACACAAAGATACTAGTTTGCACAACAGCCAGAACAATACCAAATGTCTTTTCTCTGTATTATATGTGTTATAGTTTACTGAAGCGAATTTTAAGGAAAAACTTCAAGTAAATTATAATTACAAATATTGCCTCAGTAATAAACTCAAGTAAGTTTGAGTCACTAAAAGTATTAACCAAACAGAAATAAAAACTTAACAAATACCTACAACTGAAATAAAAACAACTTCAACTTATATAGCAACATAAAAAATAATGATAAAAGTGCATAACCAAATGGCTAAACATAAAAACATTTTTTTTCTAAAAGCTAATTATATTTCATAATATAAAAGGGTCCCTTTTGACTTCTCATAGTAGGAATAAAAATGACTATGGTGTAGCCAAGTTTTAATGGGTGAACTACATCTTTAATTAATATTAATATCAGTATTAAAAGATACATGAAACAACAATACATCTCAAGACAATACTCTAATAACTCTCTTTGTCTTGCATCTTTTGTCTGAAATCTCTCTTTGATTCATACATTGCCTTATTCTTTTTACTACTAAATTTCATATTATTTTGATTGTTTGGTCATTTTATCAAAAGATTGTTCTGCATGTTATGCGTTTCTGCTGGCCCTCAGGTGAGCTGGCTATGATGGAACACACAGGCCTAGTCTCACTAGCTAATTAGCATTGTTAATGATCTGCCTTCCCACCAAACCTGTCACTGTGATGTGTCGTGACAGACAGACAGTCACACTCTCGCATCCAAGACCATCAACACCATTTGGTCCGCCTGTCAGTTTATTGCTTCCAAGAGCTATATATGAATTTCTCTTCTCAGAGGGGATGTCACTAGATGTCAAAGCGAATCATTGATGTTTATAATCTGATCTGAGGGATCAGCCAGGGACAGATATCTCAGATGAGCGGGCTATGACATCATTAAAGAGTGCCTGGTCTGAACCCTGACCCTGCAGGTTATGCAGGTTTTCTGTCAAAGAAAATATTAGAATATTTAAGCAAAGAATTAAAAAGCCAGTGCTTTGCCATTTATTTAACAAAAACATTTTTCGTTTCTGCTTTTCCTTTCTTATTCGTTTCTTATCTATTTATTTAACATAAACGTTTTTTGTTTCGTATTCAATTTCTTATTTGTTTCTTATTCATTTGTTTTTTGCACAGTGTGTGCCCTGATTACTTGTTTTGTCAATATATTAAACATTTTGTCAACTTATTTAACATTAAGGTATTTTTATTTTGTTTATTCTTTATTTTCTGCTTGATGTGTGTCATGTTTATTCATTTTGTAAAGGCAACCTATCTGACGTTAAGGTTTTTTATATAAGTTTCTTATTTTTTGAATAGTGTGTCCAGTTGTTATTCGTTCCGTAAGGTCAGTGTTTAATATAAGTAAATATCGTAGTAAATTTTGGTAGTTTTGATTGTTTTTACTAAGAAAGATGTTGACCCACCATTAATTCAAGCAATTACTGTTCCCGAATTGCCACTTATTCAAAACAAAGTAAAAGGCGTCATGTGCACGGCCACATCTTCGACCACCCTACAGCAGTTCCCCCACCCCCAGTATCACCTGTACTACCGGTTTGGACTGGACGATAATTAATCGCGATACCACTAAATCCTTTTTAAATCTTCTCCGTGAAGCTAAGCTCTGGGATCAGTGGGAAATGCTGCTTGATCTAAAAGCAGTGCGAGTTTTAGTGGCTTATAACGTGCATTTGAAAAAACAACATCCGTCAAACATAATCATAAAAATTTTACTTTATAATCATTAAAATATTAGGTGAGGCTTGAGTAACAGTGATACAAAGATGTCCATAGGCATTCCTAGATTCTAGAACCTGTTATGGTCTTCTTCTGAAGTGAGATTTGGAGATTCCGCACCAGAGCGCCCTCTTGCTTTCGAATGCAGCAGCATTTTCCCGTACTTCACTCAAAAACTGTGCATAAATCACGTGATATTTATGGTCGGTTTATCGCGACAGCCCTACTACCGGGGTTTTCCCTTCTTTTTCCCCTTCTTCCTTTCCACCCGTTAACTCCCTCTGGATAGATGTATAGCACCGTAGATAGTTCTGTGTCACCACCACTGAGTTGTAACGCAAATAAGGTCTGTTTTTGCCAGTCCAGTCATATCTCTGAAAGTAGGAAAGTAGGAATGTGGAGAATGAGAAAGCCTTACAGTAGTATTTGTTCTCTTAATTGCTCAAACGTAGTTGTGGAATGGAATAATCAATCTTCTTTATTATTATGGTAGAGGAAATTAAAGGCATTGGAGTTGGCCGTATTTTATAGTGCTTTTGTAACTGCTGTAGCTGTGCTTTATTGCTAATCAATGGTAAGTAGTGTCACCAGAGCCCAGGGAAAGTGGCCCGCAATGTCAGCCAATATTCCAAATGTGTTTTTACAGTAAGTACCTACTTATTTCCTTGACTATACTTTATAGGTATGGCAGATGGCATGTTGTGAAATCGGATAGTTGATGCTTTTTTCAACCAAAGATTAGATCACTCTTTTTAAGTAGGTCATACTGTAGGCAATTACAAAACATTCCTCTGTCTGCAATTGTTTGGGCAAACCGAAAGTAGCACCCCAAAACTATATTTAGTTTACTTTATGCTAAACATGTTGTTGATTAGAAAAACAAGCATATAGGGTAAGTCTATTTTACTTACAAGCCAACAGTTAATGCCGACAGTGGAGAATCCTGTTATGAATCTCAAGGACGAACCCAATTGCAAGGCAGAGACAGGCAGGACGAGATGATGGTACGGGGTTAACACGGATATTTATTAGAACACAGAAGACTACAAAACAGGCAAAACAAAACCCACAATGGGGAAGACAAGACTGGAAACTAATAACTAAAACAAGAACACTGACTCACTAAACTAGAAAACAAAGACTGGATATGAACACTAAACTAACACTTACTAGGACTCAGGGTAACAGGAAACAGGAACAAGGTAACAAGGACAACTGGTGATTTCGACAAGGAACAGCATACAAAATAGCAACATCAAAACAGGTACAGGAACAGGAACAGCTTATAGGAACAACTTACAATGAACGCGCACAAGACAATGAAACATGAGGACTCTTTATAGGGAGAGATAACAAGAGGGAACAGGTGCAAGGGATTACACTCAAGGAAAGCTAATTAACACAAACTAGGAAACAGGAGGGTAGGAACGATGACGAGACAAGAGAGAAGAAATCATCTCTCTCCCAAATGAAACAAAGGATTCTGTATGATTCCACCTCTAAACCAAGAAATACCCGACAAGGAGAGGTGAAACCATGACAGAACCCCCGCCTTAAGGAGCAGCAACCTGATGCTCCTCAAAGGCACAAACAGGACGAGGCAGACTGGGACACTGACAAGGCCAAACAAAACATGGAAAACAAGACTAGGGGCAGACAGGCAAGAACAATAAGTGGATTCGGGTGGTACAATAATAATAACAGACAAGGTAGGGGGGTGGGGGCAAACAAGAGAACATGGGAAGTCCAGAAGGGGTAGGGCTGGGTGGGGAAGTTCCAGCCCTTGGGGACGCGCCAGAGCGCGGAGCCCCAGGGGGCTTGGCAGGGGAAGTCCTGGGGGAAACTGTTCTTGTCCCCGGCAGGACTGCTGGGCTGGACCCCGGCTGGAATGCCGGGCAGGACAAGGGCTGGACGGCTGGCTGGAATGCCGGGCAGGACAAGGGCTGGACGGCCGGCTGGAATGCCGGGCAGGACAAGGGCTGGACGGCCGGCTGGAATGCCGGACTGGCCCATGGCTGGAAGGCCGACTGGATCGTCGGCTGGACAGGGCTTCCTGCCGGTCGGAAGGCCGGCTGGAAAGGGCTTGACGCCGGCTGCTGGGCCGGCTGGGCAGGGCTGGGTGCCGGCTGCTGGGCCGGGGTGGGTGCCGGCTGGTCGGGGGAATCTACGGTCGTACTGGCCGCTCGGACCATCCCTCCCTCACGGCGCCCCCCCAAAAAATATTTGGGGCTGGAAAGCTCCGGACTCGGGACCACCGGACTCAGGTCCACCGGACTCGGGACCACAGGAACTGGGGCCCCAAGGACTTGAGCCGCCCTCCGGAGTTTCTTTCTCCTGGATCGGCTCACAGGGGGTGTGGCCGGCTCCAGAGAATCGGTGGAAGACACGGTTAGCTCCGTGGCAGAGGAGTCAGATGGGGAGTCCCACGACTCCCTCCGTTGACGCCGTCTACGGAGACTGGAGGATGGGGGAGAGGGAGAAGGCTGTGGGGAGAGAGCCACGACTCCGATCTGAAGGGTACGACCCTCAGGAATCGTGGCTAGCCCGGTGGGAGAATTCATCTGGACCAATCACGATCTAGCAGGGTCTGGACAGTGTCCGCGAAGCCCAGGGGCTTCAGCTGGCGCATCTCAGCGGGTCCTAGGGGCTCATCGAGGCAACTATTAAAAATTACCTTTAACTCAGCCTCGTTGAACCGCGAGGACCGCGCTGAAGCCAGGAAGTCCAAGGCAAAGTCCGTAACGAACCTTCCCCGCTGCCTGAGGCCAAACAGGACGTGGGCTTGGTGGCCTCTTGTGGCAGCGATCTCCCATTCGTCCGTTCTACCTGCTGGGTTCCTTACTGGCGCGTTCATTCTGTTATGAATCTCAAGGACGAACCCAATTGCAAGGCAGAGACAGGCAGGACGAGATGATGGTACGGGGTTAACATGGATATTTATTAGAACACTACAAAACAGGCAAAACAAAACCCACAAGAAGGGGGAAGACAAGACTGGAAACTAATAACTAAAACAAGAACACTGACTCACTAAACTAGAAAACAAAGACTGGATATGAACACTAAACTAACACTTACTAGGACTCAGGGTAACAGGAAACAGGAACAAGGTAACACGGACAACTGGTGATTTCCACAAGGAACAGCATACAAAATAGCAACATCCAAACAGGTACTGGAACAGGAACAGCTTATAGGAACAACTTACAATGAACGCGCACAAGACAATGAAACATGATGACTCTTTATAGGGAGAGATAACAAGAGGGAACAGGTGCAAGGGATTACACTCAAGGAAAGCTAATTAACACAAACTAGGAAAAAGGAGGGTAGGAACGATGACGAGACATGAGAGAGAAGAAATCGTCTCTCTCCCACATGAAACAAAGGATTCTGTATGATTCCACCTCTAAACCAAGAAATACCCGACAAGTAGAGGTGAAACCATGACAGAACCTACTCTGATCTTCTCTAACTCCAGGTCACAAAACCCAGATCTGACAAGAATATCTGGCTTTATTGTTTATAATTTTGATAATTAATAAAGTAAACAGGCTTGAAACCTCCAAGCCGACTGATAGGATCCTAATATAATACCCCGCGCTGCAACTACGGAGCAATTATAGAGCTCTAGATATTTCCTTATCAGCACCACATATAAAAAAAATATTTGTCGTTCACAAGTGTCTTTGCATTGCATTTGCACCAATAAATAAGTTAGCCCTTTTTATTTCAACTAAGGTAAGGAATCACAGCGCATTTCAAAATAAACATAAAAAGGCATGCGTGCAAATTTAATAACAGGATGTAACTTGGAGGCAACGACTCTAGTTGAACTTCTAGAAGGAAATCTCAGCTTTTAGGTATAGAAAAAGGTGCCAGTCTTATGTTAAGGCCAAATTCATTAACATTAGTGGCAGTAAAATGTAGCCTACATTTTCATGTTTCAAGTTGTTCAAGAAGGAATATTAATTTATTTATGGTAATAAATTAATTATTGTTAATCAATTTATATGACATTGGTATTTTTTATACTTAATGTAAGAAATGTTAACTAATCTGTGGCAGAAAAGTTAAAAAAAAAAATAATACAGTGATGTGAGCCGAGCATAACACGAGATCCTGGTATCCGGTGTGTAAACTTAAAATAATTAAACTAGCTTGCAATCTGATTGAACAAAGATTTAGGAACACTTATTATATTTATTTTCTGTGTATTTTAAAATCATTACAGTTGAAGCCAAGATGCGTTAAATAAGACTTGACAACTCTATAGGTCTTCTTTAGCAGTACTTGTAAAAGCAGCACATTCACACATTAACAGAGTGCTCAAAAAAATACATCTGTGCACGCTATAGCTGCGCACTGCCTATTTGATTAACGTTTTTATTTATAACACAGAGTCAAAATTAAGTTAAATCTTGCCAATCGTCGCTCAGGAGTAGACCGTGAACTTGAGCTCACAGGTGCTTTTCGCCATTTTGTATTCTCCATTTCAAAGACACCGTAGCATAAGCAAGTGTGTGATCTCTTTAACCTATGCTCTTGTTGCTTCTTTAAATAATATGCACCAAATTCATTTTCCAAAGGTTTTAAAAATTATTAAGCTGTCCAGCACCTGGCGCTTTCATATATATAAAAGGTATCAGTATCGGCTGAATGGAAATGGAAATTATCGGCATATCGGAAATCTGCAAAAATCCAATATCGTGCATCACTATCAGACAGGTTTGTAAAGATCAGCAACTAGGTTGTCTTACAAATGCAAACTCTATTTCTATCCACTCTTAAGTATTGTCGCACTTAGAACATACGAGAAAACACTGAACTCACTGAAAAATACACTCCTATAACTTTCTTTTGTTGTAATGAATAAGCTTTACAGAAATGATGTCGGTCACAAGTCTTCTGAACCGATGGGGGCGATGCGCTTTACCACTAAAATTACGATACAACACCTGTCTTTGGACCAATATGCTATACTGACAGACTACCGGGTCCCGGAGCTTAGATTTTTCAACCTTTCCGGCTAACGGGAGCTCTAGCTCCTGACCCAGTGGTCGAATTGATTCAAGGTTAGCTTCGTTCGAATGTCCCGGCGGAGACATTTCCAACAAGTCCTGGCTCGTTTCTCTAAGTCTTTCCGGACCGGAGATATGGACCGGTGAATGATGGTTTGTTGATACAAAAAAATTAAGTTCCTCCCGAACGCTAAGTCATTATCGTGACGAACCTGGGCTCGTCGGAAAGTTCTCATCCAAGCCTACTTTTATGTTCCATTTTACATCCAACATCACCACACATTTGTTGTTTTTTTAGACATTTTTCCCGCTGGTTAGTGGTTACATCTGCTCTTGCCTGAAAATGGCTGGTAGGTAGTCTTTGACTGAAGGTGGACCTAAGTGATCATAAGGCTGTGAGTCTGTGAGCCATCATGGGCAGGTATAAATCAATGTGAGATCAGATTGTAAAGGGATCCCCAAAAGCCTTTTTTTGTCACTGTTGTGGTTGAAAGGAGATTAAAAACGAAGAATAGATGGATTTGTATAATTACAGGGTGCTTCTGCAGACACCCTGGCGACTCAATTTCTGGTAGATAAACATTTAAAAGTGTATTTTGGGGGATTGCGGCCTTTAAATGAATTACAACTGAAAACTTGCATCGAATCTCCTGATCTTTCAAATAGCAGCCAAAAATTATTATTATTTATTATTAAGCTTGACAAGTTAAATCCTTTATTTTAGTTCTTTTGAGCATAATCAAGTATACATATTATTAGCAGTTGCAAGCTCTTGCCGACTAGTTGACCCTCCAGATCACTCCCTCACCCCGTGCTTCATTTCTACATGTTACCTTTCATGAACGTTTTTCCGATATCGCCTTTCTACTGTCTCCTTCTTTCTCTTCCTGGTCTCTGTCTGGCTCCACCACTAATCAGTCCCCAGACTAAATTTCTCCCATAAGATGCAGTACAGAATTAAGTCAATCTGTCTTCAAATTACTGCCTGTGTGAGGCCTAGATTGATCTGGCTGGGTGCCACTCCGGGCCAGCACAAATCATGGCTGGTCATGAAACCCTGTTCGCCCCTCTTTTGATTGACAGCATTCTGCGTCTTCTATCTTGAACCCCTTTCTTCTCTCCACCTTCTCGGAATTACAATCCCGGCATATTATCTGTAAATAACACACATTTCATTATAAGATGGCTGGCAGGAAGAGCTGCTAAATAGAGCAGTGTTCTTAAGATTCAGAGAGCGTCGACATTACCAGTGCCCGAGACCACATGCACAGATAATCAGACACGCTCCAAAGAAAGGATAGAGTTTCATGCAAATGCCAGTGGACATTACAATATCGCACATCTGCGTTTTGGAGTCAGTTTAAGATCTAGTCACGTTTGCCCGTTTTGCAATCAAATCACAGTGAATGGGATTATTTATCATGTTCAGTAAATAAGTCTTTGATCAGTTCACTCAAATAAAGGGCAAAAAACGTTGAAACGGCTCGACACATTCTGTATGCATGCCTCTCAATCTCTCCCCTACTTATTTTTTTCCTGCACCTAGTTTCATCTTAACACAAATTTATGTTAGGTGGTTCAAACCATTCCCACTGTCATGGTCCACTGAAACCAAGAAATGGGGTGTTCAGATAGCAGAAATAATGGAAGCTGTGAGGCTGTGGTTTATCATGCTTGGTGCTTATAGTTGGCTTGTTCCTGCACAACTGGCAGTTGTGAAGGCGAGGTCAGGAGTAGGTCTTGTTTTCTTTTTTTGCTTTGCTTCGTTTTTTTTTTGTTTTTGTTTAGTTTTTTTTGTTTTGTTCATATCTCTACATCTTTTAATGCAAGGTAGGATGTTAAAACATTCACAATCTTTTTTAATTTTACAAATGGCATACTACGATCGGTAGTTTGTGAAAAAAACCACAGTGCAGTAATATCTGAGATGCAGGATTAATTTACTAGAGGTGGTTTGTTGTCGTTTGTTGGCGGTTATAGAGTTTGGCCTCTCGTCGCTCTGTAATCGGGCCCACTGGCGCGGTGATGATTGCATTCTGTCACTCTCACTGACTGACGAAAAACTCTGACAGTCAAGCCACGTCGAGATGCGCTCGGCAAACTGGCTCCTGCTGTGATGAAACATGACAAAGGGGGAATTTACTCATTTGTTACCCTCCTGGAAGGCAGGCGAAACAATGAGAGAGATTATGGAAATCAGCACGCCAGCACACGTCACCCACGACCTGCCCTGACTGTGGTTCTGCTCTCCGAGCGGGCTTATCTTTTTCTCTGCTGTCAGTGTAGTCATTGCTGTTCTTAACACAATCAGTGGAAATAGCTCAAATGGAAATAGACCAGTTGCCCCGACATTAAAGCTTGCCCGGTAATACGGCACAAAGAAATCTTGCAGTAATGATGTCTCTAATAAAAAAGGAAGGAAAGAATTTCACAACGGTTGAATGTGATGAGCATTCTGTCACATTTCCCTTTCCATAAAACAGCACTTTACAGTGACCAGAGTGTATTTATGTCAAGCCACCCCAAAAAACGTATTATGTTCAAGCAGTAGTTCATCCAAAAACTACCATTTCTCTTTATACTTACCCTCATTCCATCCCAGATGTTAGTGACTTTCTCCCTTCAATATGATTTTACTAAAAGTTATCTTTTTATATGGGACTCAAAAAGCTTCGAAAAATAAAGCTAAGCGATAGAGAGTTTGCTGCATATAGCAAATATGTGTCTAATTATTCATGTCTAAATCGATTCTGAAATCGATTCTGTGTTTTATGCACAGCTCTTCCGTGAACTACGGCTCTTTTATCATTAGGAAGTACTGCTCAATCTAAAATCTCCACGAGATGGAGTAGTTTATAACATGCATTTGAAAATGCAACACTCGTCAAACATCATCACAATAAATGTACTTTATTATCATAAAAAATCTGAAAATGTTTGAAGAACGGCGATAGAATGCAAGGTTTTTGTGGTTTTTCATACAACTTTCCACCGTCCCATGCCCTGTTCCTCCAAAACATAACCCCTCCTGTGCCTCAAATTCTCACTTCAAGCAGAACTCAAAAGTTGGCTTTCCAGTGTTTGAGCATGATGTTAGCATTGATTTGTTATGAGAAGTTGAGAAGCCACCATATACAATTGTAATATTTGGATCTGCTGGTTTACTTTTTAATTTTCTTTTAATATTCATAAAGGTTTAGTCAGACATAAAGAAGTGAATAATAACTTCACTACAGATTCAGAAACTCAAGGATTGTTTGGATTTGCTCTTGAAAGCCATCTAAGTGTAATCTTCTTCGTTTGTCCACTTCCATTCTGATGTGATTTGTTGTATTTTAGGTCTTGTTGGCCCAAGTGTCATTTGTCACCAAATGTGGTTGACAAAATGCCTTTATTTGAGAATGTCACGCTCGAACAACAAGCAATCACTCAAGAAGCTCTCAAAGAGGGAAGCGAGAAGCTTAGCATTCCCATTTAGCAGCAATCAGCGCAAGTCTCGCCTCTTCTGCGCTAAAGTCAACAATATCACCAGATGCAATTTTCTCACAAGAGTTAAAGCCGAGTGATATTGAGTCTACATGACCAGATATCTCTCTGTCTCTCCCTCCCTCCCTCTCTCTCTCTTTCTCCTTCTCTCTCTCTCTCTCTTTCTCTCTCTCTCTCTCTCTCTGTCTCTCTCCATCTCTTTCTCGCTCTCTCTCCCTCTCTCTCTCTCTCTCTTTTTTTTCCTGTTCATACATCAGCTGACAGGAGTGGATAGAGTACTGTCTATATGAAGAAGCATCCTATCAAGTTCATATGGATGAACAGGTCTTTTTATATCTATAAGATGAAACAAGTTATCCTTTGCAAAATATATATTTTAATGCTGTTCTGTAATGTCCTTAAAATTGCTTCGTTATGAAATATTTAGGATCAACCAGTAACAATGTCTGAAAACAACATAACGAAGGAAAATGCAAAATGCCTTAATCTTCAATTCTGCAGCAAACATGCATTCATTTCAACATAACAACTTTAAAAGAAAACTAAAGTGTTATTTTCTGCTGAACTGAGATTAACAAATAGCAGATTCAAGTTGTAACTGGGCATTCTCTGATAACATACTTGGCTTTGAGCTAATTTATTTTCCGTCCCCTTATACCTCGGACTGCTGCGGGTAAGTTTCTAAATTATGTCTAACGTAGTTTCATAATGCCGTTTGAGGTTTCCACTTTTGACAACCACAACTCTGAGCAAGTTAGACAAACCGACATCTATATACGTCGTATACGTCGACACAGGAAGGATAAATACATATCATTCGACCCATTCACGCTCAAAGCATCAAAGTTTCTAACTTTTGAAAATGGCATCGATTTTAAATCACTGACAGTTACACCTGCCTGCGCGCCGCCCTCGGATCGCTGCTCGACATCTGTACGTAGCAACAATAGTCAATGCGAAACTGCACATTCTTTCTGTGGTGCAGTAGGACCCAAACTTCCACTGAGCGGCCCTTGGAGTGCATGGTATAAATTTGATTGCATTAGAAAATAGCGTTTGGCATTTATTTATTGATTATGTCAAAAAGCTTGCGGCTCGGACCAGATTACGTTAGTTGGCGACCCCTTCTCAAAACGCTTTTGCATAGTCCTTGTGTTAGCAGAGATGGTGATCCTTTCACACTCCTCCTTCCTCCACTGACTGAACCCTCATAGCTTTCAGAGAAACAGTTAAAACTACATAAACACTTCATGTTTTATGTTAACATTGAGCATAAGTAAGAGAGAGATGACCCGTTTCTGAAGAGTTTGCCGGTAATTGTGTTTAAAATAACGTAATGTGAACGTGGAGTTGCCATACTGTACCTTTGGTACAGACACCTCAGCTGCTGTTCAGCCACGCATTGTTTGGATGGTAAATCGCATTGTCTGAAGGAATGAATAAATGTCTGAATGAATGGCCGTGCTAGTCACTAGTACTCTATCATGTCCTGTCAGCTGATGTATGGATGGTTACAGTTCTCCATCCCAAATTCCAATTGTGTTTATGTTATATTTCTCTACAGTGAATTCAGTGTGGACAAATATTGAAATCCAAAAGAATTACATTTGGGTGTAGAAAACAAACACCACCACGTCCCTAGTCTTATCCTTTCATTTGTCTTCCATAATGCACAATTTTGCGTTGTTTTTTTTCTCAGATCGCTCATTTTCCCATTTCAGAGTTTATCTCTGCACCTCTGGGGATATGAAAAGGTTGACTCATTTCAATTAAAATAATAAACAGACAGGATAATAAGAAAAGACTTTCTAGACCAAATCGCAGTCATCTTAATGAAGGGGTTTGTAGAATTTTGTGGACGGACGGTGTGGGCTGAATGTTAACGTGTCTTTTCTGTCATTCTCCCCGTCCTCTATATTTTGTGTGACCGTTGCATAAACATAGCCACTAAGTTAAGACTGTGTCTTAAAGACTAGCCTCACTGACTAGCAATTAGTAATAAGAAAAAAGTCTTACTTTTTAGATTTTAATTAGACCAATCTACCATTTAATTTGACTGAGTTTAAGAAGTTATGACCAGTCTTGAAGAAAATGATTCAGTGACTAGCTTGTAAGACAAGTCTAAGCAGTTTATGAAACAGGCCCCAGTTCACTTTGAGAAGTTGTCTTTATTACGTCTGTTGTGTTTGTGTTGTTTGTTTATTTGAACAAATTTTGTAATTTAATTAATTTTTCTTCTTTTCTTTAGTATATGTGCGGTTTAATTCCAGCCATGGGTTCCCGGTGGAGTTGGAGCAGGTTGCAAGTGTCGCTGAGCTAAAAGAAACCGTGGGGCGTCTACAGGGCGTTGAGCCCGATCAACTGCGGGTCATTTTCGCTGGACGAGAGCTCTGCAGTGAATCCACACTTAAGGTGACTTCAGCTGACCCTTCCTTTGTCTTTCTCTCTCTCTCTTCACATTTGTGTCTGGATAATTAGGTTTCTCTTAGCAAGCAAGAGAACATCTTCTATGGTGTGAGGGTCAAACCCTGTATTAGACTCAGCGGACAACTTGTTATTACAAAGCTTTTTATGTAGCAGTTTTCTCCCCCTTTCTAATATTTCCTCATCGTCTCTCACTCTCTCTTTCTCGGTGTGAATGTGGTGCATAGCGTTCTGACTGAGTAAACAGAGCAAAGGGATCTTCTACACACGCAAACACACAGACTTATTCATACTACACTGAGCAGTATGTACCTACGTTCTTCTTTTATACAAAATGTTTATTTCTTAACCTGTTGAATTTGACATTTCTGGAGGTTCCAACAGTCATGGAAAACCAGGATTTTTTTATTTTTTTTGTTTTTTGAAATATAGTAAAATGTTAACCCTCTACTGCATAGCGTAGGCAACTCAATATCTTTTTGATGTTTTCTCCCACTCCATACTTTTTCCCCCATTTTCTACTTAACAATATTTAAGAAGTAAATTCGAGGTGTCTGTTAATTTAATTATGGTGGGACATTGGTTTAAGAAATAAAGTTGAAAAGCTGAAATAGAATAGCTAAAATGAAAATCTGTTAGTTTTAAATAGGGAAGCACCTATATGGATATTTTAGCCGATAACTATAACCGAAAATTCTTAAACATTGGAAGCCGATAACTGATATATGGCTGATATACAGTATCATAATATTAATATAATACCCCAAGACTGAAACAAAGGGAAAAATGTGAGCTTTTAATTGAAAAAAATCACTGCAGAAAACAAAATAACCATTAGTTCTTTTTTCCCTGAAAATCAAGTACCAAGCCTACTTTACACAAGTTAACGTTTTTTTAACCTTCAGACTTGTCCGGAATGTTTTTTATTTAAGAAACAAATTATAGATGTTCCTCAAGAGAAAGCCAGAAATATTCCTTAATAGTTTGTAACAGGTCTCAAGACAGAAAGCATTCAGACAGCTTTCGGCTTCAAACTATTTGCCTTTGTTTCTATAATTTAAACATTCATAAATATCTACATACTGTACCTACATCAACAATGTTTTGCGTATAGCAGTAAGTGAATGATCATTACAGAAAGACATTACTGGACAGTATTTTTACTGTGAGCAGCGTCCAACTGAAGAAGTTTAACCAGAGGAAATGATTTATGATTTATCGGCTATAATATATCTGCCTAAATGTTATTATTAAACTGATAACTTAAAAACGACCATTTATCTGCCGATACAGAATTCACGTCAGAATATCAATTGAAAAATGTGGAGAGGGGATAGTAAGTAGAATTAGAAATGGATAAGTTTGTGACACGGAATGAAAATAAAACTGGAAATTCGGTACCAGCTGACAAAACCAAAAAATCAGTGGATCTAAAGTTTTTTAACATTTTGTTGGGACTACTGGGGACAGGTGGGGCTTACAGGTGGGGCTCCTAACCATTCCCTACCCAAAAAGAGGGGAATGGCAGAAAAAGTTTGAGAAACACTGATCTATTCAAAGGCGCACAACTCATATGCTACATATAATAATATGTCTTTAATTCTCAGAGACCCAGCCTCAATATTGAGTAGAAATTAAAGTTCCTGTAGCTCAGTTGGTGGTTCTTTGCATACAGCGAAAAGGTTATATATATTTGATTTCCAGAAAACACACATACTGCTAAATGCACACTTAAATTAACTGTAAGTCTCATAAAATAAGTAGGCCCCATCTATAAAATTAACAAAATGTAAAATGATGTATTTCCCCAAAAATATATCATATATAATTCTGCTTAAACATAACTTAGGGATCCAATTATTATGTACAAATCACTGATTGTTGTGGGGTGCATTTGTGTTGCAAAATTGCAGAATGTTGAAGGAGTCAGAAGTTTCTTTTCTCATAAAAGATCTTTGAAATTTGAACTGACTATCCATCTTAAATGATGTAAGTTAGACGGCTTGGGCGGAGCATCTGTTTACACCGCTCCTTCAACTGTCAGTCTGCTGCCAGTTCCTCTTCAAAATGTAACTGCTGTTTTTATACATCAAATCGCAGAGAAAGATGAAAGCCACGCAATTTTTCTCATTTGAAATTCCATTTCACTCAGAAATGCCTCAAAATACGAAAGTAAAAACATTCGCAACTTCTAGTTCACAGGGACTTTAAAAGATACAAGCCTTGCAATGGTTTTCTGACCTTATCAGGAGTTTTGTGTTTGCTTTTAAAAAATTATCACAACGATAATGCTCCATCAATTGTGTGAATCATAAATGGTTACAACGATTCAAATACTATAAATCGGGCAGCCCTAGTTTTAATCCAAATTATTAAAAGGAAATTATCAGTAAATATTCAATTTAATTATGACATCTTTTAAACTTGTTATTCTTTGCTAAGGTGGGAATATGGGAGCACATCTGATTCTCCTGTGTACTGTAAATCAAAAAGATTTGTTTCGTTTTTGCCCTCCAGAGTTCAAACACAGCACACTTCATCTGTTTGATTCACAACTGAAACTTCTGCTGTGTGTTTGTCACAATTAGACTCTGTTTTGTCTTGGTTTTCTTCTATTTCTGATCTTTTTATTAGTTTATTAGTCCCTCACCTGTTTCAGTTTCCCTTGATTGCGTTTCCCCTTGTATTTGTTGATCTCATCCGGTGGTTATTAGTGGCTCAACTCCGTTTGACCGAGACGAATCGGATGAGTTCAATCATCATCCGATCCCGTCCATGCACACGGCGAGCGATCCAGCTGACCTCGCGATCTCCCCGAGACCTTCCACCAAAGTCAGAGCACGCTGAAATCCGGTGTCTGCGAAGCCCGCTGCCCAACAGCAGGAGCCGGTTAAAGGGGACCTACTCTCCGAGCCGGTCCCGTCCGGCCTTCCTATGGTGGCCGAGCCGGTCCCGTCCGGTCTTCCAGTGGGCCCTGAGCCGGTCCCGTCCTCCCTCCCTGTGGTCTCCGAGCCGGTCCCATCCGGCTATCTAGTGTTCTCAGAGCCGGTCCCATCCGGCCTTCCAGACCCCCTCGAGCCAGTCCCATCCAGCTATCTTGTGCTCTCCGTGCCGGTCTCATCCGGCCTTCCAGACGATGTCGATCCGGTGGTCCCGAGTCCGGTGGTCCCGAGTCCGGTGATCCCGAGTCCGGTGGTCCCGAGTCCGATGGTCCAGAGTCCGATGGTCCAGAGTCCGGAGGTCCAGAGTCCGGAGGTCCAGAGTCCGGAGGTCCAGAGTCCGGAGGTCCAGAGTCCGGTCGTTGAGCTCCCCGAGTGGCCGGCGCTCTCCAGGCCTCCTGAGTGACCAGGCACCTTACACCTGGTGGCGGTAGCACCATCCTGGAGGCTATCGATCCCCGTCCTGCACCAGGATGCCCGGACTCCCTCCCCGTTTGTTGTTAGGCGCGGGATGAGCCTTCCGAAAGGGGGGTGTAATGTCACAATTAGACTCTGTTTTGTCTTGGTTTTCCTTCTGTTTCCGATGTCTTTATTAGTTAATTAGTCCCTCACCTGTTTAAGTTTCCCTTAATTGCGTTTCCCCATGTATTTACGCCCTGTGTGTTACTCAGTTCCTTGTCTGCTATTGTTTGTGTAAGGTGTTCTCTGTTCCTGGTTTTTATTAAATGTTACCCGTTGGGATTCTACTCCAGTGTCGTGCACTTTCTATATTTCCCGAGACAACACATGACAGTGTGAGAGTTACAGCCGAGCTGAGAATCCTGTATCATAAAAAATCATTTGATTGTCATGTTAAGCATTAACAGTAAACTGTCAAACATACGTTAATTGGAAACGTGGTATTATGGTATATCTTTAAGTTTCCTGTTTACATTCCTAGCTTAAGTTGTGGTCAGAACGGATATTGAGAAATGTATTTGTCTTCACAGATGTTGTTGCCTCTAAGTCCTCTATGTGTGCTTAATTGTTCATTTTGATTGGAATTAAATTGTCCACATTGGATAATTTCCAAATCTGTCTGTCTTTTTACCATCACGGAGTCATAGATAAATACAAATAATTTGGACTCATATTTGAGCATTCAATGAGCTTTTTATTGCCTTTTGCTTAATCAGGCCCGAAAGCACCAACCACAGAGATCTTATTGGTTTAAAATCTTACTGTACAAGGTGCTCAAAGTCAAATATATGGTTAATTATTTATTTTTGTCTGCAGTTTTTGTCTCTTCGCACATCGAGGATCGACCTAGTCTGTATTCAACTTCGTAGCCTGTTTACAGTCACCCGTCACCCGGGACACCTAAGTTTTCGTCAATATTTTGCGTGTTATTTCTTATCGAATCATGACAAACTATATATCTTTGGAAAGGTCTAAGACTCTAGAATACAGATATTTCTTTGGTGTTTTTAAAACCGTTTATGTAGGGAGAGTAATTTATTCATTTTTATAAAGAGTGTGCCTAGATTTTTTGTTATCCTTTTGCGACCCGTATGTTCTTAATGTATTTAAACTAAACTAACGTTTTATTTATTTTTTACAATTAACCTAACAACATACATAAAAAAATTGTTTTGGTGTGTGTGATTTAAATTTTTTTGCAATAATCAGCTACATTTCTTTTTTCAAACGAGACCAACCGTAAGTCTGTATTCCAAATAATTCATGAGTGACCGCCATTTAGGTTCAACATGTGTTTTCATGTGTAGGCCCAAAAAGGGCTCCGACAGTTAACAGGTTTTAATACCCAAATCACAGATTTTTCATATGAATAAGTAAATCCAGATTATTATTATCAGTAATTATTTTGCGTGTGAGTAAATTTGATCATAAACCTTAAGTTTTCACGTTCTCAAGTGGAACTCAAGTATTGAAACAAGCAGTAGGTTGTCACCTCATTCTCGGTGGATTCAATATGCTGTATATTTATTATCTGTTTTCATAAGCTCCACTCAAAATTAAAGACTGATCACCTCCATGCCACGCCGAATTGAGGCAGTAATTGAAGCAAAATGTGTCCCTACCAAGTATTAAGTACATATACAGCAAATTACCATACTTCCCAGAAGGCCAACAATTCACTGGCACATTTTTTTATTGGTCTTATGAAGTATTCTAATTTGTTGAGATAGTGAATTGGTCGGTTTTTGTTAAATGTGAGCCAAAATTTATCACAGTCAAAAGAACCAAAGACTTAAACTACTTCAGTCTTTGTGCATTGAATTTATTTAATACATAAATTTCACAATTTGAGTTGAATTACTGAAATAAATTAACTCTTCCACGCCCCCTACAGTGCAATTCAGCTATGTATAAATCCGCGCTAAAATATCAAGGTGAAAGTCAATCATAGCTTGCGTAGTATAGACTCAGCTCCCAACCCAACTTTGAGAATAGATTAAGGGCGACATTTTTTTTATCGCGCGATAAGAGTCTCACGTTAACGCAGCACGTTAACGCTGATAATGGCCCACCACTAGTTTTTTCCAAATTTAATCATCGTCCTTCTGTGAAGCACTTTGGTCACCCTCGAGTGTTTTTAAATTGTGCTATATAAATAAAATTGTATTGTATTGTACATGTACATGTATGACTTAAATAGCCACTTTTAAATATTTTTATAATTTTATTGAAAATAAATGCCTTTACTATCTGATACGTGATACGGAAAAAGTTTAGCAAAGAGCATATCAGAGCACAGAACGACATGAAGTAAGTAACAAACTCTTTAAGTTTTACGCCACTGGAGCCCCTAGTTTGTTTGTGCCGTTCTTATATTTTCTCTATTACAATTTGAAATTGGTGGGCGGAGTTAGTGTAAATGGCCTCTGCTGACAAGGCGGGCGATTTGTACTGCAAACACATATTTACTTATCTACAATACTATTATGGCTATCAAACGATTATTCACAAATATTAGGATCCCTGTTTACATTTCTGTGTGCTATGCAAATTAATTTTATATTGTTCAAACATAAACCTAGATGCATATATTTAAAAAAGTAATAAATATTTTACATTTAATTTATTGGTAAATATACGTATATATTTGCTATATATAGGTATTTATATGGATATGTTTATAATATAAAGAGTACACAGACATATATTATGTAAAAACAAACTTTTATTATGTATGTTATTAATCGTTTGACAGCCCTAAATAATATACAAGTAGATTATTCATTTCAGGTTCCTGAACATGACTGGCTTTTGGAAGACAACCTTAGAATCTAACATTTGTAATGTTAATCTTTGGTGATGTCACTTAGATTTTCTTTCTCATTTATGCATTTTAGCAGACGCTTTTATCCAAATCGACTTACATTGCCTTATCCTATACATTTATACATAGGTATTTGCAACTGTCTGGGATCGTACCCATAACCTTGCGTTGTTAACGCAATGCTCTTACCACTGAGCTACAGGAAAGGTATGCCTTTTCTGTATTTGTCTTTCATATTTTCACTGTGCGGTTCCATTTGCTCAGTTCCATGTCATCCTCATATTTGTCTTTTTTTGCTGGAATTGCTCCCTGTCTCTCTTGTATTCCAGTCTGACCCATTGTCTCTGTTCATTGTTATTGCCTCTTTTTTTCCAAAGTGCTCCTCTCCCCCAATCTCTATCTTCTCTTGCACTCTTCTCTCCTTCTGAAGGAGCAATACACATAAAGGGCAGTCCTCTGAAGGTTACCACATGCATTTAGTCTGAAGGACTCTTCCAGTTTGAGAGGAGACTCTCGCTGTGTCTGAAATCGCGTATGGTGACAATACATACTGAATTTGAATAAGTACCAACCTATCGGCCATTGAAATAGTACATTCAATACATAGGGGTGTGCGATATGGCGATATATGATCGCGAACGATTAAAATGACTGCACGATTCACTTTTTCAGAATAATCGTTACATCGGCCTATATAGTGCAAGACATGTTATATCGGTTGCTGTTCTATTGAATTCGTCGACATCCTTGTGATAGATGGCGCCATGTTAACAAGCTCGTATACGTTGCTTGTGAATTCAGTAAGATTAAGTGACGCGGTCAGTGACGATGGAGGGAAACACGGACGAGTTGGTCCCTAAAAAAATTCTACATCAGTAATATTGAAATGGTTTGGGGATTTCCCCCTACTGACACGGCCCAAACAACAGTTATTTGAAAATGTGGCAATGATAAGATTCGCACGTCGGATGGCAAAACAACGAACCTTTTTAACCACCCTTAAAAGAAAGCACCCGAAAGACTATGCCGACAGTCAAATTATAAAGGGATCCCACACGAGTAAATCAGGTACGACCAAGCATCCGGAAACACCAAGGCTTTAACAAACGACTTTAATGAAAGAAGGATTTGAGAAAGGAACTCCGTAGGACAGAACGAGCAAGCGCTGGAAATATGTAACTGACGCGATCGCATTTTACCTGACCAAAGACATAATTCCCATAAAGACTGTGGAAAATGAGGCCTTTAAAAGACTGCTCAAAGTCGTAGATCCACTTACGAAATACCCCGCCGCAAATATTTTTCCTCCACGGTCATTCCACAGCTTTACTCAGAGCATTAAAAATTAACTTGATTTAAATATTCTTCAAAATATAAATGGTAAAGAGTACGTTTTTACATGGGGACATAGTTTGGCTGTATAGTAGCTCTGTAATTTGCAAAATAGGGTTAAAACCAACTTGAAGAGAAGAACCGGGATAAAATCGTGAATCATGATCTATCTAGAAAAAATCGTGATTTGAATTTTTTTTTCTAGATCGCCCACCCCTAATTCTATATAGTATGAGTGGGAGGAGTATGAATAGATTACGGACATACCGCAGCCTCAATGTTTTAAAGTTTTCGATATATTTATTTGATTTACTTTTGAAATTTGACCGTTCATCAGCCCCCGTGGCATCATGGGATAGATAAGTGTCCATCCAATCCACACTCACGAATCTTCGCAGAAGTAGCAGGCCATCCGGGTATTTCTCTCCTACAGTTTTTTGTATACTGATGATTCGGACTTGCTATCCCAGAACTGCCAGCAGCCCCGTGGCCATCTGAGCTCCCAACACCTCCATGGCCCCTCTGATCCCCTGTGCCGGGAATTACCTTGTTGTTCCGGGAGGGGGAGAGTACTGTCCCAATCCCCTTCTGTTCCCATGCCTGTTTCTCCTGTGTTTTTCCAACTCTGGAGATGATGTTCATGTGTTTATATCCTCATACAGTACAAATGCAGACAAATCCACGAGCTTCATGTGTGTAGCACGTTAAACTGTGTAGTTCATTCACTTAGACACGCAGAACAGCTGGATGATATGTAAGGGATAATGTACAGACAGCCTGTTGTTATCACAGAAATTAACCAGAAATTTAAGAATTTGTAAATATAATGTCATATATGTTATTAAAATACATATTGATATTTAATTTGACAACAAAAACTGTCAAAATGATTTGCTTGCTCCAGGTTCCTCTGTGTTATTAGTTTTGGGAATAATGAACCTGCAAATGTCTCAACTTGCCAGTCAGAATCGAGCATTCCAACAAGCTGTGTAATACATTTCTTTGGCTCCATGTCAGCGAATCCTTATCTAGTTATATGCAACAGCAAAACTCGCAAAATAGATTTAAGCTTAGTGAAATAGCAGTTTGCCATTGAATACACACGCATTAATGTCACAAACACTTCAGTCAAACACGTAGCTTTTTTCTAATACACCTGACAAAATGCATTGCATGCATGCTACACTGGCTAATTTATTCTAAGCACAGACTGAATTTTGTATTTCTAACGACATATAGGTTGCACTGTACAACCCTGCATATAGACCACTTGAAAAAAAACTTTTAGTAGTATACGATGAAACACATTTAGAGGCAAATTTGACCTTCGGTGTCTTTCTAAATAGAGTTTGGAATAACCTGAAAGTGAATTAATGATGTGAGATCATTTTCATTTTTAGGGGAATTGTCCCTTTCACGGTTTAAAAGTGAAGTAACCTTCATGAGATGGTCAAGGAGACTCTTCCCCAGTGCCAAGATTTATGTCCATATTTCATCTATCAGTTTTAATTCCAAAAACCTCTGCTAATCAAACTTCGTTGATATTCAGCTCACTGTCTTGGCCTATCACTTGAAGACGAAATGTAAGGTAATATGTTGTGTCCTGATGCACAGAGCTCCTAAATGACCTTGAGACAGTGTCCAGACTTTCTTGGGCTGCTTATGATTCCACATGAAAGGAAAATTGATTGTCTCAGTGCTTTCAGAATTGAAAATCAGTGGCTCACTATCTTTAAAGAGGCGGGTCATTGCTAATGCACAGTGTCCCTGTCTTTAAATGACTGACTTGTTGATTTGTTCTCCCAAGAGAATGTCACAATTGAAAAAGGTCATGTTTGTAAAATGAATGCACTTTCAGCAAAACAAGTCCCGCTCCTTCCCCAAAGCAGAGAGAATTGAAAATAAGAAAAAAATGCATCAGTGAAATGCTACATATTTTCTAAAGGTACTCCATAAAGATCCTTATTTAGTGTATGGTCTTTTTCCCCCATTCCTCAGTTCTGTGCTTGTGTTCTCAATGTTGGTGTTGTGTATGTGTTTTGCTTGGATCAATGGTTTTTCTAAATGTCACAAGTTCACTTTCTGGAAATTGGTTTTTATCTCGGATTGCATGTGCAGTGTTATTTTTGCCCAAAGCTTTACCCTTTACTCCGAGCCCAGGAGTTATCAGGAAAACTGCCTATTCCATTAATGTGAATTTGAGGTTATCACATGTACACACTGCGGCCGTAGCATTTGTGTCGGAAGGGTGATCTCACTGATACGCCATTTTCAAATTTTTTGTCATGGAATACAAATGCAAAGTCAAAAACGGCCAACTAATTTGATATTGATCGGCATATTTCATGTCACAGCGGTCTTAAAAGCATTCATAATGTATCTAAAGATCAATGCTCATTTCCATTCATGCATTTCTCTATAGTGCTTCAGTATTGTGTTGTTGTGGTCACTCATTTCCCAGCATGTGAGCCATTTTTATTTCACCGTGTATTACAGATCTCCTCTTTGACTTGAGCCTATATGATATGGCTTATCTGGAAGTCCATTCACCTGCACCGAGAAGACATTTCTTTAATATAAAATAGTGGTGGGCCGTTAACGTGCTGCGTTAACGTAAGACTCTTATCGGGCGATAAAAAAAATGTCGCCGTTAATCTATTCTCAAAGTTAGGTTGGGAGCTGGGTCTATTCTATGCAAGCTATGATAACTTTAACCTTGATATTTTAGAGCGGATGTATACCTAGCTGAATTGCACTGTAGGGGGCGAGAACGAGATTTTTCTCAACTCGCGTGATACCCGTCATTCGCGCGATTTGCGCCATTCGCGCAGCCTCATTCACGCAAGTAGGTCTATCGCGTCTTTGCATTGACTTAACATGTAAATCCCTTGCGCTTGACGCGCCATTCGCGTTTGGTCTGAAAACAACATAACGTTACTGTGAAATTACCACATCAAAGGTGACGTGCTAACATGGATGCAGCTATGAAGCCGCCGGGTTTACTTCAGGGAAAATTTATTTTTAGGAAGCTTCCCAATGGAAACCTCGACAAGACTAATGTTGTTTGCATCTTGTGCAATGTGGAATTGGTTTACTGTAGGAGTTCTTCCAGTCTCAAGTACCACCTAAACGCAAAGCATTCCTTAGCTAATGCGGAAGTAAACACAAGTACATCTTATTGAACTTAATGTATTTTCATCACCAATTATCATAGTAGAACAGCTTTCTCAAGCAGTTTGTGATGCATTTTGGAAACAGGAGATGAGCCCCTGGTCTAATGCGCCACATGGCTTGAGAAACCTGTTCTCAAAGACTTACTTTCAGTCATTATTTGGGTAGCACACATATTCTGAATGCCTTCGGCAGAATTCAAATGAGCCTTTTTAATCTAGATTATCTAGATTAATTCCAAGATTACAGTGAGATTAATCTAGATTAAAAAATTTAATCTATTCCCACCTCTCATATAAACATAAACTTGTTTAAAAACCAACAGATGAGACGTTTGTTTTTCTTTTTGTAATGTTTTCATCATCTGAAGCCAAGGAATAAGCACTGTGAAGCATTTTCCTGTTAGTTAGGGCTTTTCTGAAAGATTGTGTCAGATTTGTATAAAAACAAAATTAGTTTTTCGGCCCTGAAAATTGTTCTCTGCAAAGCAAAAACTGGGCAATCAAATAGACTATTAAGGTTATAGTAATTCTAATTATGAATGTGTTGATTTAAAGTATCAGTAAGTATTATAATGAAAAATAGTGTTTTGTGGATGTTATTTTGACGGGTCGTTGCAAAGAGTGGTGGACGATATCTTTTAGCTGCGTCCCAAATGACATACTATACACTATGTCCTTTAAACTATGCAGTCAACCATCTAGTATATGAATTTTGGAAGAGTAGTATCGTCCCAAATGGAATACTAAACGGTTTTATACTAACCGGCAGTATATCGGTTTCCCAGACCAGCGCCATTGACGTCAGTCGCACGCCCCAATGCAGGTGAATAAAAATATACCTGTGCATTGTTCATTTAATGTAGTTTTCATCTATTTTGCCCAGCATTACTTTAGTCATCATCAGATTGAAGTGTTATCACTCTGCAGGAAAGTTTTGCTTGAGCAGTGTCCAATAGCCCCACCTCCCTTCTGCTACTTAAGTGAAACTGTGACCGTTGAGTGTGTGAAGTGTCCACACTACCACACTCCATATTTTTGGTCGAAAAAGTGCATCATCCGGGTGCTTACAGTTCACTTTTTTTTGAGGATTTTCAATGTGAACGCACCACTCACACTATTTTTACTACAAAATGGCGTAAAATAATGCATAAGTGCATGATTTGGGACGCACCTTTTCTCAAACTGTAAAATACTTAGGTGGAGTTCATGTGTTCATGTCTAGAACTCGACCGATATTGGAATTTGCCGATAACGATAAGTAAGGGGTCAGTACCTACCGATAACAATTAATTACCGAAATACACATAGTTAATTAGCAATGAAGTGTATTACATCAATAAATAGGTTTCTTGAACCACTAAACTGTAAGGTACTTTTAAATAAAATACTTCACTGTTTTAAATTTTAACAAAATTTTGAGTAGGTAATTTCTAAAATTTCTGAAACATTCTTGGCACCAAATTAGCAGAATGACGGATCCATTATAATATAGTTCAAATTATCGTTCTATCAATCACTCTAAATATGTAATCAGTGCAGCAGGAAAACTAGTTTTAAATACAAAAACAGCTAAAATTGTGGTGCACCGTTGATTTACATCACTCACAAACAAGCAGCGCGCTAAACACACCTCTCACAAACAAGTGGCTCTGTCTAAAACATGTGCAAAACTGTATCACACGCGTGCTACTCTAGTGCATTTATTCTTAGCAAAGACAGGTTTTTTGTGTAGTATGTGAAACATATATTTCACACTGTACTGTACAGCCTTGACTATCATTACAAAATGTTTCACTGTTTTATCACCCTCATGTTATTCTGATAAAGGATTGTTATTTAAAACACACAATTTGGATGAAAAAGTGTGTTTATGAAATATTTGCTGTTAATCCATACGAAGAAGCATACAGCTCTATAATGGTTTTATTATAGTAAAAGTGTATTGACATTTTTTTTTAGGAATGATTTTTGAAAAGTTTCTATTACCAGTTTTACTACAAATTTCATGGTTAAACTATGTTGACTTTGGTAATTCCTTAGTAAATTTGTGATTTTACTACAAAAATAACCAAAAAGCAGTTTTTTTTCATAAGCATCAAATAAGTAAAGCAGTTTCTTCCTTTTGGGTGAACTGTTCCTTTAAATACATACTGAAAGACATGTTTTAAAGAAGAGCTTTTAACTTTTGTACAATGCTTATCTTCAAGCAAAACGTTTTTTAAGCAACATCCAGATAAGGTATTAAAGCACCTTGTTTCTGAAATCAAACGAATGCTTCAGGGAATTGTTCTGTATTAAAGTGCTCCACATAAGCATTGATATCTTTGTCAATTTCCTGCCGCCTCTAAACAATGCTGTTTTAAGCTTTATCTTTTTGCTTTTACCGTGAGATACAAGCTCTTTTTCGGTGCCGTGTGGTGATCGGCATGTTTTTCGCTTAACTTGTGTTTTCCCATCGGGATGAAGCGTGTACGCCAGCTTGATTACTTGAATTTGAGCGGGCACTTAAGATAGCAAAAGTTTGGGCTTTTTTATTCTCAGGATTGAGTCGGAAATGAAAAACAACAGGATGAAAGATGCTCTCATAATGTGCTTTTGAGACCGCAACAACAGAAAATTACAATTCACATCACGTGACTGCAATGACTCACACAAATAATTTTCAATGAACACTTTTTACTCTGGTGTGCGGTAATATAAAACATAGCAGATGAGGCTGTTCCAAGACTTTGGTAAATCCTTTTTATTTGCATCTTTGGGTGTTTGCAGGGAGATATTTTTGTACATTTACATTTAGTCATTTAGCAGACGCTTTTATCCAAAGCGACTTACAAGTGGGGTAGGTAATGGAAGCAATTAGGACAGCATAAGTACAACAAGAGCATAAGTGCAATCAAAAAGAAGACTGGTTTCATATAGCCTAACACAGTATACAGAAACATCCATTCATACATGTTTTTTTTTTTTTTTTTTTTTCAGAGTAGAGAAGAAACGAGTAGAGAAGAAAAGAGTAGAGAAGAAA
The DNA here is from genome assembly GCA_008369825.1 of Triplophysa tibetana. Lineage (NCBI taxonomy): Eukaryota > Metazoa > Chordata > Actinopteri > Cypriniformes > Nemacheilidae > Triplophysa > Triplophysa tibetana. The sequence continues at coordinate 6,527,577 of CM017900.1, forward strand.
CTTGAGTCAGAACAGAACAGTAAGATGTTGGCGGAAGAGATGGGTTTTCAGGCGTTTCTTAAAGATGGCTACAGAATCTGCAGATCTTGTAGCAGCAGGCAGATCATTCCACATAGGTGGAACAGATCCGGAGAAGGTGCGCGAGAGAGATTTTCTACCTTTATGGGATGGCACCACAAGACGCCGTTCGTTTGCAGAGCGTAGGGATCTGGCGGGTACATATGTCTCCATTAGTGAGTGAAGATAAGGTGGTGCCAAACCAGTGGTGGTCTTGAAGGCCAGGAGCAGAGTCTTGAATTTGATGCGACCGACTATAGGGAGCCAATGTAGCTTAATGAGTAGAGGAGTAACGTGTGCTCTCTTCGGTTCATTAAAGATAACTCTTGCCGCAGCATTCTGGATCATCTGTAGATGTTTGGTTGTGCAAGCTGGAAGTCCTCCCAGTAGTGCATTGCAGTAGTCCAGTTTGGACAGGACTAGAGCCTGTACTAGGACTTGCGTAGCATGCTCTGATAGGAAGGGTCTTATTTTCCTGATATTGTAGAGGATGAATCTACAGGACCGGCCGGTGCTGGCAACTTGATCTGTGAAGTTGAGCTGGTCATCGATCACCACTCCCAGGTTTCTTGCCTTTCTGGAAGGTGTGATGGTTGATGAGCCTAGTTGAATGGAAAGGTTGTGATAAGTCTTTATATCAGCCGGGATTACAAGCAGTTCTGTTTTTGAAAGGTTCAACTGCAGGTGATGGCCGTTCATCCAGAGTGAGATGTCGGCTAGGCAAGCTGAGATGCGTGCTGAGACAGTCGGATCGTCAGGGCGAAAAGACAGGTAGAGTTGTGTATCATCCGCATAGCAGTGATAGGAAAAGCCATGTTTCCTAATGACAGAGCCAAGGGATGTCATGTATACAGAGAATAGCAACGGACCAAGCACTGAGCCCTGAGGCACACCTGTGTCGAGATGTTGGGACTCAGACACCTCACCCCTCCAAGATACTCTAAATGACCTACCTGAGAGGTAAGACCTGAACCATTGTAGCACCATTCCGGAGACCCCCATAGCCTTGAGAGTGGACAGGAGGATGTGATGGTTAACAGTGTCAAAGGCGGCAGATAGATCCAGTAGGATGAGAACAGATGAGTTAGAGGAAGCTCTTTCCAGTCTCAGGGCTTCGATAACAGAGAGCAGCGCAGTCTCAGTGGAATAACCGCTCTTGAACCCAGACTGGTTGCTGTCCAGGAGGTTGTTCTGGATGAGGAAGGATGAGAGCTGGTTATAGACAACACGTTCTAGAGTTTTAGCAGCGAAGGGGAGTAGGGATACCGGTCTGTAATTTTCTAACAGTGCAGGATTAAGAGTAGGCTTCTTTTGTAGTGGGGTAATACGGGCCTCTTTGAAGAGAGTAGGAAATGTGCCAGTGGTGAGGGACGAGTTGATAATGTGAGTCAGAGAGGGTACAACTGATGGAGAGATGGCCTGGAGGAGATGGGTGGGGATGGGATCTAGAGGGCAGGTAGTCGGGTGGTTAGAAGAAATTGCCTTGGAAACTTCCTCTTCAGATAGGAGAGAGAACGAGGGGAACGAGCATGTGTCTGGGGATTGACAGTGGTCAAGAGGTGGTGGCGCAGAGAATTGATTGCTGATGGTGTTCTTTTTCTTTACAAAGAACGATGCAAAATCGTCTGCTGTTAAGTCTGATGGAGGTAAGGGGGTAGGCGGGCAAAGGAGAGCAGCAAAGGTTTTAAAGAGAGTACGATGGTCAGGAGAGTTGTTGATTTTAGTGTGGTAGTATTGGGTTTTCGCAGAGGAGACATCCCCTGAGAAGGAAGAGAGAATAGACTGGTAGAGAGAGAGGTCAGTGGGTTCTTTTGATTTGCGCCACTTTCTCTCAGCAGACCTGAGAGAGGCGCGATGCTCACGGAGAACATCAGATAACCAGGGGGCAGAAGGAGATGCACGAGATGGCCTAGATCTCAGAGGGCATAAGATGTATAAGCAGGAGGTTAGTGTGGTGCAAAGGCTGTGGGTGGCGGTGTTAGTATCAAGGAGAGAGAACTGTTTAGGGGGTGGGAGAGTAGTAGAGACTGCAGAGGATAGGCGGGAGGGAGAGAGTGATCGTAGGTTGCGTCGGAATGTGACCAGTGGGGAGGCATGTGTAGTGTCTGGAGAAGTTAAGTCGAGATCAAGAGTGATGAGGAAATGATCCGACGTGTGCAGTGGGGTGACCTGGGAGTGATGGGTGGAGCAATAGCGTTTGTAGATGAGATCAAGTTGATTACCAGATTTATGGGTTGCTGAAATGGGGACTCGCTTTAGGTCAAACGATGCAGTCAGGTTGTTGAAGTCAACAGCCTGTGGTTTTTCCAGGTGGATGTTGAAGTCTCCAAGTACCACCAGAGGAGTACCATCCTCGGGGAATGAAGACAGAAGTGTATCCAATTCCTCCAAGAAGAGTCCAAGGTGCCCTGGAGGGCGATAGAGAACTACAACATGCATTACAACAGGGTGGATGACAGTGACAGCATGAAACTCAAAGGCGGTGTTGTTGCATGAGGGTGCCAGCTGTTTAAATTTCCAGTCGTTAGGAATAAATAGATCGGTTCCTCCGCCCCTCCCTGATATGCGTGGGCTGTGGGAGAAAGTGTAATTATTAGAGAGGGCAGCCGGTGTGGCAGTGTCCTCTGGTTTGATCCAGGTTTCAGTAAGTGCTAAAAGAGAAAGACCAGAATGTTTTGCAATAGCTGTGATGAAATCTGTCTTGTTTACAGCGGATTGGCAGTTCCATAAACCAATTGGAAAGGTCATAGAGGTAGTGTTGGATGGTGAAAGAGTACGCAGGTTGTTAGCATTAGCCATGCGTGGCCTTCTGCGAGTTACCGTTGGTTTACGAGATGTAACGACAGTGTGGATTTGAAAACACATAGTGAAAAAATGAAGGAATGTACAAGACAAATAAAGAAAATTGTATAAAGATAATAGATAAAGTGCAATAGTCGAAGTGCAAACAGTAGTAGTCAATTGCCTTGTCTGTGTCGTTGCTCGATGGAGTCGCACAGGTAGAGTCGATGGCTCTACCGTCGATGGTTTGTAGGCATGATGGATTGTTAGTTTTGGTGTCTGTAAATTGTACAGCTCATACGTGTGTAGATGTAAATAAATCAACGAACAGCACATTTTTGTTACAATATTTGGTATTTACAATATTTGGTATTAAATGCTAAACTTAAATCACATGTCAGCAGTTTGAGTGCAGCTATGACACGTCAGAGGGGATCTGGCCCTCCCGGTTGAGCCTGGTTTCTCCCGAGGTTTTTTTCTCCATTAATCAATCATTGGAGTTTGGGTTCCTCGCCACAGCAGGGCAGTGTTGGCCTGCTCACCGGGAGACTGCATTTATTTATTTATTTAGAAATTATATATTATTTATTAGTATGATCTTACTCATTGTATAAATACAATGCACTGTGCTGTGTTTTACCTTTTATGTTTTTCCTGTTTGCCCTGTAAAGCTGCTTTGAAACAATACACATTGTGAAAAGCGCTTTATAAATAAACTTGAATTGAATTGAATTGACATAACAACATTTTTATTTAAAATTACCAATGTGGATATTAAAAAACATTCAGGTTAATTCACTGGGATTTTTGGAAGTATTATTTTGACTGTTTTTAAAGTGGTAACACTTTATTATACTGTTTCATACTTAATAGATAGTTATAGAGGAACTACTGCAGAACAAATGGTTAGAGCTGCACTAAAACAGTAGTCATTACTGATAACTAATGAGGAAGAAAGATGAACTAATCAGTAGGTAACAGCATCCTGATGTTTAAAGTAAGTAACAATTAGTTACATATTACTTATTTAATAGATGTTAATAACAACTAAATGCTGTGTGTCTTCTGCAGAACAATATAATAATTAAGACTCATTTAAAATTCCTATCCATTAACTACTCACTAACAGTTGCAAAAAACAGCCTGTTTGGTATTAAGATTATAATTTGAATAGTTTTAATTAATTTGAACAAATCATTTTGGGATTTTCGTAGAATTCTCCAAATTTTGATATTTTTATTTTATTAAATGAATATTGATTCAAAACAAATCAATATATTTCGCTTTTCTTCAAAAATAGTAAAAAATCACCCTCTTAATCACTAATGTTTCTGTGGTAAAATTGAAAGATTTTATTGTTAATCAATCGTTACAGTATTGTAACCACAAATAATGTACTGTTAAGGGGAACATGAAAATGACACTCTGTGCCTGAAAATAAGTATAAATAATAAAATATAACTAAACTTAATCACTTCAACTTTATTCTTGTCTGTTTCTGTTTATGAAATTATCATTGGTTTATAAAAAATTCTGAAATGTAAAATAACTTGTCTTTATCTTGGGTCTTTAATACTAAAAGAAGTGGGTTGATTTTAGCTGCCACTTCAATAAAAAGTTAAAATTCTAATGGCTAAAAGTAAGTCTTTGAGAACGGGTTTCTTAAGCCAGGTGGACCATTAGACCAGGGGCTCATCTCCTGTTTCCAAAATGCATCACAAACTGCTTGAGAAAGCTGTTCTACTATGATAATTGGTGATGAAAATAAATTATGTTCAATAAGATGTACTTGTGTTTACTTCCTCATTAGCTAAGGGATGCTTTGGGTTTAGGTGGTACTTGAGACTGGAAGAACTCCTACAGTAAACCAATTCCGCATTGCACAAGGTGCGAACAACCTTAGTCTTGTCGAGAATTCTACAATAAATATGTTTATGTATTTGCCCTTTTTTGTGTTAGTAAAGAACTCAATCAGATATATATCACAAATATTGGTTGATTTATTCATTTTTTATAGTTTGGATTTTTTTCAAGTTGTGTTGAATGTCATTTTACCTCAGTGACATGACCATAGTTTTAACGTAAGACAATTTATCAGGTTGAATGGAATTTACATTTGTTTTACACACTATAAATTCTAATTAGTTGATCTTACATAAAAAAGCATGTAAACCGATTGCCTTAAAAAAACTAAGTAAAGTGAAATGGTTGTGTTGAGTTCAAGTAACAATAAAAATTAGTTCAGATGTACTCTGTACGGACTTAGTGTAGAGTACTCAGAATTAGCTATTATTACCAACTTAAGAATTTCCATTGGATTTATGCACTGTAAACCTGGAGAAGTTTGCAATACTACATTTTGATTAAATTTTACTACAGTTTAAATATTTAATTTATCCATCATTGGAGTTTTAAGTTCACTAAATTAAATTCTTTATTTCACATAAATATTATTCTAAAAATGCATAAATCAAACACCTTGACTTGTGCAACACAAAATGAGCAAGAGGAGACAAGTAATCGTAACTTAATAAAAACTAGTAAAATATATACATTTTGACAACTGAGTAAAGTTAACAAATGATTAGTAAGTAAGGACAACAATTAGATTTTACAGAGCACATAGTGAACGACTTCAACATGAGTTTGGCATGTGTCGGAGTTTAGCATCACAATTAGTATGTAGTAGATACCCGAAGTAGACGGAGCAACAAAGGTGAACTACTGTCTGTGCACTACAATGATGTGTGTGCGCGAAGACTCGCGCAGTTCGGTGGAACCACGCAGTAACGAGCGTATATGAGACAGCCATCTTGAACGGACATTTACTTGCGTATTTTACGTTATTGCCCGCGTATTTTTTATTTACTCAAATATATCTTTTGTGTCTATACAAATTCAGCTCTGTTCTGGTGTATGTGGATTACTACAACTATTACTGCTTTTGTTTTTCATAGTCACGTTTTATTCATTGGTAATACTAGGGATTTTTATTTTTAATTTTCTATACCCCAGAATTGCTTTTTATTAACGGGTTATCATGATTTTCACTTCATAATACTGTTCCGCATCATAATTACTAAATACTAATATGATAAGACCTGAGTGACTATTAAAAAGTTAATTTGTATTTCACTTTATAATACCATTCTGGATCAAAAGTAATTGCTTAATACTAATAGGGTAAGACCTGAATAATTAATAAATAGTTACTATGATTTTCACAGAATAATTCAGTAATAAGAAAAGAGTAATACATTTTTTTATAATTAATAATGAGTAACCAAGAATTTCTTAATATTTAATAATGAAAGCAAAACTCTTCAACTATTGTCCACCAGATTCATAATAAGCATTAAGGAGAGATATGTTTGTGAGGTAAGTTGATAGTGATGCAGTGATTAGGGGGTTTATTTCTTAAGTTTCTTTCCTTTTAAATACATAAAATAGACAATAGGATAAAGATTCATTAGATTTATTTCATTGATACGGTTAATATGAAAAATAAGATCTTGAAAAGGGCAATATTAGAAAATAGTTTGGTGATATAAAATAATTAAGTTGCATGAAAGTTAACAAAATTAGTTACAATTTTTGGTCACACTTTATTTTAAGATCCAATTTTCAGTTTTAATAAACTATTAACAATGACTTTAGCCTCAGTAAACTGCTAATTTGATGCTAATTAATAGTTAGTAAGGTAGTTGTTAGGTATAAGGTAGGAGTAGGGAAGTAGAATATGGTCTTGTTGAATATGTGCTTTATAAGTTCTAATAAACAGCCAATTTGATAAAAATAGGCATTAATAACCAACTAGTTAATAGTGAGAATTGATCCCTATACTAAAGTGTGACCAAAAAAACGTATTGTTTGTTTTCTGATTAGTGGTGGGCCTTTATCGGCGTTAACGTGCTGCGTTAACGTGAAACTCTTATCGCGCGATAAAAAAAATGTCGCCGTTAATCTATTCTCAAAGTTGGGTTGGGAGCTGGGTCTATTCTACGCAAGCTATGATGACTTTCAACTTGATATTTTAGCGCGGATGGATACCTAGCTTAATTGCACTGTAGGGGGCGAGAACGAGATTTTTCAACTCGCGTGATTCGCATCATTCGCGCCGGCTCATCATTTCATAACCAGGGCTTCATTCGCGGGATTCGCGCAGCAAGTAGGTCTATCGCCTCTTTGGATTGACTTAACATGTAAATCACTCGCGCATGACTCGCCATTCGCGTTTGGTCTGAACACAACATAACGTTACTGTGAAATTACCAAATCAAACGTGACGTGCTAACATGGCTGCAGCTATGAAGCCGCCGGGTTTGCTTCAGGGAAAATTTATTTTTTAAAAACTTCCCAATGGAAACCTCGACAAGACTAAGGTTGTTTGCACCTTGATCAATGTGGAATTGGTTTACTGTACGGAATTGGTTTACATACAGTTGGTTTAAAAAAATAAAAAAACTTTCTCTCAACAGGTAGTGGTCTAGCTTTAGTTGAAACCAGTAACTTTGTATTGGCACCTAATGTATTATGGCTCCTGTATGACATATCGCTTGTTGCTCCCTAACTCTTTGTAAGTCGCTTACGATAAAAGCATCTGCTAAATGACTAAATGTAAATGTACTGTAGGAGCTCTTCCAGTCTCAAGTACCACCTAAATGCAAAGCATCCCTTAGCTAATGCGGAAATAAACACAAGTACATCTTATTGAACATAATTTAATTTTCATCACCAATTATCATAGTAGAACAGCTTTCTCAAGCAGTTTGTGATGCATTTTGGAAACAGGGGATGAGCCCCTGGTCTAATGCGCCACCTGGCTTGAGAAACCTTTCTCAAAGACTTACTTTTAGTCATTATTTGGGTAGCACACATATTCTGAATGCCTTCGGCAGAATTCAAATGAGCCATTTTAATCTAGATTAAAAAAAATTATCTATGCCCACCACTATTTCTGATACATTTTCTTTTTTCTTCTATGGCAGGGCTGTGATCTCCCTGAGCAGAGCACAGTTCATGTGGTTCTGCCTCCGTCCAGTTCAGTCCGGCGCTCTGAGGTGGTCTTACAGCGCCGGTTGGGTGGTGGGGTGGGCAGCTTGACCCGATTGGACCTCAGCAGCTCTCGTCTGACCACTGCATCAGACGGTCTGGCTGTCATTCTGGAGACAGACGCCTCCGGTCAGAGGAACCCTGACGGGCACACAGGTAGCTTGTTTAGTTCTGTGTTTGGTTTTGTGCGTACAAAAATTTGTGCTGACTTAAATATGTTTGAGGGTGATTTTTGTCTCCAGGACTCAGGTCTCAAATATGCAAGTGAAAGTGACAAGAATGCCCAAGATATTTTGAGGGATAGTTCACCTGAAATGACATTTCTGTCATCATACCTGTATACTTTCATCATGTGGTCTCAAACTTTTTAGGATTTAATCATTCCTCACCTTTCTCAAGTCATGAATAAAATAGCTTTGGGTTCAGTCATGCTGCAAGATGATTGGTCACCACAATACAATATTTGGCATGGGCCTATATCGGCCAATATTTTGACATCCCTACTCCCAACAAACCACAGTTCTTTTGTGCGTACTCTATATCCTTCTCTTCAATTAGTTCCCGTACTGCCGAAGCCTTTGTAGGCTCTTTTCAGCAGTAATATGCAGGTTTCAAGGAGAACACTTGAATGTATTTGCATGCACACAGGTTGGTAGGACGGATCCTGTTGTCTACCACAATGGAGGTGCTTTTACAAGCTGTCCTCTACCCGCCCTTCCTATTCAACCTCACGCTGGCTGGCGGCCCGCTCGGCTACTTAGTCCAATCACACCGGCTCTTTTATCCAACCCTTCCCCTGTAAAAGCATTAGCATAATGGAGGAATCCTGCAGAAATCATAAATAACAAGGTGCCTGTCTTATAAAACCCACTCCACTCGATTTATTGTCAGCCGTGTCAAGGTACCACGTACCTTCTCGATGCCCCATGCTTTTAGCTCTAATGAGAATGCTGCTCAGAGGTCTGTGTGTGTGTGCGCGTGTGCGTTTATGGGTGATTTAAACTGGGGTGGCACAGACGGATAGGACAAGTCATCTTTGAAGTAAATCATAAGACAAGAAAATGTCTGGATGTTCTTTTCAAGCTGATTGGTGGCCTGGTGTTCAAGCAATAATACAGTTTCCAAAATTGCTTGGTTTTAGAAATGCTTAATCTTGAAATGTATTGTGCTTTTTGAAAAGCATTTCTGCCCTAAACTTATAGCAGAAAACCCTCGGGATTGCTCAAAAAATCATTCAAAAGCATCAGAAAACATACTTTTTTATTTATTTAGCATAAATATGGCGTATATTACATCCATAAATTACATTTAACTTTTAATGTTTGCTTTGTGTAATGTTTAATGTTTTTCTTACAGAATCCAGATCCCATAGCAGTTTCCATGTCTTCTGTAAGACGATCTGCAAGACAATCCAGCCTGGAAAACTACGGGTTCGCTGTAGAGACTGTAAGCAAGGCACCCTCACACTCAGCCGGGTACGTATAGTACATGTACATGAAATGTCTGAATGCAGACACTCATGCACGAATGCTGCACACGCACGTAAAAGAAATGCTGTAAAACAGTGAGCTATTTTCAACCCATGGTTGGGTCATAAAGGGATGAATTGTCATATTTGACCAAACCATGACTTGTAACAACCCAGCATTTTGGGCTGAAACAAGCCAAAAAAATGTATATCCTAGCAGTTGAGTTTGACCCGTTTTTTGTATGTTCTCACGATGTGGAAACTGGTGAAATAAGTTGGAATAAAAATCATAGTTACACGTAAACTTTGGCCGATAGTTTGTTTCCACGCGGTGTTATCATCTGTAACATTACTTGCTCATTATTGCAGAAATAAAAATTGAATAGAAAATCTGTTCAGTTTTCATCAAAACCGATAATGAACCACAAAAACTAAGCATATGTTTTAAACGAAGAGAAAAATCGGACAATCTTTAATTTATTTGTTTGTAACATGACATGACCATTTTGTTATCATTAAAGTTGATTTAAAGGTTCTGCGCATTTAGCTTAAATATTAATGTAACGAGGAAGGCGGGACGAGAGCCGGAGCTGGGGCGGGTGGCGTGAGTGATAGTGGGAATCAGCCGTGGGCACACCGGTCCCGCCGTCCACCGAACGTCCAGCACCACCGCATAGCACCTCGAAGAAGAGCCTCCCTGCTGGGCTGAGGACCGAGCAACAGCGTGTCGGGGAACCGGACCAGATCATTTTTTTTGCCTCTCTCCCCTCTCTCGTCCCTGTCTCTCCTGGTGCTTCCGTCTCCGTTCTCTCGTCTCGCCGTTGCATACCCCAGGGGCTACGGATACCAAGACTGGCTCCCTGACGGGGGAGTAAGCACAGTCTCGGTGGTACCCCCTGGCCTGTGAGGGGCAATGGGGGTATGTAACTTGGAAGGCGGGACGAGAGCCGTGAGGCGGGACGGTGGCGTCAGTTCTTGCGGCCGGCAGTCGACCGTGAGTTGGCTGCCGGTCTTTCACTTCTGTGTTATTGTTTGTTTATTTTGATTAAAGTTTATTGAATGTTCGCCGGTTCCCGCCTCCTCCCTTCCCTACTTAGAACTGTGTTACAATTAGTGGTGGACATAGATCATTTTTTTTAATCTAGATTAATCAAGATTAATCTTGGAATTAATCTAGATTAATCTAGATTAAAATGGCTCATTTGAATTCTGCCGAAGGCATTCAGAATATGTGTGCTACCCAAATAATGACTAAAAGTAAGTCTTTGAGAACGGGTTTCTCAAGCCAGGTGGCGCATTAGACCAGGGATTCATCTCCTGTTTATCCAAAGCGACTTACAAAGAGTTAGGGAGCAACAAGAGATATGTCATACGGGAGCCATAATACATTAGGTGCAAATACAAAGTTACTGGTTTCAACTAAAGCTAGACCACTACCTTTTGAGAGAAAGTTTTTTTTTCTTTTTTTAAACCAACTGTATGTAAACCAATTCCGTACAGTAAACCAATTCCACATTTGAACAAGGTGCAAACAACATTAGTCTTGTCGAGGTTTCCATTATGAAGCTTCTTAAAAATAAATTTTACCTGAAGCAAACCCGGCGGCTTCATAGCTGCATCCATGTTAGCACGTCACCTTTGATGTGGTAATTTCACAGTAACGTTATGTTGTTTTCAGACCAAACGCGAATGGCGCGTCAAGCGCAAGGGATTTACATGTTAAGTCAATGCAAAGAGGCGATAGACCTACTTGCTGCGCAAATCGCGCAAATTAAGCCCTGGTTATGAGATGATGAGGCGGCGCGAATCACGCGAGTTGAAAAATCTCGTTCTCACCCCCTACAGTGCAATTAAGCTATGTATACATCCGCGCTAAAATATCAGGGTGAAAGTGATCATAGCTTGCGTAGTATAGACCCAGCTCCCAACCCAACTTTGAGAATAGATTAACGGCGACATTTTTTTATCGCGCGATAAGAGTCTCACGTTAACGCAGCACGTTAACGCCGATAACGGCCCACCACTTGTTACAATTAACTTTAGCATTTTTAGTGTCGTCTTTTTTCCTGTACTGTTAATATTGTCCTCAACTCAAATGTTTTACAAGCTGTAAAGTTTAATTTGTGGTCTATTAAAAACAGTGGTATGTATTTTTTATGTGCTTTTATGCTAAGTATGCGCACTTAGGTAAGGGTGACGGTTAAGACCTTTGTTGCTACGGTGTTATAGAAATCCCTAACCTTTGGGATATTTTAAGAAGACAAGAAAGAATTGAACATTTATGACCAAATAATAATAATACAATTGTTAATATGTGTAGGAAGTATAAACCTGGGAATGACTGTCTGTCATGCACATACATAAGTATGCCAGTACATTTGACTGGCAATGCATGTGCTGAGAAACACCCTTTAAGATATCCCTCTATGACGAGTTAATACATATTCCAATCCCCTCTACATATTCATAAACAATTTGAGACAAACATTAACCAAAAACATTTGCTCTGTGGCCCTGAGTTTTATCACTAACAAACTGTGACACTTTTTAGCCCGAAGTATGAATACAGAAAAGAACAAACCCACGTCTTGCTGCCCCCACACAGGCTGTCATAAGCCCCCCTCCCCTTTCCGCATGTGGCAAGTTTTATCTTTCCTTCCGTATGGACTTTCCGTCCCATCGCGTGGGCAGCATTCCCACCTCTCTGCCGTTCGGAAAGGCTGACTGACAAGGCGCTAAGACGCACCTGCCTTTTCTTCTCGCTCGCGGTGGTCTTCTGCTCCCAGAAGCTGTTTGTCCACTGTCCCTGAGCCAGGGCCGCCCCATTTCCGTGCCAATCTCGTGATGCGTCTGGCTCTTAACATCCCGGAGCCTGGAACACGTTCCAGCTCGTCTCATCTAACTCTACGGAGAACTTACTCCTTATATGCTGAGGAGAGGAAGACAGTGAAGTTTTTGCTCTGGATTTCAGAGCACTTCATGTGGGCACTTTAAAGTCGAATAAATTCATCTCTGTCAGGATCTTTTAGCTTCAACATACAAATTTGTGTTGAACAGATTTGGTTTGTAAATGATTGAGGCTATTAATGCCAAAATGTTCTAAACCTGCGTTGAGTTGCCTGTAGGGAGAACTCTGTTTATCATTTCTAAATATCTCAATGTGCCTCAAGGTTTAATTAGTGTTTTTAATTATAATGTTTGACTTGCTCCAATTGTAATAAAATCACGCCCAAAGTCAAGAGATAAAAATGTTTGAGACAATATTTCCGGCTTTATATTTGACATACGATGTTACAGGAATAATGTTGTGTGTGTAGGGGGAATATTATAAATGTCATAATCCTCTCCTCACAAATATAACAGATGCTTATTTTCCCCGGATACTGTCAAATAAGATGCTGCTTGAAAGCATAAAAACAAAACTTTTCATGTCAACCCGTCTAGGATTTGTGTCATAAAAGTCTAAAAAAATAGGACTTAAACATTGTTGTGACAACTATGAATATTAAAAGACACATTTCTGTCAGACTTCTCTTTTTTGTTTATCTCATCATCTTTCCTCATGAACGTTCTTTTCTGTCTCCAGGTCAGCACACAAACTGTTGCAGGTGTGGTTTGGATCATGAATATTAATGACGTGTGACGTCCTCCAGCATTGATTGGCTGATGGCAGGTGTTTGTAGATGAGCTCTGTCCATAGTGAGATTAGCGTTAACTGCTGACACGTTTGCTCAGCCCAAGGCCAAAGCAAACTGTTGGCAGAGGCTTCTGCTCACTCTGAAAGTTGTTGCTTTATGCGGCCAGTGGCCAAGTTTTATTCTCTCTCTCATTGTGGCCAAGCATATCTAAACAATTTGAACATAATGATTTTTATCAAAAGGTGATGAGAGGGTGGCATATTTTGTCATTTGTCAGTGTACGTTAATTGAAAGTGTAATTTCTTCTGGAACATTGTATACCTTAAGTGGCAGTTGTAGCCTAATGGTTAGAGAGTCGGACTTGTGATTCTCTTTATCTATAATAAATAATATTAAACTGGTACAGTGAACTAAAAATGTACTGTAAATAACTGACTGTAGTAAATTGACCATTTATCTCATAAAATCTCACTGTTATGCAGAGTAATAGCAAATATGCACAAAATGTTAAAGACTGACCACAGTCAAAATAACTATTCTCAAATAAAGCTAAGCATCATAAACAACTGTGCACATCAGTGACCAGAATGAGTTTAGGCACGGCGGCCTGATAAATCATAAATAACTTAGAATTTGATGATCAATACAATTTGTTGTTTTGATTGAACAACATTTATCAGCATTTCTCTTTTTTTACAGAGACTTGATAGCAAAGTTCATCCACATGCTGTTTTAAATGAAATGAGAACTGCGATTGCATGCTCTTTGATCTCAAATTACTCTAGTGAGATTTGTTAATCTCACATGGATAGAGAATGCGTCATTCCAGGTAGTCAAATATACATACCTAATTGGGAAAATCGTCCGACCTTTATTGAAAATAATATTTTTACATCATTTATTTAAGATAGTATAGGTCATCAGTGCCCTGATGGTTCGCCACTACAGCCTAATACCACACAAAGCCGACACAAATGTTTTCACAAGAAACAGGTGAATTACATGTGAACATAACAAACATGTGAATTAGCTGTCATGCCAACAGAGTGGCTCTGTTTCTCATTTTATTTACACAGAGCTTAAGCAGCGACAATAGCTTAACCTAAAGTAGCTAAAGCTACATTTGAACACTGCCACACACCATTTGTAACACAATGTCACTGTCAACACCAGTGACCATACACGACACAAACCGCGACATTTAATAAAAAACACCGTTTCTAATATAAAATACACTGTAGCTCGCTGTTTATTGCTGTCGTGGTTAATATGGACACCAACTCTAAATAATATGTAAATACCTGTGACATCACGCTACCCGTGTAGACCCGGTACAACCACTAAAATATACTAGCTCTCCATAAATGGAAAGATGTAGCCTCCAGTAGTGGCCAAGAGTGATGTCTGGAAGGGGTGTCTTTTGTCCCTTTGATTAGATTAATCCCCTCAATATGGGAGAACTATGGTAAAGAAGAGACAGAACATGAAACTCTTTAGGTATTTATTGAAGCAAAAAACCTACAGCAAAAAAAAATGCATGGAAACAAAAAATGTGCATGAAATATAACCTATTGACTAAAGTTTTATCTGTTATCATTAATATTTGTTGATGGGATTGTGTCTTTATAAGCTTTGCTCAAGTGTTGTGTTATTTTTTTGCCAAGCTTCCTTAAATTCTTCTTCTCCGAGCTGAGTTTCAGTTTATACCTCAAATCAAATGTGCAAAATGAACACAAAGATGATGTGATCTGTCCACGTTGGACATCACTTTTGGCCTGTATATTGTACTGTACATTTGTTATGTAACATCGTTCTATATATGTTGGAAAAATAACCAAATACTAAGAAATATCTTAATTTGACAATTTTTGTGCATTTAATAAAAGGTTTTTTCATTCCTCATAATGAGGCGGAGGTGGAGCCATCCTGATCTTGTACACACACACACATTTAAGTGGCTTAAACAAAGTGACCTTGAGTTTAACATATTAAAATTTCTAATAAAATTAGATAAAAAAACAACCAAATATAATTTATTTTATCAAAAAGATATTTTTATAATTTTCAACTAACTTTTCAGCCCACAATAGCCAACTGAATTAACCAGTCTTTCTTAATGAGCAAAGCTCATTCACATCTTGCATTCTCTATGGTTCGCTTTGACTGATTCAATGATCTCTTGTATTCGCTAGTGACTGAAAAGTTCAATAGTTTAAATGAACCGGTTCAAATGAGTCATTCGTGTGCAAGTCGTTCTGAACACACTGTGCGTTAATACTGGCGAACTCGCTTTGTACAGTATACCCCGATTTAATGATCCAACTGTACAGCTAAAGACATTACAATGATGTACGTCATGTTAATTTAAGAACATTAAGAAATTAAACGCACTTTGATGCAAAACAAACAGCCGTGAAACACAGGCTGGCTCTTGTTCTGCAACTCTTTTTAGCGCCTCAGTTTGCTGATAACGAAACAGTACCTCCATTGTGGCGTAATTTCGCAACTGCAGTTACAAATGTTAGTCTGTTTAATGCACACAGCATTTCTTGTGAAGCCACCCGACATAATTTGGACGAGAGCCTGAGGCGGCATGACATTTGACGTAGGCGGCCGCCTCCAATTTCTCTATGCAGGAAAAACGTCTTGGTTACGGATGACACCTCAGTTCCAGTCGCGATTTCTTTGAGACTGCAAGGGAAGCTCAGCTTCCCCTATAATTGTCAAAAAATGAATGGTCAAATATATGTACTATTATGTTACCATTTTATTGACTAAAAATGCGTTAAACACGTTCATCTCGAACGAAAACAATTTCGTTCAGAATCAGCTACTTAGGTCGGCTGACTCGATTTCCTTC
This sequence comes from Triplophysa tibetana, assembly GCA_008369825.1. Classification (NCBI taxonomy): domain Eukaryota; kingdom Metazoa; phylum Chordata; class Actinopteri; order Cypriniformes; family Nemacheilidae; genus Triplophysa; species Triplophysa tibetana. The sequence goes on from CM017900.1 coordinate 6,543,433, forward strand.
TCATTCATTCCCGTAGCGTACAGTGCATTACTCTGTTGAAGCCCAGCATCCTTTGACTTCAATGGGGCTGCTTTAAACAGTTTTTTCAGTGCTTAGAAACAAGACGGTCATTGGATAATGCTACGATTATGTCCCGCCCACGGACGCTCAGCGTCTCTGGGATGAATGGAGGAGTGGGCTGGCCAGGACTCCGAGCATCTCGTTTTGATTGACAGCGATTTTGTTCTATAAAAAGTCGCTGACGCTAAAGCTTATTCAATCTCAGTCCCATTGCGGATTTTTCAAGTGTAGTTGAAAGACAAACTGCTGCAACCTATTTCTTGGTATTTGCTTGCCGAAATTGCTTGCCAATTTTCATCATACATTTCACACAATTATACACCACATTCCTTGTTTCAGTTTAATGTATACCCACATTTCCTCCGTCGTGTTTATATATTTTTTTCAGATAGTTTGTTCATTCATTCATTGTGAAATGAGCTTCCCCTCTTTGAAAGACCAGCAGCCGCCACTGCTCATTTCCCTGATGGAGGGAACGAGACGTTGTGTCGAACCGATAGGTGGGCTTCGCCCTTGAGAACCTATCAACTTCGAACAAGCTTAGAAAAAGGGAATGAAATTGGCGAATTAAATTTGCAAGCTGGACTCAGCCCCTGACATCTGGATATAAAAGGGAGACGGCATGCTGCAATCATTCACCTTTAGTTCTGAGGAGCCTGAGAGCCTCACCCGACTGCGTATCGGTCGGCACATGTTTGTGGCAAGAAGGACATTGTGTCAAACAACAGATGGAGTTCCTATTGAAAATGCCACAACGCTGTGCCGTATCACTATCTCTAGCGAAGCGACGTTGACTGGCCTGGCGTGAGCGCTTTCGTGAAATTGTAATCTAAGGGAGGCGAACAGGTCTACCTGAGCCTGGCCAAACTGCACCCAAATGAGATGGACTGCGCTGGGGTTGAGTCGCCAATCTACGCGAGGCTTCAACTGACGAGAGATCGCGTCGGATGTCTAGTTCAGGTCGCCTGGGATATATGTGGCTCTCAGGGAGCGGGTCACCTGGTGACTCCACAGGAGGAGGCGTCGGGCGAGTCCTGTTAGCTGCAGTGTGCAAATGCCACCCTGATGGTTGATGTACGCTTCGGCAGCTGTGGTTTCCGACCGGACCAGCACCTACTTGTCCTGCACGAGAGGTTGTAGCCTCTTTAGTGCAAGTAGCACAGCCAACAACTCTAGGCAATTGATATGCCAGCGCAAGCAGGGGCCCGTCCACTGCCCCGACACTACGTGCCCGTTGCACCCCAATCCTCCAGGGAGCCATCGATCGTCACCACGACGCGCCTCGTAAACTGCCTAAGTTGTCCGTGAAAAGGTCATTAAAGATCAGGGGATTAGGGTGCGTCGGCAGAGAGGCGGAATGACCATACACCTGCTGCCATGCCCAGGTTCCTCTGAAATTGTTTCAGGGGGACCGCTGACTGCTTGAAATGTTTCAGGCAATTCAAGACTGACTGAGCGCATTCTGTGGTCAGGCGCGCTGTCATGGATACATAGTTGAGTTTCATAGCGGGAAAGAGGATGCTTTGCATGGGGGAAAGCTTGCTCTTTTCTCGATTGACCTGTAGTCCCATTCAATCTAGGTTCCGGAGCACAAGGTCCATGGGTGTACATGACAGATCTTAAGACTGTGCCAAGATAAGCCAGTCTTGAGTTATTTTAGTACCCACACACCTCTCTCCCTGAGGGGAGTGAGGGCAGCCTCCATGATCTTCGTAAAGACTCGTTGGGACAGGGACAGACCGAAAGGGAGGACTCTGTACTGATATGCCTGACCCTTGAAAGCTAACCGTAGAAACAGACGATGACGAGATAGAATCGAGACATGAAAGTAAGCTTCCTTCAGTTCGATTGCCATGAACCAATCCAGACATCTGATAGACGCCAGTATGTGCTTCTGCGTGAGCACCCTGAAAGGCAGCTTGTGCAGGTGCCTGTTCAGTGTGCGCAGATCTAGGATGGTGCGCAACCCCCCGCCTTTTTGGGGACAATGAAGTTGTCTGCATGAAATCTGCATGCAGATTTAAGTTTAGCATTTAATACAAAATTTTGTAACTTCAGCATTAATAAGACAAATAGTCCGTCTTTGCTCTTGGTTGGGGGTGTATTGGTCTGAGCTGGGATGGTCCGATGGTCATATTTCTCTTGGCTGGTGGTGGAATTGCCTTAGATGGAGCTGGGATGGTCAGTCAGTCTGCAGCTGTAGCTGGCGTAATCTCAAATTGGGGATGAGCATCTGTCGGTTGTCTGGACATGGTGGAGCTTCTTCCTACCTCGGGATGGGCATCCTGAGGCGGAGGCAGAAAGAGAATGATTAGCGTAGCTGCTGTTCATTAACTATGCATTAAGTGAAAGCTTGGCTGAAAAGATGTGTTTTTAATCTAGATTTAAATTGGGAGAGTGTGTCTGACCCTCGAATAGTATCAGGAAGGCTATTCCAGAGTTTAGGTGCTACGTATGAGAAAGCTCGACCCCCTTTGGTGGATTTAGTTATTCTTGGTGTTATCAAAAGTCCTAAGTTTTGAGATCTTAGAGAGTGTGATGGGTTGTAACGTGATAAAAGCTTGGATAAGTACGGCTAAACCGTTTAAGGCTTTGTAAGTAATTAAAAGAATTTTAAAATCAATACGATACTTAATGGGTAGCCAGTGAAGCGATGATAAAACGGGGGTTATGTGATCGTATTTTCTTGACCTAGTAAGAACTCTGGCAGCTGCATTTTGAACTAACTGTAGTTTGTTTATCGATGATACAGGACAACCACTAAGTAGAGCATTACAATAGTCAAGTCGTGAGGTCACAAATGCATGAATAAGCTTTTCTGCGTCAACAACACATAAAATATTTCGTAATTTGGCAACATTTCTAAGGTGGAAGAAGGCTGTTTTTGTGATATTCGAGATGTGATTTTTAAATGACCGGTTGCCGTCTATATAACGCCTAGGTCTGTATTTGTTGGAGTAACTGTGCAGCTTTCAATTTGCAGGTTGGAGTCGGTGATTTTCTGTTTACGTGTTTTTGGTGCTATAAGTAATATTTCTGTTTTGCTAGAGTTTAAAAGGAGGAAATTACTAGTCATCCAATGTTTTATGTCTTCGATGCACTCTGCCAGTTTGGATTAGGGGTCACTAGGGGTCAGTCTGCTTCATTGTCTGCCCAGGGGGTTGTTCGATGGCTGGCAGTGCCGATCTCTTGCCACGGGAAGGTCGGCTCTGCTAGCTTACCGTCGATTTGAGAGTGCTGAGGGCTGCTGAGAATACTTGAAGTTGCGTCTCGCCATGGCGCTATGTCGGGTTGCCGAACACCGTCGTGAAGAGGGTGAGAGCTGCTGCGAAAAACACCCTGAGGGAGAGGAAAACTCCTTGAAGTGGGCTTTTGGGATGGGGCAGTACCTGTCCCGGATAGACCAACCAGCGATGGAATAGCTGGAGTCGGGCCCAAAGATATTCTCGATCTCCCTGGGGTGTTCCCATGAGGGCCGCTTCTGCGATACCGGGGGCTGCCTGAGTGGGGGGCATCGGTGCCGGAGGGCATCAACGAGGACCAGGGCTGCTGGGAAGCATACGATACATGGGATCTTGATGGCCGGAGGGCGGCTGAGTCGCGGCGGGGAGGCTTTTTTCTTTTTAAGCATTTACCAGACGCTTTTATCCTATACATTTATACTTAGGGATGTGCAATCCCCTGGGATCGAACCCACAACTTAACCCAGCCAAAGCAATGCTCTTACCACTGAGCTACAGGAAACCAATATCTTTGTCCTCTTCTAGTCGAAGTTGATAGGTTCTCAAGGGCGAAACCCATCTGTAGGTTCGACATAATGTCGAGAGACCTTGGAAGTTTGTTGAGACCCTGGCCTCCTAGTTGACACACATTCTTATGGTTAATATGACTTTTAAGTGGCATATTATAATTATGTTTTGATGTAAACATTTTACCCGTCATTTGGAGTTTTGGCACAGGAAACTGATAAGAAACATAAAAGATGCGTTTGGTTTCTTTCGACAAGTCTTATTTATCTTCGATAAATACCCTTATTTGCATGATAGCACACAATAAAGAAAATACAATTCTTTGATAATTTTCCAAATACTTAAGTCACATGAACTTTACTGTGTTAAATGTTACTGAAATTTCTACCAAAGACTTGAAATATTTGCTGTGTGTGCTTCAGTCCTGTTGTCTATGGATGTGTGCCATGTTTGTTGTACGTTTCCTGTTGAGTTTTCATTGACTTAAAGTATCTTTAATGGGCCACGGGAACTGAAGGTGAACTCAACCAATCAGACGCGTTGTATCGTTTTTGTGTGTATCTGATGGGTCTCTACTGGGTATAGGAAGTCAAATCCTCACAGCTGGCTGGGGAACACAGCCATGTTTGTTAAACAATAATGTAATTACGGCTTTGTGGGATCGCGATGTTCATTCTCCTCTGTTGAGAAAAAAGCATCCTGAGAGGGCGGGGAGGTATGACTGATGTGAACAATGCGGGAGGTGTGTTAGTGAATAATTCATAGACGTTTTCCTCATTAATCATTTAGGTTGTCGGTGCGCGTGCGTGCGTTTGTTTTGAGCCGGCGCGCCGGGGGTCTGTGTGACCTTTCCTTCCTGTCTCTAAGCAGGTGTCTTCGTGTAATCTCCGGGCTCCTCCACCATGGCACGCCGGCCTCATCCATTGGCCCTCCCTTCCTCACCCCCTCCTGCTCCCCCTGTGGGCGAGTAATGATTTTCTTAACCTTTTCTCTTGCTTATTAAGGGCCCTGTCAGAATGTTTAAATGCTTATGCTAATCAGCCGCGGTTGGAGTTGGGCGGAGGGAGGACGTTCTCCCAAAACAATTATGGATGGAGAGAGTGTCTTAATCTGGCAAAGGACAAGAAAGTGTGTGCGAAGGGACGGAAGGTGGCAGGTTGAGAATGAGACCTGTCCAATGCCAGCGGTTTTCAAAAACATGCTGTTATTTTTTGTAAAAGACGAATGACGTCAAAACTGGAATGTTAAGATGGATTTGCTCATGAATAAATAATACGAGTGAGATGTACGAGACTTTCACCAAAGAAATAAGAAAAAAATACATTTTATTCTGTTCCTTAAAAGTTCCCATGAAATCAAATGGAAGATTTTGTTTATGAACTTCTGTCATCAGTTACTCACCCTCTTCTTCATATGGATTACATTTATGCTTCTCTGGGCGTTTTTTAAACAACTGAAACATTTTTTCCTGTGAACCTTTTCATGGAAATGAAATGTTTGACGTGTAACTGATAATACAATTTTAACTTTGTGTGAACTGTACCATGCAGATCATGAAAGTTTGTTCAGGTAAACAGAAGTGTAAGAGTAAGCGTTGTATTTCAAGGTCTTTGTGTCTTTGATGTGTTTCTCTTTGAGTTAAACAGTTCTCCTCCCAATGACTTCTCTCTCTTTTATCCTACTGTATCGCTCAGCCCTCTCCAGCCCATTACTTGTCTTACAATTATCATGATTCTCTTCATCTTCCTGTGACTGACGTGTGTACCGTCTCTGTGATGTTGTGTGTTGTCTGCAGGGGCCGTGCTGCTGGGATGACGTGCTTCTTCCAAACAGGATTCATGGAATATGTCAGTCACAAGACTGTGATGGGAGAGTGGCCGTGAGACAACTATTTTATCATATTATTATATTTATTATTATACACCAGCCTGGAGTATGAGAACGATCTAGGAGTACCAGAGGGTAAAAACTAGAGCCGCACTTGCATCAGCTTGCTAAGAATAAACAATTCCTCCGGCAAGTAATATAAGGTTCATTAATCTACCTGTTTACTGTTTACAGTCACAGGTGTGCATTTATTGGCATCCAATAAAAATGTGTAGTTGGCGCTATCTGCTGAATATATCCACATTTTCAATGAAGACACAATATTTGTTGTGAATTTCATCCATCTGGTGTATAAATTCACTGTTCTGCTTGGCAGATGCAAAAAAGTACTTCCACTGCTTAGACTTAATTGCTAGGTCAATGCCAGCTGGGTCCAGTAATACATACTATAAAACAGTATATTCGGCTTGTTTTAGACCGTTGGTTGGGGCTTTTTTAAGACATTGCCTTTTTTGTTGTTCTTGTAGGAGTTTTACCTGAAATGTGCCTCCCACCCTACCTGTGATAATGACACGTCGGTGGGACTGGACCTGATCATGGCCAACACACGCGGCATCCCCTGCATCGCCTGCACTGACATCATGTGAGTGTTTAGCGTTTTTCCATGTGTCTGTAGATAAACCCATCCTAGGTTCCCAAAGGATACACTGGAAACGGATTAAATCAGTTCAAAAACAGATTAAGAAACCATTGACAGGCCATCAGACCAACAAGCTGACCACTTAACAAAACAGAGAGATAGACAGATATGAAAAGTATCTTTTTAAACAAACCAGGGTTGAAAGGCCAGTTTGTACATTTTTTGGTTTGGTTCATCATTCGTAAAGAACAAAATGTGTGCAAATTGTTGAACAAGGGCACAAACAATTGATACAAACATCCTGAAAGACAAGTTGCCCACCCAGTGGTACATATAAAATGCCTCCTGCGGTGTGGCCCTTCAATCAACGGCGGCCATTTTCCAGAGAGAGTGAGAGAGCTTAGTGTATTCTGTAGATAAAGGTCAGCTATTAGCGGGGCGGACCAATGAAAGTCTCTTACCTGCTGTTCAGGCACAGAGGGTTGGGGCGGGCAGGCAGGGGGGCGGGCGGGTGCCTGGAGAAACCAGACAATGGACCCCAATCACCAACAACCACCATTCAAATCAAGGGCTGATTGAAGTAGCGCCGCAATTACCTTCCTGAGTAGAGCTTTGTTTTTCCACCGTCCTCCACTCTTGTCTTCCTTCTCCTCAGAGATCTCCTCCATTTATTTAAAAGGGCAGAAAGAAGGAGGGGGCCAGATTTTCACAATAGAGACAGAAGAGGGGTCAGAGATGTTGACACAATGTTAGCAGGGTGACTTACAACCAAGTGAGTCTGATTCTGAGTATGAAGGAGCAGTTCTTGAGCAATGAGAAGAAAATTGGAGTAAGATTTGAGGAGGCTGTTCTTTCATGCATTGTGCTGAAATAGCGAGAGGGTCTTCTGTGTTTTTTTAAGGCTTTGAACGATGTATAACATGATGAAATTGAACAATGCACGGTGTGATCCAAACCATCACCGTCCAACCTATTCTCTCAACCATCTGACCACGGATGTGTTCCCTCTTCAGCGAAACGTGGCATTTTCAATGAGCAATGACTAATGGTCGACCGATAAGGTTTTTCTAAAGTCCAGTGCTGATACCAATATTTAGAAAGCAGCATGGCTGATTGGCCTGCATAACCCAAATGGAAAGCAAAGTATGCGCTTTGAAAGTCAGTTGCGTTGGTTCCCCAACCTCATCAAAACTATATTAAAGGTGTCATATTGCGTGAATATGTGATTTTCTGTGTCTTTGGTGTGTTATAAGTTGCCCGTGCATGTATTAGACACACGGCAAGTTGCAAAAATGAAAGTGTCTAAACCAAAAGATGCATTCTATCTAAAAGCAAATGATCACACCCCCACAAATCCACGTCAGTTCGTTGTATGATTGGACGAAAACCGAACAAATGTATACGCAAATTAGGTGGGCATACCTCTCAGTACAATTGCTTTGGAACCTGATGTTCCAAATATGGTAACATTTACATTTATTCATTTGGTAGACGCTTTTATCCAAAGCAACTTACAAGTAGGGTGCAGTGGGCAGCTATCACTGCAGAGCAAACAGGGGGAAGGTGCCTTGTTCAAGGGCACTTCAGTCATTTCCTGGTGGCACTGAGAATTGAACCAGCGACCTTCTGGCTACGAGTCCAACTCTCTAACCACTAGACCACGAATGGTAAGAGGTGTGACGTTTCCGTCACATGCCTGTAGTATTCTACCAATCACCAGGCACTGGTTAACTTGGCAATCAATAGCACACCTCGCTTTTCAGAGCGATGAGCTTATTAAAAAAGGGAAATATGTGTGTTTTTGAACCTTAAATCATGTATACAAATTGCATTACAACTAAAACAAATGATAATATTCGTTTTAGCTGTGTCATACGACCTATTTAATTTGCGTTGTGAATAAGAAGGGATGTCCTAGGCTTGTCGAATCACTTGAGGGTGAGTGATTCATTGCAGAATTTTCATTTCTCAGCGGGGGTTCAACCTAGTACTTCAATCCAACCATCATGACCAAGAACTGCACTACTCAAATTGCGTTAGCACATATTTTGGAGGCACGTTTGTGCTATGAGCTATTCAGTAAATTTGGTGCTAAACCAATGAAGACAGCACAAATAACCAGCAATAAGAGTCTGTTATTGTTTTGTGTCACACAACATTTGCCCTTTCAAATAATGTCACCTTAAACAAACAAAACATATTGTATTACAAACACTTATAATATGATGCAATGCTGTGTAATGAGCTTTCACCCCCCCTGTGTCTTGCAGGAGTCCAGTTCTGGTGTTTCAATGCGCTGAGCGTCATGTGATCTGTCTGGAGTGTTTCCATCTGTACTGTGTGACCAGACTCAATGAGAGACAGTTTATCCATGAGCCACCGGTGGGCTACTCCCTGCCCTGTGCAGGTAAACACGCCTTTAGATGTGAATGGATATTAGCGTTCGTGTGTTAAAGTGTGTTTTTCGCTGTGTGTGCGCACACACTAGCTGTGTTTGGCAGTGATGGATGGTGGTCTGTTGGTGGCTGCAGTGAAGAGAAGATACTATCAAATTGTTTTCCTTCACTCACACAAGCTCTCCCTCTCTCTTCGGGTCCCCGCCGTGCCCTCGTCGGCCCACCACATCCGTTAATGCCACCCAGTAATGGGGCTCCGGAGAGAGGCATTGACCCCCCATCAGCCAAAACACCATACCAATCTCTCACGCTTTCTGTATCTCACTGTATCCACCTCTGTCTCGCCTTTGCACTTCCTTCATTTGTCTCGATGCCATTCTGCTCCTTTTTTTATTTGGGCTTTTTTTGGTCTCTCCTCTTTCTGCTTTTGCAACCCCCTGCAGAAGCCCCCTTGAACAGAAAAGGGTATCCGTTTGTCATGCTAAACGGTTGTGTTCTTTATAACCGGAAACAAAATATAAACAATAAAATGATTATGTAGTTTAAAAGACATACTTCATTGTTTATGTCTAAATACATTATAAATCTATTTTGTTATTTCTAAGCAGGTATAGAATACTCATAAAGTTTAACCAAAAAGTAATTGCCACCCTCCCTCATTCTCTATAGTCAATTTTTATATCGAAAAGTTTTCTACAAAGTCGTCTCCCTTCCAAATGTCAAGACTCTGAACTTAGAAAAAGATAATGTAAAGTTCACTCACGGTAATGTATATATATTTGTTATTCAGTGGCTGTGTTTGTGAGTATGGAGGTGTGTATTTGTGTTGGTGTTGTGACAGCCTGTCTTTGGGGTCCATCTATCACCGTGTGTGTGTGTGTGGCTACAGAGTGGAAAAGGTCAGACATCAGACTCAAATGGCATTTCGACTTTTAAACAACTTTCAACAGTCCAGTCAAAGCACGCTTGTCCAGATGAAAGAAGCGGGCAACATTCGCGAAATGTGAAGAAATGATTGGCTGCAACAGATAAACAGTGTCATGCGTTTTTCTCAGGAAATCCAGCAGGAGCCGGCGCAACCTTAACCTTCTTTTGAAATGAGCTTTAACATAACACCATATTACGGTCGAACTCAAAGCCGGAAAATCTCCACTTAACATTTAGTCATGAGCCTTTGCTGGTGGAAAGCGACGTTTTGTGCGGACAGGAATGGTGTGATATCGCCCTCTCTCTTGAGTCATTCGCATATAGAACGAGTTGGATTTGAATGATGCAAATGATGATAATAATTTAGGCAGTAATGTACCTTGAAGCTTGATTCTTCAATGAGTTGCTTCATTGCTTGAAAGGGAAAATTACTTCTTAAATCATGGAAGTTTGTATTTTTATCGATCATTTGTTATAAATGGCTCTATGTGTTAAAAAAGAGACAAACTCTGCTTCACGCTGCACATGAAAGCAGCCCATTTTTTGGGTGCCAGTATTATTAGGTTACATGATTCTCACTGCATGTGTAAGAGGTGAAATAATGTTATGAATCTACAGTAACTTATGTAAATAATAAATAAATAATGGACTGAGCCTCTCACCTGTTTCTTTTGAAAAAGACCCCAGTGTAAGGCCCAACGTCAGACACAAGGATGTGTTTTTATTTACATGAAATAAACACCAATATGTATGCACATAAATTTGAACTTTATAATATTTTAATACTGTCACTCTGAGATTTAAATAAACACGTTTGAATTAATTGACTATCGATTCACTTAGGTAACAGTTTGAATTGATTCACATGTGTAATATCATGCCTATTATAAATCACTACTGTAATATATGATACATCACTATTGAAGATTAAATGTAAATTTTATGTTAGTAAAATTTTCTTCCATTGTTATACGTAGCGGGTCATCAGGGTATTCCATAGTGTACATTATAGAGCTGCTAAATCGATTAATCAATGTTCATGTAATGTGTTCATATTATTTAAGAGTGTGTGACGTGTATATTTATATATTATATTAAACATTAATTTGTAGCCACAGGAAAATTGAAGAGACCATTTCAAAATTATTTTGAGTTTTTCTGAATTAAGTATTTATAGGTATGTGTTCATGTAAAATTATCTTTTTTGTTTCATTCTGTGAACTGGTTACAATATTTCTCCCAAATTTTAAATACAAATATTGTTCCTATTTGCATTTATTTTCAGATGATGAAAACCGGAGAAACAGGTCAAAATAACAGAAAACATGCTCTGTATTTTTTAAACCTCAAATACAGCAAAGAAAACTAGGTCGTATTCAGTTGTAAGCAACAAAACAGTAATATTTAAATGTTTATGCGATAACCTGGATTGTTTTACAGTTTTCATTTGTCTTATCATGCTGTCAGTCTTTCACATTGATGTTGGATGACTTTGTCACTCCTGAGGTTTGATTTTGTTGACATTCAACAGACACTGAACTGGACTGGCCACAATACATCTAATATTGAGGATTACTTGAAAATTTGTAATGGTCTCTCAATTCTGACTGTGACTTAAACCCTTTTTAAGCCTGACGTCACGCACCACCATATGTGGAAGGTCATATACCATTTCCAGGTCCAAACTCTCAATGAGATGCCATAGGGAAGCAACATAAAATGCAGGCTAATATACGCTCATGGTGAAATCGGAAAACCGAGATCCTAACCTTTATCTTCATGACAAAATCCCAAATGGCCAGTCAACGATTTATTTTTCATATTTATTCAAATATTGAACTCTGAGATGCCGTAAGCCAGGAGAATGTAGTTTATACTTTGAGTTAATACTTGTTTCGCTTAAATATGTAATATAAGTAAACAGTGCTCTTAAACAGATGTTTAAGCTGTAGCCCGGCTTGAAATAGAATTTTGGAGCCCAAAAGTTTTGCACCACTTAACAACCGAATATATTTGGTTTATACAATTATTTGTATAATATTTGTTACATATACATTTATGTTGTATATCACACATACTGTAAATTATATAAACACACAAAAATGTTTAATCAATTAATCGTGATTATTGGCTTTGACTGCATATTAGTACTAATGGTAAGAAAGGATACTCTTTCTAAGTCATAACACACAAGTCTATTAAGCATGGTCATACGATAAATTCAGTTATGCATTTATATCATGATTATATCATTCAATATTGAACCCAGTTCTAGCACACACACACATGCATGCACCAATTCCCAATTTTAGAGTCAGTGAAGAGATGGTTGTGGGTCACGCTTATCAGGCGGGGATGCATACAGGGTTGCATGTTAACTGGACTCGACCGGCCCGATGGCTGGTGCAGTTTTAGATAAGGTGGAATTGCTGTAACACCTGTTAGAGGAACCTTGACATTTTATCAGCTAAGAAAAATATCCTTAAATACCACTGACCGCCTACAGCTACCAGCTACTCCTTACAACAGTCAGAGAGTCAAGTCAAAAACCAACTGAAACTTCGGATCACTTTAACTTCCACTGTAGAGAATACTGATGGTCCTTCATATATGCTATGTATATATAAATATATCTTTAACAGATCACTACTGCACAGGGAGTTGCATTTAGCACAGAATCCTGTTCCTGTCTTGTATTAGTATTCCTATACGGATCCATGTCTTTGGTGTATAAACAATCCATGGTAGACTGCTGTCTTGTTTAGATGGATAATCCTGTAACTTTGCGCACCGAACATCAGTATTCCTGTAGGGACGGCGTGATCCGCTGTAAATTTATGGGCCTATTGGGAGTTTTATCAGCGCTTTGTTCTTTCTGTATGTCTGTGTAAGGGGCCACATCGCTGAAGCTATTAGGGAAGGTTTTCTAGCTAGATTAATTTCCCTTCATACAGAAAGAGCAATCCGGGGAAAGTAATACGAACAATAAAGGCCTCTTGGCATTGAAAGGGATCAAGAATACAAGGAATAAGCTAGAAAGCCGACAAAAGCACAGTCTATACTGTTATAAGGGCAAATGCAGAAAAATGGACAGCCTTTCAAAAACAGCAGAGTCATACTAGGAAAAAAATTGTCACAAATAAATGATTTTGTTATAGAGGATATTTGGAGGGCTCTTGGATCATGAGATGGACTTCTGTTTTCTCCGCCTGCTGTCTTTCATGTCACATTTTTAATGACGGTCTCAGAGTTGTCTTGTGGTTGTCATGACGTCATCTTCCAGATTTATTAGTCAGATGGTATTTACAGCTCAGGTGAATGGATCAACTAAACTGAGTTGTTAACGCAGTATGAATAGATTGCACAGCCTGGAATTTGAAACTGTTTTGCGAGTTGACTCATTGTTATAGGATGTAAATCCTACATAAAATTGTGATTATCAGAAAAAAGCACCACTGAAGCCCCGCTCCTAAACGCAACAGTTACTGGCACCAAGCCCGGTTTTAAAACCAAGTCATCGAGGGTGCTTCGGAAATTACTGAGGGTGCTCTCAAAAATATGTATTTAAATGTATAAAAAATGGCTCATAATCTTCACCCATCCTAAAAATTAGAACAGCAGACATGGTATTACTTAAAAGGAAATAAAATGTATTTTTACCTGTAGAAACATTCTGTATGACCCCAAATTGAACAAAACATATGATAAAAAAGCAAAATTTAATATTAAAAGAATTATACACAGGGTGTAAATGTGATATAACAAACAATTAAAATTAACAGTAGTGTTAGTGAATAAATGTAACTGGTAATTTATCTTACTCTTTTGAGATGTTTAGTCTCGAGATTTAGTCTTATTTACATGAAAGCTAAATCATTTTGACTCACCCTGAGGGTGCGTTTTTATTAGTTTCAGGGTATTTAGCACCCTCCAGCACCCTTGTAGAACCAGGTACGACTGGTGCGAAGGCAAATTGTACTTAAATGAAAAAATGAAATCATACGAATTCATACAAGTTAGCCACCTTGTAAAGAAGTTAGGAATTATAAAACTTCTTTCCTACACACCCCTCTGCCAGTCAGTGGGCTCCAAATAGAGCTTTCTGGAGATTTTTTCTGATCCAGCTCAGAATGTGCAGGTGTTTTTGCATCAGTGAAATCTTTGCGGTTATACAGCAGTCTCACAAGACCAGACTTTTGACAACCAGATAATGTCTGGTCATTCTGGTCAAGTATCGCTCACTTAGACAAAAAGACTGCCTGTTTATTTTATTTTCAATGTCATATTGAAAACAATATGTCACAATATTAAAGAAGTATGTCTCAATTGCTTTCTAGATTAAAATGATACCATACAGAATGTACTTGTTACTGTAGTGCTTCAAACTAAACTTTATATACAGTATTTTTCAAAAATGGCCACAATCTCAAACTTCTGTAACTTGACTGTGGAAGCTCTTGTAAGGAGGAGTTTAGCTCCTGGCGGGGTGCTGCAAACCTGTGCACTCTGACTTATGGACATTTCACAGCAGTTTGTCCACAAGATTAGAGTTTGTGATTTTGGCAAGTTTTTTCCATTTCTGTGTGCAATTTGCATGAAATCTTCAATGAAATGGTCTGTGAGTCATCCGAGATTGTGTCTGTGAGAATATGGCTTCGAATTACGGCTGAGCCCACCACAAAACCTGTGAAATGATATGACGTCAGGATTTCAGGAATGAAATTGAAAGTTATGATAAAACATCAGAATAGTCATTGTCTATAGTCTGATGGTCTTTATTGCAAATTGTAAAACAGGTAATTCTGATTCAATACACAATGTCTTAGCTATTGTAATATTATGATACTTTCTTTCTCTATAAAATGGAATATGCAACAGTGTTTCAGCATTCTGCCTTTTTTAGAATGTTAAACCTGCTGGCTTCTCATGCTCGACATGGTCAACTTGTCAAAGAACGAGTTGGTCATATGATATAGTATTTCTTAGCTCGAAACACTTCCCCAAGGTTCGTATAGGTTTTGGAAAGTTTTTTTCAAACGTAAACTTCCCGTAGCAATTTCTCCAAGTCCCTTATTGGACCATTCTCATGGAAAATCACACGCATATGCGTCAACCAGCGAGAGTGTGAGAAAGAGCACACCCAGCACAGCATCCTTCGTTCACAAAGTTCACTGCATTTCAGTGAATGTTATATAATGTTATATATGTTATATATGAATGTTATATTAACGGTGGATATAACGCAGGATTTGGAGATCGTTTTGAACTGACAGCTGGAGCAGTCCCAGTGCTGAAACTGGGTCATATGTGTTTTGTGGCAATCAGCGCCTACGTGCTGTGAATTATATGGTGAATCAACAGTTGTGCAGGGACAATGCAATGATGCATTGTGTGCTCGTGCTGTAGTTCCGCTCACTGCACGCTTCCAAGATGTCGTCTGTTTCGGAAATAATCGTACCACTGTATCTGTCTTTTATGAATGTGACCTTAATACTCCATTAATATGTAATAGATTAATATAATATTGGCAGAAACTGCGTGTTACCTCCGCTTTAACTGTTTCCCCACTATTTTTTATAAACGTTGCTAGCAAGTTCCAGCACATTTTTATCATTTTCACAAAATATGTTATTCTATGAATATTTATATTCCTACAGCATATTAAATGAAATATAAAGCACATTTTACCATTTTTTGGAACATTGGGGTCTTTGTGTTACTTTTCTGATGCCTTTGTTAAGGGGTTATTTACAAATTTGACATAAAAAATTTGCACATTTTAACCTTCAGTTTACATTACATGTATCCATTTGGCAGATGCTTTTATCCAAAGCAACTTACAGTATATTTTCAATCAATACGTGTGTTTCTTGTAAATCAAAGCCATGACCTTTGCGCAGCTAAGGCAGTGCTCAACCAAGAACACCAGCTTTAAAAATGTGCGTTCCTTTCATCTGCGATTGCTTTATCTTTTAATGGACGACTGTCAAAGAAGCCTTCAGTTTGAGATTTCCAGCAGTCTAAACTTTTCTGCGGTGCTGTGCTTGGGCTTTGACGAAGAACTGAAGCTGCGCCCCTGCTGGCTGATGGCAAAGGTTGCAGTTTGCCTCAGAAAATGCAACACATTGTAGGTCGGCTGCCTTTGAACTCCTGAAACTCAAAGGCGGACCATTGCGGCAGGGATGTGCGCTTGTTCTTTGTGTTTTATGTATAATGTGATAAAGCGAGCAAGGTTTTAAGGGCCAACCCAGCCTCTGAATAATAGAATAAAAGAAATACTTACACCATCCCAATATCCATTCTATAGTTAATGATGAATGAAAAGCGACTCTATGATATGATGTCCAGGCAGGTTGCACAAACACATATACTCTCATGAGAAGCTACTTTTCTGGAAATGGATAAACGAGATGAAATCTTTAATACTTTTCATTGGTTTTAAATTTACGAAATCCACAGACCATACATTAATAGAAGACTTAATAACTTTTGAGTATTTTCAATTTAATTAAATACAATTATTACACAATAAAATATTCATATAAATGAGGGTTATTAATTAAGTTGTTATATTTTAACTGAACACAGACGGGAAGTTAATGTATTTAATGCGTGCATCCAATGAAACCGTCTATACGTGTAATGAAAATGAAATATTGCTTTAGATGACAAAATAATTACCAAGTATAATTATTGTGAATAAATTTATAAAAGGTTGTAAATGATGAAACAATAATATACTGAATAAGTATTCAAAATACGGACATTTTTTGCTTGTGAAGGCAAGGCAATGCAAGTTTATTTATATAGCACATTTCATACACAAGGGCAATTCAAAGTGCCTTACATAAAACTTGTGCTATACCGAAACTTCCTCAAATTCTCGACATCAAGGTTTGTCTGTTTTTTTGCCTAGTTGGATATCTAAAAAGAAGTGTTCTTTAAAACACTGACGAATTGAATTTAGAAAATATTGTATGAGCATTCAAAACTTAAAGTCTTTCATTTCCAATAATACGGTTCAACAATGTTTTTGACATCATTCTGCACTTCAGGTTCTCATCAGTTTTTCTTTTTGGACCAATCAGATGGTCTGTAGAGTCTGAAGCATCCTGCCCCACTATTGGTTATTTTATTAAAAGGTGCTATTCTGTTTCAGTGCAAATTACTAACACATCCAACAATATGCATACATACAATTAGTTGAGTAGTTTCAAATTAATTTCATACAAATAATATGAAATAAAATATTCATGCAAATTAATGTTTATATTAATTTAGTTTTTATATTTTAACAAAACACAAATTTAAAACTCTGCTCCTGGCTTACAAGACCACAACTGGTTCGGCACACCCATATCTTCACTGGCTAATACAGACTTATGTACCTTCCAGATCCCTACGCTCTAAAAATGAACAATGTCTTGTAGTGCCATTCCAAAAAGGGAATATGTCATTCTCACACACCTCTGGATCTGCTCCACATTCCTACAAGATCAGCAGATTCTGTCGCCATCTTTAAGAATCGGCTGAAAACACATCTCTTCCGTTAACACCTGAGCGATAAGTTCTGACTACTAAGTCTTTTTTACTGTTTTATTCATACATTTTTTTTTAAATACAGTCAAAAACCATAAAATTACAAAAAAAGGCCGCAAATGTACAAGAGAACCATAGAGAAAGTTTAAATGTACAGGGAAGACTTTACAGTTTATTTCTGGTTTTATTTTAATTCTGGCGCTCCAGCTGTGGCAAGCGGCAATATGAGACCAATTTTAGAGCGCTTATGCTTTTTGTTATCCTTATGTTGTGCCAATTGCTTCCATTGTTTACCTCATTTGTAAGTCGCTTTGGATGAATGATGAAATGTAGATGTAAAGGTAGTTTAGTTGAGTCAAAAGTTGGAAAGATTTTTGGTTGCACTCAGTTTAATATTTTTTCATCTAAAGCAATCTAAACTATTGAAGCGAGGAAGGATTGACGGGACCTGTGAGGCGTGACCGGTGGCCTGAGTGATAGTGGAAATCAGCTGTGCGTGCACCGGTCCTGCACCTCCCACGGAGGAGTTCGGGAGTATAAAAGGAAAAATCGACAGTACTGCCGGCGAGAGAGGACGGGGCCCGGACATATGTTTTAAGTTTGTATGTGTGTTCTTTAAAATGTTTGCATGTTTCTGCATCCTTCTTTCCTTTTATTGAACCGTATGACATTCCCGGGTTTCGGCACCACAAACATTAAAATAAAGAAAACAAACAAACAATAACACAGAAGTGAAGTGCCGGCAGCCACCTCACCTCACGGCAGAACTGCGATTTGTCCTATTATGCTCCCGAACTCTTCCGTTGGAGAAGCGGGACTGGTGCGCGCACAGCTGATTTCCACTATCACTCACGCCACCCGCCACGCCCCACGGCTTCCGTCTCGCCTTACTCGCTACACCTATATTTTAAATGTGGCTTAAGTGTCGAGATGCTTTTTGGGGCCAGAGTGTATTTACAAACACATGCATCAGGGAAGAGAGCAAGCCAAAACATTGACAGTATGCTTCCGAGGAGCATGAGATTAATAATAATGTGTCTGAGAAGCACTCAGCCTCCCAACAGTGAGACATCGCAATTATGCAGAGCCTGTGAGGTTAAAATAGAGACATCACTAAGAAATATTAATTTGGAGAAAGCTTCCATCCAGTCAGGATTGTTTCACTTTCTTTGTAGAGATTTTGAGACTGTTGAACTTGGATGGACCTTATTAGGACACAATAGAAACTATTTTAACATTAATCGGGGGAAGTGTCAAATTTTAGTACAGTCTCTTTAACACCAACCCAGGACCCAATTACTGACTCACTGACAGTAGGGCATTATGGACCGGCTAATACTATAGCTGTTGACGTGAGTTGGTGGGCCTGATGGTCTAATGTTTAGCACCTGGTAAAATGTGCCACATTATTCAGACCTACTGCTGCTAATGCGCTTCCTGTGACACGCTGACTCCAGCAAGCAGGGACTTTTGAAAGACTATTTTTACGAGTAATGTTGAATAGAATTGATTATGATTTAAGTGCATGGACACTAAAACAGAACCTAAATTAAGATATTGACACTGTTGCAGTATTTCACGTAGCTTTGATTGCTTGTGTTTAAAGAGAGTCAATTATTTTTTTAGCTATGTCTTTTGGGGGCTTTTAGATAATGTTCAGTCAATATTTTATTGTATTTGATCTGAAATTACTAAAAAGACCATCATATAAAATGTTTAATGAAACATGTCAAATAAAGTTAAAGCAACAGTAGGAATTTTTTTTACCTTACAACCATCTCTCTAAAATTATTTTAGTGGTAGGACAACTCTTATCTGGACTAATTTTATTGCAGCTGCTACCTAAGCAGCCCTCTATCGGCTGAAATCACACTTGTAACTTTGGTGTGTGTGTAGGTACAAAAACCCTGCCAATCACCTGCTTAACGACATAAGTCACATTTTAATCGAAGCGTGAGTGAAGTAAGCCAACAGATAACAATAAGATGAAACAATCTAGTTCAACGCAAGTGTCCAAACTATCACCATGGCAGAGGACATGAGCCTGAACACGAATCAATATCTGACAGACTTGCACTCGGTGGTACGAGATACTAGAGGCAATAGGTTGCAAAACGGAAGGAGACCTAATGTTAGCCTTCCTACTACCGGATTTGAAAGTCTTATATGTAATATTTTTCTTAATGTACTGTACTTTTGAGTTTATTAGTTATAGGCCTTGCTCAGGTTGTTTATTGGCGCACTTATGTTACTGGTTCACAATTTTGTATTATCCTTGTAAACGATGACCAAACCACAATAAATGTTTTATAGTAAAAATTTGCTGATTCCTTACTTCATGCACGTAGGCTAATGTAATCGGTATCTATAGTTACTATGCTAGGCACTATTCCCATAGCGAGTTGTGTGTAAGTTAGTGATTGCACCTACTACACAAAGCATAACGCCTGGTCGTAAGGACGTTTCGGAAAATATTAACTACAGACAATTATTTTTGTTGGTAACTAAACACATACACGTCCATGCAATGTATTTTGGGTGACTGCAAATGTGTTATGCTGCTAACGTTAGCACGTTAGCTGCTATGTACCCTGCGGGAGCTAAAAAATCTTTTAGTTCATGCATAGTTCATGAAGTGACATGATGTAACAGGGATTTCTGCTTAGTCAGCAAATTCACTTGTATTGCGCTGCCCACGGGAAGCTTATAGAGCGACTGTATTTATGACACTGATAACAGACAATTGCGCTTATCAACTACACACGGGAACCATAAGCAAAAGTTCTCTATTGTTGCTTTAAGAAAATCTGTTTATCTATGTTACAGTATGACATTTTCGACACATTATACTAAACTTATAAATTGAGAAAAATGTATAATAGTAAACAACAATATTTTTTTGCATATTTTTAAAAAGAAATACAATTTGAAAAAAAAAAATCATTTTTTAAACGATGATGTTTAGGAAGAATCATACAGTTGATTTATTTGATAATTTTCCCTTCCAAATTATATATCATTTTCAGTACATGAGTTAAATCGGCAAAACTATAAAATCAGTTTTTACATTATAGGTCCAGTGTGTGAAACTAAGCAGCATCTAGAGGTGATGTTGTGAATTGCAACATGCGGCGACCTCCACGCTTTTGAAGCACAACGGTGGCTGATCACAGAACTAATATGTCGTCACATTTTCGCTGCTTTGCCGAAGGAGATAACATAATAACAAAACGCGCTCTATAGACCCCTTTTGTGCCGACGTCACTTCTACGTCACAGCATTAGCTGGAGGCAAAATAAAATGGAAAACTGGAGGTGGCCAATACAAACCAGCACAGATTCGGCTAAATAAGGAGTTTAAAACAACATCTTGTTAACTTGTTAAGTGCAACAACCAACAGAAAACAATCGAATTTGATATTTTAACACATACCGGCTGCTATTGCCAAACAAATACACTGACGACAGCTGTAGTGAAACACAATAAAACGAGCGGACAGAAAAGAGACCTATCGTCTTTTTCTTTAGTTGTCACAAGTGCATTAAAATAAAGGGAGAGAGAACAGTGAGAAGGCTCATGATATGTGTTAGGTTTGTGTTGAAGTAAATGCATTTGCTATAGTTTTAACACTGTTATTACTTGCAGGCATCTGGTTTCTCTGTCTGGTAGCTGTATGTCACTGTAGGTAATCCTGTCAGTTTCTCATGGATCCATTGAGTTTGCACGTACAGGTCGGTCAGGTTCCTTGTGTTAAAGTTTACTTCTTCAAAAACAATCGAGGTCCTACACAGTGAGTACCATTACATGGTAAAATCTAATCAGATTTTTTTCAAGACATTGTCAAAAGACAAGCAAAAAAAACGTGCTACCTTGCATTAGTAATGCAGTCATGAGATCTTTCTGCGCGTCAAAAAAACGTTTACTAACAGAAAACGCGTCACAATGTTTACTAACAGAAGAGGCATCTATAGAGCAGTTTGTCTGTTTAGTGCTACTGTAGAAACAACATAGAGAAATTCCATGTATTGTGACCCGTAGTATGTAGATAAGATACATAGATAGCTAATTCTAAGGTAATAAAAACAAAACACTTCATTATATAAGGCCTTTATACACCTCTGAAGACAAAGTTATGCATATTATTGTTTGCTTTAGATGTAATACAATGTGTATTCACGATTCAAGGTTAAAAAACACTGTATTTTCCACATACCGTGCATGTTTGCATCTTCTCTTTGCTCCGCCTCTCTGAAATGCGCTTATATTTTACAAATCTCATCGCTCTGAAAAGCGAGGTGTGCTATAATTGGCCAGTTCACTATCGCGTAGTGATCGGTCGGATACTGGACGGAAGGGTAACTCCTCTTACCATATTTGGAACACCAGGTTCAAAAGCATATGTACTGACAGGTACCCCCACCTTACTTGTGTTTAGATTTGGGCGGTCTTAGTCAAATCGTGTTACAAACTGACGTAGATTCGCCGGGGTGTGGTTACACGAGGCGTTTCAGGCAGGTCTGGGTGAGCATTCGCTTCCAGATAAAATACATCTTTTGTTCCGACACTTACATTTTTGCAATTTTACCTGTCTAATACATGCATGGGCAACTTATAACACACCAAAGACAAAGAAAAACATGTGTTTCCGGCGAATCACCCCTTTAAGTTTTGCAATTTTTCTGTGATATTTTTGGTGACATCATATGTGGTTCTGAAAAATGTTAACAAATGTTAAAAATGTTAACAAATAGAAACGATACATGCAAAAAGGTTTATAAGTTGCCATTATTTGTTATTTTCGGATTTACTGCATTTTCGAAAAGTCTAAAGTGTAAAATATTACATCCTACAGAATCGTTTCATCATTGCTCTGTTACATCCGCTCCATTAATCCTCATCACAGTAACTGTCACATTTACACACAGACACACACACACACTTCTTAATCAAAGAGATAATTGGGAGATAATGAGAGGGTTGGAATTTCGGGCAAGAAAGGGGGAAAAAGACAAAACAGTTGCTCCATCATGGGCCAGATTGAGGTGTAATCTGTCTGGGCGGCAGACTCCACCTGTCAAGGGAATTGGGAAAGTGTGGAGGTGTGTGTGTGGTGGATCATGCACCTCACCTTTGTAGTAGAGAGAAGACAAGCCTTTGTCACATCACTCTGAAGCCAGGAGACCACGAGACAATATTTGTACAGTAAGTGCTCTGGGATTTACTGAAGGAAAAGTCATAAATTGTAATGAGAATTGTTGATATCTAAAGCAATCAGATTTTTTGTATCTTTTGCATTAAACACCAGTGTCAGACTCTTAATATTGAATTTTAAATTTTTATGATCAAGAACATTTCTGCTTTTGCATTTTTTCCTTTAGTCTGATTCCACCCCCAAGTAGTAGTAAACTAACCTCTGATTGGTCAGATATGGTTTTCATGTCTAAATGGGCAGTTCTTGGCCATAAAAAGCTGCTAAGACCAGACCTGATGGCGATCGTCAAAAGTCTGAAGTCATCCTTACCATCAAGTGTAAAAACAGAAAGCAATAATTGTGTTTAACTGTGAAAGAGCATTCATAAACGCAGTCTTTTGAATCATATTTCTGTCCATTAGAGCGCAATCTAGTATATTGAATCATAATTTAGTCTATTTGAAGCAGAACTTCACGTTCGATTGTTCTTATCTCTAATAGAGAGCATGAGTCCAGAATATATATACCGACTTTTATGTTCCTTAAATACACATTCTCTCATATCAGATGGCATTTCCCTTTCTCATTATGATCACGTTAAATTCAACAGCTCAGCTTCCTTTTGTCTGGTCAGTTGCCCTTCATGCGAAAGAAGGACATTAAAAATGAGTTTTGGCAGCCCCTTTATCACTGCCGGACCGGCCGCCTGAGGCACGAGCCTGTGAAATATAGCACGTCTATCTGCTGAGGAGACACTAACCACGCTTTTATATGGGTATTGATTCACTGGCCCCTCTCTTTATGAAAAAGGCACTTTTTTGTTATCTGTTTCAGCGAGTTATTAAAGAGGAAATTGAGTTATAACTCTGATGGATTTCCTTGCATGTTTGGGTCCTGTTAGTTTTGTCATCTTTGTCTCAAATACTCCCTCACCTCAATTCCGCTACGTCACCAAACCCAAAAATGAAATTGTTCATGAAATTGTCAATATTCACCTACCCTCATGTCAATTCCATGGAACATAGGTATTTATAACACGGTCATTTATGTCAGTTTTTTCACGCCTTCATGATAACCAGAGTTTAACTCTGAAAGGTGAGGTGATCGGAGAGAGAGAATTAAACTAAAGTCTGTTGGTCTTTGTGCTTGTTCTGATGAGCGGGTGGTTTTCTGCTCTGGAAGCGGCCTTGAAAGTAATGCATGGTAAAGGGTTTTGCCGTCAGGAGAGGAGATAAGATGTTCTCTTACTTTCTCTATTTCTCTCTCACGGCTTCAGCGGCTTTTAAGTGCTACAGCCTTTGAAGTGGAGGCAATTGGTGCTTGCTGTATCTATTGCCATGGAAACCATTTCACTCCGCCATCAACGCAGAACTCCTTTAATATGAGAGCATCTTTTGAGGCTAGTTGGGGTCCGTCCTGTAGGTGTGAGAGGTGTGTGCCAAATCTTAAACAAGTGTCTTGTGGAGAGCAGCACTATTACCTGCACATAGAACATTGGTTCTCAAACTGTGGTACGTGTACCACTAGTGGTACTTGAAGAGACAGAAAATGAAAAACTATATATATATTAATTTACATTTCCTGTTTTGAATGCAATTTCAAATGTTTAATACATGGTTGATAAATATGGAATACGTCTCAGCCAATGTGAAATTTTAATAAAGTTGTATGAATGATTGTTTATTTATCATTGGTGGATGTAACTCAGGCGCGTGACGGGCAGAACAGACACAGAGCAGGAGCAGACAGACGCTTTTGAGACTCTCATTCCATCTCTCTTCTGACCAACTGCAAATAACTTTCTTATGTATTTCTGCACTTAAACCGCTGTTTAAAGCTTTTGTTAAGGTAATTCAGCACACGCCTGTATCTACTCAAGGTTAAATCAATGAAGCGAGCGTTGCAATGTATTTTTGACGCGTGCTTTGACCAAAGTCGCTCCAGTAAAGTGTGAGTCTTTATTTATTATATACAGCTGTTCTCTTAAAGTTTAAGTATATGTTTATATATTTATCTAATTAATAATTTCTATGACGGTCATTAGGTCGTACTTGTAACAACAAATTTTATTGAATGTTGTACTTGATCTGAAAAGTTTGAGAAACAGTTTGAGGTTTGAGATAATCAACAGAAAGAGTTTACTGGCTCCATTAGCTCCACTGGACCTAGTTTTCTTATCCACCTTGAAGCATCTGCACACTCGGACGCCAACCACTACCGTCACTTGCAAAGCTTGGTATTATTGAAATTATTTGTAATTGCATGATACTGTTTGTAATGGTTTTGACAGAAAATTGACAGAATAAAGAAAAAAGTATGTTGAAGTGATAACTATGGTTGTTATACCTCTTGTCAGCTGGCTTTCTAATAGGGAATTATTTTGTTCCACCTCACAATCAATTCTTATGAGTTCGTCCTCAGGGTTTCCCCACACATCAAGATTTCTGATTGTAAATATTCAACATTTTGAATATTTAAGATTCGCGATCGGGGCGGCTGCGATGTTCTTCTGATCAGATGCATTCACACTTAACACACATCACAGGAAATCTGATAAGATAATCTTTAGAGCCCTTTAAGATCATCGGGACTTTACCTAGGACTGTCGGAAGGGGAGAAATAGGCCTGAATATCTTTTGGTTTGGTCCCAGCATTAGTCCTGTGTCAGCCACCGTAGTGCTTTGAAAGGGAGGGGTGGAGTGATCCGTTGGTTCAATTCGCAGCCTAAATACTAGATGCCATTCAATTTAAATATTTGACCTTTGAAATTAAATAGTTTTGAAAAAACGTATACAAAATATATTTTGCTGGAGTGACAGGGAAATCTTTATCCGGATTAAAGATGTCTCCCATCTCTATTTCTGACTTATGAAGTTTTTGGTTCAGAAACCTGTCCCTCTAATGCCTGTGTCATTTTCTGTCATATTCCCTCTCAAACACGCTACTCACTTCTGTTTCTATATATCTTGAAAGCTCATGCGTGCGTGCGCTCTCATAAACGTGTGCGCGTTTGATCGTCTGCAACTATTTCCTCGGGAAATAATCTCATTTTGTAGCTGGCTGGTGTTCGGCAGTTTTTGCATTCTTATCCCTCGAGTCTCTCGCTGTTCTGTGTCTCCGTTGCAGAAGGATTTGATTTGAAAAAAACCTCTGCAGAAACATCCGCCTCGCTGCTTGTTTACCTTCACTGACTCACTCGCCACTTCAAAGACGACGGAGACAAGACTGGGAACTGGGGAACGGGAGCAAGAGCTTGTGTGTGATCGGGTCCCGTCCGCGGTTCTGTCAGGCGATGTTTGTGTGTGTTAGAGATTTAGTGATGACCATGGAAGGGCCTTAAGGAGTGTGAGGTTTTGTGCAGCATCAGTGGTGTTAGTTTCAGTCAGGAGGGAGATGTGGGTGTAATTGAGGTCGTTTGTCAAATTCCACACTTTGTCTGATTTCTTATTATTTGACTTTCAGACCTGACACTTTTCAAAAAGTTGTTTTTCACATTGAACATAATTAGGAGGTGCACCCTTGCCGTATATAGAAAATGAGAATGGATTTGTATTTTCGATAGAAACAGAAAGGCTAATTCACACTGATCAAACGAATCTTGGGTGCTGTCAGTGCTGATGTTGTCAGTATATTTGTTGGATTAGTGTGAATTAGTTAGCTTCACTATGATCTAAAAGCCACAAAACTCGACTGATTTTATGAGGTCTGTAAAGGTTCAAACCCCACATGGGAAAATAAATACATCTTAATAAATTGATAGCTAACAGCATTTTGCCCTTGATCAGGTGCACTAAACCTTGAGCACTTCATCTTAGATTCCTCCACGGGGAGTAAATAAAAATTTTGTCATCATTTACTCGTGTCATATATATTCTTTCACTCTTTTGTGAAAAACAAAAGAATATTTAGGTCGAGTGGCTTTCTGTCTTTTGCAATTCAAGGAAAGCAATTTTTGCCAAGTGGTTGATGTCCTTAGGACAACATCATATTGACCCTGGGACAACATTTAAATCAACCAATCTGATTTCAGAAATAAGTTTACAATTTAATCTTCCAACCAGGATTAGATGCTCCTAGACCATTGTTTTTCACTTATCATTTCCCTCTGATTTTAGGGGTAAGTTATGGGTGGGATTGTTGTGTGTTTAGGTTTTATTTATAAACATTTTGACCTTAGGTCAACAAAATATGTTGTCCTGAGGACATCAACCACTTGACAAAATCAGGTTGAGCGATTTATACCATCAAGCTTTAAAAAGTACAATAAATGTATCCATGATGCTTGGCTGCCATAATATAGTTCTCACAAATTCATGTAGGCTAATTTCAGCTATAATAATGTCAGCTATTTACTGAAAATCTTCTCATAATATCTTGTGTTAAAAATAATATATGGAAGTTAATTAACTTTAAAAAAATAGTTGGGTCAACTTAAAATAATAAGGCAACGATATCACAGGCATGTTTTTGAGTTAATGGGGGTTTTCTATCCAACTATTTTGATGTTTTGAAAATGCGCATAAGAAAGCCTAAATGGAAACGGACATGCGAAGATAATCTCAGAAAGTTTAGACACAGATTTTTATCTTGAGTTTGCCATAGTTCAATGTGAAGGTGATGGAAACAGCTTATTGTCATAATGAGGATGTTGTGAATATTGTATGTGTATGTAAACAAATAAAACATAGCCCTAAATATT
Source organism: Triplophysa tibetana (assembly GCA_008369825.1). Lineage (NCBI taxonomy): Eukaryota > Metazoa > Chordata > Actinopteri > Cypriniformes > Nemacheilidae > Triplophysa > Triplophysa tibetana. Next base: position 6,570,461 of record CM017900.1, read on the forward strand.
TGTGTATAATTAGGAAGTTTAACGTTAAATTTAAATTTCACCTGCATATGTTGGAAGCTCCTGTGTATAAATATTTAGCATTTAATTATCTGTTAACCGTATTTTATCAGTTCTTCAGGCGTCTCTTCACAGCATTTGTCCAACAACACAAATCTCTCTCTATGAAGTGTCGATCACGACAAATTCCCTTTAATAGTCTATATAATGCAAAACATGCGACGCGAATAAATATATGCGGAATATTTGATCATTAACGGGTTAACAGAACGAAAGGTAAAAAGGTGACAATATGCTGCTGAGCTTGGTTCAGTTTATGAGGCGCAGCGTTCCACAAATAAAAGAAAGATGACAGAAAGGATTCCTGTTTTCTTTATTTTGCAAACGCACAATGTTCTGTTTTTAGTGCACGTGTGTACACGCCCAAAAGTAGTTATCTTTGCAGTATGTAAGGAAGAACTCACAGTCATATGTGTTTGTACATAAACCATCACAGGGTTTTTAAAGTAGTTTCGGCCGTTATAAATATCTCAACCTTGACAGCTGGTTCATTATAAAAATAAAAAAGTTATTGCCATTATAATTGTTATACGTGCTTTTTAATGAAATATATGCTTGCAACAGGTCAGCACAAACGTTTTCCATACTGCTTGCGCAGCGGGAGGTGCCGGATCCGTCCGGCACAATTTAAGCTCTGCGTCCACCCTAACTAAAAAAATGAGTTAAAGTCATCAGTTGTCACAAAATAATCAAGTTTACTGAAAAACAGATCAAAATATTTTTTGTTGTTGGCTGAAATAAAAAATGTATAATGTAGATTGATTATTTAAATATAAACAAATGTCTATGTCTTTTACTACAATCGTACATTTTTTCTGTTTTAGAGAGACCAAAACATTAATGAAATTACGACCCAGGTCGTTTGATATCGTACGATTTAGCCACTTGGTCAACTCGTATGAATTAGTGTGAATTCGGCGTGAGATCAGGTTGAAACAACTGTTTAAAACTGTTTGTGTTGAATGCACTCATACTGCTTGTGCCATTCTGTCATGCACTTACACCTCAACATGGAACACATTAACCGCAACCATGGGAACAATAAAAAACATCCTTCATTAAAAAACTCAAACATAACAGATAACTAACAGTAACAACTATATTAAAGCATAAATTAACCCAGCAAGAACTAAAACACTAATCCTTAAAAGAAAAATAAACAAAAACACAAAATATAACATGCTGCAATCCAACCTGGGAAATGTCAAACTATTCCAATATTGTTTGTTCAGATATACTGTTTTGCAAGTTGGGCAAACTTTTTGATACATTATGGCCAAAACTTGTGAATCCAAGTACAGTCAACAAAATAATATTTGTCAGAAACATGTTTAGATAATCTTGTTTAAAAGTATGTGCAAAATAACCTTTTGACTCCTTTAACTAGACATTCTATGTTGAAGTTACTTTATTATCTTTTATAGGGATCACACATAATACAGAAAGTCTGAAGAAATACTGTTAGTATAGACTGTTTCATCAGACGCACATGCCTGGCCAGAAGTTAACTGTTTGTTGATCGGTCTGGCTAGTGGCTGATAATGAAAGTATTTTTATTTAATTTATATTAATAATCTATATTCATATTTTATTATTGTATTAAATAAAATGTCTGAGATGTGTCTGAAAACACATCTCTTCTGTCAACACCTGACCTATCAGTTCCTTCTTCTATCTCATTTCTACTCCTTAAAAAATAAAAATAACCTTAGCACTACTGTGGTAGGCTATTTAAGACCAGTTTTTTTTTATTGCACTTATGCTTTTTGTTGTCCTTTTGTTGTTTCAATTGCTTCCAAAATTAAATAAACAATTGTTGAATGGGTCGTGTAACTTTGACGCATTTAAGTTTAGCCAAGTAACGGTTCTTCTACTGGTAACCCAAAATAAAACTGGATAGACATACTTTAGACTCGCTTTTTTATTTGAGAAAATGATGACTTTTAACCAATAAGAGTCCAGCAGACAAGAACTTCTTTAACACTATCTAAAAAGCATTAAGTCACATGCCTCTCTGAGCATGTGACTTAATTACATTAGGACGTTTTTACACATTCTAGGCAAAAGGTGACTGTAATGAGGTTCATGATAGGGAAGGAGACGGGAACCGGAAGACATTTAAAACATTTATTAAAGTAATATAACAGCCGGCGGCCCCTCACGGACGACCGCCGGCTAACAAACAAACCAAAACATAACAGCCGGCGGCCCCTCACGGACGACCGCCGGCGAACAACAACACAGTAAAACATAAATACATATACAAACATGTTCGGGCCCGGTCCTCTCTCCTCGACGGTCTGGTCGCCATTGTTTCTTTATATGCTACCAATCTCCTACGTGATGCGAGGCCGGTGCGCGCACAACTGGCGCTAATTAACAATTACTCACCGGCCTTGAACCACGGTCTCGCCCCGCCTACTCCACTACAGTGACTAAATTAAATATTCTTAAATAGACTTTTTAATAGACTTTTTTTTACTTACAGCATAATTTCCAAAGTAACATATGTTTTTCTTTTACTGTTATTCTAAAATGTGGAGAAAAAAAACATACGATGTATAAGTGACTCTAAAGGTTTGAATGTTATTGTGTATATTTTTTGATTATGTGAGCAGTGATTAGTCTTATCTCTCTGTTTCCTTCAAACGGTGTTATTCAGATCTGTTCTTACACAAGTTCTGTCTGCCTGCGGTCTTATTAACGGCTCTATTGGGTTATTACTGATCCACTGTACTGTTGCTCTCCTTCTGTAATCTCATACTTTCTCTTTATCTCTCATATTCCCTTCCCATAATTCTCTCTTTTAAAACCACTCGCAGAGCCCTTAGGTGTTGCAGGCTGAATTAGCAGATCCAGGATCAGGTTTACCTGTTCATTTATATAGTTTGTATGAAGGAGACCCTGATCCTCACACTGGTTGCTTGAGGCAGCTAATACCTCGCCTTAATCTTCTCCGTGTGGTGCCGTTCTCTGCAGTCACAGCGTGTATGGTCAGATTTCTGGTAACCGAATACAAAAAATAAATTTGGTTATCGAGGAGTCACAACACCAGTCATGTCTATCACGTGTCTTACATCAGTAGCGCACTTCAAAGATTCATTTGAAGAGTGATTATACCTCAAATAAGTATTATAAGCTTTGATTAATTGAATCACACTTTTAGCTCCAGTTTGAATAAAAAATATTTCCAAGAAAAGAAGGTTTTATGAAATATCTGTATTATCCTACACATACGCACAGCGCAACAACATTTAAATGCTTTTGTTGGTTAATGTAAACAAAATAGTATAACCAGAGTCCATGACCTTCATGCTGAATTTGTCAGATTTGTCTTTTGTAAATCTTTAATCGGTGACTATCGAGAGATTTGATTGGAGAACCGCTGGCACGTCTTTTATATCTATCTCATGTTCTTTATTAGAAATATCACTGGCTCCGAATGTGATTTTCATAAGGGTGTGGTAATGATTAACTACATAATTAAACATTCTTTAAGTACTCTGATTTTGATTGGGCTTTCATATGCTAATTCGGGGAGCCGGGCGTCTCAGAGAAACGCTTCACAATAGAGGCTTGATTTTTTGGGAAAAAGTGACGTTCACAGAGTGTGGCAGACTAACAAAGGTGACCTCTTTCATTTTAGCCATTTTCTAAATATGAGAGAGAAGAGAGGGGAATGCAACAAAGGCTTGTCAGATGCGGGGTGTCAAACACACGCCCTTCTACATCAATGACCTTGGCCCGTGTCCCAGGCTATCAAAGGTTATGATACTGTAGGCCAGAGATGAGAAAGATTAGGTTATGAGTCCATGTCAGGGAAAACCTGGCTTTCCAACCGGCGCTTAAAATCATAATAAGGCCCATTTTCATGGATGAAACCTTAGTTGAATGTAGATTCTACTTAAAATATCAGGAATAGCTTTGACTACTCTTCATGTTTCTCCAAATAATTTTACTGGAGTTTAGACTTTTGAATATTGTCGTGGACAAGTGAGTGACTTCCACAAAACAAAAAGTGTGTGCACAAAAACTATGCATTGTGTTTTGTTCTGTCTGTCGCATTGTCATACTGTTTTAAAGGAATAGTTCACCCAAAAATGAAAATTCTGTCATTACTCATCCTCAAGTTTTTCCAAACCTGAATACATTTCTTAGTTTGGTTGAACAAAAAGAAAGATATTTCAACCTTTGAAAACCATTTTATTGGAAGTGAAGGGTGCCCCAGAAATCTCAGTTGCTAACATACCTTCAAATATCTCTCTTTGTGTTCAACCGGACAAAGACATTTATACTTGTATGAAACAACGTGTAGTTGAGTAATTCATGACAGGATAAAATTTTTGGGTGAACTATCCTATCCTGAGTTGCTAAAGCCCGTCCTTTGTCGTTCACCTTGCATTCAGAGCAGTTTAAAGATAGTGTGAGCTTCAAAACAATTTACATTGCATATTATAAAATGAGTTTTAAAATAGATAAAACCTTAATACAAACTTTCCATAAAAAAGTACCAAAGCGTAGACAAGGTAAAACACGACAATGTAAATAAATTGCCACAGCATAAGAATATGTGAATAACTCAATTTTGACAAAAATGTCGAATAGTACCTTATAATCCAAGGCGACAATTTATCTTTTATGACTCACATAATAACATCATACAGGCAGAAGTACTGTTGCCATAGCTCCATGAATCTTTCCTTCATCACATAGTTACACACAGCATCGCAAATATCATTGTATATTTTTTAAATGTGTTTAATTTCATGGATGACGGAGGAAAATAAATATGCTAGTTTTACTGCTTGAATACAGAATGAACGAACCGTTCTTCTCACGTCCCGACCCTGCGTTGTTCGTATATCACACGTCACACAAAATGTGTCAAAATCAGGCTGAATTTATGTATTCTAAATTTTGGGTTAATGGGCATCTTAGAGGAAGACTTGAGTGTTAGAACTGTCTTTATGAGGAAAATGTGGTGCTTTACTAAGTGAACACTTTACAAAAGTGAACACTAACCAGGTTTGCCGAGGTAAGTCAGTTGTAAGAGTCATTTACTTAGATGAGGGTGTAACAGCCGTCATGCGACTTGACTCTTTCCCCAGTTAATAGCTCCATCAAGTCAATTTAAAAGCAGCCAATGTGACTCATGCATTCAATTTCAAGCCACATGTTGTGCGTGAGGAACAGACGGAAATATAAGCAAAAAAATCACTTTAAATCCACCTCTGTAGCTGTCATATTCATTAAAGTTAGCATGAAAAATCTCTCATAAATCTGAAAAAAAAAACATTCTGAGTGTGGCAGCAATAATGAGAAGAGAAGAATGGGCGGGACAATCAGGAACTGATTGGATCGATGAAAGCCTGAAGCCTGCCATATGACATTCAATATAGTCCCACCCCCAGCCCGAGATTTACGTCATCTATAGTAAATATGAGTTTATGGTCCACCTTGGTTGGTTTGCGATCCCCTTTCAGGGGCTTTATTGGACCATCAGCAGTGGGTCCCCAAAGGTGCAAGGGCCCTTATGATCATCCTCACCCCCCCGTCACGGTGCCCCTGTAAGCACTGCGATATTCCATAAATATAAGAATTGTCAGTTTTAATGTCATGGTTACTTTAATTTAAATGATTAATGTTTATTAAGGCCAAACACAATGATTTTGTGTCTGATAAGCAAACGTAATGAATTTTCTTGTGGCTGTGACATTCTTGAGAATTTCTTCTTTGTGTCCCATGGAAAAAGAAAAGTCATGCTTATTTAGAACAACATTACGTTAGGAAATAGATGACAAATAGTGTTTTTCTCGTTAGTGATTAAAAAAGCTAAGCTTGTGGTCAACTTCCTAAGATGAAATGCCAGCAAAACGCTTGTTGTCTCCTGTGGAGCGAAGTGCTTTTGTGCATGTAACCAAAGCTTTCATCTGGATGCTATAACCGTTAGATCCACATTAAGCGGCGAACTAACCCCCGTGGTTGGATTAAATTTAGAGTTGCCGTAGACCCGCTGGTTTAATTTCCTGAAACGTTTCTTGAGCGTGACTCAAACAGCTGCGTGGGTCAGCGGGAGGCACTATACATTAAGCCGCCTCCCTGCCGACAAACAGCGAATAGTAATTAAGCTATAGAAGTAGCTAAATGAGCCTTTAAAAATCGCACAATGCTCATGATGCTGTCTTTGAGACTTTCCTCCACTTTGTGAGAATTAGGCTGTTTGAGAATTCAGCTGGCATGCGGAGGTCCTGGTAAGAACTTTAAAAAAAGTGTGGGAGTTAAACTTTGATCTTATTTCCCTTGTTCGCATCGTTTGATCCCTCCCGAATGATCCGTGTGGGGCGAACGAGATTTGAGGGTTGGAAACGCTCTGTCGTTTGACTACTTGCATTTCGATCGGCACCAGACGTTTTGCGTTGAATAAACGTTATGTGTTTTGCGTTTAAGGTTAGCAGGTGCCTGTGTTTTGACTTTATAGTGTTGTTATTATATTTTTTTAATAGAATTGTAAAATGCAGTGAAATTGATCTATTTATTAAACAGATATTGTCCAGTCAAGCGTGAGATGTAACGAAATGCTTTTCTTCTCGTTTCATTGGCAGACGTTTTATCTTACTTTTGCTAGTCAGGTGCTAGATCCTGGGGCATAACAATAGAAAATCAATTGCAGTTTCTTTTTTTTCCCTCAATACAGTGTTTCATTTAATTTTCTCTTTCTTAGAATCTGGCTGTAGCATTTTACATTCAAATCAAATGTTTTGTTATATAATTCTTGAGCTCTTCTGCAATACTGCATTATAAGAAGTTCAATATTGCAGAAAAAAGATGCGATGGAACATATTGACGGTACTCAAACTCATGTCGCCCACTTAAGCACCACAGCTTCAGGTGTACTGCACCACAGTTCTGAACTAACGTGACTCTCCAGGAATGAGATGAACTAGACAAACTAGTCTCTTACCCTCTATCTCTCGGTACCCTGAAAAGTTCACCATTCAGTACAACACTCAATACAACACTCCTTCATTGCCATGGCAACGACATGTCATCCTTCTGTATCTTTAATTATTTTTAGACAAATGTGAGGCTTTTTCCCCTCTATAATTCTGATATTTGCTGGCAGTCTCAGATTCCCCAGGCGAGTCCGGTTTGATTAGTGCTTTCTGCCTCCATTTGCATAAGAAAAGTGAGGCGGCGGTTGCGCTTGCGGCCCAGGAGGAAGATTAGCAGCATTAGCATTCCACAGACCACAGGATAAAGTGTGTGTGTTGAAGACTTTACACCTTAGTACAGTTTTTTACTGTGTGACCTTTATAAGTTTCCATCCGTTTTTAAACACTTTCCTGGAAAGTGAGAACACCTTGCTGCAGCCCAACAGGTCAACTTCTGGCTCAGCCAATGGCATGAGTTTGGGGGTGGACAGCCTGATTCCTTGTGAGGAGGTAAGAAGGCAAGCCGGAAGGATTGTTTGGTCAAAGCTCGTTTAGTGATGTCTTGGCACTTGGTGGCCATGTTTGCAAAGCCTACAGGCAGTTATTTCAGTCATAGCAAGACCAATGTCCTATCTATTTGAAAAAAAAAAGGGTTTTCTGAAGTGGTTGGCAAACACAATAAGAAAACATATTTCTGCACAAAAATTAAGCCTGACTGTAGTGGAGTAAACGGGACGAGACTGTGAGTCTCTCGTATCACTGAGGAGATCGGGAGCATAAGAGGACGAGCGACCGGACCGTCAATGAGAGATGACCAGGCCTGGCTTTTAGTTGTGGTTCGTGTTATTCGCCGGCAGTCGTCCGTGCGGGGCTATCGGCTTTTTATGTACTGTGGCCATATTGGGTACTTCAGAGATGGCTTATTTTTGTATGCAAACCCGGGTACCAAGTTAGCAAGTCTGTGGTAGACAAAACCTATAAATATTTTCACATTTTGATCTATGACAAAAAAACGCACCAGTTATAACCCGTTTGTGATTTTTTAAAACATTTATTGTGTCTTTAAAAAGCCAATTTGCTTCCTTTGACGTTAGACGTCATCGCACATATAAAGCTCACAAATAATGCAAGATGGGCAGAATTGTCTAAAAACATTGCGTTTTGACTTTAATAAAGTTTGACAAAGTTGTTTGGAGGCTTGGTGGCGGTGATGTTGATATTGATATCGGACACTTTTTACTCCTGCTGATTGTATTTAGGCTTCAAAAATAGCAAATATTGTGTTCATCTGTTAAGATTATCAGTAAAACGTGTAAATATCATGAACATTTGTTAATCACAGATCTTATTTTTTGCGATATTCCAAAAGTCTATAGGAAAAACAAGGGAACCAGTGCGGTGCTAACTTCTGGGTTACGTCATCTCTGAGGTACTCGATTGAGTGCTGCATTCCCTTCCCATTCATAGTAATGGCATTGGATCTTGTTAAGATCTCATATTTTTGGTTGGGGAACCTGATATGATTTGTGAAAGATGATCCCCGATCAAAAAGAATATGAAACACGTATATGGTGGTCATGTAATTGTTTTTTAATAATATACAAATTGATTTAGGATTAGACATTATACGATTATAATAGCAAGCGCAATAAAACATTGCCAATGTTCAGGGTACAGCTTTACAAACATTTTTGTGGCTTTGCAGGTTTACATGGTGGTCTCGAATAAAGCACAGCTGTTGGCATATTTTCTCTATCCACGCACAAAAGGCAATCAGCCAGGGAATCAAAACGTCTGTGATAAGAAATTTCTATGCTCAACATTTGAAAAGCTTGTGTTTTGTACTATAAGCACTCAGACGTTGACAGCATTTATCTGTGTGTTCATCTATAGAGCTCACTTCATTTCTCTTAGTAATTTAAAGTACCGCTCTTATGTGTTCGTCTCTTCACAGAGAAACTGTTCATGTGAGCAGCATCACAGACAGATTAGAGCCTGTCATTAATCTCCTGAGGGATAATTGGTGTGTTTTTGGTCCAAAGCTGAACGTTTGCCTACGAAAGGGACCAAATCATTACACCAGGCTTGTTAGGAAGGAGGATAGGGCCACCACTTTAGGGTTGGAGCCCCTGCCACATTCATCTTCACTCATTTACCGTCCATAATTATCCTGTGTTGATTTCAACAACAAGCCATTTCAGGAATATACAAAATCTCTTTGACAATCTTCCCTATTAAGCTGTGTCTTGTAATTTTTGGAAATGAGGCGACTGGTATGAAAGGCCTCTCATAGAGTGACCCAGAGGTGCACATAAGCATCATGAGCGGTGAGCCTTCCCGAAGAGCTCAATCATTAGTGCGTGTCTTTGAGCAACAACGGGATAGAAAGCGTAATGGATGGTAATTTATGCACTTGAAGTTTTCAGTTGCGTTTCATGAGGAACGTCATGCTGAAATCAATGGGACACACTGTATTTGGGATGCCAGTGCCTGCCTGATTAACCAAGCAGCTATACTGATCCACCAGTAAAAAAACAAACAAAAACTAACCTAGCATAATCGAAGAGAACACAGCTTGGAACTTAACAACAGACGGTACGATAGCATTGCGATGCTTGCCCTTCAAATACTGGTGATGCCACTCTATTTTTAAATTATTGCATATGCGCATTAATGTTCATTTGAACACTCATGTTTTTAAAAGCATTTTCAGTGCCTTCGCCTTTCTGTTGTGCAAAATTCGTTTTTTTTCCTAAATGAATCCACGTCTTAAATGATTTGGGTCAGTGTTTCAATGTGTCATTCATAATTACACATGCCTCGTTCTTCAATAACTCAGCCGCTTTCAACGAACCGCTTAAATGATTCAGTGACTTGAATCAAAAAAGCCACCACCTACTATACCACAGTATTTAAATATTACGAAATAGTGTAGTTCCATTAAGTAACTCCTGAATCACACTGATGGTGCTTATTTCGCGACAACAGCTGGCTGCTTGTACATTATCCCGCTTATTTCACGGCTACTTGCCACATGAGAAAAAAACTGGACATAAATTGTAAATTTGAAATATTTTACTAGGTCATTTTTACCGAATGCAGACCTTCCATGTTGAAACCCTGTTTAGTTCCCCACAACAAATTTCTTGATTATTTTTGCTTTCAGCAACATTTTACAATCACATGTCCAAACTTTATTTCTTTTTTAACCTCTTTTTCTAGCAAGCTGTCCTGACTCGTTCATTAAAGACTTTCATCGTTCATCACACAGTTGCTTTGTACAACTTAACTCCTAACAGTATTTCTTTTCATTTCTTATCTCTCTCTCTCTCTCTCTCTGTTTAGCGGGATGTCCAGACTCGCTCATTAAAGAGAGTCATCATTTCCGAGTCCTGGGAGATGAACAGGTAGGTTTGGACTGTAAGATCCACACTTCTCACTTACAGACAGACATCCAGACCTTTTAAGCAACCTTTCTTGTCCCTGTGTGGGCTCATGAGAAATCTTAGTTCCTTCTGATTGTCAGATTGTCATTTGATTGGTCCGTCTGCCAGTCCCCCTTGTGTCACTCACTAAGCCCTCCTCCAGCAACCAGACATCTGTAGCTTCCTTCAAGACCATCACATCGACCTCCCTCACAATGAGGAAAGGGATCATCTCCAAGGCGTTACTTGTGCTTCACCAACTTTTTGACTTTGAAGTTTTCACACCAATTTGAGCTGTTATGTCACACCTTTGCAAAGCATCATTAGGGATGTTTCTGTAATCACGCTTCAGAACATGTTGTTATGGCCTCTCTTGACATCTCGGTGTGCCTTGGTCTTCTTGCTGCCTTACATGTTTGTTTTGGCGGGAATGAACCGGCCATAGGGAGATTTGGCATTATTTCTGGCGGGCCGGCTGTAAAAAATAAAGTTTGAGATTACAAAATATATATAGTATTGAACAATATTCTGTAATGTCTTCATGAGGAAAACGAAATTATGTTTTTTGAAAATGTAAAATGCATCTTGGTTTTTCAGTATGAGCGTTACCAGCGGTATGCAGCGGAGGAGTGTCTTCTTCAGATGGGAGGAGTTCTCTGTCCCGCCCCTGGATGTGGTGCTGGTCTGCTTCCAGTGGATGAAGAGAGAAGAATCTGCTGTGAGATAGCCAACGGACTTGGCTGTGGGGTAAGACCTGTTCAGCATCTCTCCACTGACCTCACTTTACCGAACACTAAGTCCAATGCAACTACATAACATGCAAGTTTTGGTTAAAGCGAAAACTAATTTACAAAGGCTAACTTTGAATAATCATTTATATTTTGAGCTGTCCGAGACAATTTTGTGGAAAATGTCAGTTGTTTTTCAGCACATGTGAAGTACGAAAAGTAACTTGCAGTTTTGTTCTAACAGATATGGTGATAATAATTGAGAATTCTGAGAGGACTCGTGTTTTTCTCTGATAATGTACCAGTCTAGTTGTTTTCAGTCTTTTTTTAGTGCATGCTTCCTTCTGATGTGTCAGATTAAAGACGACGGGTGTCACTTTTATTATTTTAGATAACCTTCTGTTTTTCCAGCCGTTAAAAGTCCATTGTACAAAATTCTGGTGTTGTACAGCATCTAGTGGTGAGGTTCTGAATATCAACCAATGGCTCACTACACCATTTACTTTCGAAGCACTACAGTGGCTGACACAGGACTAAGATGTCGTCATGTTTTCTCTTCTTTGCTGAAGGCGATAACGCATTTAAAAAGCCTTCTGTGGACCAGTTTGTCCGTTTAGGGCTACTGTAGTAACAGCAGGGTGAATTCAATGTAAGGGGACCCACGGTGTATACAGATAAAAATAGCTCATACTAAGTTAATAAAAACATTACGCTATATTATGTAATGTCTATACACATCTGAAGAAATGGTTATGTATATTATATTGCATTTCTGTCAATAGATCTTCCAAAAAATTCATACTGTAACTTCGTTTCCCTGGGAAATGTCAAAACTGTGAAGCTGTCAGACCATAGCATAGCTTTTATAACACACTGACCTGCTTGACCAATGACAGACAGAAAATAGAAATGATAAGAACTGACATCGTCTGGTACGTCTCAGTTTAGTTTGACGTTCTAATGTTTTGTCATCCTGCCCTCTTTTGCTCGCGCACTTATCTAATCACGGCACGATTAAGATGTAATTATGACACAATTTGCTTGATGTTTTCTAATATAAGATTGGGGTGCAGTTCAGGTGCCTTTAGCGTCGACTGATTGCATGTTTCCAAACACAAACATTATCATTGCAGCGGGGTGAAGGCCTCAGATCTGAACTCCTATCTGTCTCTGTCAAAGAGTTCAACCGATGACCTGCGTCAAAGGACACCGCCAATATATCCTTCTGTTCTCAATGACGGCGGTTTCAGCTGTTTATGGCCAATGAAACTAGTCACATTTGGGGATGATTTTATGTATCATGAATCTTTGGTTGGGTTAAATATAGAATATCATACATGTATTGATACTGCTTTGTTAGACTGTGTGAGTTGTTGTGACGAGCAAGGCGGGACGAGAGCCGTGAGGGCTGCTTCCTGGGGATGATGGAAGCAGCCCTCACGGCTCTTGTCCTGCCTTCCTCGTTACGGTTGTTTTTTTATTTTTAACTATAGAATTACATTCTTGTTAGTCTGCTGACAATTCTACAGAGGATACCCAAAAAGAAAAAAAAAACACAGATGAGATCTCTTTAATTTCTCAGTTATTTCTAAGAGGGATCAGTTCAAATGGAAACTTTTGCTTAAAGGATACCTAGAACGAGTCATCATTTACTGTCCTTCAGAATGTTTCAAACCTGTATGAATTTCTTTGTTTTGCCTAACACAAAGGAAGATATTTAAAAGAATAACAGTAACCAAAAATGTGCCATCCGCTACTGACTCCCATAGTATTTATTTTCCCAACTAAGGCAGTAAATGGGGGACGAGATTTGTTTTGTTACTGACATTATTCTAAATATCTTCCTCTTTTCCAGAATTAAGACATTTATACAGTTTTGAAACAATCTGAGTGTGAGTAAATGATGACAGAATTTTCATTTTTGGGTGAACTGTTCCTATAAGTCCGTCTCACATATTTAGTGACAACATTTTCAAATAGACTGAAATCTCAACCATATCACAAACTGCTCAGATTGGTCACGCCTGCAATAAAAAGTTTTTTTTCAATATTTAAGAAGATCTCAATATGAACTTTCAATAATTTCTCATCAAATTTACTCAAATTCAGATTATTTTACCTCTACAACCTACATACATGTTAAACCTCAGTACTCTTTATGTACTATAGTTTAACAAGTGTACCATTTTTTCTCCTAAGCAATTTTAAGAGAAATTTGAACAATCAAATAATCTGAAATGAAAATGACTGCTGTAGAAATTACATTTGAAACATTTATGAACTAAAATGCTCCTTTGGTTTGTAAATACTGTACCATTACAAATTTCCTTGCTGTGAAAAATAAATGTGATTATTATTTCCTTAAAAATAAACAGTTTGATTAATTGTAATGTCTACAAACATATGTCTGCTGGAACTACACTAATGTGATGTATTTAATCCCTTTATGCTAGTAGGGATCATTTCAACAAAAACTTGTACATCCGTCATTGAATTGGAGTGTATTTGTTTGTATGTTTACTGTTCATTTAAGCATTTTAAGAGCTTGTCTCTTATCTTCAGACAATACACCTACTCTTAAAGTACATTATCAGTTTGAGACGAATGTCGAAGAGAAAGAGAGAGCGGGCAGTTTGACAGTGATGTTGCGGTCAGTGTTGCGTCTGTGAGCCACAGATAAAGGCTTTATTGCAGTTGGCGGTAATGAACCACTGGCACCAGCACAGACGCATATAGCAACGATGACATAAAAACAGACACACACAATCACACACAAAAGATAGAGGGTTTTTACCCTGTCTGGACCTCTGAGACACCTCACAACCTACCTGTCCTACTTCACTTACAGAGAAATCAATATACGCCCTCTCAATATCTCCTCTACCATTTTACACTTCCTTTCTCTCTTTTGTTTGGGGGTTTAGGGGCTCTGTATCATCAGCAGCGTTGTGTGTTGGATAGTAGAGCTGATCTTGCTGTAAGCCGCCAGCGATAGAGCAATTTCTGCCAGCTCTAGATGTGCTTGGTTGTGTTTGTGTGTGATTCAGGAGGGGGTTATGCTTGCAGTCCATGTGTGTGCGAGTGTGTTTTGAATCATCTTTCAGCATCTCGAGAGGTGAGATTAGACCTGTCATTGGTGATGGAAAAAGATCTGGTGACCTTGGTTATGCTGGTGCCACGAGCTGACTAGTTTTATATTGATTCTTCACTGCTATTTATATAAATTTCTTTTAGTTTGAAGTTGGATGCGCATAAAATCACATAGGAAATATAGTTATTTTGATAATGAAATAAAAAGTGAATAAATAAATAAATAAAATACTGTATATTACAGTATATTACATCCTGTATATTACATTTTATTTATTTATTATTTTTGTATATATAAAAAATATATGTACAATCGTAATGTTTTTTTTGTAGAAGTGATGGTTCGCCCCCAATATTTTTTTCATCATGTATTTTCTTTCTTCTGCAGAACACAAAAGCAGATATTTGAAGAATGTTGCGGGAACCAAACAATGCGGCACCCATTCACTTCTATTGTATAGACACAAAACCAATGCTAGTCAATGGGTGCCGCCGTTGTTTGGATACAAACATTCTTCAAAATATCTTCTTTTGTGCTCTGCACAGGTCGTACAGGTTTGAAATGACAAGAGGATGAGTAAATGATGACAGAATTGGAATTATTCAAATCCTGTTTTCCCGTGAATTTATAGAACATTTTATTATTAGGTTTCTGAAGGTTCAACACTGACTTTATTTTCAAGTAGATCAATACTCTTTCAATAAAGACTGTCTTAGATCATAATTGTGTGTTTGTAGGCGTTTTCTAAGTGAGACGTTTCCTGTTATTTACAAACTCTGTGTCTATGTGTCACTCCCTCTCGTCCTCTCTCTCTCTCTCTCTCCAGCTTTAGAAGTGTACTGAGTAAAGGGACAGATAGCCAGGTGTCAGAAAGATCCTGTTGTGGCCTTGAAGCTGTACATTTAGGTTGGTTGTGAGCGCGTGTTTGTGGGAGAGAGAGATCATTCTGGCAGATGATCAGACATCTCTCTCTCTCTTTTATCGTTTTAGTCTGACATTCTTATTTAACACACATCAGACGGATACTGTCAGATTTTGTCTAAGTCTACACACGCACACAACTGCATTTGTTAATGCTGGAGGACAAATCGTAAGACATTATAGCACATTGCCCACAATTTATCTTTTGTATACAGCATTCATATATGTGAGCATCTCTTCTGAAAACTACAGTATAAATGTTTTGTCATGGTTTCACCTCTCCTTGTCAGGTATTTCTTGGTTTTTATAGGTGGAATCATGCAGAATCCTTTGTTTCACGTGGGAGAGAGAGGTTTTCACCTATGTGTCGTCATACTCTCTCTCGCTCTGGTCTACGTCATCGTTTCTTCCCTCCTGTTTCCTAGTCTGTGTTAATTAGTTTATCCCCTGCACCTGTTCCCTCTTGATTTGTTCCCCTTTAAAGCATCCTCGTGTTCATTGTCTTGTGCTCGTTCATTGTTTGATATACTCTGTTGTATTCTGTCGTGTCGTAGCTGTTCATTGTACCTGTAGCTGTTTGCCAAATCCTTGTTCCTGTTTCCCAACGTCTAGTAAGTGTTAGTTCAAGTGTTTGTTTTATTAAGTTTAGTCAGTCTGTTTCTTTGTTAAAGTTTATTATTTACCCTGTCTTCTTTTCCCCCTTGTGGGATTTGTTTTGCCTGTTTTGTTCCTGTTCTATGTTAATAAATACCCTTGTTAACCCCTTCACCCCCTGTTTGCCTGCAATTGGGCTCTCCCTATGCCAATCCATGACATGTTTTCTGTGCAGCAAGTGAAATTTATTAAAAGTCCTTGTTGAAATCTTCCTGGTGAAAGTTTCTGTATTGGGGGAATAATTTCGCAGAATGGGCATTTCCAGCATTATGGATGTGACATTTTCAGTAAAAACGTGAATCTTAAATTCTGACTGAATGTCTTTATTACCAATATCTAGAACTTTGTTTATATTTCACTAAACCCCAGATGCTAGAGTCCAGACATCAGAAAATATCAGTCTATAAACAAGTTTTCTGTTTTAAAAGAGGGGAAATAAATGTGTTTCAGATGTGACAAATGAGGACCGAGGTTTTTTGAGAGACAACATACTTTGTCGGATTTCTGTGAATTAAAATGTGCAAACCAGATGCAATAATCCTTAACAAATGGAGAAGGGATGACTCTCTATCGAAAATATACTTTATTTTAATTTTGTTGTGCCCGTTCTGGGGTGCGTTTCAAACAAAGACATAACTTGCTGGTTAACCACATAGTACTATGCATCGTTGAGGAAATTCACAATGTAGTCACGACTTTTTCCCGAAACCATAACTCTGTCGGAGATTAATTGTTTGGACCAAGTTGGTTCAGCAATCTAGTTGTGGACGCCACACAGCTGGTGGAGTAACGAAGTCTACCAATAAATACGTTCAGATCGAATTAATGTCAAATTCTTGCTGTAAATAACATACTTTACATTTACGGACTACTTTTGTTATCCTATTTTTGTTGTCTGTTTTATAATATCACAATATTTAAATCATTTATAAGTGTCCTCCTACGTCATTCTGCCCAGGGATTCCCGAGGGTCCTAACACATGCAGATCATGTGGACTTTTAAAAAACAGCGCTTCTATTCCCTTGACAAGCCAACTCCAATTAAATTTTTATATATTTCGAGTGATGGATATGGAATGCACTGCATGTTGCTTGCTTAATTTGATAAAAAGCTTGATGTAAGTGTAGTTGTCATAATAATAAGGAACGATGCTTCTAACCACATCTGTAGTTCCAACCACGCATCTTTGCAATGCTGCTTCCGATTGATCGTTGGAACGATGATTTTGGGAAACTGTTAAATTGTTGAACTAT
The DNA here is from genome assembly GCA_008369825.1 of Triplophysa tibetana. NCBI lineage: Eukaryota > Metazoa > Chordata > Actinopteri > Cypriniformes > Nemacheilidae > Triplophysa > Triplophysa tibetana. The sequence continues at coordinate 6,587,523 of CM017900.1, forward strand.
GCCGGAACTTGCGACCTTGGTTGGCTAACAATGCTTTTGGGAAACGCGCCTCTGGATGTGACCGTTCACGTACCTGACTATGATTTAAAAACATTAAAAAGTATCTTGAAAAAGAGAGGCATCACATGGCTCTTTAAACCACCAAATATTGACATCTGACCTGTCAGTGTGGTAAACTTTGATAAAAACATTTGCATGCAATTGCCTAAATGGTTTCGTGAACAAACAGAAAATGGGGTAAGAAGTTAATTTTAAAAGATTTGACTTCATTTGATCTTTGAAAACCTGAATTTAAAAAATTGCCTACTGGACTTTTCACACAACTGGAACGGGCTTGACAGATTAAAACCTTGGCTTTCTTTGCCAGTAAAGAAAGTGTAACAGTTTCTTCAGGACTGCGTGTGCCATTAATTCCACCCTAAGAGGCATTTCACACTGTTCGATGCCCAGCGTCAAATCTACCCGTCCCCGTCTCTTGTGCGGTGGGAGTTGTCTATGAAGGACACCAACCATGTGGGTAATCAACAAGAATGGTTGCACATCTGAGAGGGAACGAATGATAGCAGGGGTGAAAACTAGAAGGAAAGTGGCTGTCAGAAGAGCTTTGTTTTCTCATCATTACAGAAGTGAGAGAAACACAGAAGCATCTGTCTCCAAACCTTGAGAGGATGTGTCATGAGCAGCAGAAATAATAAAGCAGAGAGATGATGTGATACCCCTCTACCTCACAGCTTGGGCCTCTGAAGAAATACTAAATCAGTAGAGCTTCAAAGGAGCTGTAGAGTAGGTGTATGCTAAAACTGCCAGTAATAGGACCTGTGTGTTAAAACTGGGTTTCAGGAAGGTTATGGTGAAAGGGTGCCCCCTGGTGTTGGGTTTTAGCACTGCATAGATATGCCATATCATTTTAATGTCGAAAAATCCATTTTTGACACCTGTTCATGTTATTGTACACTGTTTTTATACATAATCGGTAACAGATTTCTAATTGTTGTGTAGTTTGTGTTTTGCAGATACTGTAAGGAAGAATACCACGTGGGAACTTGCAGACAAAAGTTGGCAGTAGCAGCTGGAAATATCCTTCAGGTGAGAATCTCTCTCACACTTTTAATATGGCTTCATAACATATGCATGGACACAGTTCAATTTATGCCGGCCGGCTGATATCATCAGTCATCTCACAAGGTGAAAATACTCCCCGACTGCTTAAATATTCACTCTGAGGAGTCCAGAGATTGCCATTACAAAGTGTCATTCAGGGACAATGCCTACGAGCCATTCACAAATCACTCGATTCATAAAATAATTATCAAAGAGGAAAAATGTAAAGCTATTTGAGATATTATCTCCCCCGGTCTCCTTTACTGTTCTGCTGTGTCTGATCCGTGGTGTATGTGTGTGTTAGGGTTATATTGTAGATGAAGAAGCAGCTCTTCGCGCCCGCTGGGAACAAGCTTCACAGGAGACTATATACGAAACCACTCACCCTTGTCCTAAATGCCAAGTTCCTGTGGAAAAGAACGGTAGGACGTTTCTGTCAGAGGCTGTGTTTCCAACTTGACACTACAACTACACTTCCCAATATGCAAAATATACTACACAGTATTTACTAGGGCTGAGTATTGATTCTGAAGTTCCGAATCGATTCCGATTCACAAGCTCTCAGTTCTATTCGATTCTCGATTCAGGTCAATGATTATAGATTTAATACAAATCCTATATTTATAAAAAAAAGATCAGTAAATATCACATTACAATGGTGAATTAAAAAATGAAACGAAGAGCCTCAAACCTGTATTTTTAAACTTTAAACATTCTTGGGTATATTGGAACTGAACAGGTTATTTTACATTTAAGATACAGTATAACAAACAAAACTTAAAAGAGATTAACTGTAACGAGGGGCTGAAATCATATTTTTTATGTGAAGATGATGTTAAATTCAACAAAACACCCACGTCTGCCATGTTAATTAAGCAATGAATGAACAAAATGCTCCCTGTTGTAAAAATAAAAGTGCCATCTAGTGGATAGTAGTAGCAATAAAATTCACATTAACGAATGTTAAGTACTTTATTAAAGGGAAAAAAATCGATTCACAGCTTTCGAGAATTGACCGCATTTTGTAAAACGATTAATCTGTTTAGTATTTACATAGTACACTACAATTCCATTAGCACGCAACTTGTTTGACACTGAATTTTGTTTATACTCCAGTGTTTTATTCTCATTTGTTTTTAACCTAAACCTTGAAAAGTCTAACATAAACGTGTCCTTATCTTCTATAAGTATGGATAATGATTCTCTATTGTTTATGGCAGGTGGCTGTATGCATATGGTGTGTCCGCGGTCTCAGTGTAGGTTTGAATGGTGCTGGCTGTGTCGTGTGGAGTGGAACAGGGAGTGTATGGGCAATCACTGGTTTGGATAGATCGAAGACGCTCCCACCATGAACCCAAACTCACTCAGGGAATGAAGGTCTACGTGTATTTCGTAGTGCTAAACGGAAAACTTGCAGAACACCATTGAATAAGGATCATGTCATCATTATGGCTGTTTTGACAATTCAGTTTATTAAATACAGAATGTATCAAAATCTGAATCTCCAATAAAATCTTTTATCAAAATTTTCTTAAAAAATCTAATTTTAATATCACAATGTATTTACTACTGAAAGAATTGTTGGACTGACTGCATTTAATAATCGTAATGAGAATGATGATTTTTATTGCAGCACAAAAGAAGATATTTTGAAGAATGCTGGTAAATTAACAATAATGGTACCCATTCACTTGCATTGGTTTTATGTCCATACAATAGAAGTGAAAGGGCACCGCCGTTTTTGAGTTACCAAAATTCTGCAAAATACCTTCTTTTGTGTTTTGGAGAAAAAAGAAATTCATACAGGTTTGAAATGACAAGAGGCTGAGTAAATAGTAACAGAATTTTCATTCTTGGGGGAACTATTGCTTTAACTTGCACACTACATGATAGGACCTTTGTCACTCAAACACTTCATGTAAATAAACCATAGGATTACCATTTACATTCTGTGAGACAGTGGTGGGAAAAAGTATTTGCCCCCTTCTGGATTTTTTTATTTTTTCTACAAATTTTATATTAAAAAAGAATACCAGAGTAAATACAAAATGCAGTTTTTAAATGATGGTTTTATTTATTAGGAGAAAAAACAATCCAAATATTTCTCAACCTATGTGAAAAAATAATTGCCCCCTAAACCTAATAACTAGTTGTGCCACCTTTGGCGGCAACAAATACAATCGATCATTTGCGAAAGTCTTTCAATTCGCTGTGGAGGAATTTTGGCCCACTCTTCTTTGCAGAATTTTTTTAATTCAGCTACATTGGAGGGTCTTTGAGCATGAACAGCATTTTTAGGGCTATGCCACAGCATTTCAATTGGATTTAAGTCCGGACTTTGAATAGGCCACTCCAAAATCTTTATTTTGATTTTATTTAGCCATTCAGAGGTGGAATTGTCCTGCTGCATAACCCAAGTGCATTAAAGCTTGAGGTCACAAACAGATGGCTGGACATTCTCTTTTAGGATTTTCTGGTAGAGCGCAGAATACATGGTTCCAGGGCCAGTCGTCCAGGTCCAGAAGCTGCAAAGCAGCCCCAGACCATCACACTACCTCCACAATGTTTGACTGTTGGTATGATGAATATTGTGTTAGTTTTACGCCAGAAATAATGGGATGCAAACCTTCAAAAAAGTTCATCATTTGTCTCATCAGTCCACAGAATATTTGCCCAAAAGTTTTGGGGATCATTAAGATGTTTTTTATTAAATGTGAGATGAGCCTTTGTGTTCTTTTTGGACAGCAGTGGTTTTCGCCTTGGAACTCACACATGGATGCCATTTTTGCACAGTCTCTTTCTTATTGTAGAATCATGAACACTGACCTTAACTAAAGCAAGAGAGTCCTGCAGTTCTTTAGATGTTGTTCTGGGTTATTTTATGACTTCCTGGACAAGTCATCGTTGTACTCTTAGAGTAATTTTGATTGGGTGGCCACTCCTGGGACACTGTTCAATGCTTTCTCCATTTGTGGATGAGGGCTCTCACTGTGGTTCGCAGGAGTCCCAAAGCCTTAGAAATGGCTTTTTAACCGTTTCTTGACTGAAACATTTCAATTACTATGTTCCTCATCTGTTCTTGAATTTCTTTAGATCGCGGTATGATGTGATGCTATTTGAGATCTTTTAGACTACTTCAGTTTGTCAGACAGGTTTTACTTAATAATGATTTCTTGATTCAACAGGTCTGGCAGTAATTAGGCTTGAGTGTGGCTAGTGAAATTTAACTCACTTATTCAATTACTCTTTCAAATAGGGTCAGAAATGTTTGGAATGTGTTCTCCCTTAAAAATAAATAAAACCATCATTCAAAAACTACATTTTGTATTTACTCTGGTTTTCTTTTTGTAATATAAAAAATATTTTGATGATCTGAATCATTTAAGCATGACAAATAAGAAAAATGACTAAGAATCCGGAAGGTGGGAAATACTTTTTCACAGCATTGTAGATCTAACAGAAGTGAGTACCCCCCTCATATTTTTGTAAATATTTTATTATATCTTTTCATGTAACAACACACGCTTTGCTACAATGTAGCAAAGCACTGTTATACAGCTTGTATACAGCTGTATAACTGTTACAGCTTGTATAACAGTATACATTTGCTGTACCTTCAAAATAGGTCAACACACATCCATTAATGTCGAAACCCTTAGCAACAAAAGTGAGTACACCCCTAAATGAAAATGTCCAAATTGGGCCCAATTAGCCATTTTCCCCCCGGGTGTCATGGGATTCGTTAGTGTTACAAGGTCTCAGGTGTGTATGGGGAAATGGTGTGTTAAATTTGGTGTAAACGCTCTCATTCTGGTCATTATAAGTTCAACATGGCACCTCATGGCAAAGAACTCTTCGAGGATATGTAAAAAAGAATTCTGGCTCTACATAAAGATGGCCTAGGCTTTAAAAAGATTGCCAAGACCCTGAAACTGAGCTGTAGCACGGTGGCCAAGACCATAGCTGTTTAACAGGACAGGTTCCACTCAGAACAGGCCACGCCATGGTCAACCAAATAAGTTGAGTGCATGTGCTCAGTGTCCTATCAAGAGGTTGTTTTTGGAAAATAGACGTATAAGTGCTGCCAGCACTGCTGCAGAGATTTAAGGGGTGGGGGTCAGCCTGACAGTGCTCGGGCCATACGTCGCACACTGCATCAAATTGGTCTGCATGGCTCTCATCCCAGAAGGAAGTCTCTTCTAAAGATGATGCTCAAGAAAGCCTGCAAACAGATTGCTGAAGTCAAGCAGACTAAGGACATGGATTACTGGAACCATATCCTGTCGTCAGATGAGACCAAGATAAACTTATTTGGTTCAGATGGTGTCAAGCGTGTCGCGGCAACCAGGTGAGAAGTACAAAGACAAGTGTGTCTTTTCTACAGTCAAGTACAGTGGTGGGAGTGTCTTGGTCTGGGGCTGCATGAGTGCTGCCGGCAATGGGGAGCTACAGTTCATTTAGGAAACCAAAAATGACATTATGTACTGTAACCTACCGAAGCAGAGAATGATCGCCTCTCTTCGGAGTGGAATTATAATGATGGCATCACAAAATATTGACCCCATTGGTTCAAGTTTCAATTAGGGGTGTACTTACTTTTGTTGCCAGCGGTGTAGACATTAATGGCTGTGTGTTGAGTTATTTTTAGGGTACAGCAAATGTACACTGTTATACAAGCTGTACACTCACTACTTTACATTGTAGCAAACTGTAATATCTTCAGTGTTGTCACTCGAAAAGATGTAATAAAATATTTACTAATATGTGAGGGGTGTACTCACTTTTGTGAGATACTGTATTTGCTTTCTTTGTGAGGTTTCTATCATCATGCGAATTTGTCTGCCCATTACTTCTACCAGAAACACTCGGAAGGCCAAAGTTGAGTAATCAACATTTATTGAACATCTGATAGACAGAATATATATGGTTATATAGAGATGGTTATAGTTTCTTTGGAGTAGGCCCTGTCCGTGGCTCGCATCCAGAGGACCAAGAAGTCCTCCACTTCCCGCCTTGAGATGGTAAGGCGGGGGCGTAGCCAACCCCCCTGGGGTTATATTGACAGGGACCTCCTGGTGGTGGTGGGGAGGATGGGGGTGAATCACTGTTGCTTCGACTGCAGACGTAGAAAGGGGTAAGTGGCGATCTTTTATGTTCCATGTTGGAATGTGATTGGATGGGTGTTGATTGGTAGTGAGTGATGCAAGATTGAGTCTTCCTGGCAGAACTAGCGCTGAAGCTATATTTCTACCAGAAAGACTCGGAAGGCGAAAGTTGAGTAATCAACATTTATTGAACATCTGATAGACAGAATATATATGGTCATATAGAGATGGTTATAGTTTCTTTGGAGTAGGCCCTGTCCGTGGCTCGCATCCAACCCCAGAGAATGGTCGTAGGCTTACCTCTGGAGCGGGGCCTACCCCCCCCAACGCTGACAAGGCCCCGATAGGCCACAACATATAGACGAGGCCTTGATAGGCCACAGCACTGACAAGGCCCCGATAGGCCAGCAACACATAGACGAGACCTCGAGAGGCCACAACTGAGACAAGGCCCCGATAGGCCACAACCACTGACAAGGCCGACGAGAGGCCCCAGTGACAGAAGGCCCCAATAGGCTGCAACACTGACAAGGCCCCGATAGGCCACAACCACTGACAAGGCCGACGAGAGGCCCCAGTGACAGAAGGGCCTGATAGGCCACAACACTGACGAGGCCCTAATGGGCCACAACACTGAAACACGGCCCCGATAGGGCACAACACTGAGACAAGGCCCCGATAGGCCACAACACTGACAAGGCCCCGATAGGCCACAACATTGATGAGGCACGTAGGCTCTTTTTGACAAGGCCCCGATAGGCCACAACCACTGACAAGGCCGACGAGAGGCCCCAGTGACAGAAGGCCCCGATGGGCCACAACACTGACAAGGCCCGAATGGGCCACAACATTGAAACGCAGCCCCGATAGGGCACAACACTGAGACGAGGCCCCGAATCACTGTTGCTTCGACTGCGGACGTAGAAAGGGGTACGTGGCGATCTTTTATGTTCCATGTTGGAATGTGATTGGATGGGTGTTGATTGGTAGTGAGTGATGCAAGATTGAGTCTTCCTGGCAGAACTAGCGCTGAAGCTATATTTCTGTGTTTTTTCTAATACCCATGTCATTTGACAAATGCATGATGTCATATAATTCTTTACGTCATGCATTTACCATCTGTTGGCTTATCATTATGACCAGGGAGGGATTATGGGCGGGGCCATGTTATTTTAGTAGACCACTACATAGTAGACACCAAGGCAGTGTTCTAGAACAAGTCTGCACAAGTCTACAAGTGTGTTTTCTGGTTTACATCTATGTGGTGATTTTATGGGTTTAAACCGTCATGATCTGCACACCCTGGTTATGTTCAGTCTGATAAGAAGTTATATTCATACCCTAAACAAAAGCATGTGCAACCTCGGTAAACGATTATGAGATTAGTTAGTTTATCACATTTTATTGTGGGGAGTTTGTACAGGGAATGTCATGAGATGATGTTTAACACACATGTGCTTTATGACGCGCAGTTACAGAGAAACAAATCATCTTACGATAATCCCAGCTCAAGAGAGAAGATTTCTCCTGTCGGTACGCTGGACAAACTGAAGGAAAGAAGCTCATTTTAAACACTTCTAGTACTTCTGTTACACGATTGTTGGGTTTTTCTTGGGCTGAGCAAGGTACAGATAAGTATATGGTCTGGTATTGTCATTTAAAAACAGTAGAAGAATGAAGAGATTTCAAGATGGACCCCATGGGCATGAGAACTCTGGGATTGAATTGACTGATGGAGTCTCCAGTCAGGTGAGGAAACAACTGTCAATATTAAAGTTCTAAAGTTTGACCTGATCATGTCAAGTTTCTGAAGAGCCTCAACTGACTTGTGTGGGGCTCAGACACATAAAAACTTGTTTTCACTGTTGATTGTGTTTGGCTTTAGTCAGTGAGGTCCATCATTGGTTCTCCAGCTTCAGTTGCATCATTTAGAGATGTGGGCCGGTCAGTTGCACAACTGGCGTTCTATGCAAGAGGCCGCTGGAAAAACATCACTCGCAAGTGTGTGAGAAAAAAACCTACAGGTAATTTCACAGCAAAACTGCTTTTGTAAAACGTCAAATTGTAATTTAAATACAAAATGTTATTACCGTGGCATACGCTACTGTTCAAAAGTTTAGGGTCACTTTCATATTTATATTCTTCCAAAACTGTGACAAATTAATTCATATTTCATCATCATGTCACTTTTTGCCATTTTTATCATTTGGTCATAGTCATTTATTTAAATGTTTCATTCATTAAAGTCATTCATCAGGGTTTTATTGAATACACTTTTAGGTTTATAATGAAAGAAACTAATATGTTGGAATAATTCTTTTTTTGTACATAACACTAAGTTAAAATATTTAAATAAACCTGTCAATGTGTCTTTAAGAGGAAAGCATTAACAACAAATACAAGGGTCTGGCCCTGGATGAAGATGCCGTGGATGGACCTAACAACAAAAATCTTCTTGATAAAACACTGCTGGATCACTTTCGATCTCTGGCGACCAGCAATAAAGACACCGATGAGGTACACAAACCCTTGTGAACACTTGCGGGCCTAAAGCCATTTGTCCTATACAACCACTTCAGCTGTTGTTAACGTGGTGAACTTTGATAGACATGATGTCATATTTGTATATCTGAGATATTGATTTTGGCTTTTTCAGGTGGACCTTCAGTTTCTGAACGATGTCCTCACGCATGGTGCCAACCCCAACACAACAGATAAATACGGCCAAACCGCCCTGCACGAGGTTAATCTTTTATTTCTTACACAAGGCTTATTTGTTTATGACACATCTGCCGTAAATCGGCTGAAAACACCTCTCCTCTGTCTGCACCTGACTGATCATTTCTGTTTTCTATATCTTTTCTACATTATACAAAAAAAAGTAAGCTTAGATAAACTAAACTTAGCTCTGTACAATGTAGTAGGCTTTGTGAGACAGGTTTTTATTGCTCTTATGCTTTTGTTATCCTTCTGTTTGACCCAATTGCTCTGATTGTTTACCCAACTTGTAAGTCGCTTTGGATAAAAGCGTCTGCTAAATGACTAAATGTAAATGCAAATGTAAATACCTTTATGGAATAAACATTTGATAACAAATAAAGATGATGTTTTTGCACTGTTTACAACATTTGTTCATTATTTAAAAGGTCTTGTGTTTGTTGTTAGATATCCCGGGCGTGGAATGTGGACGTGATGCGTTTTTTCTTAGACAGAGGGGCTGATTTTCAAAGTGCCGATAGTTTTGGAGTCACACCCCTTCATGTGGCTGCAGCTCTGGATTATGAAGAGATGACACAGTTCCTGTTAGAAAGAGGAGGTGTGCTTATGTGTGTTTAATATATACCTTCTGATAAACACATTATTAGTTTTGAAAAAAATAAAAACATGCTTGAAATGCAAATGCAAATCAAGTCTCATTGTATCTGCAGCTGATATTGAAGCTCGCACACAGAAAGGCAAGCACACCCCGCTGCACTTTGCAGCTAAGAATGACGCTGTTGGGTCAATTGGATTGTTGCTTCAGAATGGGGCTGACATCGCCGTACAAGACTATAAAGGGAGAACGCCGCTACATCTGGCTGCTAACTTCGGTAAGGCTTTTATAAGTCTTTAAAGTCAGACCTCATCTCTGCGTGTCCTCTAACTCTTACAGTGGACAAATGTAATGAGTGTTGTAGAACAAGCCTTTGCTTTCAGACGTGCATTCAAGGGTACGGTGGTGTTATGGGGTGTTTAATGTACAGATCGAAGCGAGGCGGCGCGTTTGCTGCTGGGGTTTGGAGCTGATGCTGGGGTGCAGGATTCTGAAGGCCAGCTCTGCATGACTGCCATGATTGGTAAAATGAGCCCTGTGGTGAGTGTTAAAGGAATCTCAATTAATAAACTTAGTTTGAAGTGCTTTCATAGATATACAAGATTTATATTTACTGTATGTTTTATGCGTTTCACCTTAGTTTACTTAAAGTCCCAGTAAAATTAAAAAGTTTATCAATGTTGGTCATTTCTTTTTAAAATTCATGTACACTCATAATCTTTAGTAAAAAAATTCAAATGCACTTCCGCGCTAAAATGACTGTCCATCTCAAATGACGTAAATTAGATGGCTTGGCCGGATAATCCATTAGCTCCTCCCCTTCAACTGTCAGTCAGAGGAAACCATCTGAAAACCATACTTTAGTAAAAGTACAGATTCCTTGCAGCGAAAATTACTCCCCGTCAAGTTACAAGTCACCGATTCAAAAATGACTTCAGTAAAAGTCTTAGAGTATCTGATTTTAATAGTAGTTGAGTATTTTACTCATACTGAATGTAGGCTCAAAGAAACAACAGCCCTCAACACTTAAGAGACATGTGAGTGAAAAACAAGAAACAGTTGATTTGAGAGGAGAGCAATCGCATTTATTTTTTTAAATCATAATAAGACCGAACACCTCAAAATTGCAACAAATCATGGACGACACCATGACCTACATCTATTACAAATACCCAAGACTTATTTATGCTCTAGTGCTTATAAGTAAACAAAACTCCTTCACGAAGGTATCTTCTCTATAATGGATAAATAAAATAATGTTAAGTTAAATAAAAAAATCAAAGACTTTTTGTACTGTACATGCTGGTTTTGGCCACATCACTAGCTGCAGTAATGTTCTCATTTCACATATAAACAGCCACTGATACTTTCCCCGTATTCACATAAAGAAGCCATGCTGACAAGTTTTAGTAAGTTAGGGCAAAATCCACAGCATATAGTACTTTCAATACCCTGTAAATTGCAATATTAATTCTTCTATAGCAAAAATAAACTGCTGAAAGTGGAGTTAAGAGAACATATACTTGTTCAAAAATGTAGTCAAGTAGGCCTAGTAAAAGTTCCTAGTATCTTTAATACTCAGTTCAACTACAAAGTAAACAAAAAGACACTTAAGTACAGTAACTAATTATATTTACTCCAATACTTTACACAACTGCTGTCAGTAGGCTGCCAGTTTCATTTCAAAATCAATGCAACGGCTGTTTTACACTTTCAATCAATTTGAGGTGAAAAACGCAAGCCACGCCCACAAATGTTCTCCTTTGACATTCCTTTTTACTCAGAAATATGTCAGAATACGGTAGTAAAAACGGTCGCGGTTCATGGGGACTTTAAGTGGAAACTGCATTTTCTAATTGCAATGCACATCAGAAATACTGTTGTGCTACATGTGCTTGTTGAATACTTTTAATGGTCTATAGTGCAGTAGTTATGATTATGACGTTGGTTTTCCATAGGCTGATCTGGCAATGAGTCAGTTCCATGTGAAAGACCGATTGACCCGAAAGCAGTTCTACTACCTTCATCTCATAGAGCCACAGACAGTCAACAAGGAGGACACTAAAGCTTCTGATCCATCTTCACCGGTATTTATCTAAAATTTTCATAAAACTGAACATTTATAAAGGAGTTTTTAATATAGACTAAGTTAGATTTCTCTTACAAAAATACATTGGTGGTAGTGGTACTATAGTATAAGATGGTATATCCTTGGTACTCTAATATATACAATGTTACTTATAGAATAACACATGAATATATTATGGTCATTTTTATGCAGGTGTAAGGCAGTTTAAAAAATATATACAGTAACATCTAGAAAAACATGATATCATCACTTTTGGACTGAAACCTCATGCGTCCATTTTATATTATTTTTCCATAGATCACCCTTCATGTTTGTCAGTGGGTTTTGCACATATTTAACCAATAAAAGTATTGAAAAGAGCTTGTCAACTTTGGCAACACAGTGTTTATTGGAAAAAAAAGTGCTATGTTTATTCCATTGCAGTCAAGTGGCAGTTTTGGATAAACAGGCTTGTAGTCCAACAATGACGATATTGTTGCATAGTCATCACTGTTGTTATTGAATCATCCTCATCTCATTTCAAACCCATATACTGTTTAATTTATGACACAGGAAACAACATAGACGATTGAATATTCTTTTATCATGCAATTCCAAAGAATAACAGTTTTAGTAAGCATATAAAAACATAAAAATCTCAGTAAATACCATAATGATATTATAAATTACTATATTTTTTAAAGATCAATCTGGTGCACTTTATAGACACAGGAAAGAATCAATAGTCTCAGAACATTTTTAAAATCTGAAAGCAGATTTCAGGCTTAATCCCGAATAGAAATCCTATAAAGGATTTTGCTGGATTAACATTGTAGTACAATACTTCCTCCTTCTTCAGATTTACTCAAACGTATTTCCACTTTTGAGTTTGATGTAAAAATCACAACATGAGGGTTTGGAATGACATGAGGGTAAGTAAATTGAATGTGTTTCCACAGCTGGAGTTGATTGTGAATCAGAGTAAACTGGATCTCATCATGCACCCTGTGGTGCTCAAACTCATCACTGTCAAATGGAACTTGTATGGCAGGTAAACCGAAATCAAAGTCCAATTGATATAAAGATATAAAGAGAATATCTAAAAGAAATAAATATCAGACTTGAACATTTTTCTCTACAGAATGGGTGCCTGGATACTCTTACTGCTCAACTTCCTATTTATTGTGTCCTGGACGACAGTCGCCATATCTGTGTCAGGAAGTCATGAGGAAGGAGATCGCTATGTTCTCCCTCAGGTAAGACCAATAGTGGAAGTTTCTGTACCTGTATCATTTTCAATGTTTTTCCATTCCTCCACAACATGTGCCCTCCTGATATTGTAAAGAGTGAAATACCGTCTGACATCATCTGTTTGGATATGATCAATGAAACACATTTGTTCTTTGTAGGACTGGTGGCGTGTGTTGTTGGTGGTTTTGGCACTGGTGTTAACGGTGACTGAGGTGTACAGGGAAGTGATGGAGATTGTGCGGTCACACAGAAAACTCAAGCACTGGCAGCGCTGGGCTGTGCAGAAAGTCAATGAGGATCTGAGCTGCTCTCACCCAATGTGGCCTGAGGTGACACACCGAGCCCATTCATATACGCAACAGAGACAATAATGTCATCTGATAATTTGATTTTAATGGTATTTATTAATGCAGTCTGTGCTTTTTGTATTTGTGTTTTCATATTTTAAAGGGTTGTCTGAGATTTAAATTTAGCTAAAGTCTAAAGCATTGAAGCCATTTCAAATGAATTAGATACGATTATGAGGAAAAAGACTGTGTACCTTCGGTGTAAAACCAAAACTTTTTTAACTTAAATTTGTTTTTACATACTAAATAATTCGTCAAAATTATAAAAAATACTTTTAATAGAGCCTTACTTCTATTTAACCAAGAACATCCTTTAAACTTAAATGTAATTTATTATGTTGTTTCTTATAGACTTATGATAATACAATAAACAACAGTTTAAACAAAAAGCGTTACTAATTGATGTGTTTTGGCTTACAGGAACGTATTTACCTAGAAGGACAAATTAAGTTCCTTCGAAACCTGAAAGGAACCTACTCTGAGGACCCATGGTAATTTAATCCTAAATTATTTTTGCATAGCGCTTTTCACAATTTTGCATCAATGCAAAGCTTTGCATAAAATCCATTTTAGCAACAGATATATAAGAAACGACAGTGTAGACATATGAAAAATAAATTATAAAATGGAAATTGTGAAATGCATGCCATTTAAGTCATATAGACTAAAAATATTTGAACAATAATTGATTTTTTGTATAACATAAAAATAATTGTTATATGGATGTTATATGGAAATTACATGCATAGGGAAAATTGTACAATTATGTGTCATAGTATATGGGCACATATGAGTAAGGGCGAAATGGGCATATTCATATGCCAAGTCTCCAAAATAATATATCTATAGATGGTTTCAGCAGTAACAACATAAACAAGCGTTATGTGACCCAAACTTAACTTCGCAATAACTGTTGAATAGTTTTAATTTCATTTAATACAATGAATATACAATCAAATATGAATGTCCATTGAAACCATCTATACTCATATTAAGTAGAAGTACAGAGTAAAAGAATGTGCTTGTTGTTCATTCGTGTTAATGTCCCATGCAGGAATATCTTTGACTGGCTTGTGTACGGGCTGTTACTTTCAGTCCTGGGCATCCACTTTGCAGATGTATTTCTGATGTCCAACTCGCTTCGACAGAACAGTCTTCGGCTGTTTGCAGTTTCCATTATTTTCCTTTGGTTGCGTCTGATGAAACAGGTCCGAGCCTTTAGGTAACAAACAAGTTCTTGACTTCATTTTATACGGACACCTGGCCAATAGCAGTTGCCATAGATACATGTGATTCAAAGCAGTGACCCCAGGTATAATGACAACTCCTCATAAATCTCCTGGCGACCACGCCCCATATACTCTACCCACAATGCGTGGAGCCAAAGCGTACCACATGGTCAGTGGCCCAGAAAACAATGCTCCTGTGTCTCTAGTTTCACAGTGAAACCACAGGTAGCCTCGTTTTGTAAGCTAAGTTACCATGGTAACATACGGTAAATGATACGGTAACCATGGAAACGTAAGGAAGCGGGGGTAGTGCTCAACCCCATTCAAATGATGCTAGTGTACATATGGAGTGCAAAAGTTAATGCCCACTTTGGTTCTGGGAGAAATCCCAATTTGAAAAATGTTTTGACAAGTGTACAGTTTATGTTATCAGTTTATCTCTCAAATATATCGTGACAATCACATGATTCTGATTCATTTGAACTCTAGGGCTATGGGTCCCTTCATCGTGATGTTAGGAAAGATCGCAGGAGATGTGTTGCGATTCCTCTTTCTGTATATAGAGATCTACATCCCATATGCTTGTGCTTTCTGGATCATATTTGGAGGTATTGGAATAAAGACCTCATCATATTGTAATTGAGGACATGAGACATAAACCTTAATTTATTGATCTTAGGCTTATCTAAGGTGCCGAGCATGGAGACGGTTCCTCAGCTTTTCTACAGCCTGTATCGAATCACTCTGGTGGATGAATATGAATTTGATGCCATGTTGGGTGTAGACGCAGTAATGGCTTACCTGCTGTGTGGATCATTTCTGGCCCTTTCGGCTATTCTGTGTGTCAATTTGCTGATTGCTCTCCTTTCTGACACCTTTCAAAGGTATAAATTATAGAAACAAATATATCAAAAGACAATTCCTTATTAGTTATTATATAACTATGTATACTGGAATTCTATTATTTTAATTATGTTATCTCGGATGCTTTTATGTGTAGGGTGTATGACAACGCATTGGCCAATGCCGTGATGCAGCAAGCAGCTATCATATTGCAGATAGAGGAATCAATGCCTTGTCTGAGGCGTTTTTATGACAACGAGTACATCCACCGCCATTGTGCACCGCTCGGAGAATACTACGACGATGATGTCACCACTGACCCAGATCACCATGCTGACATGAAAAAGCTTACAGAACAGATCAAGGTGACTGCGGTTATAGGATATTCATCATCTATTGAACAAGTAGTGTTGCATAGAATAACAAAATGCTCTGTATACTTTGCAGGATACACTCGATGAATACCTGAACATCCAAAAAGAGACAATAGCTTCTCAGTTATCCTCTGAAGATGCCAGAGAAGCAAAAAGGTTAGTTGGCAAAGGTCTTGGAACCCCATGCCTCTGCCTCAGAGATCAGTGTTTTCATGATTTATTTTAATCTCTTTTGTTCCGATTTCTCCTATTCTCCTCAATTTTCTTTAATCGATTTAATATGTATGTGAGCTTCTGAAAAACACTTTCTTACAGAGGGAGAGGAGCCACACCTCTAGAGGAGGAAGAACATCTTAAAACTCTTCATAGACTTGAGAAGGACCAGCAGAAGCACGGGCAGGACCTGAGTGAGCTGAAGTCTGACGTGAAGGAGCTTCACAGTTTGTTGCTTCAGCTGATACAGAACCAGTCAAAGTCATGTAAGGGACTGATGAACATAGGGTTGTTTAAAAATTAAACATCTGGAAAGAAAGGAGAGATCTTCTTGTTTCCAACAAAGCACACAACATGATTTTTAAAACCTTCTATTTGAGTTCTGTGCAAACTTGGAGAGTCAATTCCAGCATACTGCAAAAAGAATTGTCAGTGCCATTTTCTCTTAAAATACATACTTATTATATTATATGTAACATTAAAATAAACTTTATGGCATTGCAAACATGCTGAATAAAAGTACTTTTTAATAGAACATACAATCGGTTTTAAGGGCATTGTGGTCGACATATGTTTGTATTTTTTATCTTTAGTTACATAAAGTTTTAAGTGATGTGATTGGTGTTTTCACAGCTCCTGTTGATGACACGCAGCCTGCAGTTGACACTAGAAAAATCTCTGAAACTGGAAATACTGATGTCTATAATGAATCTGGGGCTTATTAGTAGCCAGCCCCACAAAATGCTTCGACATGATTTAATGTTGATTTTGGTGCACAGTGGCAACACAAAATCCCTGCTGAGTGTTCTGACAATGCCAAAGCTGTTAAATAGCATTTTGTTTACAGAAAACAAATACTTAAACAAGTTTAAAACTATTATAATTGAAAAAGTTAATAATAACTAGTATTTTTGTTTTTATGTTTATATATATATATATATGTGTGTGAGTGTGTTTGTTAAATTATGTATAATAAAATATTGTTAAAATATATGGGATTATAATTTTGGTTGTTGCTTTACCCAAATGTATTTATGAAGCAAAAGGTGTTTTGACTAATTTTATGAATAATTTACCTTTGTGTTCCATGGAAAAAAAACATAAGACATATTTAACCATAGTAAACAAGCCTCAAAAACGAGTATGTAAATTATTGAGATTTTATTGAAAACGCCAGTATAGTGTTTTTTGTTGCAAAGTTAATTGAGATTTAGGCAATTTTATTGCATTTACCTTACATTGCATATTCGCATGGTTGTAAACATCGCTAGCACTTTATAATTATATTTTTTATATTTTAAACATCTACATCATGTATGAAAAAAAACTTGACAATGTTTGTGTACAGATGCTTTGTCATGATTGAATGTAAAATAATCGTAATCTTAAATACTTAAAAATAAGATCAGCGCAATGTCTTCATACACAAGCAATAAACATTTGCAATGTCACACATTCTCTGGTCACGCGCATGTGAGAGGAATGGCCTGTCACCTTGACAAAGGCAGGAGCACTTTTCCATTAGTCAGCGAAAAAGTTCCCCCTAGTTCCCTGACGGATGTGGGGCGAGCTGCTGATTTCCGCTTCCGTCTCTGCTGTTGGCCACTGAAGTAAAGATGGCGGCGGCCGAGACTGATCGTGAAGTACCGTCCGCTCTGTGTAGTGAATTCCTCAATTTCTCCGCAAAGGACACAGCTGCGGTAGGCGACAGCGCTATAAACACTACAAAAAGTGTCTCTTCTATGGAACCATGTACCGTCAACGGCGATTTATTTTGCGGGCGTGATGAATTTTGTGTTTTTCTCGCTCCTTGGCTCGGGTTGTTTTGCTCAGTGTTGTCTTGCTAATGCGCTAGCATATAGCCAGTGAGATGGTAACACCTCAAGCTCCATAAACGCACACCTGACACTCGATTTGGATAGTTGTTTTAAAATATAACTCCGAGATTCATTCAAGCGTAATTTGTCGTGTAGTTTTTCCGCTTTAGAGTGTCAATGAAAAAGAAAACGCTTTAAACAGATTTGTTTGTTTTTCAGTTTTTTACCGCAGGCTTTTCAAAAACAACACTGTCTGCTTTGTTCGTCTTTGTGTAGTTTATGCTGGTGTTTGTTCGTGTATTGATGTACTAATTGGGACTGCTCATTTGGCAGTCAATATAAATCGATTTTGACAAGCAGAATTGTATTAAATCGGGTAATTTTGTAATAGAATCACACTCGGAAGTGTTTCCTGCGGTAAAAGCATCCATGTGAACTGTTTTTCTGGTTTCTCCGGCTGAATATCAGTTCACTGTGGTCTTGCTATTGTTGCTTGTTAATATAAACACGTTACTTTGCTGGGGTTAACAATCCAAATATAAAATATATATTCTAGCTTTGTATGTTTTTTATCTGTCCAGCTTGGTTTGTTTAGGCTTACCAATATTAAATGCGTGTAAATGTAATAAAAATGGTTAGTTTTTACCAATGTAGCCTAGATGTTGGTTATTTGAAAACCACAGACAAGACCTAAACTTTTTGGTTTATATTGTCTTGCTGTAAATGATCTGTTAGACAGGGAAACTAAACGGCATATGCATTATAACTTGGATCATTTTTAAGTTTTGGTCAATAAATGCGGTCAGATGTATTAAAAAAATGAATACAGGGTACTGATATGTATGACTATATGCTTTATCACAAAACCAGGTTAGTGGGTCACTATAGAGACTGTACTATATGCACTACAGAAACAAAGAGTGCCAAATTCCACTTACTGTGCAGACGTAATCCCTGTTTTTCCTTTAGCGTAATGTGCCAGTGCCAACATGTTACTTAAAATATAGCGTAATAGTCTTATTGACTTAAGCTAGGCTGTGTAAAAAAGATATTTCTAGAAACAAAAGCTCACACAGAGTTCCCTTTTATTGTTTGTGATATTGATTTCTTTAAAAAGCTTAAAATAGCTTAAATGTATACAGTCAAATGCCTTTAACTTTGTTTTAAACAAAAAATAATTCTCTATGAAATATTATTGTTATTGCCCTATTTCCTTTATAAGTGTCTTATTTAATACAATGAATGGCTTTTTGTGAGAGATTTTCTAAGACATTTATTAACACTGTATATACACAGTGGCTTCATGGCTTGTCTCCTTTAATCCAGTTTTACAAATAAAAGTCTCTTAAGTGATTGATAAACCTGTTTGGAGGAGAGTGTAAAGACCGGCTGGCTCAGTGAGGTTCTGTGTCATTACAGCATCATCCAGTGCATTGTGGTTCCTGTTATTCCAGATCATTCCACTCCAGGAGTCATTTTTAGGGACTGGAATCTAATACACTTTCCCCGGGGAGTTCATATTTCTCCCAGCCCTGAAATTAAACTGAGAAAAAGTGAACTGCTTTAAATGGTGTACGAGGTTGTAAATAAATGTTCGTATTAAAAAAGAAAAGATTTTGTGAGAAGTATTGTATAGCTGTACAATTTGATTACATAATAATCACTGACATGAATTTTTCAGATTTCTTTATTACATGTACAGTGCAACTATACAGTGTATTATGTGACCTAAACAAGTCAACACAAGTTAATGAAGTTTTAGTTGTTCACAGTTGTCAAGTAAAAATATCATTGACAATTTACAGAATTGATAATAAAACTACTGTTGTGTAGTTATAGGTGTGTATCTGTGATGCCACAGGGTTAAGACTAGCGGTCAACGATATATTGCTGCAAAATATCTGTCGACCAATAAATCTTTCCATTTGGCCGATAGATTATCCGGTTCAATCACGTTAGTGCATTAGCATTTTGTTCATTAAAAAGATGGCTACACTTGACCCCATGCAGTTCCCTACAGACCAGTTGTCACATGACACCAAGTCCCCACGAAATCACCTGAGAGCAGACTGCTTCATATGCTTTAAAAATGCTCCCGCTGC
Source organism: Triplophysa tibetana (assembly GCA_008369825.1). NCBI lineage: Eukaryota > Metazoa > Chordata > Actinopteri > Cypriniformes > Nemacheilidae > Triplophysa > Triplophysa tibetana. Next base: position 6,607,286 of record CM017900.1, read on the forward strand.
ACCCCTGTGCCACACGCTGTCCGGCCTGAAAACAAAATCAAGATGCAAAATCTCTGCCTCGGATATGTGTTGTTTTGGGTAATTTACGCTGTTTTCCCCCACACTTAGGAAACTGTCACTCTAATCCCATCATGAGACCTGTGTGGCTATGTCATGTGTGAGGTGAATGAGATAGACACTTACACCGTAATAATACACAAGTCATAATACGTTTGCATTCCTCTAAATTTTTATTTAATATCCACTGCATTTACTGTCCCTGATAATTTAATGTGTGGATTATAGTGTACAATTTGGTCTGTTCTCCATTGATGCTATGCTGAATGCCACTAATTTATAGGCTGTTCTTTTTGTTGTGGTTTTGTTTTGTTTTCACAGAGACAAAACAGTTAAACACTTTGACCTAATTTAAGAAAGAGAAACATACTGAGTAAAATAACTTAATGTGACTTATTTTTGCAGCAACTGTATATTAATATTTATTAAATTATGTTTTAATCGTTAACTATACACTTTCTCTATAATCTTCTGTTGGATAAAAAAGCTGCACTAGTTGTCAATATTGAAGTGTTACCTAATTAAATGTTGTATAATTATGAGAAATTTGCATAAATAATATACAAAATTTATGTTAATTTAGTTTTAAAAATCTGTTGTACTCGTATAATTACATTTCTTATATAGCCCTATCGGCCACATTGCTTTCTCGATATCGGCATCAACCATTAAAAAAAATTATCGGTCCACCACTGAGACTTCACCAAAAAACAAGCAATGGAGATAAAATTTACCTGAGCACTACTTCCTTTTCTGGCCTGACTTTTGTGAACGTGACCTTTACCCTGCCAATTTCCATTGGAGAAGTTTGTTTTAGAAAGAGATGTAAAGGTATGACATTTTCACATCATGGTCATAGTTGGCAGAATTGTCACGCCTTTTTTTCAAATGTAGGGTTGGGAGTAAAAAATAGATCCACAAATGTATCCCAACTAAGTCTTCTAGCAATTCAAATCGATTTACAAATTTAAAAAAAAAAAATGTTTTTAAGTCTTGGTAAAAGAGTGATGCAGTTTAACATTTGGCACTAGTGAATCGTGTTTAATATTAAAAATAAGTATTTTTATATGTCTGACAAAAGAAAATGTCAATGAATGGATTTATTGGCCGCGCAGTTTTATTAAAATTCCCTATGTGACAGTTCAAAGACTAGAAGTCAAAGTCCCAACACTAGTCTGACTCCGAGCGCAAATGCGACGTAATTTCACTAATTACGTTTTCAATATGCTAATTAGTACGTCAAGAATCGATTGTGATTGGACCAAACCACAATACTCATTCCTTGTAAAATGAGCTGGAAATGTCCAAAAGTGCCGATACCAAGTTTTATACTGTTGTGACTTGTGAAAAGTACTTTTTGTTGTCATAAACATCAAATAAATAGCATTAAAGATTAAATATTTAGTGATTTTTATGGCCCTACTTTGGTTTATGAAGTGTCCAACAACAAGTTTATATACATACACGGCGTAAAAACACTTTCATTTTCTAATAATAGTTAGTTATTGTTACCTTGCTTCTTGACTTACTCCCAAATGATTGGTTCGGAGATTCATCCGTCTAATCCCCTCCTTTCTGTCAGCCTACTCTGATCTAATTGGTCAGCTGGTCTAGTCCCCTGTGATTGGTCTACCGCGTGCAGTGACGCAAAACGGAACCGGAACTGAAATTAGAACGACAGACGACTCGTTTGTTTGAGTCAGGGTCGACTCCTTTTTTCCCAAGCCAAAAACTTTGTTATTAATTCACTTTCGGCTTTACAACGAGACAGACTGCTTACATTCACACACAGCAACATTACACACGGTATGAAATGTTATTTGAATGTCATTGTAATATTTACTCTTTAATATTAATTCTGGAACAATGGGGCCATTAGGTAAAAGTTTCTCTTGTTACGATTGAACACAACCTTAAGTAAATCAGACATTTATTTAAATGCAACACAAATCCGAAACCATCTGTCTGCGTGTGTTGTGGGTAATCGGGTGTACCGTAGGACCTAGTAGACACCTGCAATCATAAGAGCAATCGCCAAAGAAACAGATGCTGCATCCGAAATCGCAAACTGTGAAAGTATGAACTCAATTTGAATAAGTACATACCTATAGCCTGTTTCAACAGTCGTTCTATTGTATGAGTCGGAGAAGTATGAATACCCGAATGGTCTTTGACCCATGACGTATAAATAACTACCTGTAAGTGAGTGAGGATAAAAACATAATTTAGTCACGAGCAATTCATCTATATGCACTTACATTAAAAACGGACTTTCGCCTCAGTTTTTTTTGTTTTATTTATTTAATTAAATTATTTGCTCGTTGCTCAGCTCCTATGGCATAATGGGATTGAGAAGTGTCCATACGTTTCACACTCACGAATCTCGGGGGAAGTAGTAGACCATTTGGGTATTTCTCTGCTACTGTTTTGCATACTGAGGTTTCGAACATACTATCCATGACTCATACTAATTTTCGCCTTCTATATAGTATGGAAGTAGGTGATTTCAGACGCAGCGAGATGAACGGAGCTTAAATCTTCTGTCTAAAGAAATATAAAGTAAATGTGTCTCAGTATGTCTTTATTTCTCCCAATATGTGCATTTTTGAACTTAAGTAGACGGAGTAGACGAGGATGAACATGTCTCGAATCAATAACATATTATTTTGCTTGTTTATTATGCACTCACGACAAACTGCGTGTTTCATAATGTACCTTTGTTATACTCTTGCTAACTTTGGCTGAGGCTGGACATCATTATTTACCATTAGTAATGATAAGTTGGTTTGATTTTATGATAACTAAAATATGGCATGATATTACTAACCGTTGGATGTTTTTACTGTGGTATATCATAAAACCGGTAATCGTTACATGTCTAGTTTTAGACTCCGTGTATTTACTTGTACTGGTAACGCTAGATAAGATGTAATTAAAAGATCATAATTTATCTAAGACTAATAAAAGAACAGAAATACAAGGCTAGATATCTAGTATTCATGACTCCTGAAGAAAAGTATTTGTCTAATTTTACCCATCTATCCACAGAAATGGCTACAGGTAGACAACCTGCCTAACGAGGTGTACCAGCATTTGGCCTGCTATGTGCCCAAGATTTACTGCCTGGGACCTAACCTGAACCCTCAGAATGAGGATCTGCTGGCACAACTGCTGCTTCAGTCCCCGATGGAGTGGTATCTGTGTGGTGAAGAGCCTACCTCAGGCTTGACCAAACTGGAACAGAGCAACCAGCCCTCACAGCTCTGCGGCCATGTTTTCAAAGTTGGAGAGCCAACGTATTCATGCAGGTAGAGGGTTTTCTTCTGTATGCTACATCTTGAATGGTTCTCAATTTTGAGTGGGCTTGTGTGAGTTAACAGGACCTCTTCAGTTGCTGGATGTCTTGAGAGGTGAATTAGGTCAGGTTTTTTGGTAAAGTCCATAAATCAAGATGACTTTCAGCTGGCTCATATTCCAAAGGTTACTGGAATGTGTACTCTCAAACATTCTTTTCTTTGCAAAACATGAAGGAGCTTGCACATCTTGCATTATCACAGTAGTATTATATCGAGATTAGAATCTGATCTGTCTGATTCCAATGCTATATGCGGGCTGTTTTGCATCCTAAGTGTGCATGCAGATCATTTTCTTTATCCTGTCATGTAATGTGCCTCTGGCTTGGTTTCAGACTTTAGTGATCTGGCTTCCTTTTTAATGCCTAGAAACTTTTCTTGACATTTGAATATAATGCCAGCAAAATATCTGCAGTAATGGGGTCGTTGTACCGGTCTGTCGTGGTGAAGAAGGAGCTGAGCCGCAAGGAGCTGAGCCGAATATGCTGGACATTTCAATTAAATTTAAAACTTGAGACCACAGCAAAGCAAAAAGGCTATTGAATTAAAAAATGTTCCGTGTGACTTATAATTTGATTCCTCTTCAGAGATTGTGCGGCCGACCCGACCTGCGTGTTGTGTATGCAGTGCTTCCTGGGCAGCGTTCACAAAGAGCATCGCTATAGGGTAAGAGTAAACAAGCACACCATAGACATGTTTTTTAAGCGAGAGTGGGTGTGGAGCAGCAGGAGATGGTCGCATCAGTGCCACGTGGATCATGTGCGGTGTGCAACTTCTTCCTGCTAAGAAACTCAGGGTTGAAATTTTGTCCCTGACTATGTGTCAGGTAGGCTGGTCATTATTTCTACGGTTCCAGACTTATTAATACGTTTCAAGCACAGAAATTGTAAGTTATACGTCCAACTCGTTTTTGAACAAGTTGACCATGTTAAGCATGAGAAGCCAGCATGTTTAACAATGTAAAGAAGTCAGAATGCATGAAATACCATGTTACCCCATCTTGAAATCTCATCATGGAAACATGAAACATATGTCTATAGAAAGCTTGAAGTGTCTGCTTTTAAATGACCAGATTTATATATTGAACAAATGTTTTCCGATAACGTACTATGTATGAAAGTAATGACGGGTACACTTTCTCCCACGCCAGCTCATTATGTTGATATAGAGGTATTACACCCTCTTGCATAGAGCTCTATTTCACATGATTTGCGCAAGCCCCCAAACAATGGCACTACAAAACAGCAAGTTTCTTCGTCAAATACGTTGATTTTACTGCGCGGTTGGGCGATGTCACACTGCACATGTGCGGTGGACCTTCAGATAGTCCTAAACAAAGAGGAAAGGTTTACTTTCCCTCTAAAAGACTGCCACTCTTACACTTTCATTGTAATCAAATGGAGCATATTCAACAGTCCATATTCTTTCTGAGCATTGAACTTTCCTCACTGTTTACCATGCCGTTTCTATAGTAAACGTGTAGTAACCATGGATTTTGTGTTAAGTATTTGTCAGAGCCCTTGTTATTCTTAAGTTTGAACATTTTTTTACACCAGACATATATATATCGGTTCAAAATATAGGTTATCGGTCTACTTGATCTGTAATAATCGATATCGACATCGGCCCTGAAAAGCACATAGCGGTCGATCCCTAAATGCAAAGGCACGGTTACATGTTTCTGTTTATTGTAGATGAGCTCATGACTCTAAAATGAAGATGAACAAGTTGTGGTGTGTCGGAGATGTGGGCTGTCTTGTGCAGATATTTGTTTGTGTGAGTGTCTGTTTATGCTCTGTTGTCTCTGTAGATGACCACATCAGGAGGAGGGGGCTTTTGTGATTGCGGCGACACAGAAGCCTGGAAGAAGGGCCCTTACTGTCAGAAACACGAGCCCAACATCAGTGACTCTTCACAGAGGGTAACACATTTTTATCTCATAGTCTCAGCAAAAGAAATGAGAATTGGAGAGCTTCAGACTTGACTTTATAAACAAGATGAGTTTGTTGTTTGAGAATTGGGCTTTGAGATCTTTTGCAACCTTTGGGCAATTATGGACAATATCAGAATAGCATGTGCACGTCAACTATGGACCCTTTCATACAGAAATGGTGGTAAATTTATGGTTAATACACAAGTGTGCTGTTCACACAATCAGCGACATTCTGTCAATTTACCAGTAAGACGGTGTTCAGAGCATTCTCAAAATACCAGAAATAAGTATTTCTGCATTTATTAGTAAATTGGGATTGCTGATTTACCATAAAAGGTTCTGTTCACACACAATCTGTTAACTGCAATTTTCTGCTAATTTACCAGTAAAGATTGCATATGTGAAAGGAGCCATTTTGTTTACAAAGTTATGAATTTTGATAATGCATACAACAATTGAATAGCTAACATTGTCAAGATAGAAAAATTACACTTCCTCTATTGTTTTGCAGGATCCGTTGGCTAATCTGTCAGATGAAATGATCGCCCGCACATATAATGTTTTCTCTATCGTCCTTAAATATGCTGTGGACATACTCACCTGGGACAAAGAAGACGAGCTCCCAGAGGGGCTCGAGCCACCGTAAAAAAACATATAATGCTTGTCTGGAAAACCATTTTAAACAGATAAAAATAAATTTGGCGACAAGAGCCTTCATCGTGTCAAACCCTCTTGTGTTCCTCTGAAGGGTGCGGGGACACACATACTACTGCATGCTCTTCAATGATGAAGCCCACACGTACGAGCAGGTCATCTACACGCTACAGAAAGCTGTGAACTGCACCCAGAAAGAGGCCGTTAGTTTTGCTACCACAGTGGACAGAGATGTAAGCGCCTCAATGTCAAGCTTTTTGTGTCGTTGTTGTATGGCAGCTGGAGCTTAATACGTTTTTTTATGGCGTTTGACTGCAGATTTAATGTTAAATGTCTGGTTTTGCTTTGTGTATTGATTGCTGTTGTTCACTGTTTTCAGGGCAGGAAATCTGTTCGCTTTGGGGACTTCCAGTTCTGTGAACAGGCCAAATCTGTTATTGTGGTAAGTTCTCAGCAATCATAAATCCCATCAGTTTTCCTGAGATGTATAAATTGATTGAGTCGTTTTTCTTTTATTTATGGAAACCTCTTGGGTCTTTCTTTGATAGTGAACATAAGTGTTTCACACATATCATCAATATGATTTGCATTTCAGTGTAATGGGGTGATCTCCTTCAATTTGCACAATTAATAATGATGTCTCTGTACCATGACTTGCTGAGCATTTACTGAAGTTATCATAAGAATGCTCCTGCCACAATAGTCTTTTAAAAAGATAGAAAAGCTCATTCGTTTTGACAGATTCTAAGCATTACATGCATCATTTTCAAAGATAGCGATCCCATGATGCATTGCTACACATAACGATGCAGGCCAACTAGATTATGGAACAAAGGTCAACATGTGGTTCACAGTTTTTTTGGTGTTAGCTACAGGGTTCTTACGGGTGCATGAAATCCTGAAAAATGATACATTTTTAATGCGCCGTTTTCAAGGTTTAAGAAATGCTTGGATTCTGGAGAGAGGGCTTGTAACTGCTTGAAATGTTAAATTGCTTGATTTCATATTAAATCAGCTGCACATGCTGATTTAATATGAAATCAAGCAATTTAACATTTCAATTCAAAAATTCAATTTTTAGATAAAATAACTGAAAAGTTCTATTGCGTTTACCGTTAGTATTAAAACATTCTGCTCGAGTTTCACTTGCCACGTTTATTCTGCGCACCTGGCGGATGGTAACATATGAAGAGTTCAGATGAGCATCTGTTGACATGGCACATTTTCACTTAAGCCTGGTTCAGGCTATAGGATTCTCGGCCAGATTTTACCCCGATTTCCACTCCCGAGAATCTTTGAAAAAATCGACCCTAGAAACGCGATCGGGCCCGAGAATCGGCCCAGATTATCACGTAATGTGAGGCGTTCACAGATCGAATCTTTGAACTCCCGATCTGCTCCGAGAGAAATCTTAGCCGCCCCGATCATATCAAACATGTTTGATATTTAGGATTTTAAATCGGGCTGATGACGTTGGTACTTTCGCTAAAGCCAATGAGAGACACATCGACAAGTGACGGAGGTAAAGCTTCTGCAAGGGTACGTTGTACAGCGGAGATGGGGGATCGTCTTTATAATGTATCCTCAAAAACATTACACAACCTCACAGAGAAGAACAAGAGCTGGGGAGAAGTCACGTCAGTTTTAAATGTACAGCGTAAATTAACTGCTAACGCGCAGCTTGTAGTTTCGGTCAACAGATTGTTATTTATCTATAGGCGCACATATAACATGCGTTTATTTGTTTGTTTTGTCTTATAATCACATTGGCATTCCTCTTAGTTCGGCAGCGACAATATTTTTCTTCCGTTATTTATTAACATTAAACTTAAGAGGCTCGCCTAAAGTACAGTCATAACTTCAGCCCTAGCAAAAAAGCATTATAGCATCACCTGCTTAAAATACGTCTCCGCGGCTTTGGACTGACAGACAGAGAATCATTCAGAGCGCGACAAAGACACAGCATTCCTGGATTGAATGTTACACACCTTCATACAGTTTTGCTACAGTGACGTTTAAATCCCTTGCTTTTGAATTGCTACCGAAACATCTGCTTTTCACCGCGGATAAGCCATAGTACAGTTAAACCGGTACAGTTACAAACTCTAGACCTGTTGCACAGCCGCTGCATTTCCTTCATCAATCGTGGACATACACTTTTTTCATAATAGATCACGTGAAATTAACTGCGATGTCCCTTTGTTTACTTGTGTTTCCCGGTGAGATGACGTAGGAGGCGTCCTCTGGTATGATAATCTTAATATTATCCTGTATTTGGGTGTCTTAAAATAAATGTCTTTTGTTGTGCAATTATGAAATAAAAAAACTTCCAATTAAACTTTCTAAATCAGTTTTTTGCACTTGTTACCTTTAGTCGTATTTATAAACACAACTTTACCGCCAACGTTTTCTTCTCTGGACATTGAACATTTCACATTCATAAATGCAAGTTTAAAAAGGGGAAACCTATTTTTGTAGTGCTTGAATAAGAGATTAAAATGTAGATTTTACATAAGAGAATCTGGCAAGATTCTCCTTATGTGTGAGCTGCAACCAGAATTTAAAATCTGTCAGAATTTTAAAACCCCTGTAGTCTGAGCCAGGTCTAAGATTTTACATAAGAGAATCTGTTAAGATTCTCCTTATGTGTGTGCCGCAACCAGAATTAAAAATCTGTCAGGATTTTAAAACTCCTGTAGTCTGAGCCAGGCTTTAGGGGTGTTGTCACTTTTGTTGCCAGTGGTTTAGACATGAATGGCTGTGTTGAGTTATTTTGAGTGGACAGCAAATTTGCACTGTTATACAAGCTATACACTTACTACCTTACATTGAAGCAAAGTGTTATTTCTTCAGTCTTGTCACATGAAAAGATATAATAAAATATTTACTAGAATGTGAAGGGTGTACTCAATTCTGTGAGATACTGTATATGCTAACGCAAGCAGCTCATAGCAGCACCCTAGCAACCAGTCACAACAAAACAAACCAGGAATGGTTAAAACATCCTTTAAAAAATGTGGTGTGTTTTTAACTTGGCTCATTTTTGGCTGTTTTTTGCAGAGAAACACAAGTCGGCAGACAAAACCTCTGCGGGTTCAGGTCATGCACTCATCTGTTGTTGCCCATCAGTGTTTCGCCCTCAAAGCTCTCAACTGGCTCGGCCAAATAATCAAATACTCAGGTTTGCCTCTCTGTCCTTCTATCACATCTTTCTGTGTCACTTTTTTTTATCTGTTGTGTGTGTCCATTCCTTTTCAAACAAAATGTGTTACTGAACAGATGCTCTGAGGAGGATCTTGTGTCAGGTGGGTCTACAGCGTGGACCGGAGGGAGAGAACTCCTCTCTGGTGGATAAACTCATGCTCAATGACTCCAAGATGTGGAAAGGTGAATGAGTTTGCTAACATATTGCAGGGCTCCAGGCCTTTCATAACAATAGGCGCAGGTCACATTTAAGGCCAAATCACTGATGGTTAAAGACAGTTCTGAGTGTATTTATGTTTACTTATCAAGCTCATGTTAGGTGATCTAATGGCTCTTGCACCTGTTGTACCCGCAGGAGCGAGAAATGTTTACCACCAGCTCTTCATGAGCAGTCTGCTTATGGATCCAAAATACAAGAAACTTTTCGCCATTCAGTTTGCGAAGGTATGTCTTTTCACAATGATGCTTGACATCTCACTAGATTGACAGTACTACATAAGAAGTTAATTATTGAAGGACATTTACCCAGATAGTTTGAATAGAATAATGTTGATATGATATAGCTCTGTATTATAAAAAATAATGTAAATAATATAATATTGAATGACAAACCTCACTATGAGCCCCTTTCCCATGTTCAATGAATATAATCTAATTTCAGCGGTGTTACACTAGCTCTAGTCAGTTTGGCATCCCCTTAAAGTCCGCAGACCATCCGTGCTGTGTCTGACCCAGTCATACTGTGACAGAAAGAAATCAGTACTCTGGTGTGACTGACTTCTGGCTGATTTTCAAACATTCTATTAAACCCAGAAGGTCGCGTCAAGTAGTTCAAGACTAATGTCCATTACCTAGCGCTTTCCCTATTGTTTATAGCGGGAACTTTCAGTCTGGGTATGTAACTGTAGCGTAAGATGGCCCCTGACCTATGAACTGGAAGGTGAATGTACCCCCTTCCCTTAGAATTACCGGCGCCTCCAGACAGATTTTATGGAGGACGATCACGAGCGTGTAGTGTCAGTGACCTCTCTGTCAGTGCAGCTCTTCACCGCCCCTACCGTGGTGAGTACTGTCAATCCCACACACCTCTCCTCTCTCTCCCTCTATATCCCTCCCTCACCGCTACCTGCAGAACTATGAGCGCTTGCAGAGTGACTATGTGAAGGACGACCACGACAGGGAGTTCTCCGTCACTGACCTCTCTGTGCAAATGTTCACCGTGCCTTCTCTGGTGAGTATGTGTTAGAGAGACTGGGGTGCCGTGATGACTTCAGGATCTCACTTTCTATTCCTGCTTTTCTCTCTTTCTTGGGTCGTATCAGGCCAGTGCAAAAATTATTTAACAAAACATAGGAGAGTAAATGAAAGCATTGCCTGATGTATTAGACATGTTTGTATAGACTTGCGCTCTCCTAACCATTCTTCTTTCAGGCTCGGATGCTGATCACAGAGGAGAACCTGATGACCACCATCATTCGAACCTTTGTGGACCACCTGAGACACAGAGACCTGCAGGGCCGCTTTCAGTTTGAACGTTACACTGCCCAGCAGGCCTTCAAATTCCGCCGAGTCCAGAGCCTTATAGGAGACCTCAAGTAAGATACGGTGAAGTGGATGTTAGCTTAATGGAACAGTTTACCCAAAAATACTAATTCTGTCTTCATTTAGTTACTCTCGAGTTGTTTCAAATCTGTGTAAATGTCTTTGTTGTGATGAACACAGAGAAAGATATTTGGAAGAATGCTTTTGTCCATTCACTTCTTCTTGGCCACCATTGACTACCATAGTAGGAAAAAGGACCGTGGTAGTTAAAAGTGCTACAGAACGAAATATGTTTATTTGCGTAAATGTTAAAGTAATTTTTCTTATGATGGTTGTCAATGGGGTCAAAGAACTCTCACAAGCATTCTTCAAGATATCTTTCTCTGTGTTCATCAGAACAAAGACATTTATACAGATTATGAACAACTCGAAGGTGTCTAAATGAAAACAAAATCTTGATTTTTGGGTGTACTATCCCTTTAAATGAAGTAAATTAAGACAAAACCCAAATTCGGTCACTTTGGTTCTATATTTTACATGCTTTTTAAATGATATGCATGTCATCATGCAGGTATGTCCTGATCAGCCGTCCTACAGAATGGGCAGACCAACTCGGGGAGAAGTTTCTGGAAGGTTTCGAAGCTTTCTTGGAGCTGCTAAAATGCATGCAGGTGACTCTCTGACCCTGAGGTTGTGTGTGTGTGTTGGGTTATTGAGACCGGGCACAAAGGTTGCTTTCACTCTAAATCTTTTGGTTTGGGGCCACGTGTGTTTGATCTCAGAGTTCGATTTGTGTGGTTGCTGTAGAAGCAGTTTTTCAGACTGCATCTGAGTTCGCTTTTAGAGGTCTTACAGGGCTATGCAGTGTTTAAACTCCATCATGTGCAATTCACAGTATATCAACCACTTCACATTTGTTCATAGTTACATTTGTGGTAGCTTGTTTTCTGAAAAAATTTGTTTGAGGAAAACGGCTAACATTATTCGCATGTCAGTCTGTAGTACTTGTACTTGTTTATGCAAATGTTTCACAGTTCTGACCAAAAGTCAGAAGTGGAAGTGGGTGGTTGTCCTTTTTGGTTTGAACCAGAGTTACAACACTCAATCTCGTGGTTCGTGGAACGCTTAGTAGTTGCAAACAAATCCGTGCTGTCAGCTATTTGAATGAATTTTAGCGGGACAGTCAACAGCAACTATATTTGCATACATTTTGCTAAATATCTTAGCACATTGTGTACACTTATAACTACGTTGACTACATTTATAGCAGCATTTTGTGTGGGGAGTAATGTGAACATAAGACCTATGAATATAAGATATGTCCGACATCTTTTACATTTATGCATTTGGCAGACATTTTAACCAAAGCATTATTCTATAGATTTATACATAGGTATTTGCAATCCCCTGGGATCGAACCCACCACCTTGTGTTGTTAACACAATGCTCTTACCACTGAGCTACAGGAAAGCTTCTTAACTTCTTAAAATGTATATACATGATGTTATTTCACCAACTGTACAGCAAATGCGTTTGGGTGACACTGAAATGAATGGGCTTCACAGGGTTTTTCTTGGCTCAAAATGAGGCGGAGGCTGATCTTGCAAACACACACGTAGGCCTACCGTACCTTTGTGGCTTAACCAAAGTGACTTTGACGTATTAAAAGTTCTAATAAAATTAGATGAAAATGACAATTATTAAGTTATATAAAAGAATAGTTTTCTTCAACCAAACAGACTTTTTTTTATCTTATAAAGCTTTTTTATCATTTCAACAAACGTTTCAGCATAGCCAACTGAATTAACCAGTCTTACTAAATGAGAAAAGCTCATTCACATCTTGCATTCTCTGTGGTTCACTTTAAATGATTCAATGATGTCTTATATTCGCTAATGACTGAATGTTCAAAAGTTTAAGTGAATCTGTTCAAATGAGTCGTTTCTGTGTGAATCGTTCTGAATGCAATATGTGTTCATACTGGCAAACTCGCTGTGTACAGTATATGCTGATTCAATGATCCAACTGCATAGCTAAAGTCATTACAATGATATACGTCATGTTGATTTAAGAATCCCAACATCCGTCAAACACAGCCAGCTCTTGTTCTGCTAATGAAACAGCGCCTCCAAAGTGGCGTAAAGAAGCAATTGCAGTTACAAATGACAGTCTATTAAATGCATTTCTTGTGAGGCGGCACGACATTTGACGGAGGCGGCTCCAATTTCTCAATGCAGGCCATCCCTGGCTTCAGTGCTGTGTTTGGAACTAAGAGTGTGTGTGTGTGTGTTTTTTCTTCGCAGGGAATGGACCCTGTTGTGCGGCAGGTGGGGCAGCACATAGAGATGGAGCCGGAATGGGAGGCAGCATTCACTTTACAAATGAAACTCACACACATCATATCAATGATGCAGGAGTGGTGCGCTACTGACGTGAGTGTCTGATACATGCCCTATTAAAAAAACACTGTTTCACAGCTGAAATTTTTGATTTTTTTTGTTTGTCGGCTACAGGAGAGAGTGCTGATTGAAGCTTATAAGAAGTGCCTGAGCGCGCTGACTCACTGCCACAGCGGTTTCACAGACGGGGAACAGCCCATAACCCTCAGCATGTGTGGCCACTCGGTCGACACCATTCGCTACTGCGTCTCTCAGGAGAAAGTCAGCATACACTTGCCTGTGTCACGCCTTTTAGCAGGTGAAACTGAATGTGAATGAAAATAACTGGAGTAATGTTTTAGATTGCAACTGTTACTTACATTTCATCTTATAATATCAAAATAAAATAAAGCTCCACTGCATGTTGTTTCTGAATGTTAAGAATTGAATGGAATTATTGTATATTTTTTCTGCTAATTTGTGTTTGAAATAAATGGAAAACATAATGTTTTCATAGAGGTCTTAAACTTTTAGAACCCTGGTATTTCAATTGATCTTTCTCTCTCTGTAAGGTTTACATTCTCTGCTGAGCAAAACAGAAGTTGCCTATCGGTTCCCTGAGCTTCTGCCACTCGTAAGTTTAGGGTTTTGAGTATATTATGCTTTTTACAGAGAGTTTTGGCACTTTTTCATATATTTTTTTCTATCACAGAGTGAACTGAGTCCACCGATGTTGATTGAGCACCCGCTCCGCTGCCTAGTGCTCTGTGCCCAGATGCATGCTGGGATGTGGAGAAGAAACGGCTTTTCATTGGTCAATCAGGCAAGACGCTCTGGCTTCATTTGAATGATTTGGACTTTTTTGAGCGATAAGATTGATAGTGTTATTGCTTTTTCATAATAATGCTATTAAATTTGTTTCAGATTTATTATTACCACAATGTGAAATGCAGGGTGGAGATGTTTGATAAAGACCTCATCATGCTTCAGGTCAGTAGTGCTCACAAACCTCGAAAAAAGACTTTCACACAATGCCATGTAATGTTTTATTCTGGAAACTTCTGTCGAGCTTCAGATTTTATTTAAGTGATACTTTATGATGCTTTAATTTATGTACACCTTGTTTGTCACTTTGAGTCAAACTGTCTGCTAATTGAATATAAATGTTGTTTGGATGTAGGCTGGAGCTTCCATGATGGATCCAAATCACTTCCTGATGATCGTGCTAAGCCGTTTCGAGCTCTATCATATCTTTAGCTCGGCAGACTGCAGGAAGAGATACACCCGGGACAATGCTAACAAGGTCTTTTTACCTTGCCATCTCTTATTCTCGATGCTCTCTCTCTCTCTACTGAAGCGGTCATACATGTTGCTAATGATGCATGTGTGTGTGTCTGTCAGGATGTTGTTCAGCAGAACAACACTCTAATCGAAGAGATGCTGCACCTGGTCATTATGGTCGTTGGTAAGTGCTGATCATCTCTCAACACACTGCAGTTCAGTCTGTTATTTTACCAGATTTGACACCGTAGACAGTAAAATGACAAGTGTTGTTTTTTTTTCTCAGGTGAGAGATACACAGCAGGTGTTGGTCAGGTGGAGAGCACTGATGAGATAAAGCGAGAGATTGTTCACCAGCTGTGTATTCGTCCCATGGCACACAGCGAGCTGGTCAAAGCCCTGCCGGAGAATGTGAGTCAACACTCATAGATGAAATCTTGACACCCCTGTTTATTTCTTTCATCCGATTCATGTTATTTAAACGTTTGAGCTTTTATTACAAGCGATAACCCTTGGTTTGTTGTGAGACATCCTTTACCTTGGTACAATTGGTATATTAATGCTTTTATTGAAAAGTCAATAACAATATGACAATGACAAATATTAATAATACATTATTATTATGTTTTTATTTCAAACTGCTATATTAATATAAATTATGTTATTGCAGTTACATTTGTCTGTATATTCCAAATGTGTCTCATCCAATTAAGCTGCATAATGTACAAACGTAGACATTTACATAGGCATTCAGAAAATTTCCCGTTTAACAAAATGTTAAATTGTTGTGCACAATAAGTGTCTGTATAATCAAAAGTGCTGTTCATGGTTCTAACATGCAGGGGTCCAGGCTCTTATTATGAAGCCCATTCTACCAGTCATTTCGGTCATTGTCAAAATTTCCATTTTCATAGAAAATTCTGCAGAATATTATATTTTTTCTTATTCTTCTCCTGTTAAACCGAAGACTACTTTTCATGGCTTTTCTGTTCCGTTCCTGTCCTGAGGCTGTGAAGTAATGTACTGCCCTGCAATTCGTTGTCCTTAAATATAGATACATTTGAATCACATCTTAAAACTCCACTTTTGTCTTCAGCCTGACAGACTTCATTTCATTCATACCCGCTGTCTAGATATCTGTCTTGGGTAGGGCTGGAATCTGTTTTTCAAAGTGATTTTTTGACATTCGGTTCTGTTAAGGGAGGTGAACCGTCTGATGCTTACAAAAAGTGCATAGAATATGCAATATTGTGCCTGGTCTTGGACACCTCATGCATTACAATACTTACAAGTATTGATTTCTTTTCCAAAGCTTTAATTTTGATAAAGTCAAGCAGTTATTTACCTCCTCTTTCTGTCACGTGAATGCCACCTAGTGGTTATTTGAGTTTGCATTGTAGATTCCCTCTAAAAACCATACAGAAATATATCATCATCTCTGGCTTTTGTCCACAGGAGAATAAGGAGACGGGAATGGAAAGAGTCATTGATAGCGTGGCTTTGTTTAAGTGAGTGTCCTGAATAAAAGACTGCTTTGTGGATATTGTTGGTTTAGTTTGTGTTTGACCCTGTATGTGTTATGTTGTACAGGAAGCCTGGTGTGACTGGTAGAGGACTTTATAAACTCAGACCAGAGTGTGCCAAGATGTTCAATCTTTACTTCCATCATTACTCCAGAGCAGACCAGTCTAAGGTAACAGCACGTTGTACAAACATTTATCCCACAAACTGTTCCGATTTAAATGATTGTTTTTGAATGTCCTATAGGCTGAAGAGGCTCAGAGGAAGCTAAAGAGGCAAAATGAAGATTCAGGTAACTTTAAAAATGGAGAACGTAATGATGTGTACACCAGGCGCGACGGGCATGACACGACCTGACAACCTGCTTTTTCTTTATGAGTTTGTTGCATTGCACCGCACCACATCCAGTGTGGATGAAATGTAAAATTATAAGGGGTTCTAATGCATTTCTAACGTGTTTTGTCAGGTCGCATCGTGCCGGTCGTGTACGGTGTAGACACAGTGTTTAGTTATATACCATTCAGAAAGTACAGAAGACATTTGAGATCAGACTAAATTATTTCATGGTTTTCTCCTTCAGTTTTACCTCCTCCAGTTCTTCCTCATTTCTCTCCGCTGTTCGGCAGCCTTGTGAACATCCTACAGTGTGACGTACTGCTGGGGATTCTGGGAGCTGTGCTGCAGTGGGCCATGGAGCCCAGTGGAGGACATTGGTCCGAATCTATGCTACAAAGGGTACGTCCGTGTGTAAGAACTTGTCCCAAATGTCAAGATCTGCTTTCGTGCCATTCGTCTGGAATGATCAAATCTGTGACTCCTGCAGGTGCTGCATCTTCTAGGCATGGGTCTGGTGGAAGAGCAGCAGCATTTAATGAGCAGTGGAGATGATACCAACACCAGCTTTAACTTCACCCTCAAGATCTCCAGTAAGGATTTCTGTCTCATGGCTCACTTCCATGTAATTTTTTTTAGACGGTTGAACCGATGCTTTTCTTGTAGGACCAGGCGAGGCTCCTGGAAACACTCCCAGCATCTTGGCTTTATTGGAAACACTGCAGAACGCGCCTCATCTGGAGGTGCACAAGGAAATGATCCGCTGGATTCTTAAGGTAGAGCAGATCACCGTCTGATTACAGAGCCATCTGTTATGAGAACAACTGTGTTAATATTACTCCTGTCCACTAGGAGGCGACAGCTGTCAATCAACACTTCTGATTGACATCTGCTCCCTCCTAGTGGACAGATGATAGAAAGATTTAATTCAGTAAACATCATTTTACGAGCTTTAGAAAGGCCAATGAACTGAATTTTTCCATTATTTCATTTTTTTTTAAAGACGGTGGCTCACATCAAAACCACCCGTGAGTGCACAGCCACTGCGGCCCCCGCTGACAGCTCAGGGCACAGCCAAGAGGAGGTGAGTCCAGTAAACATCACACACTCCCATCATGAAGCTTTAATGTCATAATATTGTCTCGCTGCATGTGTGTCTGTATGCAGACGGTGCGGGATAAAGATAAGTCGGAGCGGAAGAGGAAAGCAGAGATGGCACGCCTCCGGAGAGAGAAGATCATGGCTCAGATGTCAGAGATGCAGAGACACTTTATCAATGAGAACAAGGAGCTGTTCCAGCAGAGTCTGGAGGACCTGGATGCCACCACTTCAGCATCACTGGAACACAGGTGTGTGTATAGATCTATATATCTCTCCACTTAAGTATTATAGTCTAAAAAGTCAAATTTACATGAAAGGTTTTTACCTAATGAATACAGTACATAACTGCACAGTATACTAACCTCTGACTTTTTATGTCTTCTGTAGCCCCAGTACTTGTGACAGTACTCTAGTGTGTGTGGGTCCACGGCGGTGGCATGCCGGTGGCAGTGACAGGAGGCAGGTGGTGACGTGTATCCTGTGCCAGGAAGAGCAGGAGATCAAAGTCGACGGCAAAGCTATGGTGCTCGCTGCCTTCGTCCAACGCTCCACGGTTATGTCCAAGAACCGCAAGAGACCTCCGTATAACCCGGGTCAGTTCAAGTGTAAATCATTGTAATCAAACTTGTGTTTTTGTCCGGTCTGTTTTGTGAATGATGTTCTGTGTGTGTTTAACAGATAAGTATGACCCTCTCTTCATGCACCCTGACCTGTCGTTTGGCACACACACGGGCAGCTGCGGGCACATCATGCACTCGCATTGCTGGCAGAGGTGAGATCGCCATCAAAACAATGGGCAACTGTCGAGTCGTACAGCCACAATTCTAGCTTTCGTGTTAATGATATATGTATTCACGCTTTAAGTTCCATAGAATTCCTTATTTTAAAATATTTTGCAAGGAATTACCCAATGAATAAGATTCCTCATAAAAGCATATATGAGGCTGTATATGAAATTGCTGACAAAGATTTTTGTTTCGCTCGTCTATATTTTGTGACTGTGTGTTATGTCTCCCCCTGCAGGTATTTTGAAGCGGTGCAGGCTAAAGAGCAGCGCCGGCAGCAGAGGCTCCGCGTTCACACCAGTTACGATGTGGAGAACGGAGAGTTCTTGTGCCCGCTTTGCGAGTGTCTGAGCAACACGGTCATCCCGCTGCTGCCCCTCACTAAGACCATATGCAGGTACTTTAACACATACACCAAACTGATCCAGTCCCATACTGATGCTAAACTGGAGCAATATGCAGTGTTTCCCCTTCCATTATATAAGGGGGGCGGCCCGCCCTCCTAACGGCTCGCCCCGCCACCCTTGAACGTCAAGTAAATTTGATTTGATTTTCTTTATAGCCCCAGATTACAATTTGTTATGTTATTAAACAAACTAAATGGCCAATCTAATATGTTATTTATCTTATTTCCACGATGGCATGTCTTTTCTGTCTTTGTTTGCGCGTTTCTGTCTTTGTTTGCGTTTATCCCAATGAGTGCGCACGCGCGCACACAAACAAACACTAGCGGACAGAGAGCGCACGGAGGGAAATATGTCGCGTCAATCAGTTGAAAACCAGATGAAAATATTTGCGTTTTTTAAACGCTCACAGGGAACTGAAGATGGCAACACTCACTCTACTGCGAGTAGCAGCCGGAGTAGCTCTCCTGCTCCAAGTCTAAGTGTTGCGCATCCTGCCCCTGACAAATATCAAAAGTCCAGTCATCACCGGATGACAAGTAAAATGTATATTAATGAATCACATGCCGCTTTCTATTTACATATGTGTGTTTAAAATGTTTTTAGTCAGGACATTGTAAATCTGCTGATTAAATAAGACAAGGGATATTTAATACGCTATGCAGGCCGCTCTGTGTTGTATGGGAATGTCCTGCGCACGTGATGACGTTCAGAACAGCGCGCGTTCACAGCAGTGCTGCGATTGATAGGATTATTCTCCAATAAATGCATCATATAAAAGAAACGTCTCACAAAAAAGCCCATTTAAAATTTGTTTATCATATAAATGTATTAACTAACATTAACGAACAATGAATGAGCAATATATTTGTTAGTATTTATAAATCTTTTTTAAGTTGTTAGTTTAAAAATAAAACTATTTTAGCTCTGGTCCATTAATATTAACAAATACTTCTATAAATTTAACAAAGGTTATTTGCAAAAGTCAATATTAAAAAGATTTAAATACTTTTATTTTATTTTTTTAAATAGATATCTTATGTTAACATTATTTTACTTTTACAAAGCATTACCCTCCCAGACAACCAATTTATGTGACATACATGGATAGATAGATGGATGGATGGATGGATGGATGGATAGCACATAAAGAATGAAAAGGAAATGATTTAAGATTTCTCGTCAATTTTCCCCAACTAACCAACCACCCCCCCAAAGCTGTAAACCTAGGGGAAACACTGGTATGCGTTAGTGCATGAGCGGACCTGGTGGAGCAAGTGTAATACGCTTTTCTGTAATAAATATGGCAACCTCTCTGATCCTTTTGTGTAATCGAAACAAGAAGCCCCTCTCACACGAGCTAAGCATCGCTATTAATATACATCTGCTAACACGCTAAGCCTTCGATGTGCTTAATAACTCAGGTACACACTTAAGTCCATTTATCTGTGTGTTTGTGTGTAGCACTGATCAACCTGATCTGAAGCAGTGGCTGAACATCACCTACCAGCAGACCAAAGCCCTGCACGCTGCTCACAGGAAGACCGCACCCACTAGTAAGTTACCCCAAACCCGCTGAGATACATGACCTGATGAGACACACAGTTTATTCAGATTTGCTTTCCTGCCATCCTAACTGCTGATGATGTCTGATGAGGCAACACTTTGTTTTGGACACGTACAGGTGATGAAGGTGACGAACAGACGGACAGTGCTCATGACTGCCGTCCTCCTGATGGCTTCAGACTGGACCACACTCCAAAGTAAGATAACTTCCAACTACCCATAATTCCTTGCTCAACATGTCCTGGTCTTGTCTAATGAGGCAACACATGTTTGTTAGGAATCCATACTCAAGCACCGTAAAAGAGATGTTGACCACGTTTGGCACGTCCACATATAAAGTTGGTCTTAAGGTGCATCCCAATGAGCAGGACCCCCGCGTGCCAATCATGTGCTGGGGCAGCTGCGCCTACACCATCCAGTCCATAGGTCAGGTCATTTGAAAATCCTTTCAAATAGATTTCAGTTCAAGATTACTAGATAAGTAATGGGAAATCTTTATTTGTCACACAGAGCGATTGCTGGTGGATGAAGAAAAGCCTTTGTTTGGAAGTTTACCATGCAGACAGGTACTTGGATATTAAAATCATTGAATAAATATTAAACAGTAGTTTGCAACATCTAAGCGGCCTCTCTTGTGTGTGTAGGACGACTGCTTGAGCTCTCTGACTCGCTTCGGCTCGGCCTGCTGGACTGCCTCATCTCAAGCTGTTGTACAGAGTCATTTTATTAGGCTCCTAGCAGGTGGGAATCCGCAAATTACTCCAGATTAAAAACCTGTAATAATGAGTTTACATGTGTAGAGAAACAAACCAACACATTCTAAACCGTGAGAGGTCAGCGTTATGTTTTTATTATCTTAGAGTGAGCTATTTCTATCTGGTCCCCTTACATGGAATTCACCATGTTGTTTCTTCAGTAGCCCTAAAAAGATAATCTGCTTGACAGAGCGCGTTTCGCTGATTTACGTTATCTCCTTCGGCAAAGAAGCAAAAATGTAGCTGCATCTTAGTCCTATGTCAGCAACCTGCCATTGGTTGCAACCAGTGTTGTAATGTAATGGAGTACAAATACTTCGTTACTGTACTTAAGTAGAAATGTCACGTATCTGTACTTTACTTCGCTATTTAAATTTATGTCAACTTTCACTTTTACTCCACTACATTTCCTAGATAAAATGTATACTTTTACTCTGATATATTTTCACTAAGCATTTTCGTTACTCGTTACTACTAAATAAAATAATCAGAAGAAGAAATGTGTGCGACTGCAATAAGGGAGGTTTGGCGAATCACTTCTCCTAGATTGCATTACGCACGCTCCGCACACTCTATTTCAGCGTAATGCTTATTTGTTGCCAAAGCGGAGGAAGCACAACTGAAACCGCCGACGCCATGGAAGCACCTACTGGAGGACCTCCCGTTATCTTAGACGACCACCTCGACGACCGTGGCCGTATTTGAAAGAAATGTTTCTGTACATTGGAGTGAAAGACTCTTCCTACCGGATGAAGTGCCTCTTATGCCTACCGAAAGTCACTGAAATTTTGGCATTCAAAAACTCCCTGTCCAACCTGAAGAAGCACATCGAGGCAGGTTAAATTAATAGTTATTCAGTAAAGCCACAATGTCAATGTGATTCAACATTAGTTATCATGAGCCGTATCAGATATCTGGCTAACGTGATGGCCAGGCTAACGTCTGCTTGTTAACATTGCTAAGTAACTGACATGGCGCACATGTTAGAACCCCCTTAGCTGTTCTAAATCCACTGTAAAACACGGCTTCAAGGGGATTTTTGGTTTTATAAAACGGTTACTCCATTAAAATATTCATTTTAATATTTATTTTATTCATAATCATTTTTTATTGCGTGCGTGCTTGTGTGTTTGAGCGAGCTGGGGAGTAACCCCTTCAAATGCTCATACCACATGAGCAATATGTTCTCCCGAGTCCCTACTAGCAGGTATTTTTTTTTTGTTTGAAAGAAATGTAATTATTTATTTTTGCATTTTACATTTTTAGTTCATACAAAAGTGAAATTTCTGTTTCTGTTTTTTTTTTCTTCGATGTCAGCTCAAAAATATGCTGTTTGTGTTTTGAACTTAAGAGAATTGTGCCTGAAAAGTCCTGGAAAAGACTGATTTTGTGAGAGTGATATTAAGAAGATGCCCTGAATATGCTTCATGCTTTACTATAAGAAAGCCACAATAAAGTTCACAATCAAAGTACTAACCGCTTGCTTTAAAAAAAATACTTTTACTTCAAATACTTAAGTACATTAAATATCAGAAAATTACTTTTGATACTTAAGTACAGTATATATCAGATACTTTAAGACTTTTACTTAAGTGCTATTGTAAAAGGTAACTTACACTTTTACCAAAGTCTTTTTCTAGTACGATACTTGTACTTTCACTCAAGTATTGCTTTCTAGTACTTTATACAACACTGGTTGCAACTGGCAAACCTCTCCATTAGATGCTGCTAAATTTCATACGCTGGACTTTAAATTCAACTGATATTTTGCATGTAGACGTGTCCAGAGCAGTCAAATGTGGCATCTATGTTTACATATATATGTTGCAATTCACACAAACTGGTCAATCTATCATAATTCTATTATTTTTGAGCATTTTGGATATTATGCATTGATCTGAATCTTTGTCTCTGTGCAGCCCTTGTTCCTGATTCCCAGGTGGAGAACACCCCATGTATTCTGGATACAGACATGTTCCACCTGCTGGTCAGTAAACATTAGAATGTTTCTTCCGCTTTGACAAATAAAATGGTCATCACTATGGCATCAATAATTGTGACTTTGTTACAAAATCTGTATGGGTAAAGATGTGTGCTGGGTGACGTTTGGCTCAGTTGTTTGTGATCACCTGTGGGTGAGATGTCAAATGATTTGTGAACTCTGTGTTTATGTGTATGTGACAGGTGAGTCTGGTGCTGTCCCATCCAGCGCTTCACTGTTTAGATTCCTCAGGGATGAGTTCAGATACAGCACAGCTGTACATCCTGCAGCTGGTCATCGTTGCTCACCTGGTGCAGATTCTCCTCACCTCCATACCAGGTCAGCATCTTCGCCTTAATAATCAATAAT
This sequence comes from Triplophysa tibetana, assembly GCA_008369825.1. Taxonomy (NCBI): domain Eukaryota; kingdom Metazoa; phylum Chordata; class Actinopteri; order Cypriniformes; family Nemacheilidae; genus Triplophysa; species Triplophysa tibetana. The sequence goes on from CM017900.1 coordinate 6,630,503, forward strand.
ACTTCTGCAACGTCTGTAAAACAGTTTTGGATGATCGTCATGGTGTGTCATCAGAGGAAGTACAGATGGAGCAGGAGAGCGGAGGAGCAGAGAGGGAGGAGGAGGAGAGCGTGTGTATGCTATACAACACTTTGAGGACACACATGAGCAGGTGAGAGGTCACAGTTTAACCTGAACCTGGTACTTGTGTTTTGAGTTTTATTTGCATACTTGTAAGAAACGACAAATCTCATGATTAGTATACAAAACAATGATATGTATCCCTAATAAGAATATTATTAATATTAATTATTGGACTGTTTTTATTCATTAAAAAGGGATGTTTTTAATGTCACACAAGGATTTCTTAAAGGGGTGATATGGGCGCGATTACAAGTTTTTTTGTGTCTTTGGTGTGTTATAAGTTGCCCATGCATATATTAGACACGTAAAATTGCAAAAGTTAAAGTGTGGGAACAAAAGATGCAATCTATCTAGAAGCGAATGCACACCCAAACCTGCCTGCAACGCCTCGTGTAACCAAACCGCCACATATTTACGTCAGTTCGTGGTATGATTTGACTAAGACCGTCAGAATCTGTACGCAAATAAGCTGGCGTACCTGTCAGTACAATTGCTTGGGAACCTGATTTTCCAAATATGGTAAGACGCTTACAGTATTCGACCAATCACTACGCACTGGTTAACTGGCCAATCATAGCACACCTCGCTTTACAGAGCTTTACATTTAAAAAATGTTTCAGAGAAGCGGGTCAAACAGGAGACACACACATTCAAAGTATGTGGAAAATACAGCACTTTTGAACCTTAAATCTTGTGAAAGCATGCATTACATCTAAAACAAACTATTATAATAGTTTTTGCCGTCATATCACCCCTTTAAGATTGATTTGTAGATTATCAAATATTTTATTTTGCCACATTCCCACTAAAAGGCATGTGTGTTCGTGTGTGTGTGTGTGCGTGCGTGCATGATTTTCAGCGGACTGCGTGAGGTGAGCTCAGGCTGGCATCTGTTGCGCTCTATGAAAGCAGGAATCCTGCCCTTTCTAAGAACAACAGCACTGTTCTTCCATTATCTGAACGGAGGTCCGGCACCGCCCGAGCTACATGGTAAATCTCTCACATCCATCTCTCCTCTGCCCATCTCTCATTATGAAAATACATTAACTTATATCACTACTCTCGACTGCTCTGTGTTCAGCTGTAGGTGTGGGTGAATGGGAGGCTCTGTGTGGATACCTGTGTCTGCCATCCAACCTGCTTCAGCTCTACTACAACAACCGGGAGCTGCTGGAACCTCTGCTGCAGGGGTGATCTCTCTCTCTCATACATAAAAGTCTCTCAGAGCTGTGTGCACCTGCCGAGCATTTCTTGCTAATCTGTTTCTGGAATGATTGATGGTCTGATGAAGATCTGTTGATGTGCAGGTGGTGCTCTCATCCAGGTGTGCTGCAGGGTCTTCACAACAGCACGACTCTCATCAGGTCTGTCTTGCACTTTTAACCCCACAGTGTTCGATACAGCTTACGCATCTGTTTCATACTTCATTTATTTTCATGCTGTTTCTTGCTTTAGGTTTCCCAGAGAGTCCAATCATCTGATAGAGCTACCAGAAGACTACAGCGCTCTCATCAACCAGGCCTCCAGCTTCACGTGAGTCTTTTCACTTCAAAGATTTAGGTCATTTTGTTTTATAGCCGAGTTGAGCATGTCATTTTCTGGGCACGCAGGTGTCCTAAATCAGGTGGCGATAAGTCTCGTGCTCCCACGCTGTGTCTGGTGTGCGGTGCCATGCTGTGCTCTCAGAGCTACTGCTGCCAGAGCGAGCTGGAGGGTGATGATGTGGGCGCGTGCACGGCGCACACCTTTGCGTGCGGGGCTGGTGTCGGCATTTTTCTCAGGTGTGTGCATATCATGCTTTTACAATTTCACATTCTTTAAAACTGTTTATTGCTTATGTGTTTTTTATGTAAGCTTTTACACTTTCTAATTACTCATTTAAATCGTATTAAAGTCACAAACTTGAATAACTGATGCTCAATGAATGGCATCATGGGATCATTTGTATTTTTATGTGTCAGGGTGAGGGAAAGTCAGGTCCTGTTCCTGGCTGGTAAAACTAAGGGCTGTTTCTACGCTCCCCCATATCTTGATGACTATGGGGAAACTGACCAAGGGCTCAGGTATGAAATACACATCCAATGATTCTGTTTTAAGCATACAGTTACAGGTTATACAAACGTGTGTTGTTTATCGTCTCTGTCAGACGGGGAAACCCTTTACACTTGTGCCAAGAGCGTTACAGAAAGATCCAGAAATTGTGGCGCCAGCACAGCATCACAGAGGAGATCGGCCACGCGCAAGAGGCCAACCAGACTCTGGTGGGGATTGACTGGCAACATCTGTGAAGTCATGTAACACCTTTTCAGCCTGAAAGGAACAGCTCACCCAAAAATAAAAGTTGTCATTTTCTGCCCTCATGTCATTGGAGAGTGTTTAGAACGCAAAGGGAAATGTTTTTTTATATTGTTGATGCTGCTTTTTCTTATAATGAAAGTCAATGGTGACCGAGTCCGTCAGTTCGTAACATTTTGTGTTATGTGTAGGATGGATATCGACACAGGATATGTGGGTGAATAAATTATAACCTTTTGAGTGAATTGTTCTTTTAACACATAAGGGGACCTGCACATCCGGGCTAGAGATTGCCAAGGCATCGCCCAAGGCCTCTTGCTCTCCTCCACCCCTTCATCTTTCTGACAGTGGATGAATGCATGACTTTTGTTTCAGTCTTGGGGAAGATTTTTCCCTCCCCTTTTTCTTTTTTTAATATGATATACTAATTTAAAAAGATATATATCCAAGGTATTGAACTGCAACAAAAATGCAGTTGCGACACAAATACTCTTGCTTCAAGTAATATTAAATTATTTTCAAGCCTAGTTTGTTGAAATAGATTGAAGAAGGCTTGCAGATGGCTGGTAAGCACAAATGTCCATCAGTTGCCGTGCAGGTTTAGCACCACCTTATGCTGTGCAGCATCCTCTGCCTCCCCATTTAAAATGCTGCAATATGGGTTTGTTATGGCCACCTAATTAATGTGCTCGGAGACATCGTTACAAAACAAGCCAATGTAAGGAAGAGCATGTATATTTGTCCTTCAAGCGTCTGGTTTACGTTTGTGTGTATGTGTGTGTCAGAGAGAGTGTTTTTACTTGTTTAGCTTGTATGTTTCTAATAGGATGGTTTATACAGTGGTCTGTTTTTTTTTCAATTGTTTGTTTCTCGCCCTTCCTTTGTGACGCGGTATTTGTGTTTCTCGCAGGTTGTTTGTTGTATTTGATCTTTGGAAACTTGCTTTCCACAAATTGAAGCGGCTCTAAACGTAATTTCGACATGTGTGACGTGTCGTCTTCATTTTTTCACAGTTTCTTTCTGGGTTTGCTGCCCGTAACGGAAACAGAAAGGCACGTCGTCTGTAATTCAGTTTCAGCATCTGTTTCTTTTTAGATTGTCTTTTGTTTATCTTTATAACGGCCTGATGCTTAAGTACTAAGATTTTTATTTTGCGTCAGACATACACATACAAACACAATGTTGCTTCTTTTACAACTGGTTTTCACGCCTCACTCGATTCAGATAAAACCGTTTCTAATCTGAGACTCTTCCAGCGGCTCCAGCAGTATTTCGCATCCCAACCTGACTTGTTAATATGTGAATTCTTGTATAAATGGTATTCTTGTATAAATGGGTACATTGTACTATACTGTAAAACAATAATGAAATAAAACAGAAAAAAGATTTGTGTTGCGTGTCACTGACTGTAAAATACGCTAAGCCGTATAAGCAGAGTTGTTGAATGATTTATACGAGCAGGTGTGGTTCAGGGTTCCTAAGTGTTTTGGAAAAGTATGGATTTTTATTTGATTGTTTTCCAGGTCTGTATTAGAATGGAAAAAAGAAAATTGAGTATGGAGAAAAGTATGAGTTTCCAGACGATTGCCGTATTCGGGTTTCTTAAAAATATATTTATCATCAGACGTTCTTAATTTTATATTTCTGAAGTTTGCAGCATGTTTTGAGCGTTGCGAAATGATTGTATTTCAATGTGGTAATATTTGTATAAAAATATCAAATAAACCATGTTTCTCATAAACTCATCACTGATATACATAAGATAGACATGGTTTTAGCTTTTGTTATCTGTTGTGCACTCCAATTGTTCTAAAATGCAGATATGTAGCTCAAGGAAATGTTTTTTTAGGGACTAACTCCGTATTTCTAAAATCCTGCGTACGGCCTGGATTGAACATCGTCAAATTTTGAAAGAAACCAAGTTAATGGACTTTAGTTCTATTTTCATGTTCACTAATTAATTATATTCCACCAATACTTATGTTTATGTGGGTTAAAGGTTAACAGTTATTTAATTTAACAAAGTATTAACATTAAACTAAATTCTAACTTGATGTGGATTGAACATGTCCTGGTTTGGTGTTAATTAATTTGTATGAGGTATACCTATAACAGTCCAATGATTATTTCTCAAAATATTATAATATATATGTGAGTAGTTTGATTTTTTAATATAACTACTACTATTTTCAGATGCTTAACATAGGCTGAAAAATATTCAGGGAAGTCTGTTTAAGTGTGGAAAGGTATGGAAGTTCGAAATGGAAAACATGTAGGAACCCTGGAGGTTTGTTTAGGCAAGGCAAGCCAAGTTTATTTATATAGCACATTTCATACACAACAGCAATTCAAAGTGCTTTACATAAAATGATTGACAGAGAGAAATAAAATGTATCTATAAAATGCAAATGATTTAAGATCACAGATACTTTAGATTTTAAGAAACAATAAAACGGCAATAAAATTGATTTAAAATGTGAGTGTACTGTATATATAAAAATAAATTAGAAATAGAAGTGAAGTGTTGATGTAAACCAGCACAGTGCTCAGGTTGTTAAAAGTAGCTACTTTTGGTGAACATTTGATCTCTTCTGGAAGCAGTATACAGCTACGGCTGGCGTAATAGCTAAACGCTGACTCGCCTTGTTTTGAGTGAACCTCTAACTGACTTCATTCTGATGATCTGAGAAGTCTGTTTGGTTTATATTCAATAAGCATATCTGAAATGGATTTAGGTCCTACACCATTGAGTGATTTATAGAAAATTAATAATACTTTGAAGTTAATTCTAAAAGTAACTGGTAACCGTTGTAATGAGCTGAGGATTGGAGTGATGTGCTCAGATTTTTGGGTTCTGATCAGAATCCTGGCAGCAGCGTTCTGTATGAGCTGCAGCTGTCTGATGGTCTTTTTGGGAAGACCTGTAAGGAGTCCATTACAGTAATCCACCCAGCTGGTGATCAAATCATGAACCAGTTTTTCTAAATCTTGGTTTGAGACAAAACATCTGACTCTGGCTATATTTCTGAGATGGTAGTACGCTGATTTGCTTATTGCTTTGACATGACTGCTGAAACTAAGGTCAGACTCCAAAATGACCCCAAGATTTTTTACCTTACTTTGTGTCTTTAGACCTCTTAAGTCAAGGTATGTGTTTACCTTGTTAGTTTCATCCTTGTTAGCAAAAACAATGACTTCAGTTTAGTTTTTATTTAACTGAAAGAAGTTTTGACACATCTAGCTGTTTATTTCCTCAATGCACTGTCAAAGAGAGTCAATAAGCCTGTAGTCATTGGGTGAGAGGGCTTAGGTAGATCTGCATAGCTGTGGTAGGCAATTTGGTACTTTTTGATTATTTGGCTAAGTGGGAGCATATACAAATTAAAGAGAAGCGGAGCAAGAATCGAGTCCTGTTGAACACAACAAGTCATGGGTGTCCAGTCAGATTTATGGTTGCCTATGTTCACATAGTAACCTCTCCCTTTAAGGTATGACCCAAACCATTTAAGGACCAACCCAGAAGGCCCTACCCAGTTTTCTAGCCTATGAAGGAGTATGGTGTGATCTATCATGTCAAATGCAGCACTGAGATCTAGTAATACCAGAACTGATATATTGCCTGAATCAGAATTCAATCGAATATCATTTATTATCTTTATGAGCACCGTCTCTGTGCTATGATGCTGACGGAAACCAGACTGATAATTGTCCAGGTAGCCATTTGAGTTCAAGAATTTGGTCTTGCCTATAAAAGGAAGATTTGATCTGGGTCTGTAGCTAGACAATAAGGTTTTTTCTTACTTAGGTGAATATGTGATCCTATTTAATAGTAAATAACCTATTTGCTTGCTACTGCTTTTCTCCAGTGTGTCCTAGTTCTGTCTAAATCCAGTGTTCATCCAAGAACACTGGAATAAAGAGGATTACACTGAGAGTTTAAGCCGCTGGCCAGCTCACTGTGTTTAGACATTAGAGTCTTTTCACAGGTCTTGACTAAGGAATTCCTTGGGAATCCCCTATTATACTGCCACCAAATAGCAACCCACCAACATCTTTATGACACCTGGATTCTAAAAGAACACCTGTTAGCATTTGTTAGTGTGGACCTGCCTGATTTTTTGGTTCTGAAGTGTTGCTTTTATATGAAGTTGCTATAACAGTTGGTTACTGAAGTGTATTACTTTGTGGTTAGGATTACTTGCTGTCGTTACAGTACATAAAAGCAAAAGGTGACTTGTTTTAAACACAGACTAGATTAAACATAAATGGACGTTTATAGACACATGATCTACACCCACAGGCAAATTTAAGAGAACATTTAATTTATCTGATTATTTTTATTTTATTACTATTTATAGATAGGTATGTGTTTAGGCGAAATGATCATTTTTGTCTTCTTCTGTGAACTACTTATAATATTTCTCCCAAATTGTAAACATTTAATTGCAGAAAATGAAAGCTGGAGAAATGGGTCAAAAATGAGATGGGTTGACTGCTGCAGACGTACCTGTGTGAGATGCACCTGTCCCAGAGTTTCACCTGAAAAGCTAAGCTACTTCTCACAGCTTATTGACCGCTCTTACGGACTTCAGAAAATTGCACATGACAGATGTCCTGTTTAACACGGCTCATGCTTAGCTGTACCTGCTCACCCTGAAATCACCTTTTTAAAATGTACTTTGTTTAAGCAGGAACTCTGTCATAAGGTTAGAAACAGTAGTGTTTATAGTAAGACCATACCAAAAAATTCCAAACCATAGCTTTTTATGATCATGTTTAGGTCATTCTGTTGTTCTGTGGAGCTTTTGGTTGTATTAGTTATTTAAGGTAATCCTCCTCATCCAATCGCGTAAAGCTGTGACCTGCTGGGCAACTGCTGTTTAAACATCTCTCACCTGAGACTAACTCTACAGCCACTTACTTACTTTCACTTCTTTTGAAGATAAAATAACAAAAACACTGAATCTCTTACATTTTTATCTAACAAAATGAAGTTGCCTACATGATCAACTCAATCCACAAAGACTGACATTACTGCGAAGACAAAAGGAGAAATGTACAGACATAAGTAGTCAAAATTAATCACAAAAAAGATAAGAAAAAAAAAACTGCTTTGGGTTCCTTACTTAACTTAAAAAAGAAACTAATTGAATGAAAACAAGCTTTTACAAATTGGTACTCTTTACAGTCATCAGGCAGTTTGTGAGGCAAAAGTTTAACCCGAGAACTGTTGTTAAGTATCATGTGCCGTTCTTACATCAGTTGTGTCTCTGTTGTTATAGGAATCCTTTGACAACCATCTCACAACGTAAGGCCTTTTAAAGGCAGCGTTAAGTAAATAAATACAATGTATAGCCTAAGGTCTGACTGTGGGGTTAAACAGCAGCTCGATTGAAAATATATGGGACAAACTTTACACTTTCTCAATGGCTGTATTAACAATAGGCTGTGAGTATTGGAGATGGTTAAAAATTCACTTAACCACACGCAATATAACATTTAGAAAAAAAACTTTGTATTTTTCATGGATGTTTTTGGTTGAACATATGATTTCAGGGGAAAACATGTTCTATATATCAATTTTTCTTGCTTTTCTTCCCTCCCAATGTACAGTTTGTTTGTATGTAGGGGGAGTGGCCTCAGTCCCAATGGGCGGGGCAGTCTCAGCTTTCTTCAGGAGCTCGTTCATCTCCCTCCTGCACCTGGTTTCCTTTACCCAGCGTCTTTATCTTTGCCATGACTCCAGAGATGGTCTCCTTCACACTCTTCTCCAAAAGCCAGCCCTCACTTTCACTCTCTGGATTCTCTGGATCTGCCATGGATTCCAGAGCGGTGCTCAGGTACTGCAGTCCTACAGTCACGAGAGCCTACAACACAAAGCAACAATAGAAGTTTACCATCAAACTTAATCTGAATTTAACCCATTTCAATTCCACTTTTCCATGAAAAAGATTGAGGTCTCTTTCCATGCGGATTCCCACAGTTGGAATTAAGGTTAAACCTTCTCGAACTAATTTTGGTATCACATCAATAGTTACACAAGAGGGCAGGTTTGAAGTAGTAGTAGTGATAGTTTCCATTTTGGAAAACACTCTAATCGTAGCTAGCCATGTAATACAGTGGTGTCAAAAGATTTGCCCCCTTCCCGTATTTATATATTTTTTGCATGTTTGTCATGCTTAAATGATCCAGATCATCAAACAAATTTTAATATTACACAAAGAAAACCAAAGTCAATACAAAATACAGTATTTAAATGATGGTTTTATTTATTAAGGGAAATAATAATCTAAACATTTCTGACCCTATGTGAAAAAATAATTGCACCCTAAACCTAATAACTAGTTGTGCCACCCTTGGCGACAACAACTGCAATCAAGCATTTGGGAAAGCCTTTCACATCGCTGAGGAGGAATTTTGGCCCACTCTTCATTGCAGAATTGTTTTTAATTCACTTTGGAGGGTTTTCCAGAATGAACAGCCTTTTTCAGGTCATGACACAGCATTTCAATTGGTTTTAAGTCCGGCCTTTAACTAGGTCACTCCAACACCTTTATTTCGATTTTTTTTGCCATTCAGAGGTGGAATTGCTGGTGTGTTTTGGATCATTGTCCTGCTGCATTACCCAAGTGCATTTAAGCTTGAAGTCACAAACCGATGGCCGGATATTCTCTTTTGGGATTTTCTGGTAGAGCGCAGAATTCATGGTACCATCAATAATGGCCAATCGTCCAGGTCCTGAAGCTGCAAAGCAGCCCCATACCATCAATATTTGCCCAAAAGTTTTGGGGATCATCAAGATGTTTTTTAATTAATGTGAGATGAGCCTTTGTGTTCTTTTTGGTCAGCAGTGGTTTTCGCCTTGGAACTCTCCCTTGGGTGCCATTTTGCACAGTCTCTTTCTTATTATAGAGTCATGAACACTGACCTTAACTAAAGCAAGAGAGTCCTGCAGTTCTTTAGATGTTGTTTTGGGTTCTTTTATGACCTCCTGGACAAGTCGTCGTTGTGCTCTTGGAGTAATTTTGGTAGGCCGGCCACTCCTGTGACTGTTTACCACTGTTCAATGCTTTCTCCATTTGTGGATGAGGGCTCTCACTGTGGTTCGTTGGAGTCCCAAAGCCTTAGAAATGGCTTTTTAACTGTTTCTTGACTGAAACATTTCAATTACTATGTTCCTCATCTGTTCTTGAATTTCTTTAGATCGCGGCATGATGTGTTGCTGTTTGAGATCTTTTAGACTACTTCAGTTTGTCAGACAGGTTTTCCTTTACAAGGGATTGCTTGATTCAACAGGTCTGGATGTAATTAGGCTTGAGTGTGGCTAGTTATTCAATTCATCACAGTTAATTAATGATTTACCAAGGGGGGCAATTTTTCACATAGGGTCAGAAATGTTTGGATTTTTTCCCCCTTAATAAATAAAACCATAATTTAAAAACTGCATATTGTATTTACTCTGGTTTTCTTTGAGTAATATAAAAATTTGTTTGATGATCTAAATCTTGAAATAATTTTTCACACCACTGTATATTTAGTCAATCCAGAAACTTATTGTTATGGGTCTCAGTTTGATCAAAGATGCAAGAGTCTTTGCTTTAAACAACAAATGTATGCAAATAAACTGTTACAAACATGTAAAAAATGTGGCATATAGACAATTTCAGTGGCAACAAACACTATGTGAAGTTAATTCCCGAAGTTCAACTCCCAAACTTCCTGTCGACCTTCACAAAGAATCAATAACTATTGAGTTGTTTTAACTTCGCTCAATTAATATACTGTAAAATATTAATATAAATTTTAAATTAATTGTTGTATTATAATAATAATAATGTGTGTTCCCTACTCTCGGGATGTGTTAAGTGGGTCACCATATCTGACAAATGGGTCACTTTCACAATCAAACACTGACCCCAAGTTAACTTTGGGCGACAGGCGCGTTGAAACCAGTGTTGAAAAGTTTCACGTACACTCTTCCAGAGTGAGAGCTTCGTAGGGTGTAGGGGAGCAAACAACCGTTTCTTTAATTGCCTTTAGGGGGCGCCATTGTAACGCAAAGAATGTGCGCAAAGAATCATAGGGTGCGAAGTGTCCATCGGTTTTACCCTTCAAAATCCTTTATTCCTACAGGGCCTTTGAAGTGGCCAGTTATAAGCACTTTGGTATGGAACGAGCCTTCAGTTTGGCGGCTATGATTGTTTTCACTCTGAAATGGCCTTTATCATATCCCGATTGGATTGCACCAAATGTTGTCAAAACGTTCACCGTTCACACAAATCAGCGGAAATAGCTATAAATGCTGTCTTAAATATGCCAGCCCTATAGTTGGCGATGTCACTTTGTAAAAAATGTACACGTTCGTCAATAGAGTGGTGAACTTTGAACACATAGCCAGAAACATTTGCAATTCTCATTGGTCAAGGTGCACCCAAGAGGCCATATGACTGACAAGTATGGCAACCAATCACCTTTTGTGCTGTGTCATGTATAGAGTCGTGTACAGTTACCGACCAATGTACATTCAGGTCAAAAGTTAACAGCAACAACTCTGTGTATGAGTTTATGCTCTGAACCTCGGATACTTTTAAGAATTAAGGGTTTAGTGATAGTGATGAAATCTTATTGTAACTGATGTAAACACAACAGCTTACTTCTCTAATCAGACGACTTCGTGTTGTTTCCAGGTGGACCATTAAAGAACTCGACACGTATGTATCACTAAAAACCTGTAAAATTCAACAAATCAGATGACTTCGAACTTCGAACATGCTAAAATGTTTCCAGAAAAGTGTGCCTTATGCATCAGACATGCAGCTAACTACGGTGAAAGTTTTTACAAATGTGCGTTTTTGTAGTTCTCATTGTAGTGACATAATTTTCAAAAACAAAATTTTCGTATAAATAACAATTCATAATGATAAAACGTTTTTAGTTTAAAGCGGTGTCAACTCCCCCTTATATAATAAAAAATAATGTTTGTTGGGTCACACTTTAGAATAGGGACCAATTTTCACTATTTACTAACTATTAACTAAGATAAATGCAGAAAAATGCATTCGTATGCGCTTAAACATGCTAATATACAACCAATATGCATGTTAATAGACTAGTAGTTAATGATTTATTTATTTACCTTAATATAAAGTGTATCCGTTTGTTGTTCTAATTTAAGTACAGTCAACTTTGCTTTAGAAGTCATTTCAGCTTTTTCACATTACTTCAACACGTCAAAATAAATTGAAAAATTTCAAATTACTTTGTCAATTGTGACCCTGTATTATTTGTAATGTAATGTTTGTTTGCTAATCTAGCCTGTATAAAAGCCTTATACACTCCACAGGGGTTGTCATGTTTAATTTATCCTGCCATCAGCACAGAACATGTCAATCAAATTAATAAAACAATGACTTAACTCCTTTCTTTCAAGCCTATTTATATTACTCCTTACGCACCAGCTGACCTTACAACCCAGCAGTGAACCTCATGATCTCACAACGCTGTCTTCATGGAACAACTACGTAAATGTAAGATCAAGGGTCTGCTATTGTAACACGCTTGATTCCACTTTCTCCATCAACCCACCTCTAAGATAATAAACAGCAGCACGAAAGCACCGATACTGTTCATCATGCCTCCATAGTAAGATACAAGAGCCTCACGGCAGCCTCTGCCCCAGATGTTCAGATCTTCAGTGTGATGGTCATAGCTGTAGTGAGCCGAGTTGTTGGTTATGTGATGCTGGATGCAGGGGCGAGGAGAGCCAGGATTGCAGCAGCTGAAGGGAACGCTTTCCATCAGATATTTGCCGTCCACGTTGCTCTGGACACGGCTGAAAAATAATGAAAACTGTCAAATAGTCATGAAATATTTTGAGGCATTTTTTTCAATATAATGTTTTAAAATCGTACTCTATTTGCATTCCTCTGCTTCAAGAGTGATGAGTTCAAGTCTTAATGGGGTAATTTTAAGAGCCCGGTTGTTTACTAGATAAAGGAGGGAACTGCATTTCAATAGAAATAAAAACCACCCTTAAATTACATTAGTGAACATCTTGAATTCCTTGTTGTGCTAAGGGTTACAAATGCCTTTTAAAAAAATAATAATACGAAAAGTGTAAACGGTAACATTGCAAGTAAACAGTAAAGTGTCAATGAAATAAGAGTCTGACATGATCTCATGAATCTGGTCCCTCATTAACTTCCAACTTTCCCTCTTTTAAAACCCCATCAGATTTAAACTGTTATTTGCCTATAGGACAACCAAACAAGTTTTTATTTCTTTCACATTTAACAAAATAGTTTACAGAATAAAGTATTAAGATAAAAAGATGTCACATTAAAGTTTTGTTATTTTGTTCAGAGTTATATAATTGTATTACTTTTATTGCTGTTTTATTTACATTTAGAAATGTGTTTTTATTTCTTGCATTTCTGAGTTTTCTTGTTAATTTTATTTTTATTTAAGCTCATTTTAATAAATTAGTAATTCATTCTAATTTAAACTAATATTTAAATAACTTGAGCAATTTTATGTGTTTTAGTTTTAGGTTAAGTTTATGTTCATTTAAAAATATTTATGTCTCTTTGATGAGGCCACATTTTTTATTTTATTTTTGCGTATGTTTGTCAATTAATGTTTTTTTCGATTTTAATTAATAGAGAACTATTAATAAGCCATATTTTTAGTTAGAACACCTGTTATTATGTGACTATGGATGGATAAAAGACTCAAGATGCAATCACATAATCTGTATCCGCCTAGCTGCTGTCATACAAAAACTTTCATGACTTGTCTTATGGAAAGCAATCTTGACTAGTTTGTCCTAATAAAATGAAATGTGTAGGTTGAAAGCCATTCACCTCATATGTGCTAATTGGTAACAATTTACAGAAGATTTTGCTTTTTTTAAAATCCAAATATCATAACAAGAAATCACACAGAATTGATCCCAGATCCCACATCTCAATATCGATGTTACTCTAAAAAATATTGACTTATTATTACAATATTCCCAGCAAAACAGGTTCACAATACTTACACCTTAACATCCTCATTACTGAAGTCCAGGTAGCGGTTGCTAATCCACTGGATCTCAAACCAATCCTTGTAGTTGTTGTTGCCACAGCATCGGAACTCAATCTGGGTCATATCCAGGGTTCTCTTCATGAAGCATCGCCCGGGTGTGTCCGTGTCTTTGTAGTACTTCATTCCGTTCTTCAGGCCTTCAGCCAGGGTGAAGTGCAGAGAGATCTGCATCAAGAAACACACTAGGGCCGTGACAAAGAGAGCGATGCAGAAAACAACACATCCACTCATGTAAGTCTTCAGCATGGGCTTCCACTTCATAAATTTTGCCGAGTCGAGGGAGTCGTGGCACACTTTGCCCCCAAAAGCGTTGATGCCACAGGCCGCCAGTCCCATCAGGATGAGAACGTTGGGAACAAAATGGCTCTCGTTGTTATCCATTATCTCGCTCCTCTTGCGTAGCTCAATCTTGAAGAAGATGCCCATGCTAAAGATGAGGATTCCAGCCATCACGCAAAGCCAAAAAAAGAGCCACAGACCCTGTGCCAGCTTAACCCGCTTGGCCAAGTCAAATTTAACAGGCATCAAAGCCATGATTTACTCTCTTGGTATTTTTTCAGTCACACTGATATCTGTTGCAGGCTACTTGCGGTTGCAATAAGATGTCCTGTTGTATTCTTATATGTTGTTTTATTTTCCTTGCCTCTTCAAAATCTAAAGGTCGTAGTCCAGAAGCCTAGTATAGTAATCCATCATTAAAGAGAGCCGCAGAAGATAATGTATCAAGGATTTCCATCTTCAAACCCATTCTATTCAAACGGATTTCAACAACGTCCATAAAGTTGGCAACTAGAGGCCTAAGCCTCAGGAATTTCACATGAATACACCCAAAATTGAGTTCTGGGGAGATCTGTGGTTGTTCCCGATGGTTCCCGTTCCTGCAGAAGGGGGTGGCCGGCTCAGGAGCTGTGTGATTGCCGCATCAAGTTATTTTACGTCATTCTAAAGCCCGGTAATCAGCTCTGATCCCATTTACAGATGAGCTGAGCACTATAATCCTATATCTACCTTTGTAATTGGTTAGTTACTTTGAGGCATCCAAGCACAACTTCCAGCCCAGTATTACGCAGAAGACAAAAGAGGAAACTGATGCTAGAGGCAACAATCGTGAAAGACCAAAAGTTGGTTGGATGTAATTTCCATGACGGTGTCAGTTTTACAGTTACCTTTATGCATTTGGCAAATGCTTTTATACAAAGCAACATCAATCACTTTAGTCTGTGCTCTGGGGCTCAAACGCATGACCTTTACGCTGTTAACCCAATGCTCTACCATTTTTATGTAAATTCTGTCAGTACTAAGTTATGGTAATACAGCTGACATGATTTCCCAGGAATTATCCAAAACTTAACGGAATGTGTAGCAAAGCTTCTTTCACTATAATGAGATCAGTATTAAGGTAACAACAAACAAACTTTCTTACACCATACAGATGCCCTTTACTAAAATCTCTCTGTGCCATTGATGAGATTTTCTGTCATTTATTACACTACATTGCCCCACTTTTAAAGATTTTCCAACCTCACTCCCTGGCAAATCGTAACTATTTTATTAAATGGTTAGTTCGGATGAATTTGTACAATCTGTGTCATACAAAAACGTGAGGTTCATAGAAAAAAGCAATACTAAAGCCTCTGGAATGGTGAGAAAACATGGTGCTTGATATGTTTTTCATCTTAAACCAAACGTATAGATCTTCTGCTTTCAAAGTTTCAATCCTGTCTGGCTAGTGCGCTTCTCATAATGTTAAGGCATTATCCTCGTATAATGTAGGCGGTCTCTTTTGGGTTTTCGGACGCATCCAACCACATGAGTGTAAATACACCACAAAAACAATCTGGTCGAATGCGTTTCTGACTACCTCTGGAAGTGGATGAAAGTGGACAAGCTCAAAGCGTTTCACACCCCGGTTACACCTCTATTTAGCGTTATTCATTTATGATCTGGGTTTTCCGGCATAGTGATCACAGCATAGCAAAGTGATCATGTCAGTATCAACATACTAGATCCACTAGAGCTTTTAAGATCAGCACTTTTCTCCTCTTGTGCATACTAATGTTTCTTAGAGCCCTTGGCTGTGGTTCATAATGGTCCACGCCATCTGGTATAAATTGAAAAGTGTCCGAAGTGTTGTGCATTCACAGACTATCCAAAGAGAAAGATAATCTTTCACAATACAGCTTCATGATGAAGGTTTCTGAGATGGTTCCACATCTTCTGTAACAACCTCTTCTCAAAATCACTTCATGACAAAAGGTTGCCAACTGACTTTGGCACCAAACCAACGGGCAATCCAGAATATTTATTAGTTATCTCATTCTAAAGTTACCACGAGCAATTCAACTTTCTGTGTTCGCAACTAACCCAATTTGAACAAATTCACAGTTAACTTAAGCCTCATTAAATACCTAAAACAACTGCTGGCTAAGATGTAAAAGGTGAAGGTTACGACTTATGATAGATTGCAGGAGAAACTTATCCTTGTGGTGCAGTTTTAGGGTCTCTGTAGCTGTTGCCACATGAGAACTTACTGTCTTGGCCTCACCCCTGTAATAAGCGTGCCGTGGTCACATGTGACAAGATTAGAGGGCCCGATGGGATTTGGGCAACTTACTGTCCATTCCATTTAGAGAGACACGTGGTCACTGAATCTTTTACAATTAAGAACACTTGTTAAACATAGATGCAGAAAAGTCCATTTCAGATTATAATCATGTACACATATAGGGAATGCTTTGTATCTCTGTTGGTCGCTGATGTTTCTTTATTATGATCATCTTAAAATCTAAGCTGCAGTAATATTGCGATGACTGCGGCAATTGAAGGGTTTAGGGTTAAAGCTATGTATTATGGGCCCGAAGTTAAGCATTAATTGAAGCTCTATACAGATACATCCTGCTGTGTGAACTCTATGACACTTTCTGCTATGAGGTGCAAAATAGATTCTGTCATAACAGGGACATTGAAATGTATTGGACATATAATTATATATTTATGATGACTAGTGCCAAAATAAAATTCAACAATGATTTTAATATTAAAATTTGAATGTGCTGAATTTTTAAAGTTTCTGTAAAGTTCATATACTCAAACACATGCTTGAAATACTACTTCATAGTAAGTTTTCCATAAACTTTTTGTTTTGTTTTTCAGCAGCGGTTGGCTTAAGTGTGTTAGTTGGAGTGAAACAGTATTTTAAGGTATTTTATCAATACATTTTTGTTATTTCTACCATAAAAGTCTTATTTATCCCTTTTATAAAATTTGAATTGTCAAAAATCAACTAGTAGAATTAACCTTATTTTTCTTTTTACATTTAAACAATTTAGAAGATTGTGAAGTTTAACCAGCTAATACGATTTGCACACACTTTGTTAAGTAACATTTATTTAAAAAAACTACTATCTACTTTTAAACAACACACAATACATTTAATCCTACTAGTTATATTCACTGTGTATGTTGGGTAATGTTTGCCAAAAAACATTATAAAACAACAGTAAAATGAAGGTTATAAAGGGTGCTTCAAATAGATTTTTCAAAACCATTTTCTTAGCAGTTTCGATTCAATAGACATAACATGTTCATGACTGTGTTTTTGAAGCCTATGGCTTATTTAAGGATATCAACCTTTGCGCTACTTTATTTATAACAATTATTTAATTATCTCTGCAGCCTTGCCTCAAGTGCATCAGAGCTTTTGCATGGTCTATTTGTTACAATTCTTTAGTCAATTTAGCCTTTCAATTAAGCAATTTCAAAGTATGTAAGAATATTAATCTACAAAAAAAAACAATAATAAATCACCCGATCTTTAAAGTCTTTTAGCTCTGTTGTGGCTTTGGCTAGTTTAAATTAATTTGGATGGAACTGTTGTTAAGTGCCTAAGAGAGCACATGTCCGCCTTTACTTCGCAGGACAACATTCTTCCTCAAATAAATAAACAGACTCTTTCAGTTTGTCTGCGGACAATTAGCGGCAGAGTTCACATTCACATCACTTCAAAGACCTCTCCTTACTGTGTTGCATTCAGATGATTTTTAATAAGGGCCACATGTTGCTCTGGCCCGATGTCCAAGGGATAATTATAAATGGGAAATATATACCCAAAATCTTGAATCAAAAATCTATTTTTAGTGTAAATACATTTCCCGAGTTTTTCAATAATCTAGGCCACAGTAATCCTTTACAGTAAATTGATATAATCATATGGACTGTCAGGCAAATAGGTAAGTTGATGTTTAAAATAGAGAAGGAGGGCTGATGATGAACAGAGGGAGGGAGATGATGGATGACATACTGTATGCACATTTTTTCTGGGAATGGGGAGGATTTCAGGAATTTCATAACAAGCAGAGGGGCATTAATATGTCACGGGCTCATTGAGAGCAGATGTGTGATTTATTTTTACAGGCTGCTGGTTTGGGTCGCTGCTTCACTGCTTCACTCCTCCTCTTGTGAACTGTATCACTTTACCACTGCCACAGGGATGTTTGAATGAACAGTTAATTCCTATTGCAGTTATTGTTTATTTCCTTTGTTTATATTTTGTCATTTTGGGAACCTGGCAGTAACTGGTATTTTATAATTGTATAAAATATTTTATTAATCACCTTCATGTATTTCAAAACTGTATGACTTTCTTCTTCAGCAAACAAAAGACAATATTTTGAAGAAGGCTCATAACAATGCAACATTGGCCCCCATTGACTTCCATTGGACACAGACCCAATGTAACATTTCTCTTGTGTTTTACAGAAGAAAGAGTGATATACAGCTTTTGAATGACATGAGAATTGATAAATGATTTCCGAATATCTTTATTTTTGAGTGAACTGTGCCTAGGTCCCTTTTTAAAAATAGTTTAACAGTAGCAGTTTGTTGGTCCACTAGATGGCGACTTTGGAATTGCATTCGTTAAATGTTATAATTTTATCTTCTCGGACTCAAAAACGTTGTATTAAGCTACCTATAAAGAACAGTATCTTTATGAGATGTTTACAATACATTCTTTGATGGATACTAGACCGAATGAGAAAGCAAACATTGAATGTTCAGATATGAGAAGTGAAAGGAGCTGTCTTTGTATTAAAAATTGACATGTGCCCGTCAGCCCCTCCCACCGAGCCCCTGACAGAGTGAAACATTTACACTGCAGTCTGATAGGAGGAAACGGACCATTATTTAATCAATTCAATTGCATCAATTTGGGGAAAATTTGTGGCCAGTGAAAACAAACTAACAGCCATTGGAGCAAAGGGTGTGATTTGTCTTTTGCGTGACTCAGAGCGCACGTGTGAGAGAGGGTTTTCAGGGTATGTTTCTGAGTTTGTGAATACCTTCACTATGAGTTCTGATGCTCTCTGATGCCCATGTGTCTACTTTTCCATCTGCTGAACTTGTCAGACGCTCGGGTACGAATTGAATCGTCACTCTGTCCTGTCAATCTGTTACAAGGTCTTTCTGCTCCTACCTCTCATGTCCATGTAAATCTTCAACAGGGTTGATGAGCTAATGTCAGCTTGAGTGACACTAAGGTTAACTCTGGTGGGTCAAGAGGTTATGTGTGTGTGAGTGTGTGTGTGTGTGTGTGTGTGTGTGTGTGTGCGGGTTTTGAACTCTTTTAGTACAATGAGGGTGAAAGGTGTCCAGATGCTGTCAGAAAGCCCCAAATTGAAAAAAAGGAACACAAGTTTCACAACTTTTTATCAGACTTCCTTATATTGTGAAATTGATATAAAAAGTTGTGTCACGTCAAGTGAGAAGATTAGTTTGAAGAGAACTTCAAGGTGTGTGGAGAAATAGATTAGATTCCCCTCTTTTATTAACACACATGACATACTGTTTGGATGTTTTCTCCTTATTCCTTATAGATTAGATGGATATTGTGTTTTTGAACATTTAAATAAGTATTATTTATATTACTTATATATTATTATTATTAAAATAATAATAAAAACAAACAAATACATGGATATTTAAGGAAAAATGTAAAACTACATAAACATTTGTATATAATTTAAATTATTGGTAAATGTAAATAAATAGATGTAAATATTTCCTAAATATGTAAACATGTATGTTTATGTGTTTTTAAATGAAGAGCTCTTTTCCCAAACGCTATAAATCCATTTTAAGAGTTTTCATGAAAATGACATTCTTTTACATAGACCCATAAATTTTGTGAACATTCAATTTATCCTGTTAAAAGGGTCTCTTGGCTCAGTCTGAACATGTTTAACAACGTCTTGGTTACGTATGTAACCTCAGTTCCCTGATGGAGGGAACGAGACGTTGTGTCGAGAACGACAGATGGGGTTCGCCCTTGAGAACCAATCAACTCTGACTACTATAGAAAAGGCTAATGAAATTGGCGAATGAAATTTGCATGCCGGGCTCCGCCCCCGGATATGCGGTATAAAATGAAGCCGGCGTGCAGCATTCATTTACCTGTTGTTCTGAAGAGCCTGAGAGCCTCTCACGACTGCAGCAGAATACGATACGTGTTTGTGGCATAAGGGACACAACGTCTCGTTCCCTCCATCAGGGAACTGAGGTTACATATGTAACCAAGAGGTTCCCTTTCTGTCGGTCTCTCGACGTTGTGTCGAGAATGACAGATGGGGTTGCCTATGGAAAACGCCACAACGCTGTATCGCGTTACAATCTCTAGCGAAGCGCAGTAACAAGCCTGGGTGTGTCAGCTCGATGCTTTCGCGAAACTGTTACCTTCCAGTGTGGTGGTCGGGGGGTTCCAGAGCATTCTTGGAGAAAGATGGGTACAGCCCTGACCGGTAACCTTTCACGGACGGGGCCTTAGCTCTCTACTGACGAGAGGCCGTCCGGCTCGGGTTTACACCGGGTAAGCGCCACTTCCTTAATCAGGAATGCGCTGCAGAGGCCAGCTCCTACCCGTGGGGAGGAATATGGTGGATATAGGTATGGTCTCGTCCTTGGAGGAGAACGCATGGAACGTGCGGACTGAGTAGTTAACCGCGAGGTCGAGGTCCACCTGGGGAAGCTCATGGGTTAGCAAGAGTGGGAACCATTCTCATGAGGATACATCAGACGGAACAGCCCACGGAGGGGGTGTTACAGACATCCGGTAGCACTAGGTCCGGTTAGAGCTATCTGTGATAGCTCACATGGTATCCCGGCCTAAGGGGGTGGCCCGGGATGTCAGCGCTGTCAGCGACGGCACGGAGATCCTGCATTATACCCGGGTCGGCCTTACCCTCGTGGTGCTCTCTCAATGCCTTGGCCTGGCGGACCTGCAGGATGGCCATGTCATAGAGAGAGGAGGCAACCTGGCCCGCGGCATCGCAAGCTTTCGACACCAGTGATGCCGAAGTCTTACGCGCTTTGGGCGGTAGGCGTGGCCGATTCCCCCCAGGTGGTAGCCGTCCCCGGCACAGGTGCACCGCGGGCGGACGTTCCACCCGGGGGATCTCAACGTACCCACCATCGAGGGAAGTAAGGGAGCCGGAGCTCGTTTCATGCACCTCCGGGAAAAACATGGCACCCGGGGTGGGCTCCGACCTCAGGAACCACGTATCCCCGGGTTAGCATGGATGACATCACTTCTGCTTACTCCCGAACTCGACCGCTGGGGGTGGAGCTCGTATTTGTCAGAGTCGGATGCCAGTCTCCCTCCGAAGCTGCGAGCGACATCTCATCTACGTCACACATAGTTTCCGAGTGTGTGCGTGAGAATCCGGACGGTATGCCACCGCCGGTTGGGGAACGTTCAGAAGAGCGAATCGGGGTGCGATCGGCCCGTGACCACTTGGCTGGCGGGTTTACGTTCGCAGAGTTCCCCATATCACTAACGCTGCTATCGTGGGTGGTCATCGGGGGCCGTAGCCACAGATGTCACAGCCCAGGTAGCAGACGAATTGGTGGCTGGTTCCCGTAGGAAGACAGCCACCCGTGACCGCAACTTCTGAATGACAATCTGCCCGCAGTGCGGGCAAATGTGTCAACGAACGCTGCTTCAGCATGCTGGACGCCCAGACGCCTAACGCAGCGATCGTGTCCATCCCCCTCCTCGATGAGGGTGCCGCACCCAAGAGAACAGCAGGACATGCTGCGCTGGAGATTGCTCAGTCAGTCCTGCAAATTTCATTCGCCAAATTTCATTGGCCTTTTCTATAGTAGTCAGAGTTGATTGGTTCTCAAGGGCGAACCCCATCTGTCGTTCTCGACACAACGTCGAAAGACTGACAGAAAGGGAATGATTGTTAAATGAAACAATAATATTATAGATTAAAATGGTTTATTTCTTTTTACAAATCAGGGACTATAAATTAATATAAATCAAATAAATGCAAATGCATGAAATAAATAACAGCCAAATAAAATAAATAGTAACAAACTAAATAGTAAAATAAAATCAATATTTTCAATTTCATGTTTCAATATTTTCCACCACATACAACAAATAATTTAGAAATAACACATACAAATAGCGAATTCTGATTGGTCGAGAGGACATATCGCATTAAGGCTAAATACAGGTTCGGGATTTATAGCGTTTTGGAAAGAAACTGCATCTTGCAGAACATTTTAAACAAGGAAATATAGCGATTTGGCATGAAACATTGATGGAGCAGTGAATAGGTTTAGTACACAGCAAAATGGCATTACAAACTCATTTATAACAGTAAAGTTAAGACAAGAATGTGGAGATGGTGGTCTAGTGGGTTAAACCACTGAACTGGTAAATCAAAAGGTTGCCGGTTCGATCCCAGCAGCCACCACCAGTGTGTCCTTGAGCAAGACACTTTACTCCACGTTGCTCCAGGGGAATTGTCCCTGTAATAAGTGCACTGTAAGTCGCTTTGGATAAAAGCGTCTGCCAAATGACTAATTGTAAATGTAAATGTAAAGAATGTCTAGAAGGAACAGGCCACACTCTACGCTCATTGTAAACTAGGATACGGTCACATAAATCTACAACCTGTGAAAACCGTCACTCATAAATTCAAATTCCAAGAATTAAAGACGCACAGATACGAGTGAATTAGTTTACGTGATGAAACTTACACATGGTCTGTATAGATTGAAAGCACATTGCTCTTCTGCCGTCCTGATCAGAGTCAACATGTCTCACTCCTGCCTTCTGCTTTTCTCATACAGCTGTAACAACACAAAGAAAGGATTTTCATGGCGACAGTGATGCTTACAAATTCATCTTTATGTTGTTGTCAAGAATGAGCTCAGCGGATCTGTTCTGTGGAAACGCATACTTAAGTTTATTGAAATTAAAAGTATTTGGTCACCTAGTATATATGTAAAAAAGCAAGGCAAAAAGCTCTTTTGGAAGTAACATTGATGATTTATCTTGCTTCCTTGTCGATCAAGCCAAAGTGTATCTGCACTCTAAAAAAATCTACAGTTATTAAATTTACACTCGAAAATGTTTTACAACTGTGTAATCAATTAAATAAACAGTTAAAATTTTAGTACATTTAAGTTTCTAAATTAAGTAAATCTGAATATCCCAAATATTTCTATTAGAATTGACCAAAAATTTGTATTTTAGAAATATTAAATACTTATTTTTTCATTAAATAAACTGAAATAATATTTGTTCATTTTATAGAATTATTATTATTGTACTACTGAAAAAAAATCAGTTAAATAAATTTAAACATTTTATTAAGTTAATATATCCGTTTATAGAGTGTGTATATTTATACTTGATCCGTGAAGCAGCAATAATTTATTTGTTAATGAGATTTTGTTGTTAATAAGAAAGAATTTTAAATCAAAATCTCTTATTTTTTCTCACTTATAGCCACTCTGATATAATGATGCAGCATTAAACTAGTTAGTAGACCTTAACAAATGTTTGTTTTATTTAAAACATAATCCAACAATGATCTAATGACAAAAACTAAAGTAAGCAAGTGACAAATATTGGTAATCATTTGTGTTTTTTTGTTCAGTTTGGTTTCAGTGTATTCCTACTTGACATTGGTTCAAATATACCTGATATGAATTTTCTTGTTGGTGGTACTGATGCTTAAAGCAATCTTACACTCATGGTTGTGCTGTATACGCATGGCAGTGATGCTCTATTGGCCTTCTCCTGTCAAACCGCTTTATTATAGCCTACAGTCGAGACACCAGTGAGAATCCCTCTTTCAGAGAAATCACAACTCTTTCTAAGGTGGTTCGGATATCACCCAAAACTGAATAGCCATGAATCCCAAATAAAAAAAAACGAGCAGTCTGTCGAAGCATCCAAACTCCTTATCTTGGGATGAAAATGGAGGAGACCTTACTGTTACACTTGAGTGGCTTCCAGGAGATTTGTTACATCCAGAGTTCTGCTTAGAGATGATATAACCTCTCAATTGCCAGATGGGGCCTCGGAAAGGGAGCCACCTTTGGGTCTGAGATTATATTCTTTGTCTCCACTCCAGGATTGTGTGCGCAGTCAGACGAAACGCAGAGGAGCGAAGATGAGATGAGCGGTTGACTGCCTTCAAGAGAGACCAAATGAGAGATAGTACTTGACAACTGAATGTATGGAATCTTGTATGAATTGGAAACAAAATAGGAGTAA
This sequence comes from Triplophysa tibetana, assembly GCA_008369825.1. Taxonomy (NCBI): domain Eukaryota; kingdom Metazoa; phylum Chordata; class Actinopteri; order Cypriniformes; family Nemacheilidae; genus Triplophysa; species Triplophysa tibetana. Next base: position 6,654,582 of record CM017900.1, read on the forward strand.
AACTAGCAGTCCAGAGGAGAATTGAACTCTTAAAGAGTTGCGTGTTCTTTGGCATGCTTGACTTGGGCAGGAAGAACATGGTCACTGCTGAGTTTTGACCTTTCACCTTTGATCCCAATAAATCACGACGCCAAGAAAAGAATGGCTACCACAAGCCAGGGGGCTTAAGTTACATGAAATAACTTCAGCTTTGAGCGCTATTTTCTGCGGTTTTTAATCAAGTAAAGATGTACAGTACTTGAAGCCAAGCTCTGCTCTGCATCTTTGCATAGGTCATTTCCACCGAAGCGTCCTTCTGTATTGTCTCTTCTGGCTCATCGTAACGTTCCACGTACTTGGAAAATCACAGAATAACATTAAATCTTGAAGGCTTCAAAAGGGTCTCAGCCAACTTCTGGGAAACCCCATTTTCGTCTGTGGGTGTGTGTTCGGGTGTGAGTGAGAGCCCGGCGGAGTGGCTAATAAAAAGAAAAAAGGGAGTCAGTGTGACAGCAGGAGTCTGATGATGCGTTCATACCCGCCCGCTGACCTCTGCTCTTTATTAAACTGTAATGAGCAGCAAGGCAGAGCAGTCTTACAATTAAATTTGCATTTATGCATTTGGCAGACGCTTTTATCCAAAGAGACTTACATTGTATTATCCTATACATTTATACCTAGGTATCTGCAATCCCCTGGGATTGAACCCACAACCTTGCGTTGTTAATGCAATGCTCTTACCACTGAGCTACAGGAAAGCTGTCTCGAACCTGTCACACATGCACACGTGTCAATGGGTTGGCAGCAGTGTAGTTAGACGAACATACTCACTTGCATTATTCAAGTCAGGCAGGAGCTAGGACCTGCGTTAATATTATGAAGTCTTTCCAGCAGAGACCTGCGGTACTTAGACTTTTAGCAGAGATACTCATAGATACCTTTCGAGATACTTTCCAGCAGAGAGTCGGCGAGAGAAAGATTGTCTTAAAATCCCCCCAGAGGAGGTTGCTTTGATTCAGATAAGTATGTGAGTAACATTGGTTATTCTGTTTGTTAGAACCAAGATACGTTGTTGTTTTCGTTCTAACATTAGCTGTGTGACGGAACAGTTTTTAGCGTCATTGTTTATCTGAAAACGATTAAATATTGTACTCTTTTGTACATTAATGCTAAAACTGTAGAGAGTGTGTATTACTCTCTTACTCAATGATGAATAACCTTAAATTTAAACCGCGGGTTTAAATACGCTCCAAACCATAGAGTACTATCCGTAAGGATCAAAAGTCTAGAGTAGTGTTTTGCTTCAGTTCAGTATTTGGCACAGTTTTATTGTTAAAGCTGTATGCTTGGATTCAGTTCTATAAAATGCTAAATTTTAAAGGGATAGTTCACCCAAAAAATTAAAACTCTGTCTATGTTTATTCACCCTCACGCCATTCAATATAGTTTATTTTTCTGTGGAACGCAAAAGCAGACATTTTGAGAAATGGTTCAGTGGTTTTGTGTCCACACAATGGAAGTCAGTGGGGTTCAATGTTGTTTGGTTATCAATATTCTTCAAAATAGCTTATTTTGTTTTTGGGTGAACATCCCTCTTAATGTATCTGTTTAAGTGTAATGCTGTCATCTGTCATCCTTGATATCCTGTTTTTGTATCAGATACTGTAAAAACAACCAGAAATACGAGGTGGCTAATTCGTATGAATTCATACCACGTGAATGTCTCTAACTTAAAAATGCTTAATGATGTCATATAATAACCCTTTTGTGACTAAATGTTTCCATAAAGAACCTTTAACATCCAAATATCAATTCTGTTTCACAAAAGGTTCTTTGTGATGAATGAAAGGTCCTTCAGATTATAAAAAGGTAAGAAAGAGATTTTTTTTAAAACCTTCGACTGAATGGTTGTTCTATGGCATTGCTGTGAAGAGAATTTTAAGCACCTTTATTTTAAAGTTATTGTTAGAAAAAAGCTAAACTAAAGCCCTCCCCCTATGCCAAACCACCACTGGTATGAAAGCAGATCATACTATGACCTACACAAATTTCACAGTTTAGAAATTCCTGTGTGATTGTGTCGGATAAATAGTGACAAAATACAGTTTATTACTTGAAATTAATATAAAAATAAAAAAATACATATATATATATGATTAAAAGAATTTTCCTTTAGTTATCAATTTTCATTTTGACTGAAATTTAAGTACTTTATATTAGCAATCGCTTGGTTGACACACAAAATAAGTTTTTTGTTTATACTATTTAAAAAAAACATACAGTAACACATTTAAATGCTACAATTTTCTTCACATTTTCACTGTTGTTTTGGTATTTTGCTACATTGCTTAATCTAATACATCACCCTATTAGGTGTCAGCTAAACACCTAATTTAAGCAATTGACATAATTGTCTGTACTTTTGGGAAAACACATCACAATCATTTTAAACTAATCCTGTCACAGGCAATTATATTGTCACAAGTAGTGATGTATATTTTCAAAACTACACTAAAATGAAAAATAAAGCTGCTTAAAATATTCTTCACAGCGATGCCATAGAAGATCCATTTTTGGTTACACAAAGAACCAGTGAGTGAAAGGTTCTTTAAAGAACCATCTCTTTCTTACCATTTTATAATCTGAAGAACCTTTTTTCACCACAAAGAAGCTTTTGTGACATCTTCCGATGTCAAAGGTTCTTTAATGAACCAAAAGTTTATTTTATGACATCGAAGAACCTTTTGAATCACATTTTTAAGAGAGTAGATACTGTAACAAAAGGAAACAACTCTCAGTGAAATAAAATATACTTTCTGTACTTTTTACTATTAGCAAACGGGTAATAACTGTCAGTGATTTTTTGGATTAAAGGTACACATGCATAGAGATTAGAGACCACATATATGACAAAAGAGCAGGGACACTGATCAGACATCAGTCGAGCAGGCTGTACCGTCCCGTCTCACCTCCAGGTTCTGTCTTTAATAAAGGATAATGGTTCATCGGCACCGTTTCCTACAGGCAAGCTTAAAAGCCATTTTCTCCTTATTACATGCATGATTTTAACTGATCCCAGAAACGCAAACAAGAGTGGTCCCAGTGGAATGCTCCCAATTGAATGCACTGAGACCAGCCAGAGGGGGTGGGGGGATGGGGTTGTAGTTCAGGATACTAGTTAGCAAAAACCTCACAGAGCTGTTCTTTGTAGACGAGTCATATAGACACACGCGTGAAAGGCTTAGAGATAAGTCAAATTTTTTGATATGTGAGCATCAACTGGAATGCTTGGTTTGCGCTGGTTAACATTGCGCTGAATACAGCGTATTGGACGTAACTGTGCGTTTTGACTCCAGATCCCTTGACAAAAGCTTCTTGGGATTAAACATCCATCTCACATCATCAGCAGTATTTAGAGAGCAATGAAAATGACTGAAGTGAGGTTGCGGAGGGCAGGCAGCCCGGTCCGGTCTGTCAGGAAACAATGAAGAAACGTTCAGCGCGAGCACTTTCGATTTTATTCTGTTGGATTTGGACTCTGGGCTGCGTTAGATCATCAGCAGATGTCAAAGCCTCATGTCATCTGCCAAGAAAATGTGAAGAGAGAGAGAGATGGAGGGTCAATGTCTGGAGAGGAAGTAAAGGGAATACCGAGTCTCAGAGAAAAGTTAATGTGGGATGTGCTGCTAGAAATTACTGTAAATAATATACATTACATGGTTAGACTTCTCAAAATGTTCTTTGTAACTTTTTTCTTACGCAAAATCAAGTCTCTGTTTATTTCTGGTCTTTAATACAATCTCATGTAAGTTTAAAGGACAAGTATGTGTCAAAGTATGATCACTTTAAAAAGTAATATCACACCCTTCGTTTGCAAACAACACAATTTGAGGTCTCATTCATGTTTATAACAGGCACTCTTGAATGCAGTGTTGGTGGCCTCATTGCAAGCCTTTCTCAATTTATGCAAATGGCAAAAGAAATATTCCTGTTCCTCAGATACTCTCAGCTGAGATTGGTGTCCTGAGACAGAAGCTCAGTGATATTACTACCACCGCTGGCCAAATTCAGCAGGTCATTATTTAGCATTGGAGAAAGAAAGAAAGACTTGACTCTGCCACACAGGGATGCCAAGGAAGCTCTGGCCAGACTGAGGAAATGTAATCCTAAAACCTCAAGCACCTTTCTCGTGCCAGTCTTTGGGTGGGCACTCCTGGGTGGGTCTCAAGCACACGATTGAGCCGCAGGATGATACCTGCAGGAGCATTTAACATTAACCTCATTATAGACCTTCAGATACCTTTTTAAGATCCACAAAGTCAATACAAAGGTGCTGTTGCTGATGGTGTTGAATAACTATTTTTTATACAAGGATATACTTGAAAATGATGTAGTATAATTTACTTTGTTTCATATAGTTTCACAGTTGTCCAAACAATCTAATGAGTTTGAAGGTCTGGAATTTACCTATTTATAAGGTTTATTGAAGTTTTATTGTGCAACAACATAAGGGTCAATGACAAATAAGATTTTCAAGAAGAAGAAAAAATATATTTTAAGCAAAACAGTTTGAAAATGCATTTTTATTTCCAAAAGAATGTATTGTGTTGATTTATATTGGTTTAACAGCATTTTAGAGAGCATTAATTCATTATTAAACAAGATTTCTGATTTTACCACCCAGAAAATGTCAGATGGTGCGACCATATATTAATTTAAAATAATATACCTTTAATGTACTTAGCACTACTGAGACTTGTAAATATGAATCATTGTAGTGTCTAAAATGCATAACACATGGTAAATTCCTTTTCTATTTCTCTATTTATTGCCCTTTTATTAAACAGTGTTGGGTGTAACTTGTTACTAAGTAATTAGTTACTGTAATTTAATTACTTTTCCCTTGAAAAAGTAAAGTAAGGGATTACTCACATGTTTTCTGTAATTTAATTACAGTTACTTTTGATGTAATTAAACTAAATACTTTGTGAAATATATGCATGTGCAATAGTGTAATTGACCTCAAAATTCAAAGTCTTACTTTAAAATCTGTGCTTTAATGTATAATTCTCACATTTGTAATACTTTGGTCAGTTAATAATATTATTTATTTGAATGAATTAAATAAGCCGTTTCATGTCTATCCTTGGATCACTTAGCTAATCAAGGTTGATGTAGGATATAGAAAGTAATTAGTAATGAGTAACTAAATACTTTTTGGACAGAGCAATTTGGACAGTAATCTAATTACACTATTGAACATGTAATAAGTAACTAGTAATTAATTACTTTTTCAGAGTAACTTACCCAACACTGATTCCAAAGCATGTAAACGGCTGCTTTTCTGTGTGTTCAAACACCCATTTTTCCATATGGACTATTTATGTTTTGTTTTTAACTGTAAAAATGATTTGTATACGTTATATAAAGGTTTACATTTATATTTGTTACTTCATTTTGCAACTGCAGTGGGAATTGATACATTTAAATGTAAATTTGCTGGTTGTACCATCCGACCATGACTGCTCGCACCACCTGAAGTTGTGATCAATAATGATTGATATTCACAAAATAAAAAGAAAGATATGTCAATGAATTTTATTCAGGTTTCAATTGGCTCCTTTTATTTGAATCCTCTGACCAATTTATACTCTATCTCAATAATACAAGAGGGTGAGGCCAAATGAACACATTGTTCCCTCCTGACTGCTGCATGCAGCTCACCTCAATCTCATTGCCCACCACCTTGAGGACTTGCCCCACAAAAGGTTGGCCATCATACTCCACAAGTACGAATTTCCCGTTCAGATCTTTGGGGTTTTCTTTGGCTTGGGGACTTGTGGAAGGGACCTTAGTAGTATTCTGGAAGTCAACTTCTGAGGGATTGTGACACTGAAAGATGTCTGGTCTGCTACAAAAACAGGAGATCTCTCTGTGCTGGATTTTCCCAGGTTGTGCAGTGGTCACCTGATGGATTTTTAGTGTTCCTTTCACAGCTAGAACACTGTCTGGAAGAGCCTCGTCATATCTCTCAATGTCTTTATCAGAGATCCAGTAGTACTTGAGGCTTGACTCCTTTTCCTTTAACAGCTCGTACAGATGCTCTGGGGTCTGCACATCTGCCCCTCCTTGAACAAACCTGAAAAAAATACGAGCCTCTTTGCCATGGGACTTTCCGGCAAAGTTCCATGTCACGCGCATGATGCCAGAGAGAAACGGTACTGTGCTAAGGAGATTTAAAAAAATTTTTATTCCTGTACTGAGTGACAGGCCCATCACTCATGACATGTAAAGTTGTTGGTGGAGGATTGCACCTCTCCCTCACATCCTTCAGCACCGGTTCTAAGTGGGCCCATATAGCACGTTCATCATGCCGAAGGGATGAAGAGATGGTGGTATATGACTGACATCCATGTGCTGTATAGGCCACACATGTGTGAACTGAGGACTGTTTCCTGCTTCCTCCGAAATGAAAAGCTTGGACTTCGCTGTTCAGCTTGCATTAAACATTTTCTGAGTAGTCTACATGAAGGCAAACTTCATCCTCTGTCAGGGTTTCTTTTAATGCTCTGAACTCTTTGGCTTGGTGCAACCAATTGAAGTGATATTTTGCCAGAGAATCAAGTTTCTGGCTGAACAGCTTGAATAGGTTAGACCATGTTCCACTTTGGCATCTACAAAAACAAATTAAAATAGATTAATTTAAAGATGCAATTGTTTTAGTATCAATGTTGATTATACAGTCGTATATTCTTGAAGAATAGGACTTTAAGATGGACAATGTGCTCTTTAAATTGTCACTCAAACCAAAATAAAATTAACAAATATGTATACACATGTAGATTGCACCTTTAAACAACTTAAAAGCTTTATATATTTATTAAAATGTATTTAATATTTTCAAAAACATGAATTAACATGACTTTTTTTAGTTGGTTTAACTGTAACTCTGGTTGCGACACCTGACATATTGGTCGCACCACCTGACATTTCAAACTCAATTCAAATCTAAGAGGCATTAACTTGGACGCCTATACAAATGTTTGACCATGTGCTCAAGGTTTTACATACATTTTTTAAATCAAATACACATTTTTATAATAACAACACATTTTCAAAGTTTTCCAGGGGTCATACCACCTGACATGATAAGTTGAATCAACCTCATCATTACTTAAAAATGTCAAATTATCTAATATTTATGGGAGGGTGACTAACCTTGTTACTGCTTCAAAGGGGTCCTCTGGAGTCTTCTGTGTGATGTCATATGCTGTCACATAGTTTTCTTAAAGGAACATTGCATAAAATTTCATTTTTATGTCGGTCGCTCTCCCTGACATTAGTACAAGTAAATTTTTCGGACAAATGTTTTTTAAGTAATAGATTAGTTGTGAAATAGGACCTATACATTATTTCCCCTCATTTATAAGGAATTTAACATAAAATCATGGCAAAATATTTGATTAAGAATTTTATTGAGAAAATTAACATTTATTTCTCAGTTTTGTTCTCTGTTTGTATGTTCGGACGGTCGCACCACCTGACATTTTGGTCTTTTAAACACCAAAACTCAAAAAATCTATTGAATTTCAATGAAAAGAGTTTCTTATTAAGGACATATTGTAGATCCATTTGATATATGACATGTATTTATTCAAATTATTTTTAGGAAAATAATGAATTTGGACACAAAAAATACATGTCATGTCATCGACCCATAAACATTTTGTGATCCAAATTTAACCTCTGTTAGACTGCCGCAAAGGATCAATAATTGTTGAGTAGTTTTAATATAATTGAATACAATCCAGTAGCTTCCCTCAGAGAAGATGTATTTTTGAAGGCTAACCCGGAAGTAAGCGCAGCGCTGGATTCCTCGACCGAAAGCCTCTGCATTTTTCCCATAGACTTGGAAGATATCAAAAAATAAACTCTCTGATCAACAAAGCCAAATGTTTATGATGTTTACACGTTTTTGAGACATTTTAAGATAATCTTAACAAATCAACACCACCTTTGTTACTTTTGAAGGCGAAATATAATCGGCAGAAGTAATAAGCTAACACGATGCTATATAAAAACTATACTTCGGGTCGCTCGATATCAACGTCACCACCACCAATCCTCCGACAACTCTTTCAAACTTTAGTGATCAAATTATCACCAATGCAGCAAATCGCATATGCGGGTAATAATCAGCTGTGGTGTGTAACAATGTGCAACAATTTGTTCACTTAAATTAATTTATTGCATAGAAGAATGTAACTTCATTAACTCATGTACTGCACTGTACCTTTAATAACCGCATTAACTCATCTACTGCACTGTAACTTTAATAGCTAATGTCTGTAACTATTGCACACTCAAGTCACTTGCACTATTGTATTGTCTATATTGTTATCTGTTCATAACCACCTGTACATTAATGTTCACAGTATATAGCCTTCTGTATATATTGTTCATAGTACATACCGACTGTCATATTTTCATACAACATTTGTATAGTATTTTCCTAATATTGTATTCTGTATTTATTCACACTGTATATCTGCACTTGCTAATTGCACTTCTGGTTAGACCTAAACTACATTTCGTTACACTGTACTTGTATATGTGTAATGACAATAAAGTTGAATCTAATCATCTAATCTAATCTAATGTCTGTCACTTTAAAAATAACATGAAATAAGTTCCAGGTCTAGGGGGGCATTGCCCCCTCAGATTTTTCTTGGGCCCAAATATTCAGTTAAAAATTGAATTATATATTATTAAATAATTACTAAATACAAATGTGTTATATCTATAAAAAATATCTGTCAATTTAATTACAGACAAACATAAAATATGTATCCAATGAAACTTTATTATACATCTGCCCAACCATAATATGTAATTGCCCCTACACCCCCAGTCGAGCCAGTCAACCGGACCTGTATGAAATGAAATTTTTTATAATCTAAATACAAATATATATAAACTCTGACTTCAACAATTAAGCTCTGAATGACCTCCAGCTTAAAAGTCTAGTAACCAAACTGACTGGTTAGTGAAAATATTTTTTAAACGTGTTTATGACTGTAAACACTGTGAGTCACATACCAAGGCTTGTTTGATGGTCTGTAAATAAAATCTAAAATTGGTATTATGGCTATAAAACAGATGGCCTATATGAAGGGTGACAGTGAGCAGAACTGTTGCAGAAAGTGTTTGAAATAAAACAGAATTCTAGTCTGAAGGATGAAAATATGACATCAGAGTGTGATGTGTGTCACATCTGTTTGACTGGCTCAGAGCACACACTCCATAAAATCAAAAATGACACATGCTACACATACTTCATACAGCATCGTACTGTACATGTGTGTGTGAATGTTGTACAGATAACCTGAAACTAATGTGGATTGAGTGGTGAGCCTTGGTCATGTTGGAATTTTAATTCTTCCCAAAAAAATAAATAGGACATAAATCCACACTCAGCACAGAGCTGCCCGGACAAAATTGAGCATCGTGCTTTCATGTGAAGGGTTTGATAATGGCTTTTTCTTCTCTCAGTTTTCTTTCATTTCTCTTCCCTCCCTCCTGCTCTTGCCAATGCCACTATGCTATGTGACTTGATATATGAGTTTCAAAAGTAAAAGCTCAGATAAACATACCTATTCTGTCATCATTCACTTATTAATGGAATGATCCGTTTAGATGAGAACAAGCTTTACGAAGACAAAAATGAGACGCATACAAATAATGGTACCAAGAGCAAAAACACTGGTCCTACCACATTAGCATAAGAAACAATGCTTGCAATGTAGATTTAATGGATTTTTGCGTACGATACAGATCCAGCAAACTGAAAGTAAACACACACAGGATCGCATGGGTCATTTACACCCAGCTCTGCTATTTTTGTTGGGCGCCCACGGCGTGTAGCACCTCCGGACACTTTGTTTGCATGACAGTTTGGCTTTTGTTGTTCTTGGCCTAACCGTGCGGGAGCATATGTCAGAGCTCGTGTGCGTGCGCTTGCTGTATGTGGTGCAGAACTCAAACTTCTATCATCACTCAGAGTTTATATGAACAGCCGGCGCTGGCTCGGTCCACATCCTGGGAAAGCAGGCGAGATCGGAAGCGTCTCAGACTCGAAATATAAACACGCACATTACAACACGCCGCCTAGCTCCAGAGGAGAAAGCTTGTGAGACCCTTGCACTTAAATAAATACATGTTGTGTATATAAGTACAATGCACACACAAGCAGGCTGTCACGTTTATTAAAAAGCAGATTTAGGACGTGGGTTGTATTGCCGGACAGTGCAAAGTGAAAGCAGGTTTCACTAATGGTATGTCCACATGGTCTGCATGTGTACACGCATGAAACAATTGTTCAGTCTCAACCACATGTCTATAGCCTATTTCAAAGCCAATATTTACAGGAGGTCGTGGACTAAGGAGTGCATTTTTATCTTTTGACATAAAAGGTGCTTACAATAAAACCAATACAGTAATATAAACTTCTAAAACACACTTTGAGATTAAGAACTAAAAACTTCCCCATTAGTTCAAAACAACTTTTATTGAAACCAAATTGACTGAAAAACAATAAAACTGTGATAGCCAATCAAAATCCATTCGGTTTTAAATGACTCACTCATGGAAAAGGAGAAAATGAAGTATAATGGCTTACATATTGATCGTTTTCTAGACTACATTTTACGAAATTTTCGACGGCTATTTTTTTTTACAGTGTTGGCATAACATCAATTGTGCAATCAAAATGTTTTTAATAATTACATTTTACAAGAATGACAATCAGAAACAATTCTTCCACAAATAAGTAAAGTTAGCTGAATACAGTTGCAAGCAATATAGCATTGTGGTGCGTGGATTACTACAGTATGTATTTACAGGTTTGTGATTATCTCTGTTTCAGGAACAACTTTAACAGAGATTCATTCCATGAGATTTATCCATCTATTTATTTTATAATGTCTCAGTGTTTCAGTGTATTGGGTGGTCTGGCTTCTCGTACATATTTGTGGCTATATTTGTCATAATGTGTTGAACTTTATTCCCTCTAGGACACTTTCACCTCAGTAATACTGAAGCACAGTTAGAGAATGTTGACACATGATGGAAAAATTATGTAGATATGCTTAATACCCACTAATAGTATAAAATTGAAGATAATTTATGAGAAATGTTGTGTGGATGTTTAGGTAAGGAATATTTCAGAGAAGTTGGCGTCTACAAAATAAAAATGATGAAGTGATTTTCGAAGAAAGGGATTTTAGAGGTTAAAGTTCTCTGTGATGTGATAGAACGTTGAGGTTCAAAAGGTTGAGAAGTTAATCTAGCAGGTCTCTGCATCTGTAAATTCTCTGAATCTGTTTGACAGAATCATCGCGTCCTATAATAGACCATATTATATTATGGCAGCTGTAAATTGGAACGTGCCAGTGAAGACATTTTAAATGAAAACAATACTTTGTGACATTAAAAGCACCTAATTTTCAGCAGCCGTGTTGAGTTACAATGGCTGTGGGTAGCGATCTTTGAATCTTACAGACAAGCAGAGAGTTAGGTGGTGAGTCATTCACATTAGTGAGACATTATAGATATAGTAAAGTTCACATCATTGCCAATCTTCTGCAGAAAGTGAAAAGGAACAGGAAGAAGTTAAACTGTATTTTTACATTTTTATAAAGAAAATATCAAAAGGTGCTTGCCTATGCAAAACTCACCAGTTTTGCATAGGCAAGTGTTTTTTTAGCATGATACCATGGGTGGTTGATTACTAGACAACATAAAAAACAACAACCCTTCCCAAAGTCTATAGGACATTCTTCTGTGGCTTGTGATGATTTTTTCATCCAATTTGTCCTTTTTAGAGTCCCTTACCCTATTTAGAATAGTAGCTTGTTCTTGTCTGACAATACACAACTAAAACTAGTAGTTTTAAGGTGTCAGGCTTTGCTATTTATTATTTCATAACATCTATTGTCAGGAGTTTGGACAGTGAACCCACAGGTAGAGAGCAGCTGAAAACCAAAAATACTTTTTTTTAAACCAAAAACCCTCAATGGGGGCAAACAGCAAATAATAAATGACTCAAAACAAAACACTTCCCATAAGGGGTCTAAAACTTGTAAAACAACAACAAGAATAAATAATTCACTACTAACAACTAGAATCAACCATCACAGGACACAAACACAAGGACATTAAATAGGGAAATCTAACGAGGCATAACTACAATGGGCAGGTGTTGGGAATTAAACGGAATGGGAAGATAGATGGGGAAACGAGGGGGCAGGGCCAAGAGACGAGACATGAGAGCCCATGGTACTAAGCAACTAAACAATGGCCATGTGCTTCCACACAGAACAAAACAAGCACAAAAGAAATGGTACTGTCACAACCCTGTTCACAAAAATAGAATACACCTGACAAGGAGGACAGGATCGTGACACACTATTATGGTTGGCTAACAATTCAGAAATAAGTTTCAGAACTTACCTAGAATAATGTTTGTGTTTAACATGAATCAGCTCACCGGCCACAAAGAACCCAGATGACTGTCTGCATTCAGATTAAAAAGTTCAGATCATTTTGAAATATGAATGATGCATCCCCAAATAAACACACATCAAAGTTAGCTTGTTCATAGTCAAGAACTGCACATGGTTTGACTCATTTACTAGATATTATATAATGAAGATTATTTGTTAAAAAACAAGCATAACCGTTGTATTAAGAAATATTTGCTCTCCTCTTCTGAGTTCTGAAGACAGCAGTGTTTTTGGTTTTACAGTAAAAGGACCTCTCATCATGTGTATGATATGATTTCAATATATAATTCACAATTGGCCTCCTCAGTAAATATATTTTAACTGGATAGCTAATTGCAATGGGGTATATGCACACAGGACAATGATGTTCTTCGGCATAAATCTTTGCAAGCTCGGCCACTTCCGCTCTCATAGCACTAAGGGGATTTTTCACTAAGTGTACTTCTTGTAAAAAATGTAGATATTTATAGGACAGATTAATGCATTTAAAATGTTGGCTTTAAAAACTATATTTTTCATGGACTGCTAAATGTTTATGGTTCAATGAGAATGATGCAAATGATTAATAAATTGTGAATTTATTTTAATTAACTATAAGTAACAAATTAATCTTATTAGCACAAAATTGTATTAAAAGCAGAAAACACTTGAAGTAATATAAGGTGAAGTAAAACAACATCACCTAACATCCAGAAGAACATGACTGGTTGACATCAGAAAAAATGGTTAAATTTTATTAAATTTAAAAAAACTACAGCACTATTTTTTGATAGATTTTTTATAGCAAATATTATCCCATTGAATGTAATAAGACTAGGAGTTGAGAAGTGCGAGTAGATATAAAACATTCAGTGTGCTGCGAAAAGAACCTGCAGATTTTAACGGATAGGAAGAATAATAAACCATTATTTAAAAACTTATGATGATCAACATCCATTCTGATGTGTTTATAAGTAAACAAAAAATTATAATTTTGATATGTCTTTTTTACTTTTACTATGTCACAACTGTGTAATTTGTAAGGAGCAGACATATAATTATACCAATGAATATTTCAGTATGATTTACAAAATTCATCATTCATTCACTCACTCAAGCATAATTTTACTTAAAAGTTACGAACATAATTCCAATGTTCCAAATTACTTGAGCTTTAAGACTGGACACATTAAACTCTAAATGAATTATTTTGGCTAATCGATGATGGACTTTTAATGGTCCTGAATATCTATGACCCAGACCGATACAGTCATTCAGCTTCCTGAATCATAAGTCTAATGAATGGGTCTGTGGAGAAACAATTACCATGGACCGCTGTGATTTGTGCTTTCTAAATCCATCTCATAAATCTTGACCCCCCCCAGTCCCCTTAGTCCAGACTACAGCATATTTAACTAACACACTCACCCCATGCAACCTTATTCCACATCCTGTTCATATAGTCACCCACTAAATGAGTTACCTTCTAAAGGTTTAGCTGAAGTTAATCGGCCCACTTCAGTAGCACTAGTGAGAGATTCAGTGGCTGTGGGAACAGGATAAATTCCTTGGGATAACGTTTTAACCTGTGCATGAAATCTAATATTGGATGGAATATAAAATACGCAAAGGGCTGTCGACTTCCATAGGGAAGCAAGCAGACAGCGTTTCTCACATGAAACGATCTGTGGCAGTGAATCATGTGTGTTTAAGATGTGGAGGTATCATCACTCTCTGTTTGTACACTGACATAAAAAGCTAAGAGGTAGCCACAAAATTCTCATTTGGCTTTAATTACAGGCCATGAACGAGGAAGGCGGATTTACTGCTTCACTGCGAGGTTCTGCCTCCATCTCTCTCTCTTTCAGTCTATTCGTCCACCATTTTGGACTCCACAGCCTTCATTACTAAGCCCAGACAGAAAGTTTTTCCTATACATTTTCCTTTCTGCTTTTGTGGGAAAACTCGTAGTATTCTGTGAAATATAAGCATTTAAAAAATCTTTTAAAGGAAATTTTTGTTAAAAACAGAAGTTAATTAAAGGTGTTATGTGTGATGTTTTGGAGGATCTATTGGCCTCAATCTAATACATAGCTATGTGTTAAGAGACCTTACAAAATGAAGCGTTAAAATCTCCACATTGTTCCTTAAATATTTAAAGTTATAAATCCCTCAACAACAAAAAAAAACAGTGGTCATAATGTGCATCCCACATTGCATATAGTCAGGTCCATAAATATTGGGACATCGACACAATTCTAACATTTTTGGAATTGTCTCGATGTCCCAATATTTATGGACCTGACTGTATGTATAGACTTTTGCATTTTTTTTGCACCATTTTGAAGTATAAATTGTGTTCAAGTGGAAAATTGCAACAAAAAATGTATTTTAGAGCCCCGGATGACGCACTTATTCAACAGAAAATATGAAGTGTGGAATGCCGGACACACTTGGAAACACTGAAAGGTTGCAGTTTCGCTTAAACATTAGCAAAGGTCACCTGCGGCGATAAATAAGTTCATTTTGGGTAAAACAAGTAACATTGTTTATTAGAAGTACATTATACAAACTGATTTTCATAATTTATGTCATTTTTACTCATCAGGAAAACAATCACTAGTAGCCATTTGAGATGATTGATGATAGCGGACAAAGTTGAAACTTTAATTGCATAGTTTAAACAGCACTTTACATCATTTGGGACGCAACCATGGTTTTGTCACAATCAAGTCCTTACAAATCTATGTGGCTTACTTTTTCCTGCAACTCAAATACACCATGAAGCACATACATCTTACTGTTTTTTCATATTTCAATGAAAGCTGACAGTGACTACCAAAATGAGGATACAAAGATTGAAAGCTTTCTCCATAGTTCTGAACACACAGATATCATATACATCTACATCCCTCTTGAATGTCCCTCATCTATTCGGCTGCTGGAGAGACGTTGGATACATATCCTGGAGGAAAGCTAATTTTGTTTGTGCAGTTTCACCAATCTGAGTTACTAGATGACCTAATAATAGCCCCTAATAATAGATAAGGGGCTGTGTTCTTGGTGCTTGTGGCAGAGGAGAAGTTAAAGCACATGTGGATGGGGGTGTGTCCAGATGTTGGCTGGTGTTGATGGAGCTGGTGTCTTTGGTATGATATGTGTATCTGCTGCCTACACTCTCTCTCCCGGAGGAGTAATGGCCTCCGCTGGGCCCTGCAGAGTTTTACTACCATGCCTACTGAAATCACTGATTACTGAACACTATTAATATACTTCCTAGTTGTGTACATCTATTTATACACTGTGTATTTATCAACAAAGCGTAACACTCAGGGGTGAAGTTTTCTTTTAGAACTTAACTAAGAAATACATTATGGTTTAATTGCATTTCATGTCAACTTTCTGTTGACGCCAGTAGCAAGTGGTTATCGTTTCCAAGCAGCTTGACGCATTAATATGGAATGTGCCACCACAGGTGTGCCTTTATTTACATTTACAATAACGCTGAACGTTATTGTAAACGTATACAATAACTATGGCTCCTGCGTGACATATCGCTTGTTGCTCCCTAACTCTATGTAAGTCGCTTTGGATAAAAGCGTCTGCTAAATGACTAAACGTAATGTAAATGAACGTGACTCATCCAAACAAAATCTGTTTTGTAATAATTGTAAATGTTTGCAAGTACACTCTTCACATCTGCTGTCTACCTTTGATGCACTCCTCTGCATCGAGTGCTGCACATCACAGCAAACTTTATACAGCAGTACACAAAGCAAAGTGTGAAAAACCATAATGGTTAAACTTGTCATTTAGGACATGACAAATTGATGGCTGGTGTGCTGAGGCAAATTATAGTTTCTAAGGACCAAGACACGTTTTATTGATCTAAAGCGGACGTAAGACAAGCAGTTTCTGCCAATCTCATATTGCATACTTCGAAGAGTATTTAGTTTGATAATGTTTATAAAAGACATAGAGCTGAACGATTATTCCTTAAAAACAGCCGAGCCCTGAACGTATTAAGGGGGGCGGGACTACAGCACAAGCATACAATACATCATTGCATATTTTTGGTTGAAATCTTCCTCAAACAGTTTCAAGTTTTTTCTTTTTTAAATGGCACCCTAGACCACCGCAGGATTGGAAAAACGGTGGTTTTACGTGAAACAAGATGAGGCAAAACAGAAAATAAAACTGTCACATGTTCTTCTCTTGCAGTCTGTAAAAGTCTCCATGCTGCTGTACTACAAACTCAAAAAAGCTGAATTAAACTGTAAGGCTTTGTTAGAATCCTGTCAGAATCACAGTTTTTTTGAAGACAGATCCATTCTAAGTAACTATTTATTAGTCACATTACAGACAAACACACAACCACAGAGACAATGGTTTTTCAGATTTTTCAGATAAACAGCCTATGAATGAGTTGTTGTATTTGCATATTAAACTGGGCCAAAAATAACTATTCACCACACAATTAGACACATATTTAAGCAGTACATCATATTTATTGATAGAAATCAATAAAAAAAACTACATGTAATGCAGTCTGCTTTGGGTCTATTTTCTCATTTCCAATCAATGTTTCATGCTATCAGCAAACCAGTAATCTTGCTCCGCTTTGGCCAACATCTTGCGATGGGAACACACACACAGTGTCTTTGTTTCCGTGTAAAGGCAGCATCTGTAAAACCCATTTTGTCTTTGTAGCTGGTTTTTAGTTGTTTGATTGAGCCCTGGGCTCCAGCCAGACCTGATGGGGTCAGCACAGATCCCCTTACGCAGATTTGCAGCCCAACCTTTACTTGTACTGTACACTAGCTCTGTACTCTTGAAGTCCTGCATGCATGTGATAGAGACTTGCAGCCCCGGGGAAATCAGGATGTGGCTTTGGGTGGAGAGATTGTGGGAGGCAATGTCAAATTTGGTTCTCTCTTTTTCACTGGCAATACCTAAAGCAAATTATAATAATGACATTTGAGTCATTATGACAAGTGATTATCAATCATATTGGTTTAAAAAGAATACTGTAGTTAGTCGTACAGAATGTTTCATTGAAGTTTTGTACTTTTAAAATTAGTGTACAATGCAAATGTGTGGGAGTAAATGGGAGCATTTGTTCCGTTAGGCAGGTGTTATGACTCATTGTTTCATCTCCCTACATTCTTAATTCATATGGGGTTGGTATGTGTTTTTTCCTGTGTTCTCAGCTCAATCTCCTCTTCCAGCCTCCCATTGCAATGAAAGATTACTGTCTTACCCAAAACTTCAAACTAGTTCTCAAACTAGAACAGCTGTTTTCTACTGACCTATTGTTCCTCGCAATCCACTTGGAAACCTTCCTGGATCTCGGGATTCAGCCAAGAAGAAAATTACATTAATTATCAAGGAGAAAATCGTGTCTTTTTGTTGGCTACGACTTCTGTTCCATCTACAGAGTAATGACAGCAGAACAAATCAGTCTTACCCCTTTAACTCGATTTCCAACGGTCCCTCTGGTTCACAAATCACTGAACGCGGAGCTTTCCAAGTGGCAACTATTTATTGAATTGATGTAAATAGCTGCTGTGGTTTAAGTAGCGGCAAACAAATCAATTTTTCCAATCGAGAACATTACCAGTAAACGCTGTTTGCCTGATAAGAATAATCAATCAACTTTACAGTGGCCGTTCTTAAAACATTCACTTCATAGTTCACACTCCAAACTTTTGGATAAGCCGCACTGAAACCATTTGATACAGATGAACACACAACTTTAAATGCAATTTTAATTATTATCACTGCATGAACAGATGTCGGCTTGAAAACATCAGTTCGGAAACATAAAAACTGAACAATATGTTTTTGCAGCATTTGTTAATCTTTGTTTATGTAAATTAATACAAATAAAATTGTTCAATGCTCATTTATTGTGAGTTTATTGAGCATGAACAAATGTTAACTGATACCTCTTTTGACTTTAAAAATGAATTTCAAAATTTTGAATTTAACATGAACTTAGATGAACATACATACCGTAGAAATAATTGCTAATTAATGTAGTAAAATAATGTGAACAAATGAAACTGTTGTGTAAAGTGTTAAAATACAGTATATTGTACACAGGTATTACATAGCGCTCTAGAATACTTGATTCTGATTGGCCATTCCCAGAAAAAACGCTTAAAACTAATAACACATGACCCCTAGTTAACTTCCCGTTTGTGCTTGGCTAGTATCTAATAATATAACTATTTACATTTGATTTATTGTTAATGTTCATAATCATTTGTATTATTATTTTACTGTATAATAATTGAATTAAATAAACCATTTATAAAATTGTTGTTGTATGTTCATTTTATAAAATAAACAATTTGTTGAATGGGTCCTGTATTCGGTCGCATTTAAACAAACCATATGGTACACTGACATTTAGCGGTTGGGCTTAGTATCGCAGTCTAAATAAATAACTATGGATAGACATGTTTAGCCAAGTAACGGATCTTCTTGGTTTCTTTTGCTTGTTATTAGAAATAAACACCAGGCACTCTATTGTTTGTGAATGTGTACCGGAAGTTCCGTCGGGGTCACAAAAGTGCGCAAGCGGAGTTATGTTGTTAAGATGAAACCATCTATAAGTACAAGTGCTTTATTGCAATAAAGTTTATTGCAATAAAATTATATGCGATCTTTGTTTTTACAAATGTTTAAACCAAGTTTAGTTTTTGTCTTCTTTGAGCACTTTATCAGTTGTTATTGCCTTCGCTGGATTGGCAAATGTCACATGGCAGTTATGGGACAATTTTAATTGTTAACTTTAGAACTGGCCCTCGATGAAATACAACACCTGGCACCCGGGAAATCTGAGTTTGGAAATCTAAATGAAAAGATGAAGCTTGGTGTTTCAGCTCTGATGCCTTTCATGACAATCCAGCTCTAAATGTCATACTCTGTCTGTTAGAAAGCCTATCATTATGGTTAAAGAGTTTTTAAGTAGAAGGCCCGAGTTTGTTGCAATGCCTTATGTTCAGTCCATATGATATCACATATTCATGATGTGCTCATTATTCTAATGCCGATTCAGCATTTTGGTTCAAATGTATAAGTACTGGATGGAGTCTACTGTATACTGAATTTCAATGCAAAATATTTTTAAGTATGTGTTTTCTGTTTAAAAAGGACTGACAAGAATTTGAGATCATTCACACCTTAGATTTCCAACTTTTTAACTTTAAAGTCAGTCTGGTCTTGATATTAAGATATCTGGCTTAAGATATCCCAACTAAGGATTGAAAAATTTCGCAAACAGATATTTTTGAAGTGTTATGTCATATTTGACTGGTTGTTTGTTTATTAACTGGAGTCAGGATGTCAAGACTTTGGCAGTAGAGGTGAGGTCATGTCAGTAACCCAAGGTCATGGGTTCAGGGGTCATGAGACAGATTGGTGGGAAAAGACTCCTGTGTTCATTCAAACATGGGAGTGCCAGAGAAACAAGTCTGATGTATGATCACATTTTTAGATAACATCCCTCTGCCGTGAAATCATAGCAGAGGGATGTTATCTAAAAATTAGGAGCTTGTGTAAACCCATAAACTACAATGGTAGAATCATTCTTGACTGTATGGTTTTCGTTAAGAAGCTTTAACATCTGCCGAACCTTTCCGATCATTAGAAGTTCTTTAAATTATAAAATCGTAAGAGGTCAAAGGCATATTAAACTAAACAATGCTTATTTAATCTTGACAAATGCAAAAAGATCTCTGCAAGGCTTAGTTTCAAATGACCTTCAAGAGATAACACTAAAGTATAATTTCCACACATTTCCTCTTCTGCTAAGCCACTGCACACTCCAAATGTTTTTGTGTGGTGCCATTTTCACAAAAAAGATCTTCAAACATCTCACTTGGGACATCTATTGGGGTATCTAATAAGGATAAAATACAAAGGAGTGAAAAATTGCTCATATGACAGAAACAGAAAAGACAGAGACCAGGAAGAAAACATCTCTTTGTCTCCTCTATTTGAAAAAAAGACTGAATGTCAAAAGAAGCACTTGGTGCAATTTTCTCCTTCTTCTATTTGAAAATTGGCTGTGCCACTTTAATGCAGCAGTCAAAACATGTGATGTGGATGACAATGTTGTCCTTTGTTCATGCAAACTTTCAGATATAGTAAGTATACAGTCATTGGCGATGGGCAGGACAAAGCAGGTCCAGACAGAAAGCGACCCCTGACATGGATGTGCATTATAATTTTGTTGATAGGATTATTCCCATAGCTGAAAAGTGCTTTGACACTTTCTTAAATGTATCATATAATCAGACTTGATTCTATTTAACTTAATGCACATTCCAGCTTATTTACTACACAATTCAAAGATGTAGATATTGTATATTTTCCTTTTTACAGTGTACACAAAAATGCCTGTTATATACTTGCTGATTACAAATATCTTGTTACGCAACTGTATGTGAACATCATGTGAATGTCATGTAGAATTTAGGAGCACTCTAGTCTCAGCATGACCAGAGTACTCCTAAAGAAAATATGCATTTGGCACAATTTCTTGCAAACACTTCAGCATTTTCAAAGTCGTCATTTTGGTTGAATTCTACAGGATTTTTGAAATACATGCGTGCCGTGTTCTTTAACGGC
Organism: Triplophysa tibetana; assembly: GCA_008369825.1. NCBI lineage: Eukaryota > Metazoa > Chordata > Actinopteri > Cypriniformes > Nemacheilidae > Triplophysa > Triplophysa tibetana. The sequence goes on from CM017900.1 coordinate 6,675,743, forward strand.
CTGTCTGTAAACAACGCAAAGCTTTCTGATTGAAGCAATAGGTTGTTGTGTTTACACCGGTTGCAATAAGAATTCGTCAAGATTGACTTATGCTTTTTTCTTAAAACTATTCGGACCCGTTCTTGAACGAATGTACATAAGACTGTTACTTTGGGGACATTTACACGCCTCTAAACATGATGCGGCACAAAAGGAAACGTGATTGATTGTCAGTCATTTGGTCTCTTAGACCAAAGAAAGCAGCCTAAGTTCCCAAACCTATAGGAGCACTCTCACGAGACACCCTAGTGGTTTACACAGAATTAGCTTGTAGTTACTGTACAACTTTGCATTTGTCTCTGGCAGCTCCTATTCTTTGCAAGTCATTGAATTGGCTTTACAAGTCATTTTAATTTACTATTTTACATTTTGTTAATGTCTAGCTTTCAAAAAAATTTAAAGTTACAACAACTCAACCACAAGCCAGATTTGACATGGTAAGTGACAATGAATACGTTTGATTGTTTTTAAAAACATTAAATGCAAATTTTGTCATGATTGTGATTTTAAACGTCTATGATTTCTTTCCTCAGCAGAACACTAAAGAAGATATTCTGAAGAAATGTTAGTGACCAAACAGAGAGGGCACCAATTGACTTTCATTGGATCAGTTGTTAGGTTACCAACAGGCTTTCAATTTTTTTCTATCCCTTTAGGGCAGAACAATGATTACAGTGTAGAAGCAGTCAAACTTCACTTTCTCTTGAGTTGTTACCTGTATTGGTAAAGGTTCTGGCGCTGCTACTCGTATCAATGATGCAAACGTGTTCAAAGCCAAATAATAAATTATGAAAAAGACTTGCTTTGGAAAGGGAAGGGCTGTGGACTGAATTTGGGTTCGGACCAAGCAGTTGAACTAAGTGTGAAAACTTAACGCCTTATTCAGCTTAATAGAACCATTTATGATCTAAGTCTGGAATGTGTCCAAACCTGCATTAATGTCCTTTGATGGGATTCTGGTAGTTGCAAGCCTCATCCTTTATAAAAGGTTAAGTCAGGCCAACACATCAGCAGAGCAAAACCTGCAATTCCTCTTTTTGATTTATTAATCGCCTCATTTGAGATGGCTTACGCATTGTTTGGATATGTAAGCACGTCATGTCAATTCAATGCAGCATCTAATATGATTTTGAACGGAGTGATATTCTGCACCTGGCTGATAGTAAAGCCAACTATTCATTCTGATTAATGAAAAGAATAATTCTCCAATAATCTGAATGTGGTGTTATTAACATATATTGCTTTAGGCAGCAGAGCTTCCTGGCAGCAGAATGCCATATTTCAGGCCAAATAAAACCAGTCAGGGCACAGGGGCTGACCACCAGGAAAACAGAGGACTAAACAGAGTTCTGTAAGATGTCTAAGCAGCTGTCGATGTGAGTGTGTACTAGTGCAGACAGGAGTATGGGTAGGTCATAGAAACAATGGACCTAAATAAACAACCCAGTCTCAAGGCAGTTTGTGGCATAGACAAGAAATAGGGAATTTATTAATTCGTGTTCATGGAGACGAATTTCCCAATTTTATTTGTGTCAATACACACACTGCAATGCATGTAATTATAACCTGATATCAAAAGAAGTCAAACATATTTTAGGATGTCATATCATGCTATAAAATACTATACATTTTATGTATTAACATCTTACACTGTAGGTCTCAGACCAAAATCTGAAACTTAAAGTTTCTTGTAAAATAATGGTTTATTAAAGAATAAAAGTACCCCCCCTCATGTGGTTTTAAGCCTGTATGACTTTCCATATTCTATTGAACAAAAAAATTGGTAAAAAAGAATGTTGATAGCCAACAACACTGACCTCCGTTGACTTCCATTGTGGACACAAAACAACTGTGCTATTTACAATTTCCATTGTTACAAAGCAGCTGTACATGAGACATATTGACTATAAGCATAACAACTAAAGTCATAAACCTGTAAAAACAAGAAAAAGGTGAAAACAGTGAATACAGACATACCGACATACAAACGCTTCACAAACACAATATGCGCACATACTTACACACATCGACATAGACACACACACACGGATGGACACACAGACAAGCACGCGCACACACACACGGACGCACTCACACTGACAGCATACATTTAAGATAAAGGAATGAGAAACACAGGTCAAATATTAAACGGACTATACATTTCTATATGCAATATAAATTATGTAAACTTCTGAATTCTAAAGTAGCCCCCCAGCCAGTCAAATAGTGCGGAATAGTATGCAAAACTTCAATAGAGAAAAAATATCCCAGGAGAACCCAGGCCCAACCAGGGGATACCAGTCTTTTTCTTCCTGCACTCTCATCTCCTCATTATTGCCTGTTAATTATTTCATGCCCTGCACCTGTTCCCTATTGATTTGATCATTTATTTGAAGCCCCTGTGTTTTCATCTCTTTTGCTGATTCATTGTGATTCATTTAGTTTCTTGTTGTTCCATGGTTTGTGTTCCGAAGCCAAGTCTAGTCTAGTAAATTGTTTCATTTATCTAGTGTTATCTGCAGTCGAGTCTTATGTATCTAGCTTTTGTTTCTGTTTACCCGTTATGCTTTTACCTTTGTTCTGTTGTTTTACCCTCTTGTGGGTTTTCGTTTTGCTTTATATTAAAGTCTTACCCTTACCCGCTGTCTGCGCCTGGGTCCGTCCTCGTGTCTAATTACTGACACATCTATTCACATACTAAATCTCTTATTCTAAAATCCACATACTTCTAGTGGCATTTGGGTTTAATTAACTTTTTTCTCTGCAATATTTGTTTCTATATAATCATGCTACAACTGTTCCTAGTTCACTTAAGGTGCATACCAATGTGAAGGCTGTGCAGTGTGCACTTCTTGTTTGAAATCTGCATACGGCATCAAGTATTCAGTTATAAAACATAATTATTTTTACATTTATTACTCAAAAGACGCTATCACTGCAGTTTCATTCTCACATTGAAGTGTAATGGTTGCTTATCTAAAACAAAAACCTTTAAAAGTATTTCATGATGATGTATGCAGCCCTCAAATATAGCCCTTAGTGGTATGTCAATGGTGGTCAAAAGTGCCCCAGAACTGTTTCCTTTCCTATATTCTTAGAAATATCTTATTTTGTCAACAGAACAAAGACATGTATAAAACAAATTTTCTTACTATGGAAGTCAATGGTGGCCAAGAACTATTTGGTTACAAGTATTCTTCCAAATCACTTTCTCTGTGTTCAACATTTCAAATAAATTTAAAAAGATTTGGAACAACTCAAGGGTGACTAAAACAGAATTTAAATTTTTTCCCTTTAAATGGAATACATTTACATTTACATTTAGTCATTTAGCAGACGCTTTTATCCAAAGCGACTTACAAGTGGGGTAGGTAATGGAAGCAATTTGGACAGCATAAGTACAACAAGAGCATAAGTGCAATCAAAGAGAAGACTGGTTTCATATAGCCTAACACAGTATACAGAAACATTCACTCATACATTTTTTTTTTTTTATTTTTTTTGAGTAGAGAAGAAACGAGTAGAGAAGAAACTTGAGTCAGAACAGAACAGTAAGATGTTGGCGGAAGAGATGGGTTTTCAGGCGTTTCTTAAAGATGGCTACAGAATCTGCAGATCTTGTAGCAGCAGGCAGATCATTCCACATAGGTGGAACAGATCCGGAGAAGGTGCGCGAGATAGATTTTCTACCTTTATGGGATGGCACCACAAGACGCCGTTCGTTTGCAGAGCGTAGGGATCTGGCGGGTACATATGTCTCCATTAGTGAGTGAAGATAAGGTGGTGCCAAACCAGTGGTGGTCTTGTAGGCCAGGAGCAGAGTCTTGAATTTGATGCGAGCGACTATAGGGAGCCAATGTAGCTTAATGAGTAGAGGAGTAACGTGTGCTCTCTTCGGTTCATTAAAGATGACTCTTGTCGCAGCATTCTGGATCATCTGTAGAGGTTTGGTTGTGCAAGCTGGAAGTCCTCCCAGTAGTGCATTGCAGTAGTCCAGTTTGGACAGGACTAGAGCCTGTACTAGGACTTGCGAATACAATTTGTAATTTACATTTGTATTAAATTTGGGAAGAAAAGAATGCAATAAATATTTTCACATGTGGTCTCAGAGTTTTGGATCCCACTGATGACAGGAAAACAGAATATTAGTCTCCCACTGTTTGTCCAGGGTGTGATGGGGAGATAACAGGCAGGGTGTCAGGACACGGCCAGACATTTTCTAATCTAATTACATTTTAATAACAGAGGGATTTAAGACAGGAAGGCAAAAGTTTAAACACAGCAAGATAGAACAAGAATGTGCGAACCAATACAATCAGTCAATGACATGAATTGGAATGTCAAAAGATGAATTACTAAGATTCTGGTTATTTTATTCTCAGATGAAGATATACTTCAGCATACACATTGTGACCTATTTTGGATGAGTAATTCATGCCGACAGACTGATGTCAGGTTGTCTGGTGTAGCTCATCCTCTGGCTGCCTCTGAAAAAGGCCAATGGTTGCTCGACTCAGCTGGATCTAATGAAACCAAATAGAAAGTGAATGAAGGAAAAATAGACCTCAACTCATGATGTAAAACCAGCAGTTTTGTCCTTCACAGCTGAGGGAACGTTCCTCTTCTGAGCTGCTGATCCCAAATGGAAGCCTGAGGTATCCATCTTGTTTCAATGAAAAATGTGAAAAATGGCTGATGAGTGTAGCAGAGATGATGGATTTGTGGGTAAAGCTCACAGCAGTTGCTGTAATGGCATGCTGGGTGGAATTCCTATTTTGATATGGAAATCAGGGCTGTGATCTCTGTCACGACAGCTTAATTTAGAGGAAATTTAATAAGATTTCGGAAAGAGTGTTTGGAATAATACAAAAAAGGTGTTTGGAAAACTTTGAAGCAGTTTTTGGCAACATTTTACATCAAGGTACCCTTTATAAAGCATTTATAAATGTCTTCATTAATGATTAATAAGTCATTTACAAATACATTATAAAGCAGTTATAACTGCACGAATTAAAAGGGGGATTCTCACGAAATACCTGCCAAATAGTGAGCTTAATAAATGTATTAATTTGTTGTTTATTTGAACAGAAAGCAGATTTATTATTATCTTGATGTTGTTTGCAAAATAGGCTGTCAGATGGAGAATGTATTGTTATGGTGTTTTTCTTATGATTGTATGTTTTTCACAGGTTACTAACCCTCATAACTTATTAATAAATGGTGCACATGAATCCATTATATTAAGGCCCACTTTCATGGTTTGCTGACATTTATAAGTTAGGTTTTTTGAAGTTGTGAATGAAAACTTCACAGACATCCACTTTTCTTTAGAGTGCAGGTTCTCTGCGATCCCATTTTTCAACCTTTATTTAGTATGCAATGTTGCTTTTAAAGCATTAATAATACCTCAAAGATAATAAAGCTCTAAATTAAGTGCCAAGCGAGATATTGTCTTTAACAGAATTCGCTTTTCAAGGACTACAGCCCTCTACTTCCTTGGTACATGATGTCACCATTCCGAGTGTTTTAATAACCTCCGCCCAAAGGAATACGCCAAAAAAGGGGCGAGGTCTTTAGAGAAGTGGAAGAGCCTCTGGAGTATTCTTTGGTTATCAGAGATCGTAAACATTTGACTGACCTACGCGCTAAACTACTTTCACATTCAATACAGTCCTACAGCTCAACTCAACTTTATTTTTATAGCGCTTTTTACAATTTTCATTGTTACAAAGCAGCTGTATATGAGACATATTGACTACGAGTAAAATAACTAAAGTCGTATATCTGTTAAATCAAGAAAAATGTGAAAACACAAAAGACAGACATACAAATGCCCCACACACACAATATGCATACATACTTACACACATCGACATAGATGCACACACAAACATTATCGCACACACGCACAGTGAAAGCACAAATTTAAGATAAAGGAGAGAGAACCACAGGTCAAATATTAAACGGACTATAAATTCCTATATGCAATACTAATTATGTAAAACTTCTGAATTCTCAAGCAGCAACCCCCCGCCCAGGCAAATAGTGCAAAACAGTATGCAAACTGTGGCGAGGAACACAAAACCCCAATCGAGAAAAAGAATAAACTCAGCAGAACCCAGGCCCAACCAGGGGATTCCAGTTCCCCTCTGGCAAATGCTGCTGCCTCTGCTCAACAGTGCTTGCACAACAAGGCTAAATAAAAAATAAATAAACTTACTAATAAGGTAGATAGATTTTGGATTATCATTAAGAATTTAATAGCATTTGAAATTTTGCAGTGAAATCGTGTCAAGTCGCCGCATCCTTTATCCAGCTTTATCATCTCAGCTCTTGTCAGGTCACCGCTTCCCATTCTCCGCTCTGCCATCAGGTCTGGACATGAACTGTATCCTGCGGTAACCTTGGAACAAAGAGACAAGACTGGCTGAGAGTAGAGTACTGTTCTGCACTCTCTGATGCAACAAGTACATCATTTGTTGTTGGATGTGTTCCTGGTTCCGGTTGATATAAATAATGCAGCCTAAATCCTCTGAGGACTAATATTATTGAAGTGTAATGTATGCAAGATTAAAAAGATGCGTCTTTAGTCTAGATTTAAACTAGATTTAGACAGAGTGTGTCTGCCTCCCGGACAGTGCAAGGAAGAATATTCCAAAGTTTAGGCGCTAGATAAGAAAACAATAGGATCTATCACCTGCACTTGATTTTGAAATTCTAGGTATTACCAACTGACAGGACGCCTGAGAGTGTAATGCACATGAAGGACTGTAATACAATAGAAGTTCGCTCAAAAACTCTGGCGCTAGACCATGCAGGGCTTTAAAGGTAATAAGCAAGATCTTAAAGTTAATGCGATGCTTTATAGGTAACCTGTGCAAGATTGACAGAACCGTGGTTATATGCTCATACTTTTTTGTACATGTAAGAACTCGAGCTGCCGCGCTTTGAACCAGTTGGTGTTTTTGTAATAGGCCTGCAGGGCAACCACCTTAAAGTGCATTACAGTAATCTAGTCTTGATGTCATGAATGCATGAATTAATTTCTTTGCATCTGACAGTGACAGCATATGATGTAGTTTAGATATATTCTTAAAATGGGAAAATGCAATTTTACAGGTGTTGGCGACATGGCTCTAAAATGACAGATTAGTATCAAATACAACCCCAAGATTCTTCGCTGATGACGAGGATTTTATGGAGCATCCGTCAATAGTTAAGCAGTATTCTTGGTTGTTACGTATGGTGGTTTTTGGTCAAGTAAGTAACACTTCTGTTTTGTCCGAGTTCAGTAGTAAAAAATTTTACTCATCCAGTTTTTAAGATCGACTCTGCATTCCATTATTCAATGGAACTGCTGTATTTCATGAGGCTTCGAGGAAATATAAAGTTGAGTATCATCAGCATTACAGTGAAAGCTAATTCCGTGTCGCTTTTTTATTTCTCCGAGAGGTAGCATGTATGCGAAGAGCAGAGGCCCTAAGACTGAGCCCTGTGGTACACCGTACTGGACTTGCGATTTGCAGGACACCTCATTGTTTATTGCTACAAATTGAATACGGTCCGATAAATAGGAATTAACCAATTTAATGCTATTCCATTAATGCTGATGTAATTTTCGAGTCTGTGTAGGAGTATGCTGTGGTCAATGGTGTCTAATGCAGCACTAAGGTCTAGCAGCTCCAAATACGAAATACAGCCACGGTCAGATGCAAAAAGCAGATCATCTGTTACTCTGATCAAAGCAGTCTCTATACTATAACATGCTCGAAATCCAGTCTGGAATTCTTCATTAATGTCATTCCTTTGGAGGAAGGAGCATAATTGAGGTGAAACTACATGTTCTAGAACTTTAGATATAAAAGGTAAATTAGATATAGGCCTGTAATTCCCTTGTTATTTAGGGTCGAGTTTGGGTTTTCTGACAAGGGGCCTTATAACAGCCACCATAAATGCTTAAGGCACATGCACTTATGTCAGAGATGAGTTAATAATACTAAGAAGAGGATCTATGATTTCTGGGAGCATTTCTTTCAGTAGTTTTGTAGGTATGGGGTCTAGAATGCATGTTGTTGATTTAGATGATCTAATGATTTTAGACAGTTCATCATGATATACGGCAGAATATAATTGCAATTTCTCCTTAGGGGTGCTGTGGTTAGTTTGTTCAGCGGGTTTCACTTCTGGTTGCATTGTTATAATTTTTTGTCTTATATCTTGGATTTTTACTAGTGAAGTAGTTCATAAATTCATCACTGTTATGGTGATAATCAGAATCTGAAGTCCCTTATAACTTATTTTTTGTTATTTTAGCCACTGTGATAAATAAAAACCTAGCGTTGTGATGGTTTTCTTCTATAAGTGATAAAAGTAGGCGGATCTAGACGTTTTTATGGCATTCAAGTATTTTCGAGTACTATCTTTCCACACAGCTGGTACTAAGAATTCCAATCAAATAACAGTTTCCACGACTTTAACATCGGCTGTGAAAGCTGTTCTGTATAATACACTGTGTATAGTGTGTTTGTGCGCATAACATTACCACTTAAACACTTCTATGAAACGTACATTGAAGTCCAGCTTGCAAATGTCTCCTGGTCAATCTGCTTGTTTTGTTATCCAACTCGGGTCCAATATAAAAAGACAATACTATTGTTTCAATACTACTGTTATCAGTGTTAATTAATACAATCTGTCTAGTAGGAAAAAAATTGCTATCTCTAACAAAGATTGACGTTTGCTCATGCACTACTAGACCTCAGTTACACTCGATCATGAACATCCTTTGTTGAACTCCCAAAAAAATCATCAAAGCCTATAAAACAGCAAAAGACTGGGTCCTTTAAAGTGCACATTCATGGGCTTTCAACCCCTCTTAATATATGCCTCATATCAGAGATGTATTCTTGTGAGCCAGCACTCTGTTTCTACAAAAATAATAAATAAATGTTTTTGGGTTTTAATTATCTGTTGGAACTACTCGAGTCATAAACAAAACATCGCAAACAAACATGCACCCTCTGTGCATTTAGTGTTAAAAAGTGATTTAAAGTGTGATGAATTTATCTTGGTAAGCAAGAAAAAAAGTATTTGAATAAGCATCATGATCTGAAGGCATTCTGTATGGCACCGTAAGACATTCAAATAGGATCAAAACATTGAAATAAAATATGAAATATACAATAATAAGAAAAACCAACATAACACCCTTCATTCTGCAGTCTTACAGCCTATTGTAAAAACAGCATCAAGATAATACTGAATCTGCTTGGGAGTCAATTAAATTGTGAATAAATATTTTTTAAGCATTTATAACATGTGATTTAAAATGGCTCACTTTTTGGCAGGTATTTCGATAGATGAACCTGCTTTATAATGCATTTGTAAACAACTTATTAACACATTTATAAATGCTTTAAAAAGGGCACCTTAATGTAAAGTGTTACCCATTTTTTTAATGGTTGGTTGTAGGTCGGCTCTGATAGGGTTGGGAAGAATAATGCTACATTTAATTAGATAAACATATTTATATTAATGCCTCTGGTGGCTGCTTTTATAAAAATATAACAGTTAACCCCAAAATGGCAATTCTCACCTAATTTATTGTCATTTCATCCCAGGTGACTATAATATTTTCTTACTTCAGTTGAATGCAAAAAGGTAAACTAAAAATATAAAAATGTAATTTAGAATATATCAAAATCGTGTAATTGTATGTGTCTTATTAGGACTCAAAAGTAATCGAAGCAGAGCTTCCCTAGGCACCCTTGGCTAAAGGCCACCTAAATTTCTAGCTTTTAACAGTGGATGGGAAATGGTTTTGTATCGCTCCTTCATCATATTATGTAAGCTGCATTTATAACAAAGAATGGCAAAGATTCAGATGTCATATTAAAGCACATATCTTTATCCTCTGCTTGTGACGTTCACTCCAGTTTGACTTTGTGTCGCTGTGAACTGAAGAATGCGCTAAATAAGGCAGCCTGCTGCCGTTTTCATAATACGAGTTTAAAAGTCTTTATGAAACGGAAGTTGCGATTGACTTCTTTTTCGGAGATTAGTAAAAAATGTATTGCAGCATTATTTTGATTGGTTTGTTGGGGGCTCTCCTGTTTTTGCGAAGTGGTGGATATTCTTAGGACAACACCATGTTAACCCTGGAACAACATGTAAATCAAGGTTTTATTTATAAAAATGTTGTCCTTAGGTAAACAAAATATATTCTCCTGAGGACATCAACCACAAAATCAGGTCAAGCTAAATTGGGCGTGGAGGGGAGGGCTTAAAATGCCTGGCCATTGGAAAGTCAATAAAGTCCAACCTCTTTTTTGTGGTGAGGAGTTGTTCGAAAGGCAAGATCAAATAATTTCCACATCACAGTTTGTATGTAACCTCATACAATACGGTGTTTTGGTGTAATTTCATCTGTCACTCAAGTAGTTTTCTTGCAATTCAGATGTCATACCTTAATCAATACATTTTAAACGTGTTCACTTTCGTCTGACAGACCAATTCTTTTTGCTTTCATGTAAGGTCATCATCTGATGTCTAGTGGTCGTGAAGCAAGAGCTATTGAGAATCACTGCTCTAAATTCCAGCTTTCCTGATCAGCATCCTACGTGGGTAAGAACACGCACCACCGCCCGTTCCCCTGTGTGAGATTGAGTTTCTTGGCAAAACTGTATCAGGAGAAAAGGGCTCTGTCTTTGAGCATTCACATACCTGTGAGCTTTGAAGTGGAAAGAAGGGGCAGCAAGGCCGAATGCTAAGTGCATTCACACTGTACTGTGTAGTAGACATGATGATCAGGTGCAGGGAAAGAATGTCAGTGCTTTAAAAGAGCCTGTGGAATCTCAAAAGAGGACTTCAGGCCATGCATGCTTGTTTTGAAGCTATCCACAGTATATGCTAGTGTACTCCTTAAAGTTCTAGATCTAGCTGTTTTTAATATTTTTTAAGTTAAATGAAGATTTAAATGAAAACCGAATATTTGAGTTTTGGTACTAGGGATGGACTAGTAGTTGAGTTTTGTTATTAGGGATGGGCTAGTTGTTAGCTGTAGGCCTAGTTTTGTCACGCAGATCTGGCAACCCTGACCTCTAATTTTAAGTTGATGATCTTGACATCCATTTTCAGGACATGCAGGGATACAACCAAAGCGACTGGTCATTCTGTGCTTTACTGTGAAATACTAAAGCTGTGGTTTGTTTTTTTCTGTTACATATGTACACTTCTCTGGTTATTAGGCCAAGGCAGCACTCACACTGATAACTTTAGCAGAGACCATACGTAAAACCTTCCGCAAGCCAATCCCAATAAAGATCTGGACCTCTGCTTAGCAATGCTCACAGAATCCACACACAACACTGTTGAAACGTTTAGTGAAGTGTTTGGGGATTAGAGAGGGAATGTTTCTTTTCGAACTCCCTGAATGTTGGCTGGGGAGACCAAACATAGTTAGCTGGGTCAGAGGCTCCAGAACCTGAATTTAGAAACAAATAACAAAAGAGATTATAAAAACCCCCTTCATCCTTTGAAAATTATACCAGAAAGCTGCTGCAGGGAGTTAGCTGTGTGATATTTGTTTTAAAAAGTATAGGTTACTGCAAACAGTTCAGAGGGTTAGCGTGCTTCCATGAGTCTGTATTGATGTATGCGATATTGTGAGTGAAGTCTTGATGGATGGAGGATCTGTCTCTCTGACTGAGCTACGAGAGGCTCTTTGTCGTTATGCGTCAACACCGAATGCTTTCCTGTTGTGTCTTCTTTGACATTTGACCCCTCTAGGCCACGAGGACAGCAGGAGTCCGGCAGCCCTGCTGGGTCCATCCACACTGTGCTTCCTGAAGTTGGGCCGACCCTGTCACGACCCTCAGCAACGGAAATTGAGGAGAAATGTCATTTTGAGACATGTGCTGTGAGTTTCTAAAAGTGCGTTTATGTAGTGACATAAGCAATAGTTTCGACTGACTAATATTTACTCAAATAAATCCTTACTGAGTTCATTAAACACTGTTTAATGTAAACATGTGTTTTATTAAAATGTCACTATAGTTTTAAGTAAAAATATACACATCTCATATATTTGGAAATATTAGTTTAAGTTATTTTAAAGAATAAGTAACATTAGATCATGAAAATTACATTACATGCAGTCTGTTATCGTCCCGTGTTGGAAATTAAGCAGTTTGGCAAGTTTTAGGTCCGAAGGTGAATGAATAACAAAGTTATTGGCTTGTAAAAAAGGGAGTCGACTCTGAATCACGCAAACAAGACGTGACCTAGGCAGAGTCTCTAACCGCCGCATATCCACGTCACTAGAATTGGTCCACGCCTACGTCTTGCTGGGACTGAAAACTTCACTCTCCTCCCCCAAGCACGATGCGTGTTCATCATGCCTAGAACCTGTATTCTACGTTGTGAAATTAAGTCCGTCTTATTTAAACTACCAAAGGAAGAATGTTTGAGGAAACAATGGTTACAATTAATTTTTCAAACGCCACCAAAGGAGTATAATCCCAGGGTTTTACTGTACGCGCATCATTTCACCAAAGATTGCATCAATAATCTCGGCACGTTCAGTGGAGGATATGTTAAACGACTATCCTTGAAAGAGGGGGCAATACCAACTTAATTTGGACCTTTTAGCTCCATCAAATCACAACCTGTAAGGTTGACTATATATTTTTGTCTTAACTTCAGAAATATCTGTGTATGTCTGTGTTTAGCTAATGCATATAAGGCTAACATTAACATGTACCGCTTTTTCTGGGGTATTACAGTTTGTTTATCTAGCTATAAACTCGGCTTATTTAAGTGTTCAATCTATTATCGTCTATCTATTATCCACTATCGTCTCCGGATGTTTTCTGGTAGGGTAAAATCCCCGCCATCTCTATCTATATACTGTGTATAATATCAAACCACCTGTAAACCGTAATCCAGCAATGATGGTAGGCGTTCCATTTGCGACACATGTTGAACGCGTTTGACCAATCACAGCCTACTCCCGTGATGATAATAGTCGTTCCATTTGCGGCACATGCTGAAAGCGTTTGACCATTCAAAACAGACTTCACCATCTGATTAATCACATGACACTAGGCTAACGGATAGGAGGGAATTAGAAGGATGAATCTGGGAACAAATAATTTGAGAGTCAGTCAAGAAGTATGGTAAGAAAACCTGCCTTTTATTACGACATAATAGTGTTTTTACACCTTCTTTGTACATAAACTTGTTGGACACTCTATACACCAAAGTAGGACCTTAGAAATCATATGTTACTTACGCTTTTAGAGCAAAATAGTTCATCAGATTTTAAATTAAGGATTATGTTAAATGTAAGATGTTAATGCAGTCTGGTATTCTAGTATTAGTACTATATTGTAAAGAATGAAGTTAAATAAATATATAAAAAATAATAGGCTGCTCCATATATATATACAGTATATAAATTGTACATTTATCATAGAAATGCAAAACAAATTGTTTTAGGGTTACATAAGATGGCCCAAAATTGCAAAAAAAACTGTTTGCAAAACGAAAAACAAATCTTCTAAAAAACTGAAAAAAAACTAAATTTGTGCAAAATTACAAATCTGAAAATGCATTTTTTCATGGTGTTTTCTGCTACACTCTGTTATCTGACTAGATATTTTGTTTCCAGAATTATTGTGTGTAATGATTTTTTATTTGATATTTCATTTATTTGATGTTTGTCATTTCGATTTGGCTCGGTATGGCTGTGGGTAAGGTTATATATCATTTATAAACTAGAAGTGAGAGATAGAAGTATACATGTGTGTTCCTGGCAAACCATAGATCGCTACAAAGATAGTTTTACAAATTATTTTCTTATTTTAATGTACTAAAATGCACCATCAGATGTGTACATTAATTGCACTGTAAATGGTTTTGCTGTGTAGTTATTTTAATGTGATTTTTAAGTTGACTCAACAAGTTAAGTTCAAATTCAGAGACTGTAGACTTTTTTACTGTGTTTGGTGAAATATGGATGATGGCACCAGACATGCAACTTTTTTGGAACGTGCTATGGATTGCACTCCACAGTTCAGATACACCAACTCAATCATCAAAACATGAGTTAACTTCATGACTGAAATATCTCCATGACCAAACAAATCCAGCAACAATGTGTTTCTCAGAATGCCCCTTCCTCTCTCTCTCTCTCTCTCTCTCTGTCCCTTTCTTTTCTTCTCCTGACTCATTTCTCTGCCAAAGCAGTCTTGGCAATGTCCAAATCAGTCCAAGGAGTTTTGTTTTTGGTCTAATGTGCTTCCAGACGCTGTTGTCAAACTAAGATTATGCGACATGTAAGCATGGGCCTGTGACGACTATATATTTTGTACATACAGTACCATTTAAATTCACACCAATCTACAATGTGTTCATGCCTAATGTCAATGCAGAAACTCTGATGCATGATGTTTACCTCAGACAATAAAGTAAACTTCACTTTCTCAGTCTGAAGAGGGAAACGTGCACAGTAAAGCACCGACAATGAAAGTTTGTATATTCATTACACAACATCGAAATGAATTCCTCAGTGGTTTCATACTGATGATTCACTCTACATGTATTGGAACATCACAGCAAAGATCTGAAGAGATGGATCGCTGTTGAGTTTGTCTGTCTATAGACAATGAATGGTGTGCTCTCAGAAGCCCCTGAGTGCTATCACAGCCATATTTTATAAACACATGCAGAACCCAGCGTCCAGCAGCTCGATGAATGTCTGTTTGCTTTGGGCTGTCTTGTCTGTTTGCATGACGCTGCTTAAGTCTCTGTGTGACCATTAAAATGATAGACTGCTGAACAAATGCACTGAAGCTCTGGACTGTGAATTGTGAGTGTGAGCAGGAATGCTCTTATCTGTCTATAATTTGATTTAGATGAGGAAGTTTAGAGAGTTTAAGAATTCTAATTTTTTTTAATTCACCATTCCCATTGGTCGACGGTTGCTTAATGTATGTGGCAGCAAAGAAATGATCTCGACTTGAAGTCATGTGCGAAAACAATACTCTTGCAAATCTTTGTGTCATTTCTGTCTTGTTTTTCACTGGGTCACTGTAAAGTCATCACAACCATGCTGAAACATAGTACATCACAAGGTGAAATGATGTACAGTTTAACAAAATGTAAAATGAAAATAATATAACAAATACATTTAAATAACACTTTCCAAAAAAAATTCAATAACATGTTTGTTGTTAATGAACTGACAACATTTAATGTGTAAATTAATCGTTCTGTACACTGTAGAAAACAAGCGTAAATTAACATAATTTTTCTGTCAATTTTGTCACAGATTTTGTCCATGAATTTTAGATAATACAGTCGAGAAACATACAAATTACAGAAAAAGACCAGAAAATTACAAGAAAAATAGGAAAACATATAATGTTACAGGGACAAATTGTTATTATATGGTTAATTATACAGCCAGATTATGCAGACCTGGTAAGAACGCAGACTTAACTCTCAGACTAAATGCAATCTGTGAATTTGATCTTTTTGTACTGTTAAAAAACAAAGTTAACATTGAGTTACCTACGTTTTAGGAACAGTCTTGCTGCTTTATACTAGAGCACGATTTGGACATCCGGTTCCTGATTGCATCGCTGCCAGCGGCTAGTTTGTATCCTCTGACACTTGCTTCACCTCACATTTGTTCCTGGTCTTAATATTAGTGTATTTTACTATCGTTAACTATCACTGTCGTTGCCGAATTATTTATAACTTTATTTTCTAAACCTATATTAATTGAAGCGTAACGCCGCTAGCATATTAGCGTGTTAGCTTGCCTTCCGTTTACACTGTGGAGTATCATCTCCCCCTATTTGTCTTGTGTGCTAACTGTTTCTCTTTTTGAGTGTATATACTAAGACTCATCAAGCAACCTTGGTAAGTTAGGATTGCACTTCATACCCGGTGAGTCATGGCTTCTATTCCTATTGTTGTTATTTGCACCTCATGTCATATGTTTAGCTTAGCCTTCTCTGTCAGCGGCGAGAGTTTTACATGTGATAAATGCAGGGAAGTAGTTAGGCTGACGGAGAAGATCTTAGAATTAGAGTCTCGCATCCAATCTTTATTTGAGGATAGTAAGAGTGTTAGGAACGTAGAAAACATTTTGGATGCGAGCAATGTTAGCGCACACAGATCGGTTCCGGTTGAAAATCCCCTGCAGCTGGGAAACTTTCTGACGGTGAGACGGCATAGTCGCAGGACAAAACATCACTCAACCGTTCCGATTAAAGTCTCGAACAGGTTTGCCCCGCTCAGTGACGCACCGACTGAGAAACCTGCTGAAAGTGCCCTAGTGATCGGTGATTCTATTGTCCAGAACGTTAATAAGAGGCACCAGCCACCATAGTCACATGTTTACCGGGAGCCAGAGCGCCTGACATCAAATCAAATTTAAATGTGCTGGCTAAGGCTAATCGTAAATTCAGTAAGATTGTTATTCACGTCGGCACAAATGATGTTAGACTCCGTCAATCGAAGATCACTAAAGATAATATTAAAGAGGTGTGTGAGCTCGCAAAAACGATGTCAGACACTGTAATATTCTCTGGCCCCCTCACTGTTTACCGTGGTGATGAGATTTATAGCAGATTATCGTCACTAAATGGCTGGTTGTCTGAGTGGTGCCTGCAGAATAATATAGATTTTATAAATAACTGGAAGAGTTTTGAGGGCAGACCTGACCTGTTGAAACGAGATGGTGTTTCCCTCCTCTCTAGAAATTTTGCACACAGTCTTAATAATGCTAAAGTCTGACTACCTAGGGCCCAGGTCGGGAAGGAGACAGAATGGCTTAACCAACTGTCTGCTTGCCGTCTCGCGTTACAGAATACACAAAATATGCAACATGTAATAATCCCTTCTTACAAACAACATAAAATAGAGACTGTGTCTGTCCCCCGGATTAGTAAACATAAGATATTGCGTAAACCTCTTGAAAGTAATTTAATAAACGTTAAACAAATCAAACATGAACAAAATACAGATAATCAACTGTTACGACTCGGATTGCTTAATATTAGATCTCTCTCAAATAAAGCACTTTTTGTTAATGATATGATAACCGATCATAAAATAGACATGCTTTGTTTGACAGAAACATGGCTAAAGCCAGATGATTATATTACTCTAAATGAATCCGTTCCTCAAGATTATTATTATAAACACGAGCCTCGTCTAAAAGGTAGAGGGGGAGGTGTCGCTGCACTTTACAATAATTATTTTATCATCTCTCAGAAGTCTAATTTTGAATACAATTCTTTTGAAGTCATGGTAATTCACGTATCGACACCTAATACTAAGGAAATAACATTTTTAAATTTTTTTCTAGCTATTGTATATAGGCCTCCAGGGCACCACACAGATTTTATTAAAGATTTTGGTGGGTTCTTATCAGAACTAGTACTGGCCGCAGATAGAGTCCTTGTCGTCGGTGACTTTAATATCCATGTAGACAATGATACAGATGCCTTGGGAATGGCTTTCAAAGACACTCTTAACTCTATGGGCATTAGTCAACATGTGTCAGGACCCACTCACCTTCGTAATCATACTTTAGATTTAATACTTTCTTATGGTATAAATGTGGACGATGTTAAAATCGTTCAGCAGAGTGAAGACATCTTGGATCATTGTCTGATATTATGTTTGCTTCAATGGCCTACGGCTGCAAATCAAACTCAATACAAATATGGTAGAACGATTACTTCAACTACCAAAGATGCGTTTCTCGATAATCTGCCTGAATTGTCTAAAATATCTAGCATGAGTAAAAACGTTGACTATTTTGACACTACTATTGAAAATTTTAACTATTAGACACATTAGACACAGGAAATATTAGACACAGTTGCTCCTCTGCGTTTAAAGAAAATTAAAAATAGCAGCCCAACACCGTGGTATAATGAACAGACTCAGACTCTAAAGAAAGCGTCCCGGAAAATGGAGCGCAACTTTAAGAATTTAACTAATTTAGAGGTATTTCGTATAACATGGAAGGATAGTACTCGAAAATACAGGAATGCCATAAAAACGTCTAGATCCGCCTACTTTTCATCACTAATAGAGGAAAACCATCACAACCCTAGGTTTTTATTTAACACCGTGGCTAAATTAACAAAAAATAAGCCATCAGCAACGTCAGATTCTGATTATCAGCATAACAGTGATGAATTTATGAACTACTTCACTAGTAAAATCCAAGATATAAGAGAAAAAATTATAACAATGCAACCTGTAGTGAAACCCGCTGAACAAACTAACTACAGCACCCCAAAGGAGAAATTGCAATTATTTTCTACAGTAGATCACGATGAACTGTCTAAAATCATTAGATCATCTAAATCAACAACATGCATGCTAGACCCTATACCTACAAAACTACTGAAAGAAATGCTCCCAGAAATTATAGATCCTCTTCTTAGTATTATTAACTCATCTCTGACATTAGGACATGTGCCTAAAGCATTTAAGGTGGCTGTTATAAGGCCTCTTTTAAAAAAAACCAAACTCGACGCTAAAGAACTAGGGAATTACAGGCCTATATCGAATTTACCTTTTATATCTAAAGTTCTGGAAAAAGTAGTTTCAACTCAATTATGCTCCTTCCTCCAAAGGAATGACATTAATGATGAATTCCAGTCTGGATTTCGAGCATGTCACAGTACAGAGACTGCTTTGATCAGAGTTACAAATGATCTGCTTTTAGCGTCTGACCGTGGCTGTATTTCGTTATTGGTGCTGCTAGACCTCAGTACTGCATTTGACACCATTGACCACAGCATACTTCTACATAGACTCGAAAATTACGTCGGCATTAACGGAATAGCATTGAAATGGTTTAAGTCTTATTTATCTGACCGTTTTCAATTTGTAGCAATAAACAATGAGGTGTCCCGCAAATCACAAGTCCAGTACGGTGTACCACAGGGCTCAGTTTTGGGGCCTCTGCTCTTCGCATTATACATGCTACCTCAAGGAGATATAATAAAGCGACACGGAATTAGCTTTCACTGTTATGCTGATGATACTCAACTTTATATTTCCTCGAAGCCTCATGAAACCCAACAGTTTCATCGAATAAATGATTGCATAGTTGACTTAAAAATGTGGATGAGTAACAATTTTTTACTACTAAACTCGGACAAAACAGAAGTGTTACTTACTGGACCGAAAACCGCTTTTCGTAACAACCAAGAATACTGCTTAACGATTGACGGATGCTCCATAAAATCCTCGTCATCAGCTAAGAATCTTGGAGTTGTATTCAATAGTACTCTGTCATTTGAAAGCCATGTCGCCAACACCTGTAAAATTGCATTTTTCCATCTTAAGAATATATCTAAACTACGTCATAAGCTGTCACTGTCAGATGCAGAGAAATTAATTCATGTATTCATGACATCAAGACTAGATTACTGTAATGCACTTCTAGGTGGATGCCCTGCAGGCCTATTACAAAAACTGCAACTGGTTCAAAACGAGGCAGCACTGTTCTTACATGTACAAATAAGTATGAGCATATAACCCCGGTTCTGTCAACCTTGCACTGGTTACCTATAAAGCATCGCATTAACTTTAAGATCTTGCTTATTACCTATAAAGCCCTACATGGTCTAGCGCCGCAGTATTTGAATGAACTTATATTGTATTACAGACCTCCACGTACATTACGCTCTCAGGCGTCCTGTCAGTTGGTAATACCTAGAATTTCAAAATCAAGTGCAGGTGGTAGATCCTTTTCTTATCTATCGCCTAAACTTTGGAATATTCTTCCCTGCACGGTCCGGGAGGCAGACACACTCTGTCAGTTTAAATCTAGACTAAAGACTCATCTTTTTAATCTTGCATACACTACACCTCCATAATATTAATCCTCAGAGGACTTAGGCTGCATTATTTAGATCAACCGGAACCAGGAACACATCCAACAACAAATGATGTACTTGTTGCATCAAAGAGTGCAGAACAGTACTCTACTCTCAGCCAGTCTTGTCTCTTTGTTCCAAGGTTACCGCAGGATGCAGTTCATGCCCAGACCTGATGGCAGAGCTGAGAATGGGAAGCGGTGACCTGACAAGAGCTAAGAGGATAGAGCTGGATAAAGGACGCGACAACTTTGATTTTTCCTACAACATTTCAAATGTTATTAGATTGTTAATGATACTCTTAAATCTATCATTTTTTTATTTTTATTTAGCCTTGTTGTGGAAGCACTGTTGAGCTTGTGCAGAGGCAGCAGCTTTTGCCAGAGGGGAACAGGAATCCCCTGGTTGGGCCTGGGTTCTCCTGAATTTCTCGATTGGAGTTTTGGGTTCCTCACCCCTATTTGCATATTGTTTTGCACATATTGATCTGCCTGGCCGGGGGGGCTGCTTTAGAATTCAGAAATTAGACATAATTAATATTGCATATAGGAATTTATAGTCCGTTTAATATTTGACCTGTGGTTCTTTCTCCTTTATCGCCAATGTGTGTGTGCGTCTATGTCAATGTGTGTATGTATGTTTGCATATTGTGTGTGGAGCATTTGTATGTCTGTCTTTGTTGTTTTCACCTTTTTCTTGTTTTTACAGGTATATGCCTTTAGTTGTTTTACCTGTATTCAATGTGTCTCATGTACAGCTGCTTTCTAACAATGAAAATTGTAAAAAGCGCTATATAAATAAAGTTGAGTTGAGTTGAGTTGAGTATACTAAACTACAAGTAATTCTAAAGCCCAGATGAAGAAATGCTCAGCCATACATGTATTTATACACAATCTTTGTCATAAAGTAATCTAGAGGGAAACGCAACAGTTATTAGTTCTTATAAACCACATACATAGAAACAGAACCATGAGTTAGATGTGAGTCGGGCTTCCATGTATTTACTCGCAGTATCCAAGCAGTACACCCTCACTGCCCGCTGACCACAGAAATGCAGAAAGTAAGCGATTGACACAGCATTCCTCAAACACAAACTTGTACCAGTCTGAATACCATAGCGTACGTTGAAACCCACACACTTCATGGGTCAGTCGACCATGGAGAAACGTAGTTTATGTTTCTAGGGATTTACCAAACGAAATGTTATGTTGCTGTTTGCTTCACACCTTTCAATTATTAATAATGACTACAAAAACACAAGTGTGCAAGCATATTTTTCTCGGGTTTCCGAGCAAAAGATTAACCATAGTAAACATAGATTCCACTTTAAATACAAGAGTTACTGCTGTACACATATTGCTACAGTAAAACTGGACAATGTTTTACTCAAAATAACAATCACTGATAGTGTAATGAAACTTTATTATTTGGCTCTGCTGTGTACTGACCATCTATGACCTGTTATTATAAATGACTTACTGATTCAACACACAATAGGATCATAACTCAACCTCAGTCAAAGCTGACATGCTCTTTTGTTTTAACTGGCCACAGGAGTCCGTCCACATGCTGGAATCAAGACAAAAATTTAAAACACAAACGCACGCAAAACACATCTACATATGATCTGAGTATGTTCTGTATAAGTTTGACAGGAAAAAAAACAGGGCCTCTGGTTTTATTTAAGATTTTATTAAGAAAGTAAAAAAACATTGCTGGATCTCCAGCAGTTACGAATTTATGAATCACTTGCAAAATATGAGATGGGATGTTATGATATACAGCACTGTGGATATATTCTCTTCAGTGAAGTCACTACTGATGCTTCTCACATGTAAATGATATTCTTGGACATTTATTTGAGGATGTGCTGGAGGGACTATCCAAATAAAACGCTTCCACATCTTTCTGTTATGAGTGCACACTCATGTAGAGCTCATGTAGTCAGACTTTCGTCAGCAGGTCAACTCGAAATGCTGGTTATCGCTTTCTGATGTGGTCATCCAATAGATCCTTCATGTCATGTTTGATGTAAAACTAATAATAAACACATCTGAAAAGTTAATCAGATGTGCGAATTGTGTTCAAGCCGAAACACACCCTATCACTCATAAATGCACAAGACCTTTTCCCAATACTCCCCTTTTGAATCGCACTAACAGGATTTTGCGGTTTTATTTCCAGGCAATAGGAGTGTGTGTCCTTGAGGAGATGTAAGCTTGTTTCCACTTATCCTGCTCAAAGGGGGTGCTGGATGAATCCCGTCTCATCTTTACAGCGCTTCTCACTAAACCTAAAAATAAAATCCCTTTGTGTTCATACAGCAGTGACATCTAGGGTATCGAATATCATATTTATAACGCACATATCGTAACAACCCAGTGAAAGTGACCATGATATTAAAGACGATTACTGTGATTGTGTTAATGCATATTGGAAGACTGAAAAGTTGACAACAAACTTTGTTTTTTAATTATATCTCTTTAAGAAGTAAAGTATATTTTATAAATGCATATTAAGCTGCACTTCAACAATGCAACAATATGAAAAGCGTTACATAAATACATTTTGTAGATGTAATTTATATAAATAAATGTATATTCATAAACTAGACTGAATAGTACTTCGTGGTGGGAGGGCGGGGAGTGTGTGTGTGCGTGCGTGTATATGCCTGTTTTTAGTCAGTGCTTGCTTTTATTAGTTTTAGATACAATCTTAGTATTTCAGAGGACTACAGTAAATCTGTTTCTTCTGTTCAAGTATAAATGGGTGGAAACATTTGGAATGCTATTTGACTTCAGTTTTATTTCGATTAAATGTAAATGCCTGATTTTAATACTCAATATTGTCCAGATTTAAATATGACATATTCCGGTTTCAAAAAACGAGTATTATGAGTATTACAAATATGAAAATAAGTGGTCTAAAATAAACAAATTAGAATAAACTTAACATGATACAAAGTTTAGGGTTACTTACTTATTCTTTATTGAAGGGATAGTTTTGCCCAAAAGTCATACGTTACTTACCCTCACCCTGATCAAAACCTTTATTTAACATACATTGAAGTATAACACATATGTATGGAGGATACTCAAAATGAATCAAACTATATTTAAGCATCTCCAGTGTTGTTACCCTATGACTGTAATCTGCGGGAAAAAATATTTTTGCCTTTTATTAATAAGAAGTCATTTTTTTCTTTGTCTAATATTAAGTCAAACTTTTGCATTTTAAGCTCATTTTAAATAAACTATTATATTTATAGAAAAAATATTAGCAGATTTTTGTCCCTCAAAGAAATCATTGAAGCACATCTTCAGATTTACAGATTTTTAAGAATATGAGAAACATTCCAGTCAAGCGACCATAAAACCAGAAAGTTTAAACATAAAGTTTACATTTTGTTAGACTGTATCCGGTTAAGCCTAATGACAATTATTGACTTATTTGTGTGTGCAGTAAAGCTTAACACACATACTGTACATACTGACTCTATGTATAGTAACGTGATGTAATATTGTAGCATTTATCCTGCAGCGTGTTCACTTGACAGACGTGACCCTTCCTGGGTCAGACGCTATCTATCACTGCTCACCCCAAGCAATGAGCCACTGTGCCCCGTCAGCGCATGTAATTTCACCCCTCTGGGTACTGGATGCAGGGGACACTGTAATTGAGCCCCTTACAGGGTCTAACAGAGCCTCTAATCCTTCTATTCCAAACCCTATCTTCCCCCTCCTCGAGTCCCCAGCTGTGCCACATCCATCTATGTCTGTTTCTATACCCACTTGTTAACATCAGTCTCCATCCACAGACGTCCTCTCATCTTCTCTTATTTTATTTTATCTTCAAATCCAAGTCCACTGGGTAACCCCACTGTTTAATTACAGTATTCAATGCATAACGGTTATTATGACTCTTTAATGAACACTTGGGTAGTGATATAAATATGAGATTTATAAATATGATGTTTCACCATAAGAACCTTCAATAGCTGTGCCCTTGTGTCCCGCATCCTTGGACCAATAGTTCTTTGTGAAATATGTAGAGTTGACCTCAGCAGTTTTTATCCCTGAGAAGGCAAACTGCAGGATCAATCACACACTCTATATTTATGCATGATTCCTATTTTCTGTATGTCCGCATGTGTTCATATTAGCGTGCACATGAGTATCATGAGGGTCGTCTGCGCATCTCGGTCTCTGCATTCTCTGGCGCCTTGTGATATGGCAACGGAGCCCTTGAAGCAGGGAGCCTTCATCACATGCACTCAGACAGAAAGAGTGAGAGCAACGAGCCTGTCAGTGTAAACTGAGCTCAGCTCTGGCACCAGAGCCCAGGGTGGAGCTGATCTCTCTATGCTTAACATGGCTTAATGGTGGGCATGATGAAACTGATGGAGGTGGGTGGAGGAGGGTAATGATAGGTGCTGTCTTAGTGTCATCTGTAGTCCAGGCTGTAGCCAGATGTTGAAGGAACAGATTGTGGGATCAGATTCAAGTGATGTCCAAACCTCTGGAATTCGGAACTGATGCAACCTGATCTCCTATTTATTTAGGAAAAATTCTCTACTAATATTATATATAATGGTAAAAAAGTGATTGGACTGTTTTTTTATGTTACTGGCAGGTGACTTTTTACTACTTTACTTCATTTGTCAGTGAATCATGTCACGGTCCGTATGACGCAGCCTAACTACAAAACATGCTTTTTCTCTTATCCGTGAATCATTGAGAAATGTTAAGTTCAAATGTATCTATTGAGGCACTATCCAATTAATCATAAACAATAAATAATTTCAAACGTTTGACGTTTATCCATACTCCTTAAAAACTGGTGCATCAAAATCATTTAGAATTTTAAAAACATCCACTTAATCATCATTTCCAATCACACGTTCACTGGAAAGTAAAAACTTATGTAGTTAAAATACTACAATGGTGTTAACTGTTCTGATTTTTGCATAAATCTTAAAGGAGCAATGTGGAGTTTTACAAAGCATTTCATGGTGAGTTTGTGAATTGCAAACAACGGCTCACTACAGCCCCTCCTTTCAAAGCACTACAATGACTGCACAGAACTAAGATGTCATTATGTTTACGCTTCATTGCTGAAGGAGATAACATATTAACAGAAACGCGTTCTGTAGAGTAGTTTGTCCTTATAGGGCTACTGTAGAAACAACACGATGAATTCCATGTACGGGGCCCTGCGTTGTATAGAAATAGCTCATTCTAAGGAGAAAAAAAACATAAATCTTCATTATGTAAGGTATTTATACACATCCGAAGACATAGTTATTTATGTTATGTTGCATTTCGGTCAATATCCTCCAAAAAATTAGACACTGGAACAATAGACCTACATGTTTGTGTCAAGCATTCATTCAGTATGTGATGTGTGGAAGAATCACAGAATTCATAATTATTGGTTCAGTTTGTAATTTATTTATTTACAAAATTTTCCATATCTATTCATTTTATTAAGACAAATTTTGTTGTTTCTCATTATTTAAGTAGTACACTGGAAGAGAGGTCAGAAAAAAATGTTGGAGAGAGAAGGGGGTAAGGTTTTGAAAAAGTCCATATGTCAGGATTCAAACTCCGATCGCCTGGAATGTTGCCCATGAGGCTATCCACTTTGTCATTCAATTTTAAGCTGTAGTTACTAAACTTTGTAAATGTGGGGAATAAACCATAGTGTAGAAAAGCTCAATAAAAGGAAGGAAGGAGGCCGGAACCGTCAGACATTTAAATAAAGTTTTTATAAAATAAACAACCCAAAAACACAGTTTGTAAACGGGTGTAGCGTCTGATATGCAGGTGTATATGGGCCCAGGGTTTTAGCCCACAGTCAAGGACGTCGGACGAAGGTTGGGATTATAAGCAATCACCGGTGGAGAGAGGGATGTGATCACGAACGGGCAAAGCCGGGAATGATAAGCGACAACAAACGGACAGAGGGCAACAACACCCCCCAGAACGTCATTAAGTTTAATTTGTAGAGGAAACAGAGAAATGATAATGAAAAATGACTTTTCAAGAAGACATGCATTTTAATACTGGGTTTTGAAACGACATGTTGACAAAGATGTTGCCTTTGTGGCTTCAATCAACAGATCTTCAAGTCTAATTTCTGCAGGTATGAGAGTGCAGAATTGAACTTAGTGTGTAGGAATTCAACCGGTGTCAAACACACACACAGAAGATGCTTTCTGCATGGCCACAGTGAATGTCTACTCCCCTTATCAACAGACAGATCCCAAGAGAAATCATTAACTCACTCTTCTAACCTGCATGACGACCAACAGGTGCGCTTACTCCATTTCATACCGACTCAATACCTTCACCTCGGACATCTGTACAACAATACTCCTTTTCCTCCCGTCTTGCCCCCCCCCCTTGCTCATTCATTCTCTGCTGCTGTCTGGGTGCTGAGAGGCCCCATTGTGAGCTGTTGCTCCCCAGGCGCCCATTCTGCTGCTGTAGGCTGCCGATTCTTGCAGTCATCCCCCCACGATCAAGTTCCCTGGGCTTCGGGACATAGACCCCCCGGGTCCCCTGAGCATCCTGCCGTGGCAGTCACAGCCCAGTAATCCTGCCATCTAAAGTGGCAACATGGAGGTCTGTCAGTGGCCGGGACAGATGGCTGTGTGCAGTTGAAATGTCCAAGCTCCTTTGTTGACCAAAGGGAGTGATTGAGTTTCATTGGGGCAGATGTTTGACAATGACCTGATCTTTTCCTGGAGATACCACACCATAAAATTGTAGTCCTTATTAGGCCTCACCCAGAAATTTAAAGAAAAAATGGATTAAGAAAATTAAGTCATGAAGACTTGTTCTGCATGGTGCTAGTTTCTTGGTAATCTAGCAGATAATGTACACTGTAATTTTACAGAATTTAACTGTTATTTTTTACAGACTCTCGGGTGTATTGCACAAAAACTATATTTTAACAGAGTTGTACTGTGTTTTACAGATTATTCACATAGTTTCGAGATACTGTAAAAAGCGTCAAATTACAGAAAAGGATTGCAAATGTAAATGAAGAACATTTTAAAAATGTATTATGGGGAAAAATATTTTTAAGTCTATCTGCCACCATAGCTTCCAAAAAATGACAGTCTAATGTTTGTGGACATTATATTTTTTTCAGCTGATATATTTTAGTCTCCGTTATTATAAATGATAATTCGGAATTCTTTAATTATTCTACTTTTTTAAAAACACTGTATTTTACTGTTTTTTAGCTGCAACGTAAACCTGTTTTAAAAAGTTTACCATGCAAGAACAAAGGATCTAAATTGCTTTTATGCTTTATTTATAAGAAATACTTTTGCTTACAACAGTCTTAAAACAGAGCTGGCATAGCAAAGGATGTCCAATGTGGTAAATAACAGTTGAAGATATACTGCAAATGTATGTAGATGTTGATTTGCTATTGGGTATATACGATTGAATGGCATAAACAATATGAATTTCAGTTTTAGTATAATGCATGCTACTTACCCATTCAGCTGTGCCTCACGGTGAAGAAAGGGAAAAGGAGAAACATCCAAGATCTTCTGAGATTGTGGCCCCTTCCCAGAATATGACTGGAAAACCACAAGGACTGGCATGAAGATGCCCGATTAACTGTAGAGCAGAAGGGAGCATCATCCAATTTTCTGCCTCACTGCCAGACTGAAGCAATACCGTGTGTTGATACAATGACCTGAGCTAACCTCTTTATTAGACAATCCTGATTAAAAACATCTGAATGCAGCCTTAAAGACACACTCATGGATGAGTTGGAGAGGCTCTGCCTTAGTTGGGCACAGGCCGTGTTTTCTGGTAATGCATTTCTGTCAAGGGTTTTTTATTAACTGCTATAGAAAATAAATAGCATTTATAGAAATAAGAAATACTACAGAAACAATAAAAACTGATGGTGTTCGTAAGAAGGAGTTCTGTCTCATTAAACCACCCTGAGGTGAGGTCACCGTATATAAATTGCTGCCATATTTATGGCCTGAAAGAATAAAAATATCCTAATACTGAGTTTTGCAGGTCTATAAATCTCATGTTGACATATGACTCATTTCACCTCTAAATCACCCTTACAAAAAGCAAGTTACTCACCAAGATTTGTTTTGGAGAAAATAGCCTACTGTATACAACACCGTTTAAGTGAATTTTCAATATTCACTATTGTGTAACATTTTAACAGCCATAAACAAAACTTCTTGCTTCTATTCCTGGAGCATGTCCTAATTCAAGTTTAATTGATAAAAGTCTGCAGAATCTTTCTGGTTCTGGTTAACGTTGAGGGTTGCTTGCTTCTTGCAGACCGTCTCTGTGGCTTTGATCAGAGCACCTGCCGAGTTCCCTGTTTAGAGAAAACATACGTTTGGTCAGAGATACAGAGATAAGTGTCTGCCATTAGCGCCTCAAGGATAACATTAAACTGATAAGAAACAGTCTAAACTTTGAGTTGGAAACACACACACTGTTTCAGTTGTCACCAAGCTAATGCATAAAGATAGGATTTGTTTGCAAGCTAGCAACACCAAGAATAGTTTTTGCTAAATATTCTCTCTCTCTCTCTTTGTTCTCTACTCCTGTGTTAGTGCTGACAGCGATAAAAAAACTAAATCTAAACAGAACAAATGGACACTAAAAATTGACCTCAAGTCACTGTGGTTTCAGCAGCCATGAATCATAAAATTTTAGCCTTTCATATTTGTTTTGGCCCTGACTGGAAAAAAGAAATCTGCATGCATGACTGTTTTCTAAAAGCATGAGTGAAAGTTCATGTTGAGAAAACCCAGACACGCTCTCTGGATATTCACAAGAGACAGTTCAGATATTGCTGTCCAGCAAATTTCATTATGAACACAGACTCGACTTCACTTGTTTGCTTTTCAGAAAATAAAACTAGACATGGTGTTCCTACCGTTTTCAGCATTTTGCTATTCTGGAGTAAAATTGTAAAAGCTTGAAGGATCTTTCTCTTCCTTTAATTTGGGATGGCTCACTACAAATAAATGTATCAATGAGAACCTAAATTAATTTACTGTTTGAAGTCTTATTATCTAAAAGAATACAAATTTAAAGTTGAATGGAAAGTGAAGTTTCAGCCATTTTATCAGTTTAGAGATTCTTATTGATGCTTGATTGACACATTCCTCTCTCATCGCCTTTGAATTCAATCAATGCAAACCCCCTAAAAATGCAGTCAATTACAAAAACGTCAGTCAAAGGAAAAGCCCTTACCTACAGTAACTTCAAATGAATTGATATGCAAAAGTAAATTTAAATATCGGCCGAATGAATACACAGAGTGTTTTGTCTGAGGTAAATCCCTCAAGAAAACCCACTTTTCTTTTGGCAGATTAATGCGTATCGGCTTCCTCGAGGTGAGCTGCGTCTCCACCCCGCCAACATGACCGCCCCCGGGTTACAAATGCTAATGACCTTAAATATTAAAACAACAATGATGAAGAAGAGTAAAACTGCATTTCCTATCACTTCTCTTCTCACTTCTCGTCTCTTCTGAATGCAGCTCGACTAGACTGTAAACTATTCCCCCGAGTTAACCAAAACAGCATTTTAACCAGGCACAATATAACGTTACAGTTATCTAAAATGTGTTTGTTTGCCTTTTACCTGCCCAATTTGATGTATTTACAAAATGTAAAGATGTAAGTTTAGGCCTAAATTTACAACAGCATATGTATGCGAAGCATCTAAACTGGTATGCTAAACTTTGATATTTTATTTGCTCCGTTCTAAACTTGCAGCAAACAACTGATCTGTATTTTGGATATATTATTTTGTAATGTTGTTGTTTGTTGTTGTTATCTAGTTTTTTGTTGTCAAAATATTGATAAAAATTAACAATTATTGCAATTCCTTGTGATAAAGTCTTGTTTAAAAACAAGTGGGGGGTTTTAGTGGGGGTGATAATGATAGGACAACCTCCTTATGTTAATGAGACATTATTATGCAGGTTGATAACATTGTCTTTCTCTCTGCTTGAGTCCAAATGTCGTGCATACCATTCATTAGCAAAACTAACATTGTGTGAACAGGGTTATTCAACTTTTAAAGTCGGACTGGACTAACTGCGTCTGCATGTAGAACACTTGATTTTTATGTTACATGCATTTAAAAATCGAATTATTGAAATTTGAATAGTTTGCATCCAAAATGAGATAACTCAGTTTTTTTAAATAATTAAAAAGCGCAACTAATTAAAACAATACACCACAATAAAAACATGATAAAATATCAATTTTAAACTACTTTTAGAACATTTTATTTGAATTATTTTTTGTAATAATACTGGAATTAGCGTCCAGGAGATGGAGCTAAATTTCTCTCTCCTCTATGTTGACAGTATTCTTTCTTGCAAAGCGACACTTTTTCACGATTCTATTTTGATCAAGTGAAATATCGTGAAAAACAAAAGTATGCTGCAATGTTTTATATAAACGTTCTACAGTGACCCTCAGCTTGAACATAAAACTAAACGAATTTAACCCAAAATCACACCAATTGCAAACGCCATCATTTTCCTATATGTTTTGCCTATTAGATTTAGACTATTCACCACCTAATTACATTAGCTTAATGGGTGCTATAAATAAGAGTGAAGGCATGGTCCAAAATTCAAACCCACCCTTGACTGCCTTGAAGCAGTGCCCCATGCTGCTCTGCTGTTATTGCTCCAGTTTCCATGTTGATTGTATTTGTTAATTAGTTGCTAACAGCATGGTAATGCCTCCTTGATGGATTGCCCTGTGTGTCTCCTGACGTTGGGACTTGTATTATTCCTGGCAACCCTGCCTGCTATGTACGACGGCATAATAAGTGTCATTCTAATGCATAATAAACCTGACCTTATTCAAAACAGCTTATAACTTTGTCGTCAACTTAAAGTAAAAGATGCTTTGGCTTACTCTAGCAGCTTATTTACAAAAACTGATTGAATAAATCATTGATTTAGTAGTAGCCTAAGTAAAACCCAACCCTTATCTCGCACGAGTTTAACAAATATTGCGTAACTAACTGGCGTTTCTATTATTTCTCAACCCGGTTGCCCATGTCTGCTTTTCATTTAAACTTTTTTCTTTTGCGACCCTAGAGACGTAATTACACACATTTTTCTTTACTAAAGGCAGTAGGACTTTAGTCCAAAAAGACTATCAATTTAGCACTGAGCTATAAGAGAATTAAATGCTTGCTGAAAACATTACGAAAACAGTCATGTGGTTTTGGTGGTTACATGGACCTTCATTTTAAACGTATTATTCAAAGTGATGACCATGAAACTGGCCAAGCTTTGCAATCTAACCAATGTTTTTAAACCACTCAGAAGTTAGCAGGTAATGACGCACAAACCGTCACATAGTATGAACTGCATTCATAATTTTATATCTATTCATATTGCTTTATCAATCTAAACGAAAGCTAAAAGATGTGAACTAAACTTTCTAAAAAATTCCTTTTACGTCTTTTATAATAAAATATATACTATTCATAAATAAATTAGGTCAAACTGTTGCCTACGTTTGGATATGGATTTTTATGACATTATACAAAACAATAACAACATGTGATCGTTAAGGAGCAGAAAAAAATCCCTTTATTTCAAGAACACATAACCGCCCGACAAATGCAAACGATGGTTTTGGCGCTATGAATTTAGGGTAATGTAGTTTAAGAACTTGCGTTCTTTCCCAATTCAAATCAGCAAGATCTTAAGTAGCAACTGCAGTCTTTTCAAAGCCAAGTGAACTGTCAATCAAAGTGACGTCAGCTTCGCTGAGGCACTGTTCGGGTGTGCCCACGGAGACCCAGGTTAACTGGGCTCCCACGCAACGCACGAGGAGGCAAGTGTCACCATGATCAGCCTTATGTGGGCCGGATCTTAAATCTGCGAGGCGGCTTTAATCATAACAGCAAGATGAAGACGTGAACATACGGCGTTGCACTTCAGCATCACGGACTTCCTTCGTTATTTCGAAAACTTTACGCTGCACGATACCTCACCACCGCACGGCCAAACTGCCTGCTGCTGCCAGGCGGGTAGGCGGAGGCTGGAAGGGGAATCACATATATTTTCTACTATTAATAATAAGCAACAAAATGAAGCGGAGGAAAATGGTGGTCGCGGCAGGCTTCTGTTTTTCATTCTTCGTGGGCACGTTGATGAATTTATTGTTTATCCCGGGATTCGAGCACCACGGCGAACGGGCGCATCGCTACTATTACGAAAAGCAGCAGCCCGGAGGAGACGCGTCTACCCGGCTTCAAGGCGATGGCTCGACACCCGCTGAATCAATTCTCGAACCCACGGCCGCCGCCGGACGACTTTCAGATCTCCAGATGCAGATACGCGAGAGATTGGACGAGGTGCTGCGCTATCGCCGGAGACGCGCGCACTGGGTCGCCAACGGAGACGCCGCTCGACCGCTTGAGCGCAGGCGACTCATGGACCTGGAGCAGGATAACAACTGGGAATCATACAAAGAAATTGAGAAAAGTGATAATGATGAAAACACGGTCCGTCGGTCTCAGTCTTCTCCAGGTGTATCTACAGCAACAAAGATGCACCGGGAGTCTCCGCATGACCCGATGCTCGGCTGCAGCAGTATTGATAATGTGACTAATGTTCATTATCTGGGATCCGGGTACACAAAAGCGGTGTATAAAGCGGCTTTGAACAGCAGCTTCTCAGTTGCCTTAAAATCGGTGGATTTCGGAGGTCATGACATGGAGAATTGTGTGAAGAAATACGGATCGTCCAAAGACTGTTACAAATTAGCTTCCTTTAAAATCGTTAAAGAAATGACATTGATGGAGAGACTACAGCACCAAAATATTCTCAAGGTAATGTTTATATATCGGAAATTGTTTTTACGCAAAGCATTGAATGATTTTTTTATTATTTAAAAAAAGAGTATTGAGAAATGCACTTTACAAAACGTGTTAAGTAGCCTACTTGTATCTATTAAGTATGATAGACAACATCCAAATTACTTTGAATTATTTTCTCCAGCTACTTTAAATGGGCTTTAAAATTATAGTTATTAAGTTCATAATTGTATTGATATGTAGGCTAGCTTAATATAGGTAACACGAGCACTGCAATAGCTATCAATGGGTTCATTAACAACGACTTATCGCAATACGCTTTCCGAAAAAGTAATAACAAATCCCAAGAAAATGAAAGGCCAATTAAACTGATGCATATCAGAATTTTCTAATGTAAAACTAATCGCATCACCGCTCGCTTTAATGACTGGGTGAGACCTCATGGTGTCAAGGTTTACTCGTGCAGTATCAAAATCAACACAAAGCCAAAAGTGTTTACTTTAAAAGGTTTGTTTTAGTAATTAGCTTATCATTCAATCCACAAGTGCCTCGAGATTTAAATTGGCGCATTGTCTGAGTAGATGGGATGGCTGTTATTGCTCCTGAGTTTAATGCGATCAAAAGCGCTTGTCCTCACCTTAAGGCCCTGGCTCTGTCTTGGCTCTTCATTTATGAGAGATTTTTGGTGAAGTCCTAATCAGCTCTTGTAAACAATAGGGAACCCGTCTCTCAAATTCTCCTTGCGTATCCTTCGGCAGTCCAAACACTGCAAACTGCTAAAAATTATTTCAAGTAAATATAATTCCGAAGTGATTATTCAATCAACTATGTTATATTATATTTTGTTATTAATTTAATTGACACTAGATAATTTTTTCAAAATTATAAGATTAATCTTAATGACTTGCAATTGTACACATAGGCCTAAAACATCTCGATTTATATTTCGGTGCTACACACTTTTTTGAGGTCTTTTGTTAAATGGATTATCAGAAGCTGTAGATTGGGGCCTCTGCCCTGATTTAATTCTCAATGCTCACAGCAGGGAACAAACGGTGCAGGACCCCAATTAATGAGCTTCCACAAAGAACAAGAACATTATAACTATATTTTATTTATATACAAAGCTGTGCCAGCACTTGCTATAAATGACACCAATATATTTTTTCAATACTACAATTATAGCCAATTTCTTGGAAAAAATTAGCATTGGTTGTCATTTGACCTCGATATATGCATAGATTTGTTTATACACATAAGTGTATAAGCATGACAAATCTATTTTCTATAACATGTATTTATTTTCTTCGTTAAATAATTTTGTTTCAGAAAGTTAAAGTTTTTTTGGAAAAAAAATACTTTAAACGCGGCACTAATTATTTTAGAAAAAAATAATAGTAAATACATATTTTTTCTAATGTAAGTGTTCATTACAAATAAATTATTTAGCTGTATATTGTAAAGTGCACAAATGAAGTGAAAACAGCGCTGAAACGTCTACTCGTATGGTCTGTTTTTAATACACATTTGCACTTTATTTGTACTTTTGTACACTTGTATATGTAAAATATTTATTTTTTATTTTTTATATTGTTACAACATTTTTGGTCTAAAGTGTGCGGACTGCACTTACTTTGTGTAGACAATCATTTTTGTACTACGCACCTGAAAACTGAATGGCTTCTTCATGTTGAGTGCCGACATTCTTTTTGGACTCAAGTCTCATTCACTAAACATCTTTCTGTGTTATTTTTGTAAGGTCTGAAAACTTTGTGGTTTGAAATCTGACTTGAACATGGCCAGTTTATTCCTCATTCTGAGTGCAGTCTTAGAGATGTAGTGCCACGTCTTGCTTTTAAAGTCTCACTGGTAAACCCTTCAGCGCAGGCTGTGATAGGCCCCAGCATGCACTTGAAATGTAAATAAATCATCAAAATGGGTGAAATAATATCTATAAATCAACACTTAAGGTACAGATATTTCTCACATGTACATATTAATAAACAGACCATGTCGCCGGGCATGTATTCCTCTGATTATTCCTCCGTCCTCGCACCTGACCAATCGGCCCCAGAGGTGTTGCTTTTCATTTGCTTCGGCAGCTGGCGCATCAGATGAAAATACACGCCACTTATTTTATAAGTTGCGAGGTCAGGGGTGAGAAGATACGATACGGCGGGCTGATTAGCACCAGCTGGGTTCACAGAGAGTGCACGCAGTGAGGATCTATGCAGATCTGCCTACCGTTCGCCCCAGAGAGGGAGGTCAAATCCATGTAATGTCTCTACTCGGCTTTCCAAATTCCAAGGTCTTTAACTAACATGTCTGTCAAGCAGATTCCTGTCTTCCTCTTACAAGCGAGGGCAACACCTGTTATATAAACAACTGTGATTGGTAGTGTTTGTGCCGGACCCGTATAGATGGTGAGAGTGAATTCATACTTGTACAACTACAGTTGATCGACAGTAGGGGGATTTTGTCATGTCAGCATGATGAAATTTGTTTTGCGAGAAGAGGTGCTATAGCTTGTTAGATAGTGTGCATGTCTCTTTAATACACAATCTGTGATAAGTTGAACGGTGTGCCTAAAAATGACAATTTTGTTAACATACCGCATATTTATTTATGATATATGAAACCCAATCATTGGCATAAGCTTGAGGGTGATGAACCAAAAAATTTGGGGTGAACTACTCCATTAAGTTCTTGCTGGTTCTTGAGTGTTTGTATATGGAAAGGCATGTGAGATGATGTGTAAGGGAATCTGCGACACAGCTCGGGGGTCTGATTCGGGTGGTCTTGCACTGGGATTATGTTTACATTAGCATGTCATTCTGTTAACTCCTTAGATCCTAAGTGAAGTCCCAAAATACACACACACACGCACTGAGGGGTAATCAGTAACCTGCTAATGTGAGCATGTAACATGTGAATGTGAAAGCAGGGTGTCGTGGACACAAGGCCCCCCAGGGTCATTTCTAACAGACAGAAAGTGCAGATTTGTGAGTTTTAGTGCCAGACATAATTAAACACAGGTTAATACTTTAACCTTTATAGAGATTGGGTAAAGGAAAGAACACCACAGATTTGCCCCAGCCAAGTTCTGGACTCCATTCATCAGCTAGAGTGGACGAAATGGTGCAAACTACATAATTAAATTTAGACTAACCTATACACTATTTATTATAGTTATTTTGCTCGAAATATTTTTGTCACAATATCACTTTTCAGTATTCATTCAGGAGCAACGAGTGATTTCATATTTTCCTTTGTTGATTTATGAATGTTTACAATGTTCACACTCCTAGACAGCCGTGGGCCTATTAGGCTGTGTTTTCTTAATGCACCTAAACGCACACACATCCGATATTTTGACACATATACGATTTGTCTCCTAACTGTTTAAGTTCACTCAAAACATAACTGAACCGTGTTTACACAAAAACTTACCAAGACATTAGACATTATTTAGAAATGTTTTTGACCATCTAGGCAGAAACTCAAATTATCTACAGTGTTGTTACATGGCATCTGTCAAATGTTTTTTTTTCCGAGATTTATCACACTATTAATAACTCTTTTGATATCACAGTGCAAATCCCTCTGTTTTCACATTCATACACGTTTTTTGAAATTAAACTTAAAGCAGTTGTGCACATTGAAAGCTATGCGGATATATTGTTTTCCACCCCCAGTCACAATAATCATTGTAGCCTTTATCTTCAGTACACAGTGTGAAATTCTGTCATCGTTTACCCACCCTTTTGTCATTTCAGACCTTTATAACTTTCTTTCTTCGGCAGAATACAAAAGGAGATATTTTGTTATAAGTTGGTAACAAACAAGTCAGTGGTCAATGGGTGCAAGTTAACAACATTCCTCAGAATATATGACAGAGAAAGTTTTGGCATGAAACTCTAGATGGCGCAGTCCTATATTGTAACCCAATCTGACATAAAAACTTTACCACACTGCGCAGCTGATTGGTTCCTTATGTATCATCAGTCAATGAGCTCGCTGCTCAAAGCTTAAATCTTGGCTGGTCATTGTCCTAGCAGTGCAGCGCACTTCAGAAACCCCCCTCCTTCGCCAGCCCCACCTGTATAGATATGCTACAGGGTGATCATGTACGCTATACGTGGGTTATTCATATAGGTGAATATATGTGATACAGCATTCCTTACATGCACACAGCAGCATGCTGTGGATGAACTGGCAGTAGCACGTTTATGTACTCAGCAGATCAAATACATTATGTCATGTACAATACCATAGTTAACCCATAGAAAGTTGTCATGACATAACTTCTTTTGTGTTCTGCAGAAGAAAGATAGTCATAAAGGTTTGAAATGACAAAAGTGTGAGTAAATGATGACAGAATATGCACTTTTTGGTGAACTGTCTCATTGAATTTTATCCTAACAGGAATTTAGTATAGATTTCTCCAGATCTCAGGTTACAAAACACAACTAAACATTTGGTTTCAACAATGTCCAATTTGGTATAATGCATTGGGGCTCCATTTTTAAACTTCAATGCAAATTAATTATGGTACAAATGGAAAATTTCAATAAGCAGCGAGTTATTCTCACTGTTTCATAAGTAAAGCTAGCACATGAAGAATACGCAGAATGTAGGCAATGAGGCATCGCATTTATAATGGCACTTTTATGTGTTTTTATACAACTTGACAGCCATAGTCACAATGAACTGGCGTTTTATATAAACAATCTGTTTGAAAATTGTGACTTTGAAACAACATAAGAGTGAGGAAATAACGACAGAGGGAACTCTAAACCATTTCTTTAAACCAATTTTTCAAACTTTAATAATAGTCGGAGCTTGTGCACAGACGACAAGACCACATCTCCAACATGCTGGCTTTTCAGAAAAGCTAATGTGATTAGTTGGATGCGTTTATTCCATTGTGTACTTGAAGAATTGAACCCGCAGGAGTGCCGGTGGAGAGTCGCTGACAATACAATAGATTGGGAGTGTGTTAATGATCGTCTTGAGGAAGGATTGAGAACAGGAGGATTGTGGGAGGAAATTAGCCGAACTTTCAGTCCTTCTCGATTCTGCATTTGTCTTCTCTTTTTTTGTTTTAGTAGGCAGATTCATGAGGAAATCACTATTGTGAAGCAGCTCTTCTAAAAAGATCCATTTGAGTTCCCATCCCAAGATTTGTGATTTAGAAAATACCACACGCTAAACAGTTCAAGGTGAAAAAATGTCATCGGCATTCTGTCATTGTGTTTGTTTGTTGGAATGTAGATCTGAGGTTTTAGTTACTGTTGGTTTGAAAGATCACCAACTCAAGAATTCTAACAACTTCTGAATCAAGTGGAGCACAACAGTCAACATATGTGGAAAGCTGGGGTGTTGAGCTGTATGATTGAACAATTTCTCATTTCTATGTTTGGACCGTTATAAGTTTCAAATCCAGTTAATGTTCGCTGATCAATTAGAAATACTTGAGAAAATAACTCTCTGGAAGTTTTTTTCCAGTGGCTTTCAGACAGAAACTTGATTAAAACAAGGTGGTATAAGTGATTCATTTAACCGTTTACTCACTTCGCACTTTCTCACTCAGACACACACGCGTTTGAGTATGATTCCAGCTTTAACTCAGCAGGCGGCCTGTATGAGCTGTGTTACTGAGCGCCTCTTGTTCTCCTGGACAATCTTCTCCTCAGTGGCTTTACGTTCTGGCTTCTACTGCCCAACACTATTTCATCTCTGGGCAAACACGGTCGTCTCCACGGCAGTTTTGATGCATTGCCAGGGTGTCCTCATTAAATGATCATGCTACGGTTGTGAGCGGGGGTGCGGTGGTGTTTGCACATTAATGACACCTTACACAAATGTTTTTGTGAGTATTGCTATTTCAACACATGTGGCACTACTGAGGTGAAATTTTTTTAAAGTTTTTCTCCTAGCCTATCTCCATACTTTGAGCATCAACACAGAGTATTTTGTATTAACAAAGAAACAGCTTTTAATTTCATTTTAAAAACAAATTAAAAATGTAAATTTTTTGCTAATATTATAGATTCAACTCTGATTTCCGAATTGGATAATTCGTGTCAAAGGGTTAGTTTACCCAAAAACCTTGGTGGCTTTCTCTGTTCTCAGATATTTTTTAAAAGTGGTGTTTTGGGTTTTCTGTTTATAGTGGAAATGGATGGTGACCGCCGCTTCAAAAGGATGCAAAAGCGTCATTAAAAAACTCCACATGACTCTAACCCTTTAAAAAGCAACTTTAAA
Source organism: Triplophysa tibetana (assembly GCA_008369825.1). Lineage (NCBI taxonomy): Eukaryota > Metazoa > Chordata > Actinopteri > Cypriniformes > Nemacheilidae > Triplophysa > Triplophysa tibetana. The sequence goes on from CM017900.1 coordinate 6,714,828, forward strand.
ATGCAGATGAGTGGCTCTTCCCATAGTGATGCGCAAAACCATAACCAGTCTGAAAAAAGTTAAAAAAGTCTACTTGTTAATATTATTACAGTCCATGTGTTTACTACAGTTAGGGAGGTTAACCTATTTTTATTATATTAAATTATACTATGTTTTATTATATTAAAACACCCTTTTTATTGTCAGATTATTGTCACCTGTTACTATAATGGACCAACTATCACTTCTGAATCTGAGCTGACCACTAAACCGGCACTAAAATACATACTATGATTGTTTCAGATGGTTATACCATAGTATTTTAAAATGTACTATCATTTTGAATGATTACCATATAGACTGTTTCATCGGACGCCCGCGTACCTGACCCCCAGTTAACTTCCGGTTTGTGTTTGTCTGGTGTCTAATAACAACTATTTATATTTTGTTTAATTTATGTTCAAATTAATTTATGTTATTATTTTACTGTATAATAATTGTATTAAATAAACGATTTGTTGAATTTTGTCGTATGTTCATTTTATTAAATAAACAATCGCTTCAATGGGTCCCATAGTTCAGTCCCGTTTAAACAAACCGTATGGTACAATTACATCTATGGGTTGAGCTTGGTATCGCAGTCTAAATTCAAAATATTGGAGAGAAAAGTTTAGCCAAGTAACGATTCTGGTTTTCTTTGATTGTTATCGAAATAATCTGCAGGCACTCTATTGTTTGTGTACTGAAAGTTCGAAATGAAGCGAAATGGTCTACATGGTAATAGCCTAGTATTTTTATGTGTAGAAAGAAACTGAATGTCCTAGTTAGTTTTTTCAGGATGTTTCCAGGTTCAGATCAGACTAGGAGGACACGGTCTGTTGGCCTTTCTCCATCAGCCCTCCCTTAATGCTCACTCACACTTTCCTGAAAGCTGATAAAAGCTTCCAAGAGAATCACTTGAAAGAACCAAGTTCAATCTGCAAAACAAACAAATATCAGTGTACTCCAATCCAGCTTTTAATTTCAAGCTCTATGCAAATCTAAACATGAAAACAAATAAAGCTCTTTTATATTGGATCTCAGGACCTCGAAGTTGTGCGTTGTGCGTTGTGTGTGTAGTGAAAATAAGAGTAAATATACTCAGAGTTATCTCATGTTGGAACATAAGTGGTGTTTCTAGATATTCCCTGACCCTGTAAAACTTCTGTTAGTTTTTTTGTGCAATAAGCGCATAAGGTTATTCATTTCATTTATCTTTATTATTACTTTAGATTAAGTAAAATAGATGTAAAAGAAAAATAGTTTTGGTGCATTTTGTGAGATTAGGTATTCAATGCAGCTCTGGATAGATACAAAGCACTCATAGTAAATTGACTGGACAGGAGAGTTGACCTTTGAGCCTGTGCGTCAATACGGCACCATGTGGCTAGACAGGCAACAGCGTTCCTCCATTTGTGAGTCTCCTTCCCAGCAAGCAGCCGCAGAGTCTGCAGCAAACACACACACTGATCATATGAGCACAAACATCGCACGAATGCACACACATTCACATTTTTGATTAATTCTGCTGATAGCCTTCATTAGAGTATGTATCTCTGATATGGCCTTTACTCTCTCGCCAGCCCCTGGGAAACCTTTTGCACTACATGGTTGTGTGCACGCTTAAACACACAAATCTCAAATTAGATTGTTCCTGGTCCTGCCTCATATCACAGGCAAAACTAGTTCAAGCTTCTCCCACTGGGAGAGCTATCAAGATCAAGAGTTTCTTGCTCTAAATTTGACATTGATTGGGATAGCGAAATGAGATCATATCTTGGGACCTATCGATATCACTTTTCGTATTTATTGCATTGTGAACTACAGGACAACAAGCAATGTGATTGAGAGTGTACAGCAGCTTACACCAATCTTCAGTTTAATCTATTGTCAAGATCGAATGGTTAAAGAACCAGCAATAGATAACTAACAGTTACTTTCCACTGTTAAGAATGCAGTGATGTGGATATTTTGCCAGTTTTTTGCCGGTTTTGGCCTAGGACAGTATCGCTTTGTATATTGAATCAATGCCCCACATGTACTGAGATTTATTTCCATTATTTATAAATAATACATTTATTATTTTATGAACCAAAATATTTGTTACATTTAGAGTGTCAATAAATGAAGATACTTTTAATACAAACACAAATTCACAACGTATATCTGCACATATACAGAGTAAAAAAAAGTCCATAAAATAACATGAAAGTTTATTTCCGTAAAAAAACATTTCCAGTGAAATGACATGGTTTTCTCTGTTTTTCTTGTTAATTTTTCCGGTTATTTTGTGTGATTTGACTTTTTTTGACCATGTTTCAGAAAAAGACTGTGAAATAATCCCAGATGGGCTGCAATAAATATAAATTTTCTGTAAAATTACATGTAAATTTGCAGTATTTTTCTTTAATTTGACACTTTTTACCGTATTTCCAACATTAATGAAAAGTCTGTTCATAAAACAGTAAAATTTCGTATAATCACAGTTTTGGGACATTTACGTGAAAAATCTGTAAAAAACACTTTTTTACAGTGTTTGTACACAAAAAGGTAAATAGATATAAAGGTTTAGGTGAAAATATTTTTTTAATATAGATTTTATTAGAATTAATACATTAATAAAATTTGTAGTGCAAAAAAGGTGCATGCAATGTTGCTTAAATAGTTCATTAACTCCATCCATACATCAATTGTTGCATTGAACTGAATACGCTCCATGCTGTAGAAAGAAATAGGTAACTAAAAATTTAAGAGAAAGTCTGTTCATCTGTGCACTAATATATCAGACCGCTTTCTCCAGCCAAACTACCGGCAAGAGCTGTCGGCTTTTTCCGTTTGATGCTTTAGGGATGACTGCAGTGGTGCAGCCAGTCACACAGCCATAGGTTGTTTTCTTTTTAGATGAAATTTCATGCTGTTTAATTTCAACTAGCTTTTTTGGCTTGAATTAGCTTAGAAAAATGTTGCTGTAAGCAAAGAGCCAAATTCGGCACTGCTAAGTGGAAAACAGCCAGATAGCATAATGGCCTTAGCATGTATACCTCAGACAACCTTAGTATGTCCGATGGTCTCTTGACCCCCAAAGCGTCGGGTACGCTATTTGCTGTGATTTACGTTACCTGGTAAATTCACAAGCGTTACATTTCTTGCCCTTAAAGTTTCCTTTCACACGCTAGCATTGAAAAAAAACTGAACCTAGCTTGACTTCTTTAGCCAAGACCTGAACTTTTCCTGTCTGGGTGAAAACAGAGAGAGAATTTAACACATTGCTGTTATGTGCTAAGCTCAGTGTGTTGAAGGGTAATCTTGACGTGTCTGGGCTCTGCTTTTCTCCGCAGCTGTACGGCTACTGCTACCAGGACAGCAATGATATAAAGGACACGGTGACAGCCATCACAGAGCTCGGCAGCCCTCTGGAGATGATTCAGTTACTGCAGACGCCCTGGGAGGAAAGATTCAGAGTGAGTCACTGAAGTCATATCACACATTCCATCTTGTGTGTGTCTGGAGCTTGAGGCAGAAACAAGAAGACTTGAATTAGTCTTATCAAAGTTTGTTGAACAAAACAAACTAAATCATATATTGTTGTATTACAGTCAAAGGTTATTATTCAACTGACTTGACATTGGTGCAATGTTACGTACAGTGAGGTCCAAATGTCTGAGACCATGTTGAAAGATCATGCAGAAGATCAAGCCGATTAAACTGACTAAACAAACATAGGGGATAAAATTACAATCATTTTACAAAATTACAGCCGTTTCAGAATGCAATATAAACAGTTTTAATGGCCCTGGCATAGACATTCAGCCTGTAATTGGGTTTTATTTGAAAAGCTGTGCTATAGCAGTTCCTGCATATACTCCAGAAATGTTGAGTCCAGAGTCCAATGTGTGTGACAGAGGGTTGAATCCTATCTCCAGCATGCCCTAATCTCATTCCTCCAGTCTTTCACCTCCATACCTTTCGTTAATGTGGCACACAATGAAAAACTGACAAAAACATTTTAGATGTACTCGGTCCATTCACTGTAACATTTAACACTGTCTCACATCTGCATTGTGCGTGATGTCCTGCACTCCGCTTCCTTCTAGCTTCCTGTCAGGCAGCACGGCATCGTGCCTGATAGACCCTGCTGATTACTATGACCGTGGCAACCTCCCATATTGATTTGCTATGACTTCCTGTGGTTGGAGACATCCTGTGCGGAGCTTTTCCTGTGATAACAGATAGCTGCTGACAGGAATCTACTAGACATATGCTGGAGATAATCTGAAAACATTGGTTTAAGATGGCCAAATGTGTTAATTGTTGACTTGAAAAATATTACGCAAGTAGTTAAATATCACGATGCAGGAAATCATAGCCGTGCTGATACTCAGTACAATAGCACGATTGTGAGTGTAACAGTCCCTTTAAACAAATGTTTAATGAATCAAAAGTGAATATTGAGCAGCTTGGGAAATGTTGGCCTTTTAGTTGTATTTTTTCTAGGGCTATTGAACGATTAATACTGATTATTCGCATTCTAAATAAAAGTGTTTACATAATATTTATCTTTATTAATTTTGTATTTAGAAACACATACACATTCATGTATATATTTAAGAAAAATCTCAAATAAAAAAATACAAATTATTATATAAAAATGTTTACATATAATTTAAATGACATATAAATATAAATATATTCTTGTGAACATGTGTGAATCGATAAATACAAACTAAATATGCACAGCACACAGGTATATATTATGTAAACAAAAACGTTTATTCTGAATGTGAATCGCAATTAATCATGATTAATCGTTTAGCAACAAGTTTTGAAAGGTTGTGTAGTTCTTAAAGAAGCCAATGCATCAAACTGTGTGTTGCCAGGCAACGCAAAAACATTTTCCAGCTATCCACAAACAACCACTTCAGGTTTTCTACTTTTCCACTCTCCCAATGCTCCACATCGCTCACATTTTCTGATGTGGAACATCCAGCAAGCAAAGATGAGCAAAGTGATATAAACAGTAAAACTTGTCAGTGCTGTTATATTACATCACAGTATTATAATCTAATCAGATTAAATGACCGAAACTAACCATTGTATAAACTCGGACCTACAATCATTTAGATGTATATATATAGAATTAAATGTTAAAATTGCAGGAACTGCAGACTCACACGCCAGCTGACAGATGCGCATACACACTAAACCCAAAAGCATACCCAGATCTGTATATCTTGACCTAACCACACACTTACATAGCTAAACACTTATTCACAGACACAGCCCAATACACTCAGCACAATAGTGAAGGCGCTAGTGTAAATAATCCCAAGCTTTAATAGGGAACACGCCACACTCATCTACACGTCAACACAACAGTATGTATTTCAACAAAGCAATTCATAACTGTACTTGAGTTTCAACAGACTTTCAACATTAGCAGTTCCAGTTCAGTACATGCTTTAATTTTCACAGCTCACTCTTCCCAGAGTTTGTTAGACTGTTGTTTCTACAGTATATATATATATTTTGTGCTATTTCCGTAAATTTGCGATCCAAAACAACAAAATCTTTTTAATGACTACCAGTCGAGTTTAGTAAATAACTTTAGTAAATGAGTTCAGATTCTGAGGTCGATTTTGTCATGTTTTATAGCCATATGTTCACTCTCTATTTTTAGATATTTTATGAATGTCTTTATATAATGCAAACCACTTTGTGAGGTTTTCCATGAAGTTGCTTGGTCAATACTCCAAAACCCTTCGTGTATGTGGGTACATTTTTCCATTTGCCAGGTGTTGCTCATTCATTTCAGACAATTTTCTGAAGAAATGTGTCACTATTGGACAAATCCTGGCTTTTTTCACACAACTGTTTTTGTGATAAAATTATTTTTTTTGTTAAATTATGTCAGTTGCCATAGCAGTGGCATAAATCTGAACATTATGCTCAGAAACATTTACACAAACTTTAAGACAAGAGTCTGTCAGAGGGGGAAGAGAGAACGACTTTCTCTGTCCATGTCCATTTAGAAGCATTTATATACTAGTTTGGACATATGGGACATATGGCGCGAATATGTGTTTTTCTGTGTCTTTGGTGTGTTATAAGTTACCCATGCATGTATTAGACACATAAAATTGCAAAAATTTAAGTGTTGGAACAAAAGATGCAATCTATCTAAAAGCGAATACTCACCCAGACCTGCATGAAATGTCTCGTGTAACCACACCCCCACAAATCCACGTCAGTTCCTGGTATGATTTGACTAAGACCGCCCTAAGAATGTATACGAGGTAAGCTGGCGTACCTGTCAGTATAATTACAAATGCCTGCGAACATGATGTTCCAAATATGGTTAGAGGGGTTCCATTTCCGTCACACGCTTTGCAGTATTCGACCAATCACTATGCACTGGTTAACTGGCCAATCATAGCACACTTCGGTTTTCAGAGCGATCAGCTTTGTATAAATCTGCGCGTTTCAGAGGGGCGGAGCAAAGAGGAGATACAAACATGCACAGTATGTGGAAAATACAAATCCTTTAATTAGATTGCAAAATAATTATGGCTTTGTAAATAGGGATTTCGTGACTTTTATGCAGTTTCGATCACAGACAATACATTTGAGACAGTTACGGCTATAAATAATCAATCTAAACTTCGAAATATTGTGTCTTTTTAAGGCTGGCCTCGGTACTCATACTCCCTTCTTGCCTTTGGCCTTTTACTTTCTGTCTACATGTGGAACAAAGCCTAAACTCACCAGTAATGCCTTAGCTACATTTGAATTGCGTATGAAGCACTAATAGACTCTAGGGAGGTTGACGAATCCGCTGACTTCTAAACAGCTCATTTAGGTCCAGATCCATTTCCTCTGCGGCCTGATGAATACTTTTATGCCCCCCACACTACACCAGCTCTAGTCTCCACGGGCCCGGGAGCCAAAACACGCCCGCACGCACGCTAGTGCCTCCTTACTTGCTAAAACATGATGCTTGACCGCAGACAAACATTCTCACGCTCCGTGCACGCTTGGTACCAGTGCAGTTTAGTATGTCTTGATGATACAATGTAAAAAACTTGAAAAGTTTTCAATAAAAGCCCAGTAATATTAAAATGAAAGTTTACCAAAAAAATTAAATTCTATCATCATTTACTCACCCTCAGATTGTTCCAAAACTGCAGACATTTCTTTGATCTGATAAACACAAAGGAAGATATTTGGAAGATTGCAGTAAACGAGCAGATCTCACCCCCCATTGACTCCCATAGTCTGGAAAATAAATACTATGGGAGTCAATGGGTGAGAAGATCTGTTCAGTAACTGACATCCTTCCAAAGAACTTCCTTTGCGTTTTACAGAACAAAGAAATGCATACAGGTGTAAATGATGACAGAATTTTCATTTTTGGGTGAACTGTCCCTTTAATATAAATTTGTATTAAATTTAATAATTACGGAATTACTTTCAATGAACTAAAACACTAAATAGATTGATCAGTAAATTAATTAAAACATTTTTAATAATGTATATACAGTAGCAGAGTCCTAATACTCGAGTTTAACATCAAATGTAAATAAAATTATATATTTTTTTTAAATTTGTAAAATGATGCTACATTTTAAATCCCATAAAGGACTCAATCATAAACAATTTACTCTAATGAGAAGAAATCATGAACCATCTAAAGAATGAACATAATATATTTGGCATGAATCAGACATAAACCAAAACCATCCCAACCACAAATGAGACACAACTACCGGTCGCAAGACACAAACCCACACACAGACACACATTGCGCGGGGGCTGACCTCTCCCAGTACCTGCTAATCCGGAGTGTATTAAAATCAGCTTTTGTCTGTTGTGAAAGGCATGGGCAGTGTATCCTCCACCCCCTCTTCTCCTCCATGTTTGCTTCTCTTTCATGCTTCCCTCCTCCTCTCCTGTTAGTTCTCTTCACTCCTTTCAGCGTCTCCGTGCTCCTCTCCTTTCCCTACGCTTATCTAATCCTCTGAACTCTGCCCCTGAGACGGCAGACGGAGCTGCTGCCTGAATGCGAGGTCTCCCCTCACACTTACACCAGCTGCAGGAACTTCAGTCACAGCACTCATATCATCATAAACAATAAGAGGGATAATCCTTAAGGAACAAGCCCACAAACAAGCACGCACATTTAAAGTGGTCCAATGGGTCATGAAGTGGAGGTTGTAACTAGGGGTAACCTCAAAAGACACCTAATACTTTTATAAAAGGACCCAGTAATGTCAGATGCCAGAGGATCCTCACAAAATATCAAAGCAGAGATAGTATGGAGGAAAGATCCGAAATGGGAGGAATGCCTCCACATTACAATGCGTCATTTGATAATGTAACCAGAACGAACCACACCTGCTCCAGGTGGGCTTCGAACCGGGTCGGTCCGGCATGGGAGTCGGGCACTCTAGCGAGGAGGCTATAGACAGCAGTCTCTAGCGTCTGTCGCTTGAGAGTCGTTGATGCCGGGGAGTGAGGTTTACATACTGCACATCACTTCACTTTCTTGCCTCCGTTACAATCACACAGAAAAGTTGAATATTGACATTTAAGATTTCTCTTTCTTTTTATTTGTGTCTCCAGATCTGTTTGAGTCTAATGAGGCTGCTACATTACCTATCTCGCTCCCCGCTCGGATCTGTAACGCTGCTGGACTTCAGGCCTCGACAGTTCGTGCTGGTGGAGGGAGTGTTAAAAGTGACCGACCTGGACGACGCCAGTGTTGAGGAGACGCCTTGTTCATCCACATCCCCCTCCGACTGCCTGCTGGAGTTCCCTGCTCGCAACTTCACCCTTCCCTGCCACAAGGGGCGCTGTCAGGAAATGAATGAGAAGAGAAACCTTTACAACGCTTACAGGTGAGCCATTACGAAAATCTGAATTGCTTTTGTGTATTTTGTGGTGTTGATGAAACAACCGTTGACATGGATTTTTCTATTTTTCTAGATTTTTCTTCACATACTTGTTACCTCACAGTGCACCCACAGCACTGCGGCCCCTTCTGGACAAAATCGTCAACTCAACAGGTGAGTGCCATTTCGCGTAAGATCTGAACAAAAGGGTTTGGTAACAGTTTTTTTTTGGTGACCCAATGTGAGCTGATGGTCTTAAGTGTCCAGTTTGGACCAGCTGGAAACCATGTAAAACCAGCGACCACCCCTTTATTAGTCAGAAAACTGTCCTCCTCTTCACTCCCGTTTACAGTTAGCTTTGTTCCCCTCCACAGCACTCCTGCACACATTCTAACATTTCTCGTTTTCTGTCTCCCATCATTCCTTCAGTCTCTTCACCAAAATTCCTTTGTTTTTTGGGGCTGTTATCTCCATGTTCATCAGTGGTACGTCAGATAGCGTTTGAACTGGGTTTTTTTTGGACACAACAGTCCGTGAAGCCGCGGGTAGCGTGGGTGGGCTCGGCCTTGATTCTATCTTCTCTCCTTCGCATGTCACGAAACGCCCAATACAGAGAAATTCAAAAGGCATTTTTGGGTGGCATAACATTCCATTATTAGCCAGATTGTTAACTGTTGGTGTTTTAATGTTGTTTATGCCATTTTTTTGTGTTTCAGGAGAGCTGATTTGGGGCATAGAGGGGACTCTGGTTCATCTTGAGAAAGTATTGGATATGTATAAGAATGGACTTTACCTCAAAAATGGCACACAGAGACACAAAACGGGTTAGTGAACTTTCTTAGGTCAATAAATAGTTTAAGATTCAAAAGTTTATGGTCAAACAAATTTTTAGGAAAAAAATAGGTAACCACAGACCATTATGAGAAATGCATTTTTTAAGTAGCGTATCCTCTTATAAACTAAATGAGCATTTTCCTGCTATTTTCTACTCTTCTTCTTCAACAGTACGCAAAAATACAAATTGTACAGTCAAGATTCACGAACAACATTTGGTCCAAAATCAATTTGTGTTTTTCACAAATTTTCATCGAATTTGGAAAGTGTGCCTACAAAAATGTTTTCCCACTCATAATTTGTAACATTAATGTTAAATGTATAATGATTAGTATTAAATCACTTTTCAGCAGTTTGAGGGTATATTTACACTGCACTGTTACATTATGCCATTATTATTTTACACATTCCTCTGTTGCCTGGTATAGATAAAAAAATAATAAAAATAATAATAAATAAGATAAACTACACCCAAACAGTTTTAACAAATGAAATGTCCCAGATCAAAACTAATAAACTATACCTATTCTTCATAAACCTTTACTCAGTAACTTTTAATCAAAGTAACTGAGTGCTGCTGTGACAATTCAGAGGAGATCTGGTCCTCCCAGCTGAGACTGGTTTCTCAAAAGTTTTTTTCTCTCAATTTATTTATCATTGGAATTTGGGTTCCCTGCCACAGGGAATTGTTGCTGCCTTGCTAACCGGGATACTGAATTTATTAGATGTTATTAGATATAATTTACTAAAATGATCTTACTTATTCTATAAACACCATGCACTGTGCTGTGTTTTACATGTTCTGTGGTCATCTCCTGTAAAGCTGTTTTGGAACAATCCACATTGTGAAAAGCTCTATAATAAATAAAATTGAATTGAATTGAATTGAATTAATTGTGAAATCATGGTGGCGTTCACATGTTCATGTCTTATAAAAGTGATCATTTCAACACGACTTGAAGACAACTAGAGGCATAGATTTTACACTGAATGGGTTCCTACAAATCTCCACAGAATTAAAAGGTTGTTCAGTTAGCGTAGAAAAAAGAAACAGTTTGTGTACGCAAGTGAGGACAAAAGAGAAGAGATTTTGAAGATTAGAGTTTATATAACTGGTGAGCAGACTGACAAAACAACCATTTACATAGAGAAACATCACACTCTCTCTTTTATACTTCACCCCTATATTTTTACTTTGTCCCTTTCCTCTATTTCTTTCTATACTATCCATTATTCTCTTCTCCACGCTTCATTGGTAGTCTAAGACAGATACAGATACTTGTTGAATGATGGGTGTGTTAAGCAAGAGAGGGCTATCTTTTGCAAAGGCATTTAACTCTTTCGACACTCACTGCCTTCCAGAAAACACTGTACACTTAATAGTAAAAAAATCTATGCTTCTACATTTTATATATCTATATTTTTAAACTATGCTCAGTTAGCTTTTGGCTTAATAGGAATGAGCACTTCAGGCATTTCAGGGATTCTCGTAAAACAGGGTCCTCTGGGAGTTGGCATGGATACCAAAAGGGCTTCCCCATGGAAAACACTCAGCATGCATTAAAATCCCTGCATGCCTCCGGCTACCTCATCTCTGTCTCATTGCTTCTGAGTCCTACACAAAACGAGAGCTCCATAAAGCATTAATTAGGGCAATAAAGGGTCTAATAGCCGTTCTTATTTACTAGCTCAACCCAGTTTTCTGCCACATGCAATCCACCAGACAGTAAACTCATCAGAGAAGACTTCATCTGAGGCAGCCTGCCCACTGACCTTCATTCACAGCTCCCCGCTTTCATAAAGAAACAGTGAGTTACATCACCAAAGGCCATCCAGCCATATTCCTGAAGGGAAACCAGCGATTCCAACTTTTATGGTTGAATAGTTTGACATTTGTAGAACACAGTTAGCTTGGGTCTTTAAAAACCTGCTCTCCTTTCATCATGCCCATTGACACAGTGCTGTGAATGAAGACATATTGACCAATCAAGAGGCTTGAAGTGTGTGTTACGCAGGGTACAAAAACTAATTAAGAAAACTACGAACTACGCCAGTTCCCTAAGTTACTTTAACAGTTAAACCATATAATACATATGTATAGTTTGTTAAGTTTGTTAAGTATAGTAAGTAAGTTTCGAATGTATGATGTTTACTTTATTTATACCCTCATTAGTTTGTGGCTCATATATTTGTTTTTTTGGTTTACTGAAAGAAATTCTCCATACATCACCACATGGGTTCTGGAAAATAAAAGCATCCTATAAACCTATTATGTAACATGATGGTAAAGCCCACAAAACCAGAAGAACCTAAAATCCAACCCCCCATATAATCTAGAACACACATTATCCAGAACACACACTGCCATTTTGACAGCTCCCCACAAAATAAGTCTTGGAGCTGAACATACTAGTATCGTTTTTTGCAAACGCGTACAGATACATGACCACATTGTCAACATTACCAAAGGCATGCAGGCCATGACAACATATCCATCACAATTGAGTTTCCAAATATGGAGGATTGTGAAAACTTGTATTTGAATGTGTGGTTGACCGGCAGTCGGCGTTTTCTCTTTGCAGTCCAAATTGTCCAACAAAATCTGATTGAGATTTGAGCTTACAGTATATGAGTAAATGACACATATTTACTTGCTTGGTCTTTTCACAAGCAGACTAGCAAAGCGCTGCAGTCACATGCTATATGGAAAGTTTCATTACATGCTAAAAATACAAAGTGTGGAATGTGTGATGGTTTTTGCCTTAAATTAACACAGCTGCAGGAGCTTAGTTTCATTAAACAGCAGCGCAACGAAACAACGTTTTCAAACCGATTGCATTGACAGGGGACTCGTGTCACATTATTAACAGTCGAGAGTAAAACCATGTACGTTTATTTTGTCTTTCAGTCTGTGTCTGCTCCTCTTTTTTCATCACATTAGGTTTGTCAATGATGAATTCAAACAGACAGTTATATTTGTCCTCTCTTTCATCTAAGAGTGCACAGCTGCCCCTTTTCAATATCATAATGTCATATGTTCAGTATTATATACAATATGTTGTGTTGATATGATTTGATACATGACTTGAGATGAGAAACAGACATCTGTGCTTTTTCTACGACAGAAAACACTCTAAATAAAAGATCCAGCCATTACGGGCCATCATCACATCGCTGTGAGGAGAATATTGGCAGCTTTACAGAAGTCTTTTTCTACAGATCTCTTTTCAGTAGTTACTCGTGATGTGTTCAGAGCATTGAGCACGTGTTTGTTTGTTTTTGTTTGTCCTGTTGTATATCAAATATTTTCTTATTGGCTATGTGGAAAGCACACTATGTGAACAACAATAATTCATTGTATAGTCAAAACGAGTAGAAGTGGTATTAGATTTAGAAATCTCTTTTTAATGCTCCAGTCGACAACTATTTCTCTATATCGCCATCACTGTTTGAAACATAAAACTGCAGGTTACTTACTAATTATTTTTACATGTGTTGTAGTCAAATAATGTCAAAGTATTTAACAGCTAAATTATAAATTATAATAAGCTTACTTTTGTGAATTGGGGTAAGGTAAGGAGACGGTTTTAAACACAGTTTTTTATTTACTTTATTAAGTTTATTTTTGTTAAAGATTAATGTGTAACAAATTGCTGCTTTTAATGACTAATTTTATATAAGATATAAATAATAAATATTATTATTATACTTCAAACATGACAATTTAAAAAATAACTAATCCAAACTATAAAACAGCATTTCTAGTTGATGATCTGTATTGTTAAAGAGCTGACAGCACATAGAGAATATTCATTCTACACTCATTCTATAATAAAGAGTGGGAGGGTCATTGTTAGTTTTGTTTTTCTTTCGGTCATCACTCCTCACATCTCTCTCTGTGTCTGTCTTTATATCTTGCTCACTCATTCGGTTGGCCTCTCTCTGGCTATAGTTGCTCATTAACAGGGGCATGTATTGTGGACGACGTTACATTGAGTGGCGTTTCAAACTTTCTAAGGAAGCAAAAGATAAAAGAGGAATCAGAGGACACATGTCAGGCTCAGACTAACAAAGCCATCCGCCCCACCCCCTGTCAAACAACAGACCAGCCACAATACTGAAGCTGGTTTCACAAGGATAACCCACGACACACTATTTACTTGACACAGTGTGTGGATCTCAATGACAAATGAAATGTTTATCTCAAACACAGCAGGTTATTAAAACCAGGAACATGTATGGAAAAAATTGTATTTTCTACATAGTACATACAGTACATAAATGCATTGCTAATGTGTATAAATCTATATTATTGTGTTGCATGTCCTGTGTAAATTCTCTGTACAAATGTAGTATCATAATTCAAAGTATAAACATTTTTTTCAGGATCTAATTCATCTTTCTCTCTTTTGACAGAGTACAAACGCATTTCAGATGCTTCAATAGCAGGGGAGAACTACCGCTGCTGGCCGTCCTATCAGCATGATGGATGCATGCTGTCAGTCTTTAGCGTCGTTGAAGCTATTGACGTGTGTGAGAGCCACGCCCAGTGCCGAGCCTTTATCATGACCAATCAGAGCACTTGGACAGGTAATATTTTGAACGATTTTTGTCTCGCAATGCTTTTCCAGTTCTTGCTCTCACGGCCTGTTTTGTTCTGTAGGACATCAGCTTGTGCTCTTCAAAACCGGTGCGGCCGGCATGATAGAAGCCCGAGGCAAACTCACTTACATACGGCTGGGAACATCTGGGACCTGAGACCTTAATCAGCGGTCATACATCACCTGAGGACGCTCCGAGGAGCCTCAAACCATCTCTCAGGAAGTTCGGTTTTCTCTCGGAAACAGACTCAGGCAGAGGTCACAGCCAAGCAAAGTGCAATACTGCCTCTCTGAACCTGGGATTGGACGTCCGGTCCCCTCCCTGAGACTGTGAATGGGTTCTCATGTCTGGCAAAGATGCACAGAGTGGTATTTTGTGCTTGTAGTGGCAAGACACAAGATAAAGTTAGGGTTTAAAAGTGCACGTGTGTGTATTTAATGAGATCTCCTGTCAATATCTCACTGTCACTTTTATTCTCTCAATCTTTCATTCATTTTTTCCTGATGTTCCTGCCAACTCAAAATCGTCCTTTATTCTTTAGTCTTTTATTCAGCACTTTTATGTGAAACAGGGTCTATTTGCAGAGCTTTTAAAAGCCTTCGCTTTGATTTTTCATTAATATTCTTTGTAATTTAAATGCTTGTGTACACAAGTTCTTTCATCGACCCGCGCGTCCAAATGTTTAGACTAGCTTAAACAAGTTATTTATTAGTATATTGAATGTAAATGCCTCTTCTTTCAAATTACACATTTTTGTGTTTCAGGTTTTTTGGTTGTTGAGATATGCTAATGGACAATCAAAGAAACACAATTGTCATCAACCCATGTTATGTTTGATTTGTAATGCGTTTAATGACAGAATGTTATGACAGGGTAAACTCAGTTGTCGATGATGGTAGACGTTGGTTAGTCGAATAAGTCGATCAGTCCTCTTGTGCTGTCATTGTGAAAGTTTCCCAAGGAAATGTCTTTTTACTACATGAAAGGTGAAGGAGTTTTCTGCTTTCAGAGAAAGCAATAAGATAATATGTATGTTTTCTTAAGAGTCTTATTGTATATATGACATTGGTGCTAATGAGAATAATATTTTTATATTGAAACATAAAATCTTGTGACTGAAAACTGTCTCGTTTGTTTTTTTCTGTGTGATTGTGCATCTTTAAAGGGGTCATATCATGATGAATCAGCATGTTAGAGCTTGTGGACACCAACTTTCCTGCTTAAAAATACCATTATGAACCATTAGCTTTTTCCTTTTTGTGCTGTGTTTTTCCATTGATTTATTGTTGTTCTATTGGTTTCCAAATGCCAGATTACCATTAAAAGCAACTCAATTCCCATTATATCCATGAAATCCCCTAAATTGTGTTTTGGGGGTTCCACTGTTTTTATTAGAGGGTTCACTCATCGGTTACTTTTAACCATCTAACCCCAAGGTCTTTGACAACCACAAAGTAAAAAATAAAGCAGGTGCTTCTTGTTTTGTTTTCTATTGTTTCGGACAAACACCTGCATGGACCCTGCAGGCTTCCCCCCCAACATCTTTTAAGAGTCTGAAAACCAAAACCAAATAGACATCAGTCATCATATCTTTTGCTATGTCAAATTACCCTTTTCTGTCAGATGGAGCGAGAATTCCACTCTTACGTAAACGGCAAACCTCACCATAACGTGCAGGTATAGCACCAGGGGTCTCACCTCCTGGCATGGAAACAGCGCAGCTGTTCTCCATATGCCAACATCCAAATCCCATTTCCATGGGGGTTAATTTCTTTTGAGTGACTGGAGGAGGAAAATGGGACCCCAAAGACTTGAAA
This sequence comes from Triplophysa tibetana, assembly GCA_008369825.1. Taxonomy (NCBI): domain Eukaryota; kingdom Metazoa; phylum Chordata; class Actinopteri; order Cypriniformes; family Nemacheilidae; genus Triplophysa; species Triplophysa tibetana. Next base: position 6,730,987 of record CM017900.1, read on the forward strand.
AACCCAGGTTTGAACAGATCTTTAGAGAGAGACGGTCCAGGAGGGTGTATGAAGGGGAGGGGGCAAAGCTCAAGTGCGTGTTAATGTGCATGTGTCAGACGAGAGAGAAAGAGCGAGAGAGAGAGAGAGAATAACACAAAGAATGAGAGAGAGAGAGAGAGAGAGAGAGAGAGAGAGAGAGAGACAGAGAGCGTGCAGCATCTGTCTTCTATTGGCCTGAGGAATTATGGGTGTTCCTGAGGCATGGCTTCAGGCTGTGAATGAAAAAAAGCAGAGAGGAAGAAAGGGTGAGAGGGGGTTGAGGGTCAGCTGTACCCTCACTAATGAGAGACAGACCCCACGCTAAAAACTCACCTCACACCGGTGGCGTGTGCTGAATCTTTAAAACGGAGAGGCAAAGTCCTTCTTAACATATGGGTGTCTGGGTTAAAGGTAAATGGATTAACACTGACTTCACACTTAGGGCACCCAATACAAGCATCTGACTTTGCCAATGAGCTCTACGTTTCGTTTGGGAGTAATGGGTTCCATTTTAAATCCTATTTTATATAAATAATCAGAAAACTTGACGGACCCTCTCTCTCTGTTAATCATGTTTCCCACTAGAGTTTGCTAACACTCGGTTGGCTGATTTTTTCTTTTAGAGAGGGTATGTATTTGCAGGAGGAGGGGTGGGGATTCAATTAAGTGCCTAAATCTGGTGGGAGTTAACATTGCTTACAGCAGCTTCAATTACTGTATCCAAAACATTTACAGAGGAAATCATTGATCCTTCAGTTGACATATAGGAATTGATTTATTTGCTTTTGTTGCTGATGTGCGGACAAACATTAATTATTGTGTGGTGTTCATGTTTTTGTTACTTAACCAAGGTATGTCTGGACCCAAAGAATTTTTCATTTTTAAATCAATGCAGTAAATAAAAACTAAAATACTTTACAGATGTGTACACTATCCCAATTCCAACCAATAGAGATAGCGTGTATAATGAACATTTGTCAACTGTTCAATCACATTTATAAAATTAGGTGCTATTTGTTTTTTAAATATATATTTAAAAAGCTATGGTACTGTATAGATGAAATTATGACATCACAAACAGCACATAAGGGGAAAACTGGCAAAGTCCCATAAAACACGGTAAAATAGTTGTGAATTGTTTTGTAAATTTGCAATCTAACTTCTGCTGTAATTTGACGCTTTTTTACTGTATTTCAACAATATGCAAAAAAAACTCTAAAATTCAGTCAAAACGCTATATATCCAAGTGACTAAGTGTGAGTTAGGAAAACAATAAAGCGATTGAAGCATATTTAATAAATGAATGATTTAAATTGATAAATGTCTATGTGCATCTAAACACAGATTGCTGATGCAACAGTATATTAAAGTATAAGATAAGAAAGGGAGAACAAATGTTCACAAGTCAAAACATAAGTTACTATTCATTTTCATAATATTTAATTGATCTAAATATACAAGAAAAACGTAATGTTTACAAAAAGACTGCACTGCACAAAAGTGAAACGTTGATATAAAGTTTAACAGGGGATTTGGGGGAAGCTTAACAGTTAAGTCAAGAGGGTTGGATTAACAGAGTCCAAACACAGCAGGTCAACATGATGGAGCAAGAATGCCAGTGGAATGCAGACAGAGCGGACATCACAGCATGAAAGAAAGAAGAGAGAGAGAGAGAGAGAGAGAGAGAGAGGGGGGGGGGGGGGGAGGGAGGATAAAGGTCAATAAGACACTGTTAAGAAGCACAGACGTTGAGCTTCTGTTGGCTCGACACACTGTAGACCTCAGACCTCAAGGTGACATGTACAGAATGTTTAGTAGAAAGACAAGAGACGGGATTTAGTGTATTAAAGCTATCACACACAATCCAGTGCCTGCTAAGGTTGTCCAGAGGTCATTTGGCCATCTACCAGACACTCGTGACTGACTCCTTCTCCATCGGTACAGAGAGAGAAAGAGAGAGAGAGAGTTTTTCTTCTCAAAAGAAGAAGACGAATAATCAAATGTTTGAGTGTTTCCGGTAGAACTTCTGTGTGCTGTCAAATTTTTGTGTCCATTTTTATCTCTCCGTAGGAATTTGAGGAGAAACATTTGAGACAAAGTTAATACTTGAAACCCATCTCCACTGAGCTTTTGAGCGCTGAGTAAAAAATTAAAAACACATTTTCTGCTCTTTTAACTGCTTATGCCATTTTAATTGTATGCGTTATAATTTTAAAACGTACAAAGTCTATCAAATTACTTTTCTCCATTCACAATGCGACAAATGCTGGCCAACCATAGTAACCGCAGCAGGTTTAATTCGATTAAATGAAATGCTATGTCTAAAATCAAATTGTCCATGACAAACGAAAACGTTTGAGGAAAGACCCTTCTATCACCACAACACAGCGGGCAACACAGCAACCGACTAAAGTGGAAACCAGGGCCAAAGTTGTCATAATCAGGAAACCATTGAAGTCATGAGGAAAGAACGTTGGAGATAACAAAGAAAAGTTATGTTTGTTGAAAGCCAGCATGTACATGTATTGAACAATGTTCAACACACAGATTTCTCTTTATGTTTGTCATCAAGCGCGAAAGGTTTGCTTTTGCATTTCATTCATTCAGTGCAGTTTTGCTTCCTGTCTGATGCTAACACACAAGGCTGAGACTCTGATGTGGGTAAGTGCGTCTACACAAGAAGCAATCAGGGCATTGTGTGGGTACAGCTGGCACTGCATCACGCTCGGTGCCAATGCATGTGCAACCCATTATGAAGTAACATGAGATGATCTGTCCTTGTTTAAGTTTGAATAAAACTAATCAGATGCATTATTTCACTTTTCTCATTTTTGTAAAAACTGCCCTCTTTTAGTGGTATAATAAACATATTTTTCTGAATTCCATTTTCGTGGCAATGTTTTTCCTAAATATTAATAAATCATTTAATTTGTATGAATATTTGTCAAATATTACTCAAATATTTTGCTAGATATCAACAGATTAGTTAGGGAATGGTGATGCAGAGACAAAGATAGAACAGAATCAAAAAATGTTGCAAGCCAGATACAAACTTGTGTCCTTCACATTGTGTGTGTGTTGCATGTGGTTTAGTGAGATACATGCAGCTTGAGACAAGTTCTATATATAAATCTATATGTCACACACACAAATCACATGGTGGCATCAGGTTATCAAAAGCAAACCTTGGAATATCTTGTCCAAATCAATAGAAAACGTACTGGCACAAACATTTATTTCCCCCCTGCGTACATATAAACTGACAACTCAACATTCTCAGCTGCGTTCAGTATAGAATTAAACCATTCCATATAAGCCCCATCCAAATACATCATGTAGATGTTTTAATCTTTTCAAGACGTGAAGTCTCTGTTGGAGACCAAAGCCTGTTTTCCATTTGGTGTCAACGCACTAACACCATGACCTGAAATATTGCACGCACACTCATTGTAAATACTGAGTACTAGCTGAAGAATCAATGCAATGTGTGAGTTTATAGGTCGGGACAAAATTGTTCCCAAAAGTTGCTGTAGATAAATGTTTTAATCGTTCCTTTTGGGAATATTTACTGACATCCTCATTTGTATATACCCTCATGTTGTTTAAAACCTATATATGGCTCTTTCTTATGGGGAAAACTAAAGAAGATATTTTGATAAATGTCAAAATGGTCTTTTCAATAGAGTCCGATGTTGTTTGTTTGTAATATTCTTCAAAATATCTTGGTTTTTGTTCTGTCGGGGAAAGAAAATTATGGAGATAAAAATTATTTGATGGTGAGTAATTTATTTCCAACAATTCTCATTTTTGGGTCAAGTTTTGGTTGTGTTGTTGGGGTCAAATATCCCCACAGGGATAGTTAAACCAGAAATCACTCACATTGTGGGGGCCAGACAGTTATCCTCATGAGGAAACTGACATATTAAACATAACAATAATAAATGAAAAAAACTAAATATGAAAAGGTTTAGGGTTATATGAAAGAATGTATCGTTAGCGCAGTAAAAAAATAACAGAAGTCAATGGAAGATTTGTTTTTCTATGCATGTTTGGTATGTGTTCATTGAGTGTTTATCGGCAGTATCAACAGTCTACTGACTGCAGGCACAGACACAGGGTCTTACATGTGTCACCAAGTGATCCCACAAGCAAAGCACTATGTTCTGGCAATCCACACTGACAGTTTTGATGAATTTCCCTCTCCTGAAACGAGCTAAATGCAGTGAGAACACATAGGGCAATCTCTCTGGACACCACCTCTTGACCTCTTATCTCCTCTGCATTATATGGGGAATGTCTGTTGGGAGGTCAGAACTGGCAAAGGTCAAAGGTCGTGAGATGGTGCGGGTGTCTCCGTTAGACCTGTGTTTATCTACCTTGATCTCAGTCTTAAGAGTGTGTGAGCACAGACCTGTAACAAGGTCACTTCTGTAAGCAGCCATAGGCTCTGAGTGTTCAAGGGACATTTTATTAAAGTGTGAAAAGCAAGTATGGTCGCCCTGCTGCAAAACTTTACGCAAACAACATCCAAAATGAAATAATTGGTGACTTGTTTGTACATTAAAGTCGCTTTTAAAATGAAAATAAAAAAGCAATAGACGTACTGAAAAATTAAGTGTTTAAAACTATCCTCGATTCACAACGGTAAGCTTATAATTATGATTCATAAATTGATCAGTTGGGTACCACTTTGCAGGAAGTTTCAGTTCGATCTCTTATTAAATACAAAACTAAACTGCTGTTTCATGTTTCAAACAGAGAGGGCAATAGAGAGGCAATTATTTCAGATTGCATCTTTAATTTATGGCTAAATTTAATTGACTGAATACAAAAACCTTTTTGTGCCACACAAAACACTTGAAGTTTGAGGATAGGTGTAAGTGATAGGCCTACTTGTGTTTAAAATCAATAAAGTGTCAAAAAAAAAAGAAGTCAATTGTGTGTGTGGCATAAATTTCTGCATATGATTAGCTTAGTATTATAATAATGCAGGACTCTTTTTAAGTGTTCAAAAAGTAAGTCACTTATGAGGGTCCTTTGCTTGCTTAATTTTGACGCCTCAGTGCACATCTTTGGCAGGCTGCTCTTGACTTTTTTCTCGAGATTTATTTATTTATGTATTTTTATTTCTCCAGGCATTTGGCTTTGGAAGGATCCAGCATTACATCATCACTGGCCGGAGCCACAGTGCTTTCAGACACTGGCCGATAAGTACACACTCATCCATCAGTACGGCGATTCAGCCAGGCGATTAAGTCTGCACTTCTTTTGTGGCCAGAGAAAGGCCTAACGTGGTTCTGGGCCTCTGGAACATCTCAGTCATCAGGCAGACTATCGTATCATGTGCATTCACACACATAAGCAGACACACTGTGAAAAAAACCCGCTCGCATACTTGTGCAGGCTTGGCAACATTTAGACAGATGTGACAGAACAAATACGCCTGGTGGTACCAGAATGTGTGTTTGTGAAAAAGCGTGTTTTTGTAGTTTTTTGTGACTTTTAAAAAATGATTCAAAGTAAAGGTAATGCTTAGCGATTCAGTATGCAAATCCTTTGTTTTCTTCAGCTATCCGATAGTATTTCTTTTTCTCATGACATAGCACGCAAGCTTTCCCCTCTGTGAATTTGAAAGGGTTTAAAGGGTCTGTGTTTTTGTAAGCGAAGGGACAAAAGTGGCCTGAAAGTTCATTCAAGTCGACGTTTGATCATCTCGTTCTGCGTCCTTTCACGTGCAAGTCTTCAGTGGAACCGGCATAGTCTGACCTTTATATTGGTTCACTGCGTGCAGCCGTTTCAAACAAGGAACCTGTTGGAACTGTCTCAAATCTGCAAACCATTACAAATAAATGAAAAGAAAAACTGTGTTTCTTTAGGGTCTGCACTCTAACGGAAGAAACCGAAAACACCACGTATGCTTCAACAGCGTGTGGTGAAATCAATTTGAGAACATTGAGTTATAAACAAGAAACAAGGCAATGCTTTGAATGCAACCATAGAGCGGAGACATTTATAAACAATATCTGATTTGAGAAACACTATTTGTTCTGAGCAAAAGAGGAACGTGGTGTTATTCCAGCGTACATGGAGCGATGTTCCTGGTCTTTGTCAGGTTCAGGCGTTTCACAAAGCCACATTCCTCCAACTTACAAAGCATACAGCTGACATTTAATGGCCTGCCATAACACAATTCATGTATCTAGCGAGCTCCACAGCCCGGTAAAAGTTAAACAAACTGAGGAATGTGCAAACTTGATGGACAATCTAAAGTGAATTTGATGGATGAATTAAAAAGCGTGTCGAAGAATGCGTCCTATATGCACATTATTCAAGCGGTCCTCCCATGTTTTACTGCTAATGGCTCGAACGTGTTGATAAAATCAGACATCTGTGGCTTATCGTGGAAATCATGAGTCATTTCTACACAAATCTACTGCACAGGCAGTTGAATGTGGGAGAAACTGACAGCTGAACATATCCCGCTACTTTTATAATGCTGATGTAACCTATCGTGTCGTGCCTGCTCAACAATAGTACACCCCCCAAGTGGCTTGTGCTCTTTAACTAGCATCGTGCCTTTCAATGATGCAGGTCCCATAGCGGGCGTGAAATTCCCCATTACTTCTCCTTCACTGGCCTGCCCGGTGTGTGACTTCCGACCCACTCCTGCAGACAAGAGTCAACATTGTGCTCCGTGTGGGACTGTCTTTATAGAGTCTCTCAACTCTCAGAGTCACATGCAGAGAAAGAGATGAAGATGTGCCCTCATAGAGCGAGGCCTGAAGGGAAATCAAAATAACATGATTAGTTGACACCGGGGCCGTAGGAACCGTTCCAGTTGATTTGTTGAACTGCAGAGGTTAGTAAAGAATTACTAGGAAATTATTTTTCACCTGGACTGGTCGGGATAAAAGAAAATATTTTCATGAACCCTGACAAATTTTTGATTGGGCTAAATAAACATTTTATTTTAAGCAATTTTTTTAATAATAGCTATATTTTTAATAATATAATACTTATAAGACTTAACTTTGAGCATGCAAACTTCGTTCGGACGGTGGTTCCTCCATATTTTAAATTTCTGTACCGAGAGGTGCGTTGTACATTTTGATCTTCTATTGGTCTCACACACTCATTTGACGCGAATTCGCTGGTCAGAGTTCACCAAACATGAACTTTGCTTCGCAGGGAATTGCAAAATATCTTCGGACGGGCTTGCGTTTCTGGCCTGACGCATTAAATATTAAATTAAATTAAATAAATTAGGTGTAAGTGTAAAAAATGTTTCTCTGTTCGAAATGACTTTTGCAGGCACAATTATAATTGTGCCAGTATATTTATTTATTTCATTAGAAAAATAAATTAATTTTTTTTCATATTTTTTAAATGGATTATTAGGATCAAATAATGATTACAAAGCAGCTAATAAGAGTCCACCACAGATGGAAATCCCTTTGATATTGTTAAAAAAGGGACTACTTTGAAGCTTTATTTGGATGCTTTAAATCGATTTGATCGATTTATTATTCTAACATGTGTAAAAATATAAATAAAGTTTGAATGAGTGATCCTAAACTTTTTACCAGTAGTGTAGCATATACAAGTCTCTGCGTTCTACATTATTTATTTAGTAATTTAATATATTTCCTCATGGATATTATTGAAATATATTTGTTTCCCCATTCCGCTAATTCAGTACTGCTCAGTTGTCCTTTAATTTGCACAGCCTCATGGGATGGACGGGAGAGTCAGAGCTAAAGGGTTGTTTCTAATAGCAGTGAGTGTTGTGTGTTGTGTTTCCGGCTGGTGTGATTGGGCCAGTCGTGCAGACTGCAGAGCCCATGGCATGATGGATTAGGTTATGAAAGCTTTTGCCTCTATGCGCTTGAGGGCCGTTTGGATTGCGCACACATGCTCACGTCTGCAGCTGGGTCTGGATTTAGAGCTCACGATGCCCATTATTCCCAGAGTTTCTAGAACAGCCCACGTCAGCCATACCAGTCTGTTCACAGTGGCCCAAACACAAACATTTTGTAACCCATCACCTTCGCCAGCTTTTCCATCAGCCCATTTGCATGGGCTTAACAAAGTTCGATTTTGCGTGCATACAATACGCCTATTATTGCGAGCATATGATACGCCAATTTAGCATGTGTGCATATTAAACATCAATTTGTCTCATTAACCTGTCCCCAAACCCTAAACCTAATGTTAGCGTCCGTGCATATTCTAACCTCTACCCTAAACCTAACAGGATTATTTTAATTATTACAGTGTTTCCTCTTCATGTACGTTTAAAAATGGCTGCTCTCCACCCAGGTATAAGCAACCATTGGCGTATCATATGCACGCAAAATGGAACTTTGGCGTAGGTATTAGATGTTTATACCACAGCGTGCTATTTTTACGCAAATTGATGAGACCAGGTTGTTTCCATATATGAAAATGCATTTGCTGGGATAATGTTGTGTGGTAGTCCTACCAGATTAGTCGGCTGTGTTGTTTGGACCCACTTGATTCCAGAACAAGCAAATGGAAAGGAATCAATTATTGACACAAGGTGCAATTTGGCTGATCCGCTTCACCGGGGTCCACGCTCTCTCTGTTCCATGCCTCTGGTAAGTTTCGATGGTGAAAGCAGTTTTTTAAGCATACACTTTTTTTCTGTCTCTCACACTCATTCTTTCCTCTGCTTTACACTTGTGCTCCAAAAAAATGTGATTCCTGTGCTTCTCCAAATGAAATGAGGTGTTGTTAGCCAGCTGTTGCTAGGAAACCAGCGTTTCAGAGGGAATACAAGAGAGCTCAACCACAAGGTCTCAGAAGATTACCAAGGATTATCCCCGAGCCTTAAACTTTCCTTCCAGGGTTAATCTGGTCTTTTATATATTTTCACACAGAGTGGACCCACACCGCAGTCTGGGGAAGTCTTGAGATGTGGAAAGTTCAAAGCTTCACGTAATGCACAGCATGCTGCTGTGCCGGGCCAACGCTCATATTTCCCCCTTTTGTACAGCACAGATGTGCCGGGTTAATTTGAAACATCTCACTTTTGGTAGCATATGTGAGATCGTCCGAGTCTTTTTGCTAAAACTTGACCTTCGTCTTGTTTTGTATGGGAAATCACATCTCAAGGGCAGAACAAACAGTTCCAAATATATATAAATATCTCTGGTTTTGTTTCCGCTGTCTGCTCAGTTCTAGCAAGAATGACGAAAAACAAGGCTGAAAAAACAAAGAATAAAATAGCATAAAGAACATTGACTGGATTCAAACAAATGAGCTTCAACAAAACGTTTGTTTGCATGTTTTATAAACAAACACGTCCTGTATATTTTAATTCCCATGTCTAACTTGAATATTTGAACAATGGGAATGTATAAAAATACCCCATTCAGTTTCCGAACAGGACGTTCAGTACATTCTGATAAACATATTGTTTGTTTTTACACTAATGTAATGGATGTTTGTTTTTTGGATGGTCTCGAGGAAATAAGTTATGAAGAACAAAGGAGGTATGGGGTGCAGGAGGTGTTTAAAGAACTGAGTGTGTATGTGTGTGGTGGGGGTACGACGGACGGCATTAGCAGGAAGGATGATTCTCATTAAGCCCCAAAACATTTCTTGAGAAGTGTCCTGAATGATGAATGGCTTCCTTTCATCTGGGCTGTCAGGTGACCATTGAGACTCCTCAGGCGGTCGCTGTGAAATTTAGTATTAAACTGCTGGAGTTCACTGTTTTTACGCTGCAGGAGTAGTGTAGCCTGGGGCATATAAGCAAAGGGTTGTAGGTTCAAATCCCATAAAGAGGGATCCATAAGCTATATTGTAGTTTTGAGAAGGACAATTAACCCCAGAGCCTGCTTGAGGGAGACTGTGGCTATACTACGTGTTTTACAAGCTTTGGATAAAAGTGTCACTAAAATGACAAATGACTGGTTGTTAGTCTCTAACTGCTTGATGGGTACTGTGGCTCTGTTTTTAAACGTGATGAAAAACTATTTTAAACTGAATATTCTGTCTTCATTTACACAGTTTCGTGTTGTTTTGAAACATCATTGCTTTTTCTGCGGTTCGTGGAATAGAAAATTCGATATTTTTGGGAATGTTGATATTTTATTTATGCATACTCATTTTGAAAAACCGTACAAAGGAAATCCATATATTGTTATTCAATGTAGGTCTTGAAACGCAGTATGTTTGTGTGAGGCAAAGACTAATGTTCAAGTTCAAGTGAAATTGTATAAATTTGTCATATCCATAAATCTCAGTTACAAAATTCAAAGATACATAATTATGTATCTTTGGATATTGTCTTCTTTAGTGTAAAAGCTGGCATAACTCCTGCTGGTGAATTTGAATACACATTAGTGTGAATGAAATTTAAGAGCGTAGCCTAAAATATGGTATTGTGTGAATTCCCTAAATGTGAAATTCCAGGACACCGGAAAATTTGAACGAAGTGTTTCCTCTTGCAGATATGCAGCTGTTCTTCTATACTTCTGTCTACAGCCCTTCACGCCTGTCCAGTGACCCGCGGGTTAAGTGCTCTCTAATCTCAACTGCAACAGAGTCAGTCAGGATCACCCCTGCTGTTCTGAGCCACTCTTTCAGCACCAGAACTTCCTGACTCCTGTTACAGCTTTTGTAAGAGAAAGTGTAGTACTGATATATGATGTGGATGTGTGCACGCAGAATAATTTGCGTGCTGATGTTCATAGAATGCACATGGTATGTGGAGACATATGGCGCATGAGTTATCACTACTGTGCAGGCCCACACAGAATCTCCAGCCGTAAAAATCCACAGTCTGGAAAGTTCTCCAGAAACTACACCCCTGTCAATCTAATGTTTTATTTACCGTTATGAACAGAAGAATATTTAAAATGCTCGTGTTGTTTCAATCTGTGGTTGGTCAAATAAGGACAAACCCCAGCCTTTGGTTTAAATGGACCTTTGCTGGGTTGTTTCAACTAGTTTTTGGATCAAATATGGACATTGTGTAATTTTAACCAGAGAGTTTATTCAAATTGTAAATAAATTCAAAGAGTGCATTGTTCAAATATATAAGATATCAGAAGTATTTTGTATGTTGTCTATTTGGATCTGATGTTCAGCCTTAAGAAGCCTTTTAAAATAAGAAAGCGTACTTGAGATCATTTTTGATGGTCTTGACCTTTTTCCAGCTTTTAATGCATTTGCATAGGCATGGTCTTGTATATTTATATTTAGTCATTTGGCAGACGCTTTTATCCAAAGCGACTTACAGTACATTTCTAACAGGGACAATCCCCATGGACCAACATGGACTAAAGTGTCTTGCTCAAGGACACACTGGTGGTGGCTGCTGGGATCGAACCACCAACCTTTTGATTTACCAGTTCAGTGGTTTAATCCACTAGACCACCATCTCCTACGTCTTGTCTTGGTCTCGACTCACTCTGGTCTTCTGTTTGTCTTTACACACTCTGGTATTGGTCTTGTCTTGGTCTCGACACATGCTGGTGTTGGTCTTGCCTTGGTCTTGACACACTCTGGTCTTTGTCTCAACAAACTGGGGTCTTGGTCTTGTCTTGGTCTGGACACACTCTAGTCTTGGTCTTGTCTTGGTCTCCTTAATGAACAAAATGTGTTTCTCTGATCCATGACTGCTCATTATTTAAATAAAAAAGCGATTTTACATTCCATACTGTAAATACTTTTTTATGTGCTGTTGTGTTTGTGTACAGTGTCTGCGTTTTGCAAACCGGACGCTTTTGTCTGTGTTTGTTTGCATAATCGTCTGTACTGTCAATGGTCTGCAACCCAAGCCTCGTTGTGAGCTTTTCAACAACCAGAAAAAATTATGCAAGTTGTGCAATTGACAAATAAACAAACTCGTTTCGGCCGGACTTGAAAACCCTATCCTCTCTGCTCAGGCTCACATCTGTTTCGTTTCATTTGATTTTATGTCTTGTTAAGCACTCTGGGTATGTGGGAGAACCCAACACCCTCCGTGATGACATGGACTCTGGACCACAGTTGGCCAGGCAGCAGGCCAGAGCCCCTCCACCCCTGGCACATATGCCTGAAACTGGCAGGGGTCGCTGGCAGACCATGGGTGCAGAGAGAAGGGGTTGGCGCTCTGACGACTGGCAAACAAACTGGGACTGGGCCAAATGCATAAAGTCTACAGTATATGGAGACTCACAACGTTATTAGAACACAACATGTAGCATTCAAGCACTGATGTCAAATACACAGCAGGTTAAAGAAATGTGACTATATAATGACATTTAATTTTACCTGGAGCACCTAGTTTTCTTTGGCTTTAACTAGGTCGAATCAATGGTATTATTGTTTTCAATTTGTTTATATTCATTTTGTATTTTGATTTTAAGTTTAGATGAAATAGTGTTGATATTTTATCTTTATAACACTACAAGTTGTTTAATCTCCCCGTCATGTGATATGCAAAATTACAATGTTTAAATGAAAAGACGTAGTAGTTAAATTCCTTCAGACAGCACAGCTACAGTAGTTGCTTACAATTAAATATTTAATTCACATTGTAATCACACCGGATCTCCAGGGGTTTATAATTCAGACTGGATTTGCCAAAGATGTGTCATAGCATCTTTTGAACAAGTTCAAGAGTTTTGTTCAGGCTGTCTGGATCAACTAAATGAGATACATTTCATCTGTGTTGTCATTACGTTATTTCGCAGAGACAGCTGCGGCATTACATGCAATGTTCACTTGGCTGCACTTTGGTTTATTATTGTGGTGTTATCCAGATTTACAGTATGTCCATGTCAAACACAAGAAACTTCTGCCAGATGTCATCTTTGTAATAGTTTTTATTATTAATAACAACCTCAGTTCAGGACTTCCAAGAGTGTCAAAAAAATTAAAGTAGGTGACGGTTAGATGAAGTGATTTATAATGGGGTGAAGTTTAGCTGTGCAAGTTCTCGGGCAGGCCAGAGATAGCATTAGAACTGATTTACAGCAGTGATGTGAGTAGCCCTAATGGAAGAGAGTTCTGTAACATGTGGGCATAAATCACACCCTAAACAGGGAGCAGCTGTCCTCCAGCGCAGCCCACACCCCACTGCACACCCCAAAATTACTCACCCACTTTACACCCATTCAACTGTGCCCACTTCAGCCCTCACACACACAATTGATTGTCTTTAAGATTAGATTATTGTTTGTGACTATATGTAGCACCCCTGCCCTCCTAGGCTTGCATGACCTAAGCTCTGTAGGGCGGAGCACCGGGTTCCCTATTATAAGTGTCTCTCTATGATGTGTTAAAGCCCCAACTATATAACACTGATAACACTGCTTTGAGGTGCCCTTCAGAGAAGGACTAAATAAACCAGAGAAATTATAGTTAAAGGGCTGCAAATCCAGGTGTTTTATGCAATGTAAAAATAGTCGGTGGTATCCCCAGAATGTCTCTGTAAGGTTTTAGCTCAAAATACACCGCATATCTTTCATAACAATTTGTTGAACATGGCCATTTGTGGCTGCAATGGAAAACGTGCCGTTTTTCTGTGTGTCTCTTTAAATGCAAATGAGCTTCTGCTCCCCTCTCCGTATGCAAAATATGATATAGAGCGCTTACACATGTGCTTTGGATGACAACAAAAAAAGAAATATGGCGGAAAGCCCAATTACCTCTGTAATACCCTATCCATCCAAAACCATACACTTACTGCAATAAAAATCACCTTAATGCCTTGTTCAAAAATACGAATTAAATAAAGAAGAGAAAAACATAGATAGAACAACATATGCTGTATGAAATGTTGGCCATTGATGATTAATCAGGTGTATACTGTATATATTACTAACAGACAGAAACAAGGAGATAGGCAAAAACATGCATTCAGAGTACTTATATATGACAGACAGGTATGTAAAGATCTGCAACCAGGTTGTCTTTCAAATGCACACTCTGTTTCTGTCCACTCTAAGTATTGTCGCACTTAGGACATACGAGAAAACACTGAACTTATCGGGAAAGACACTGCTATAACTTTCGTCCGTTGATATGAAAAGCTTAATAGAAATTATGTCGGTCACAAGTCTTCTGAACCGATGGGCGCGATGCGTTTAACCACTAACATTACGACATAACACCTGTCTTTGGACAAATTAGAGTCTCAGGTTTAGCCTCGAACATGTACACAACAGCCGCTAATGTGTTAAACACATTATTTTAGAAAGGAGATTTAAAATCGATGTGTAATGCTTACTTCTTCTGGAGATGAAGCTTGATCGCGAATATGTGGTGCTGATCTACAGCGGGACGAACACAGGCTCCTTGGAAAGTTCTCCTCCAGGCCTACTTTTATGTTCCATTTTATATTCAACAACAGCACACATTCGTTGTTTCTTAGACGTTTTTGTCGCTGACTAGTGGTAACATCTGCTCTTGCCTGAAAATAGCTGATAGCGTGTATCTGGCTGAAGGTGGGACTAAGGGCTCATAAGGGAGTAGTCTGTAAATCAATATGACATCAGATTGTTAGGGGATCCCCAACAGCCTGTTTTGTGTTACTGTTGTGGTTTAAAGGAAATGTTTTTCCGGAGTTCCCCTTTAATAGCACGTTCTAATGCAAGCGGAATATAATTATAAATTATAAAAAAAATTATACATGATGACAAGCTTCCCTTATAAGGGGTTACATATATAAGAGCATATACTGTATATGCTCACGAAAATACAAAGTTTGATACAGTCACATTAAAAAATAATAGGACCGGTTTTAGATCATTAATGTCTTATTAAAAACTGACTTTGTGAAGAGAAGAGGTGATGATTTAATAAGTTGTAGTGTCTATCTTGGACAGTGAGAGACATTTTGTGTTTTACAAGCACTGCTAAGTTGAAATACAAAAACTTTACAGACCTGCAATGCTCATCCAAATCAAAACCAGTGACAGTAGTTCTCTCTCTCTCTCTCTGCTATCTCATATAAAATGGGATTTATTTGAGCTAGAAGCTGAAAGTTTTTGTAAAAGTGTTAACCCCACCCCGAAACCCAACCGTCCCTGGTGCAAAAACAAATCGTGCTAAAATATACAGATTAGATTGTATGAATTCATGCACATTAGCCACCTCGTAAAATGAACTGCAGTGAGCCGGTGCACTAAAGAGTTTCTACAAATCCCTGGAGCCAAGTATGAGCAATACTTGCCTTGATGATTATAGTCATCACGTCCCTAATGAATGAGTCTGATAACCACCACCAAATTGTGAGCACTCATCACAGAAGAAGGTTTGATATGGTGTGCTGATCTCTGGCTGAAAGTAAAACCAGTCCATTTTTTAAATCTATTTAAAGCCATACAGATACAATCAAGTGCATAACTGACCCTACACACTTGACTTAACTCTTAAATTTCTTGTGACGATTCAACCGGAGGTCAGTGGGTTCATCCCCCTGTCCAGCCGTGTACAACTGCATTTTGGGTTCCAGTCCACTGGCAGAACAGACTTCCTTCCTTTAGGCCTCATAGCGACGTGAGCTGTATCCTGACAGATGGGCTGAGCAACACACACAGTTAATTGGCACACAGGAAAAGCCCACACTACTGCTCGTGAGAATATAAACGAGAACTATTGCTTTTCATTGTGAAATAAAACGTTGGAATTAATGTGCTTTACAGCATATATTTTGTATTATACACTTTCCACGATGGAATTCATCTGGAATTATACTGAGATACAAAATGTGCAATTTACCATCAGCTGTTAATCATTTTTTCTTTGCTAAAGCTAAGAGTTATTTTAGGTGTAAACCTTTTGTAATGAGAAAAGAAACCCTGACTGCACTTTTAATGCTAAGCCAAAGCAGTCATTTAAACATCTAGGGTCAATTATTAAAATTAGCTTTGTCTCTTAAGATTCTGGCATAATGATGGCATTCTACCACATAATATTCTGAAAACATACATTAGAAATATAGATAAATGTTGAAATGGGGCTTTCAGTTTAAAGTATTTAATTATGTAAGACAAAAGACAATACTAGAGATATGATACTAGCTAACGTGATGCTCTCACAACCTGTGGCCCTTTGCCTCATATAGTGGCAATGTGATGTTAGACAGAAAGAGTTCATTTATGAAGTGTATTCTGGTCCCATGACGGCACATCAGTGCCTGGTGTTTCTCAGTCTATAAGAGTTATTAGTCATCTGGCTCTCAGTCCTTTTTGACAGATGAGAGATATTATCACATACACACACCTGGTGCAGACAGTGGTCTCATAGGGCCTTTGTTCCATACTGCAGGGCTCTGTTCACTGTAAGGTTAAACAGCAGTGACGTCCCATCAGCCTTTGCTCTGCTTACAACGGGAAAATAGGGGGCTAACAGAGTAAAAATGCTGGAGGGGTCTTTGTTAGCACAAGGGGCCTGTGTAGTGTATCACCTCTTGTCTGTGCGGTCAGCACATACAGCTTAGAGACAGATAGCACACCTGCAATGTAGCAAAGGCTGCTTTAAAAGTGTGGGTTTCCATGCTAGAAGATAGTCATACAGTATATTAATAAGGCAGTACCGAACACAAAAGATGTTTGAGAAATGTCTTTGTGGTTTTGTGTGAAAGTCAAAGGGGGTCCAGTGTTGATTCGAACCAGCATTCTTCAAAATATCTACTTTTGTATTCTGCAGCAGAAAGTCATTCTGGTTTTGGACTAGGAGGTTTTTAATATTTTAAAATTTTAATATTTTAAAAAAAAATGCAGGGGTTTACAAACGTTTTTATGTTTACGTTTATGTTTATATTACCCCATTGGAGATTTTAAACACATTTTGGCAGTATTTTGTGGTTTAATGGAAAGGCATGTTACTGTCCAAATTAGCATCCTAAAATTTTTTTACAACATGTACAAAAATAAAATGTATCAAATTGATAAAATGTTACATTCAAGTTACTATGAAAAACATTCTTAAAAAATCCAAAAACTGGACATTTAAAGTTTCTGCAACTTTTTAAGAGCATTATTGGAAAATATTTTTATGCACAAAATAAACCCATATCTATCCAAAGAAACCTTTTTTAACGTGTTTACATGCATATCAATAAAGTTGCTACGCAGAAAACGTCTTGATTACGGATATAACCTCAGTTCCCTGATGGAGGGAACGAGATGTTGTGTCGAACCGATAGATGGGGTTACTTGAGAACCTATAAACTTCGACTAGCTTAGAAAAGGCCAATGAAATTGGAGAATGAAATTTGCATGCTGGACTCCGCCCCAGAATTTCTGGGTATGAAAGATAGACGCCGTGCTTCATTCACGTGTTTGAGGCAAGAAGGACACAACGTTTTGTTCCCTTCATCAGGGAACTTAGGTTATATCCGTAACTAAGACGTTCCCTTTCTGTCGGTCTCTCGACGTTGTGTCGAACCAACAGATGGGGTTCCAATGGAAAACGGCACAACGTTGTGCCAAATCACAATCTCTAGCGAAGCGATGGTGACTGGCCTGGGCGTGTCAGCCGTGAGCACTTTCCTGAAATTGTAATCTTCCAGTGGATAGGTAGGTGGGGGGTCCCAGAGCTTTTTGAAAAGGTGGGAAGCCTCTACCTTTGGTCCTCACGGGCGGCGGCCTTAGTCTGTGCCGTTAGGCCACTGGGTAAGTGCACTTCCTCGAATGGGGAACGCACTACAGAGACCACTTCCTACCATTGTGAGGAATTCTAGTGGGGGCACCCGTATGGTCTTAGAGCCTCTGAAATTGTTTCAGGGGGACCGCTGACTGCTTGAGATGTTTCAGGCAGTTCAAAACTAGCTGAGCACGCTGTGTAGTCAGACACGGTGTCATGGTGACAGATTTGAGTTCCATACCAACAAAGAGAATGCTCTGCACAGGGGCGAGCTTGCTCTGTTCTCAATTTAATTTCCCAATCAATCTAGGTGCCAGAGCACTAGGTCCCTGTGTGTACATAACAGATCTCTAGACTGTGCCAGGATAAGCCAGTCGTCGAGATAGTTAAGTACCCGCACAACTCTCTTACTGGGGGGAGTGAGGGCGGCTCCCACGATCTTCGTAAATACTAGCGGGGACATAGACAGACTGAAAGGGAGGACTCTGTACTGAAATGCCTGACCCTCGAAAGCGAACTGTAGGAACTTGTTTGCCCGGAGGAGGGAGCTGCAAGAAATCGTCAGAGTCAGATGCCAGTAAGTCATCTCCCGATGTTAGAAACTGCAAGGAAGACAATGCAGGGAGAACCCAATTGCAGGCAGGACTCAGGGATGACGGGGTTAACAGATAATTTATTATACAAAAACAAGACAAAAAGGCAAAACAAAAACCCACGAGGGGGAAAATAAGACAGGGTAATATATATATATAATTAAAGACAAGGACACTGACTAACTAAACTAAGAACACAAACACTTGATACAAAACTAAACTAACACTTACTAGAACTCGGGATACAGGAACAAGATAACAAGGAAACAGCAACAGGAGATACAACGAAGCATAACAGCAACAACTGACAAGAACAGAACAGCTACAATGCACGAGCAACGAGAAAAAGAAACAAGAGGACTCTTTATGGGGAACAAACTCAGGATAATTAATAGGGACCAGGTGACACAGATCAAACACTAAGGGGAGGCTAACGAGACTGAAAGAGCGGGAACACAGACGAGACTCGGGGAGAGTATGGAAAGCCACAAGTGTCAAAAACATCTCTCCCCACATGAAACAGAGGATCCTGTATGATTCCACCTCTAGAACAAGAAATTCCCGACAAGGTGAGGTGGAATCATGACAGAACCCCCGCCTTAAGGAGCAGCATCCTGATGCTCCTCAAACGCACAAACAAGACAGGACAGACTGGGATACTGACAAGAACCAGAGAGACATGGTGAACATGACAAGGGGCATACAAGAAATAATCACAAATGGGTTGGGGTGGGATAATAAAAATAACAAACAAGGAAGGGGGGGTGGGGGCAAACAAGCATACACAGGGGGAAGTCCAGAAAGGGTGGGGCTGGGTGGGGAAGTCCTAGCCCTTGGGGACGTGCCAGAGCGCGGAGACCCAGGAGGCTTGACAGGGGAAGTCCTCGGGGATACTGTCCTATTCCCTGGCAGGACTGCTGGGCTGGACCCCGGCTGGAGAGGCTCGGGAAGGCCGGACGGGACCGGCTGGAGAGACCCGGGAAGGCCGGACGGGACCGGCTGGAGAGACCCGGGAAGGCCGGACGGGACCGGCTGGAGAGACCCGGGAAGGCCGGGCGGGACCGGCTGGAGAGACCCGGAAAGGCCGGGCGGGACCGGCTGGAGAGACTCGGGAAGGCCGGACGGGGCCGGCTGGAGAGACCCGGGAAGGCCGGACGGGGCCGGCTGGAGAGACCCGGGAAGGCCGGACGGGGCCGGCTGGAGAGAACCTCACCATCCCAGTGGTCAGAACCCGGTCCTCCGGAAAGGAATCCAGGTGGAAATGGGAGGAGTCCCGGGGGCCGTTGCACGAGAGATCCTTTACCAGGTCCTGGAAAGACCCCCGGATCATCCTCTCCCGTTCCTCCAGCGGAGGAGGACTGACCAGGCCCGCAAGGAAATACGAGTTCATCAGGACCTCTGGGAGAAAGCCCCGCCTAGCCAACGATCCCCGTGCATAATCTTCCAGGGGCCGGACATCCTGGGGAGGAAAAGGACCGTTGCCTCTCTGGACATCATTGGTGGCTGACTGCCACCAAGTCTGGGACGAGTTGCTGCCTGCTGGGTTTCGTTTTGGCTCGTGCATTCTGTCAGAAACTGCAAGGAAGACAATGCAGGGAGAACCCAGTTGCAGGCAGGACTCAGGGATGACGGGTTAACAGATAATTTATTATACAAAAACAAGACAAAAAGGCAAAACAAAAACCCACGAGGGGGAAAACAAGACAGGGTAATATATATATAATTAAAGAGAAGGACACTGACTAACTAAACTAAGAACACAAACACTTGATACAAAACTAAACTAACTCTTACTAGAACTCGGGATACAGGAACAAGATAACAAGGAAACAGCAACAGGAGATACAACGAAGCATAACAGCAACAACTTACAAGAACAGAACAGCTACAATGGACGAGCAACGAGACAAAGAAACAAGAGGACTCTTTATGGGGAACAAACTCAGGATAATTAATAGGGACCAGATGACACAGATCAAACACTAAGGGGAGGCTAACGAGACTGAAAGAGCGGGAACACAGACGAGACTCGGGGAGAGTATGGAAAGCCACAAGTGTCAAAAACATCTCTCCCCACATGAAACAGAGGATCCTGTATGACCCGACAAGGTGAGGTGGAATCATGACACCCGATGCTGCAAGGGGCATCTCATCAGCATCATGCACTGTTTCCGGTAATTGGTTGAGGAACAAGACGGTGGGAACATCTCTTGGGGAACGGTCAGATGAGACTAGGTGCGTCCGTTGGGAACACAGCCGCCCGTGACGCAACGTCTGAATCGTGAACAGCCCGCAGTGCGGGCAGAACTTATCCACAATGGCTGCCCCAGCGTGCTGGAAACCCAACACTTCAGGCAGCCACCATGTCCGTCCCTCCTCCTCGATGAGAGTATTGCACACATGAGAACAGCAGGACATGCCACGCTGGAGAAATTTGCTCTTTTAGAGAAAAAAACTCGACCTCTTCTGGAACTGCCGAGACGCCCAGGGAAGTTGCCGCAAGAAGGGACAGTTCGCCCCATCAGGTCGTAAGAATCCAGCAGTAATTTGGCGTAGAGTTTGAAGTTTTGAAGCAAATTTCATTCATCAATTTCATTGCCCTTTTCTAAGCTAGTCGAAGTTGATAGTTTCTCAAGGGCGAACCCTATCTGTCGGTTCGTCACAACGTTGAGTGACCGACAGAAAGGGATCCGCGTTTACACCAGAAATTTGAGACTTGCCAGGATTCTCGTGTACAGTGACATCACCATTTTTGCGCGAAAAAAAAATGCTGGGGGTAAATCGGTAAAAAGCTGTAGGCCCATCTTAATATCTCTTTTCATGACTGCAGTAGACTTACCTGCAAATGCAACAATATTTTTTTATTTTGCCATTTCTATATCAACTGCATGATTCAAGAGCGGACTTTATGCGTTATTTTACTGTTACTTCCGTTTGAGACATTTACTATTGCGCTGTCAGACATGCACACGTGAAATCAGAGTAATAGGGGAAAAAATCCTCTGCCGAGCAGGTTTTGCTAACGCTTTTTATGAGCTTTTCCCCTGTCACGCGTTTACGTGACCTTACCTGTTATCAGCTTATTAAGGATAATTGTAAGTAGTAAGACGCTGACGCATTCAATGATCTGAGTGTAGGATGGCTGTATTAATACTTGAACATTGGTACACTGAACTAATAAAAGTTGAAAACAATCTCAAGATGATGTAAACTGCCACATAGGGACTCAAACAAGACTATCATTTAATGAGTAATTTATAGCCGTTTTGTGAACAGCGAGGGTTTCCACACTCTCGCCCACCTTCATCAGTTGGTTTATGTGCACCAAAGCCCAGGACAGTCCGGTACTGTTGCCCGTCTGACAGCTGGAGGAAGAACAGACTTACAGCTCCAGTCCTGCCCTGCCCGACTCCACACAAAGAGACATCAGAACATGGAGGAGAGAACGAGAAAGGGGTTTAAAAGTTTGAATAAGATACATGAAATCTCTTAAATATCTCAATTGTAATGATATAAAAAAAAGTAAACAAATGGAGAAATAGTGTTCTGCAACTTGCAGTTTTATGTTTCAACCGTTGATGTCTATAGAAAAGCCGAAATTCCATAGTTTAAGAGAGAGAGAAATGGGAAGAGGGACCCTGTGATTGACTGCGAACTGAAGGAGATTCACTCACCCAGATATGGGCAGACACTACGATTTGGTTGCTACGGCAACTGACGAAGGCTTCAAAAGATGAGGCAGATTAAGACGCTGAAGATGTCTCTCTCAACCACTACTGTAACATCACCCAACACTCACCGCGGCAGGACTAGACCCGCAGCTCTACAAACAGACCTTCAAAGATCAGAGCGCCCACAAATGCCAAGACCACTTGTAACCATGGAAACCGAGCATGTGCTTTGTGTGAGCATGTAAGCCGCAGTATCTGAATCTCAGGGCTTTATTATGCATGACACTAACAACATTTACACTGCTATTTATTGATAACTATGGTTTTTATAGCCATTTTGCATTTTTGAAAGGTAAGTTTTGCAATTAAATAAGGTAACTTATTTAATAATACATAAAAATTACAAAGAATTTGAAATGTTAGATTATATTGTGTGAAGTTATTTATATCAAAGACATCTTCATGACCTTTCGCAGTCCAGCTGTCCCACCTCTGCTCCTCTTTCTATTTCCATAGCATGTTGACTTTCCAGGATGTGTAATCTCTGACAACTCATGAAAAACAGATCCTTCCATTCACAAATCTATCCATCAGGTTTTCTCAAAACTTCTTACTGACTTCCTGCCTGCTCAACATCACTGACATTCTGCAAGAGTTTCTTCATTGTAAAAAGTTTAAAAGCTCTCTCAATTTTTTTAATCAATCTTTACAAGTTATTTGAATTCACATACCAATCTGACTTAAAATGTTTGCATTTCTTATATCTTAAAATTTTAGATTGAAGTGACTTTAAAATGTGAGGCAGCTTTTGAACTAAAGCTTTTACATAGATTTACAGTTTTTGAACTGTAAGCATATATTTTGGTCAATCAAATCATTTCCTAAATAAACTAGTGAATAAAATAGATGACAAAAAATTATTTTACAAGTCTGCGCTTTTCTCACAGAGTTGGCAACTGTTTTTTACAGGTTGAAGGTTGAAGGATTTTGTTCATCAGTGATCATTCAAGCTCTATCTGAAAACAGATTGTTTTTATTATATACTACACAAATAATATACAGTGATTTTTAAAAAGACAATGTGATTAATGCAAATTAGTGTTTTAGATATGGGCGTGGCATATCTTAGTTTAATTAGTCTGGGGTGAGTTTTGTATGTCTGGGGTTGTTGGACTGGTTTCCCAACTAGTTTTGACAGGTTTTGGCCTAGTTTCTTTATGCAGATTTGGAAACCATACACTGTAAAATCAGTAGTAAGATTGACTAATTTTTTTGTGTAAATTTTATTAAATTTACTTAATAAAACTGTGTGCAAAAACATGACATATAAAATTGAGTAACATTTACTTAACAAACTTTGTGCAAAACATGCACAAATTTAGAAAAACAATCTATGTGAATCTTACATTTACTTTTTCACAGTGTATATACTTGTAACATATTGTCAGAGTTGTTTTG
Organism: Triplophysa tibetana; assembly: GCA_008369825.1. Classification (NCBI taxonomy): domain Eukaryota; kingdom Metazoa; phylum Chordata; class Actinopteri; order Cypriniformes; family Nemacheilidae; genus Triplophysa; species Triplophysa tibetana. The sequence goes on from CM017900.1 coordinate 6,754,337, forward strand.
TTTTCCTATTCCTGCAATGACAGCGTTTTTTGCATTAATGAGAATTTAGGGGGAAAGTGCTCGTCAGAAAAATAACCTCTCAAGTTTTAAAACACAATGGTCATAAAAAGAGGTTTAATTTTCATTATAGGTCCAGTGTGTTATTTTTTGGAGGATACATTGACAGAAATAAAATATGATATACACAACTATGTCTTCTGAGGGTTATAACTGTCTATAGAGTTGTATAGGTGAGCTTACATAATGAAGCGTTTTGTTTTTATAACCTTAGAATGAGCTATTTCTATCTGCATACACCTTATGTAGATATACAGTAGCTCTAAACGGAAAAACTGCTCTACTGAGCGTCTTCCGTAAATACGTTATCTCCTTCGGCAAAGAAGTGAAAATGCGACGACATCTTTTTCCTGTGTCAGCCAACGTAATGATTCAAAAGGAAGGGTAGATTGAGCCGTTGGTTGCAAGTCCTAACCTCACCACTAGATGCCGCTATATTTTATACACTGGACATTTAAGGGAAATACTTGTATTTAATTTGATTATTTATTTATTTTGGGGTTTGACAGACATAATCTAAAAACTTGGATTAAATTGACTTCTACCTCTGCATACACTACTACAGCCAACAAATGGTCAGTTGTACACATGACAGGGAAGCCATAAAGCTTGTGTATAGGAGTGTACAATATGGACTGTGTAGGATCTTCTAGAATGAGCCTGATTTCTGTGAAACAAGAGCCTGTCCAAATAATGACCTCTGACCTGGCCTCTTTCCAATAAGTGGAGTACCAGATTCATTTTTGGATCATGGACCATCATTAGAGGAATTTGAATAGGGCCTGTCACGAAGGGCAGAGAGAGAGAGAGAGAAGCAGATGGTTGTGTTGGGATAACAGAGAAGAACAGCATTGTTCTATTGCCTCCTCCATGCTTGAACACAGAACATCTGTCAAATATATTCCCGTGTGATGTAGCGTGAAAGAGCGTAAAAGAGGAGTTTGAGCGAGGTGGGTTAGCACAATCATGTCTAATGCTGTAAAGTACTGTAAGTCAATCTGTGTTGGGATGCAAGAGAGGAACCCAAACGTGCGAAGAAATAACCCTTTGTTTATAAACGGAATGGTTAATCCGTCTGACTTAACTTACACCATAATTAGGTTTATGTGAAAACCAGCGGGCCAATCGTATGTCACGCTGCTGGAACAGACTGCTTTTGATGTTGTAAGGGCAGGTAATAAGATCCCATAATCCCCAGAATACCATAGGTCTCGGTCCTCATGATATCCTTGTGTTATTATGGTTAACACTAATGCTGTGTTTGTTCTTCAGAAAATGGTATGAAACTGGACATTTCACAGTAAATACGTTTCAAAGCATTGCAGAAAAACCATCTCTCAGACTTATTTGTGAGATATGAGACATTCAACTGAAAGTATATTAAATGAGAAAGAAACAAGATTACTAGGAAAGATATCGCGCAGGTTAGATATCTAGGTGTCTGAAAGTAAGAATGGCTCATAATATAGTCTGCCTATGTACGTGTGTGAGAGCACCATCTATATCTCATTAACAAAGAAAAAAAGGCAAAGGGCAATATCCCTATAAACCAATTGACCTGAATTATATCAATTTTACTCAACTTGTGAAAATGTATACAGTGTCTAATTGCATGTGCGCGTGTACTAAATAAATAAAAAAAACAAGACAAGCAGAGGCAGGCTATTACAGAATATGAGAACAATAAAGTGAATCACAAATGAACCGTCAGTCTATGAGGAAAAATTGAGAAAGAAAGCATCTTGGCACATTTAAATATTATCCAGTTAAAATAAAGTGTGTGTGTCATGTGTACTGTATATTATTTTGTCATCTTAAGTCAAACTATCTGTTTTATAAAGAGAATTATGCAGTCTGAAACAGCTTACAGGCATACAGAGGTGAGCCTCTTTCTGTGTGTGTGGTCAGGTTCACATTACCGAAATCGTACGCTGTTCTGTGATGTCCTCATTCTGCCTGAAGTCAAAGCTAATGATCACAGAGAAGTGGAAAGAAATTAAATGTTTGGTTTTGTTTACAATTGTTTTTATTACTTACCTCAGGGTTATTATGAAACTATTCTGAAATTCAATATTTTGTGGTTCATTATTTCAATTCTCGCTCTTTGATTTGAAACAGATTGGCTGCACATTGGCCGGCCCTAGGCGACTAGCATATAAAGCCTTGTGTATGATTTGACAGTGATGTATGAGTAGTTGGTATTTAAGGCATATGTTAGTATACACAGCTACATGTGTGAGTCGGCTATATGAAACACACTCTCACATATGCCCCCCTGGAATTCAAAATGTCACAATTGAGCTGTGACAGACATATTGACTGTTTGTTTATAATGAAAGTGCAGTACACATACACACTCTGTTCTCTGTTCTTCAGCCTAAACCGCTTCTGCAAGCAGCATTAAAGTGATAGTTCACCCAAGAATTCTGTCATTATTTACTCACCCTCTTGTCGTTTCAAACCTTTATGACTTTTTCTTCAGAAAGAACACAAAGAAAGATATTTTGAAGAAAGTTGGCAATCAAAAAGCATTGGCCCCCATTCACTTGTCTGGACAAGTGAACCAATAAAACCAATAAAAGTGAATTGGGGGCCAGTTAACAAAATCCGTCAAAATATATTTTGTGTTCTGTTAAAAGAAAGTCATATAGGTGGGTGAACTATCACTTTTAGGCATTATAAACAGTCTTAGACTATAAAGTGTACCAAAAATGTTTATTTTTGCTTAATATTATGGTAGCATCACATGTAATCTGTCACGATTCTGTCCTTGTATTCCCTGTTAGTTTGGACTTTTCGTTTGTTTCTTTTGAGTTCCTGTTTCCTGTCCTGTTTTGTAGTTATTTGTAGTTCATTTGTTCATTGGTTCTTGTTAATTGTTTCTCAAAGATGTGTCCAGTATCTTGTTTATTTCTCAGTGTATTTAAACCCCAGTGTTTCCTTTGTCTAGTGTGAGTCTGTTACGTATTGTTCCCAGTTCTTTTATTATTTTGTACTATGTCTTTTATTAAATATAAATTTACTGCACGTGGATCCAATGCCTTGCCTGCCTTTTTGTTACATAATCCCAGACTGCATTGTGATAATATACATACAAGTTGGAGGGTAATAAAAAACGTAACAAAATAGTATTAATAAAAAGTAGAATATGATGATGGATACATTGAAGATTTTACAAAAAATGTATGTGTGTTTAGCATTTTAATATCATTGCTGCATTGTTGCCATAGCAACAAGTCAGAGCTTTAATTTTATGGTATCCTTGTATATTTGCATGATGCAGGTTCATCTTTTTAAGAGCTTTATAAATCAGTCCCAATGTGGGTTCAATGTTTAACATGCTGCTTTACAGTTTAGATGCACATGCACGGCCAAACAGTTCACTAGGTTTTTGAAGAGAGGCAACATGACCATCCCATGTTCAGACTAAACCTTTTGCCATCTGTACTGTATATACGGATACACACGGAAGGTTCTACTTTATAGTGGTGGTTGCAAGTTAGCACAGATTGGAGAGTCCACATGAAAGATGTAATTTTCTTGTGGATCGAGTCTTGGAGAGTAGCTGAAGCCGAAGAGTGTTTGGCACAACATGACATCTCGGTACGATGAAATCCCAACAGAATTTTCATTAATTACAACCATGTTGTATTTCTCTCCCACTGCATGTCACAATACTATATAAAAACCCAATCACATACACACAAACATAGATGTGCTCACGTATGTATTGAAGCCAGCTGCAAAAATACACCAGTTAATGACCTTACACAAATGCCTGAGGGAAGGACACTTCTGAAAGCTCATAGCAAAGATGAAGCCATTCTTCATAATAAGTAAGTCCTGCTTAAGGTATCCGTTTAAAATGTCTTATTTCTTTCAAAAAGCCAAGGAGAAGATCCACATGCCTTGTTATCAAATGCAGCTCTTTTTAAAAAAAAATGCAACTCTAGAGAGACGGTCTTTTCTCTTATCTGCCACTAATGTGTGTTCATCTTAAACCTTGCCATGCAAAATCTAAACACTGAGGGATGTTGCATGTCATATCAACTAAATCATATAAAAATACACTGTAAAAAAATACCAAGATTTAGCGCAAAACTTTCACACAGTTTTTAAAGTACCTACTAAAACTACTAAACTGATAGTAACTACCAAAAACTGTGTGCAAAAACTTAATACAAAAATGAAAAAAAGAAGAAACTTTTGCAAATATACACGATAAAAAATACGACAAATATTTTGCAGCATGTGGAGTCCCAAAAGCGAATACATGAATTTGGGTAATTAAATCACTCAGTTGTGTGAATGTGTGTGTCTATGAGTGTTCACTACCCATCTACCCAGGGTGCCCGGGATGAAGGGATGCCAGCCGTCCCATGACCCTGTAAAAGAAAAAGGGGTTCAGAGAATGGGTCGCAATTAACCGCATCCAGATTAAATTTTGTGTTTACGTCTGTATACTGTGCAGATAAATTTCACATTTATAAAAACAAAGGCATACACATACATGTATATATACACTCACGTAAAGGATTATCAGGAACACCATACTAATACTGTGTTTGACCCCCTTTCGCCTTCAGAGCTGCCTTAATTCTACGTGGCATTGATTCAACAAGGTGCTGAAAGCATTCTTTAGAAATGTTGGCCCATATTAATAGGATAGCATCTTGCAGTTGATGGAGATTTGTGGGATGCACGAAGCTCCCGTTCCACCACATCCCAAAGATGCTCTATTGGGTTGAGATCTGGTGACTGTGGGGGCCATTTTAGTACAGTGAACTCATTGTCATGTTCAAGAAACCAATTTGAAATGATTGGAGCTTTGTGACATGGTGCATTATCCTGCTGGAAGTAGCCATCAGAGGATGGGTACATGGTTGTCATAAAGGGATGGACATGGTCAGAAACAATGCTCAGGTAGGCCGTGGCATTTAAACAATGGCAAATTGGCACTAAGGGGCCTAAAGTGTGCCAAGAAAACATCCCCCACACCATTACACCACCACCATAATTGCATTAATGAGAAATTGAAGAGGTGTTCCTAACAATCCTTTAGGTGAGTGTATTTAGAAAAAATGTATGTAATCAATTTTTTTATATATATATACTGTACATGTATGTGTAAGTGCTCATAAATACAACATTAATATGCACACGACACATACATATATTGTGTAAAGACAAAATTTTATTCTGGATGTTTAACAGCCCTATTATTTATACTTTATTTATACTATGTATTTCTGTACATTCATTTTTAATTTTTATTTCAGCTTTCGAAAAATAATAGTGGTATAAGTTCTGCGTAAAAATGCAGCTTGTACAGACATATCAGCTGTTAATGAAAAACCTGAATAGATGTAGTTTGGGGTCTTATAAAAGAAGTTTATTGTGCTTAACAGATTTTGATAATGGCACAAGCATTGATTACACTATGATCTTGCTGTGTGTCTTTTCAGGTGAATCTTAGTGTGTACAGGTGATAGTACACTACTGCAAGCAACCACCCTGTATGCAATTTTGGTAATTCAATTAACTTGCAATTAACTTCGCCCGAAAAATCTCATCTGCTAAGAAATGAGACAGAATCGCTCCTGTGAAAACAGAAACAAAGCTTAAAGGAGAAAAGCCTCAGCACAAAGGGTTTGTTTACATCCTTGCTATTTTCTCTCTTTTCCGTCCTTAAATGACAGACTTTGCCTTGATTGGACCACAAGCAGGAAATAACACTCCACAGCCAAAATGCACAGCGATAACACACGTGATGCATTGTGGGATGTTACATAAAAGTTGTAATGAGCACTGAAGAGCAAGCGGAGCCCGCTGTACAGAAGAGCAAAAGAGAGATCAGGTAAGGACAGGAGACGTGTTTAAGATCCCGTCAGTGTAAACCTGTCAGACTTTCAGCTTCCTGATAATAAATTCTGCAGTCGGTGGCGTAAATGTTTAATGGTAGCTATTTAAAATGTCACATCTTGAAATCCTTGTATTTTTCCTGGTGTCTTGAACTGTCAAGCCATGAGCCCAAGCTAACCGGCTAGATGTGCGGTGTGTTAATGTGTTTTTCTTTTGTACAGTGTCATGTGATATAGTTTTGTGTTTTACATTCTGTGCTGTGAAGAGATCATGCTGGTAGAAAAGTCCTCGAATGAGTGAAGCAGAGACATATGGCTCAGAAAGAAAATGTATGTCAGAAACTTCAGATAAAATCTTTAATAATCCAGAGCCTCATAGACCAGTGATAAAAGCATCTTAGGAATTAAGCAACAGTTCACCTTCAAAATCATTTACTCACCCTGTTGTCATTTTAAACCTGCATGATTTCTATTTTTCCTCAAAAGACAAAAGGAGATATTTTGAAAAATGTCAGTAACCAAAAACTGTTGGTTCCCATTGAGTTCTATAGTAAAGATAAAAAACAATGCACGTCAATGGGGACCAACCGTTTTTGGTAACTGACATTTTTAAAAATATCTTCTTTTGTTTTCTGCGGAAGGTTTGAAATAACAAAGAGGGTGTGTAAATAAGGACCGAATTTTCATTTTGAAGGTGAACTGCTCCTTTAAGCTCAGCAATTGCTAACCTCACACCTATTTTCCTGCGGCTCAGTGGTTAGAGCATGGCACTAGCAATGCCAAGATCCCAGGGTATTGCACATTGTCAGAAACAAATGTATAATACAATGCAATGTAAGTCGCTTTGGATTAAAGAGTCTGCCAAATGCGTAAATGTAAATGTACTCGAGAAATAGAAAATAAATTGAATTGTCACTACTGTTAACATATACAGATTTACAGCTGTTTTTTGGATAGAATAGTGTGGGTGTATTTGATAAGAAACTTTATAGTGTCATTTTTGGATTAGATTCATTGACGTCATGAGACACTTTTCAAGATATCTTCTGAAACTAGAGGAGACATGTGTGAGGTCATTGGGGTGTTTTCTCCACAGAAATACTCAGGGATCAAAAATCTTAGACTAATCAAAAGTCTTGATTTGGTTTAAATTGTATCTAATTGATGTCTAGGAGATATAACTGAGGCATTAAGTAAATCTTTTTTTCCATTATGGTTCGGTCTCTCCGTAGAGCCAGCACAAGTCTCCAGTTGGAGTCTGTATTCTGTGTCTCTGAGGCAGATGGGAAGACATGGCAGGAATTCATTCACATTTTCCATTGTATAGTGAGTCATCTTCAGATGATGTCTGTTTTAATTCTGAAATACCCATTTATCTGTTGAAGCTCTGACTACTTTTAGGCAGAAAGAGAAAAATTTAGAAAGAGATAATCTGGGAAAGTCTTGCAGAAAAAATTTCAAACTATATAATTTTAATCGGTTTGTGAAATAAAATCTTGAAAATCCATCCTCTGATTTATTCTGTATTTTATTCTGTAATAGTATATTATTCTGTAGTTGTTTTTCTCTTTTTAATCTTTGAGTTCCAAGATTGTGACTCATAAATCTAGACCCAACATCTATATGTGGATGCCTATCATTGCAATAAATTCAGCACGCTTATGTGGATTATTTGAACCGTCCTGCTATTTTCTATTGCCGCGTACACATTGTTCGGTTCTCTATAGCAAAGAGCCATCAGTGATGTTAATACCCCAACACACTGCAGAGCCGGAGAGCTGAGACCAAACGCAATCACACTGTCGTCAAGACCCTGTCAGAGTTTATTCTGCTAAAGTCACTTGCATTGATAAGCGCATGCACCATCAACAGCTTTGATATGATGCTGTATGATCAGTCTTTACACACAATTTGATTTTAAGTTGGATGTTAATGCTGAGGCAGCCGAATGGTTTATGGATTTGGGTTGGAGTTCTTTTCCTTACTGTCTTTGGTGGCTGTGTTAGGACGAATAAATTACACAGAAGTACTGGTTCTATTATAGGAAACTTGATCACCGGCGGACGCCATACTCAAATACTTTGCTTGTTCTCTATGGTGTCGTTGACTGTCTGAAGACTTCAAATGACTGACTTTTCATATTTTGGTGAACTGTTCCAAACAGAGCACTCAACAGATACCATCAACATGTTAAAGTTGGAATATCAACACACCATTGGGTTGACAGTGTTATTATATAAGACCATATGTGAAGCTAACCTCAGTAAAGGTTGGGTATGGTCCATACAGAGACTACATGGGTGTTTATAATAGAATGGCTGTCCTTCAATGAGAAAGATGAAAACTGATTCAGTGATTTTACATTAGGCGGCCTTCCTGTTTACGTTGAGGGCATGTGATGGTGAGCAGGGTAAGGCAAGGCTTTGATCAGAGCTTTCACAGGGATTGAGGTGATAGAAGGGAGCACTGAAGGGGATCTGGCCCCTGGGGGTCTCACAGTGCTGTTTAAAGGCCCCTCAGAGTTTGGGTCACGCCTCGGCCCACATCCTAGTATTGTTAATTTCCTGCAGTTTGATCAGGACTGAAAAGAAGGCCTCGTGTTGAGGAGCTACAGTATACCTATGCTTAAGATGCAAAGCAGCATTATAACATATATTCCAAATTCATCTCATACTGAAAAAACAGTAATACAGTTTAATATAGTTTCAAAATGGCAGGTCAGGATTCGTTCTCATTTATATCAACAGACTGAATGTGTTTAGGTTGCAATGCATCATAGCAGAGTTATTATAGTTTTCATTTTAGTTTTATTAACATTTTTAATTAGCTTTTATTTTTAGATGTTTAGTTTCTATGTTAATTTTTGTTAAAGTTTGAGCAATTTTGGTATATGCTTTTTTCAATTTAATAATTGAGATAATTTGTTTATTTTAAATGTTGCTTTATAAGATTAAACATTTTTAATTGTAGTTTTATTTAGTTTTTATTTATTATTAATATAATTTTAGTGCTTTAAACTTACTTCAGTTTATTTTTGAGGCAACATTAAACTTTTTCCTTGGTTACGTTTTTCCAATAATTTGTACGGTTTCAACGATGTAATTTGAGTAAAGTAAAATAACCTTGCATCAAATTAAATACAAACTTAACTGTAAATCTAATTGTAAATCTAACGCGAGAATCAGTAAGATTTAAAGTTATATTTAAATATTTAAATCTTGTATCTCTTCCACAGAATATTAATCTTCATTTAAAATTTGCATTGAGTGTAAAATAATTTCATCAAATTATGTTAAATTATCCTGTGGTTCTTTCAAGGAAAGGCTACAGAAAGGACTACAAACACTCAGGAAAAACATCCGCGGCTCTACAGTAAGATAAAAGTATCCTGTGTCAAACAACAATCAATCTTTTCACACCCACAGAATAACCTTGCGTGCTAATGCAAACTGTATTCGCACTCTTCTAAATATAAACCTTGAAAGACCTTTAGACATTTCCCATATCTGCCGCTAAAACATGCACTCAAGGTCCAAAAATAGCTTTTTGTCACACCTGCACTAAACTGTGTCTCATTGGCCAAGGAATTGTATTTCTTAATCATATATTTCCCCTCATGTCAATGACTAAATGTAACTGTGAATTTTTCAAAATAGGGGACAAGCAGCCATCAATCCCACAATCCACCTGGAGAGTGTGGCCTAAAATGATTAAAAACTTCTTGATCATTTTCGCTCAGAAAACCTCAAATGGAAATCTACAGAGAAATTAAAGACCGAAAGTATTTCTGATTTGCTAAAATCTGCTGACTCTTTTTGTTATGATGTTTAACACTATTTTCAGTGATATCTGTCAGGCAAAAACAATTACTCCGCTATGATGTAAAAACTATTCCACATCCATCAAAAATGGTAGATTGAAAAATGTCAGCAAAGTTTCCACTGAAAGGTTATAGAAGAAGCAGCAGATGTTTCTGCAGTAGACGTTTGTATGTCTTTCATTTTACTGTCATATTATTTAAGACTATTGTTTTTAAACCGCACACAGTAATACGTTCTGGACGACTGTGTTTTATTTACCCTCCAAAGTCACATTTGGAACCTTGCGTGTGTTAATGTCGAACCCTGCATGCACTTCTGGATTCCTGGCATGTCTTCTTTTGAAGGGTCACATCTTTCGTTTATAAACAGACTTGCTCATTTTCCTCCATTCAGCCACTTGTCAAAGCTTAAGCCTTGCTGGACGGTATAATGTGCAAGACAGCTGGAAACAGTTAAATCTAGGCATGTTTGCGGTGAAAAAGTACATTTTCCAGTTTGAGACGAGAAATAAAATGTTGGCACTTGACTATGAATTGCCTGGCAGTGGTGTGGGTGAAGTTTTTGGACCGTGGCTGGGTGTGTGCGAACATCTGAGAAGAAGAAAAATTGCTGAACGGGACCTGGAAAGTAGAGGATGAGAAAAGTGCGCTGAGAAAACTCTCTTAAAAGGCAGCAGTTGATTTTACTATGTTCACAAACATGACCGTTTCATTCCAGATCGCAAAGAAACCAAATAGAATCGAAACCAACCGAAAATTGACACCTATCGCTCCCTAGTGGCAGCATTTAACACTACAACTCTCTCTGGTTTGTCTCTTCACGTTAGGTCTGGTTTATTTCATTTAACGGGGGATGGAAAGCATACACTTTGGTATGTTCCATTACATACGTCCAATAAATATTTATATGAATAATCTAAAAGGAAGTGCTACGGTACCCCTTTTGCTTCACACAGAATAAGCATTCACAATGTGCAGCACAAAGCCATTATAAAAACAATTATAAAAGCTGTTATAAAGTTATTACAATATTAACCTAAATGCATTAAATTATAAACGTTCATTGTATTTGGCAGAAAAAGTCCTTAGTCTTGTGAATACGCAGTCAGCCAAAGAGACATTAAATGTTCTCCGGTCTTCTGATGATATAGTGTATAACTATAGACGTAGACAAGAATTATGATTAGCCATTATTTTTGCACGGATACGCAAACGTTTCGCCAAATGTCTGCCCTGGCACCAAAAGCATTTTTCCTCCGTCATAAAAATAACACCCACTCACAGTATTGATACAACTCCTCAAGAGCAAACCGCAGGCCTGACATCCCAATCCGCCCTTGTGCAGAAGCCATTTTAAACCACGTTCTCTTCTTCATGGCTCTGAGACCTGAACTAATAGAGGGTTTCAGTGCCGGTGGTATTTGATGAAAGTGAACGTGCGCAGACAGGGAACGGATTGTTCATTCATTTGAGAGGTCGTGTTAATAGCATAGGCGCCTTCTGAAGGCCACACATAAACAAAATGGTCTAAAGTGTAAAGAGGGTCCCTAGCCGGGCGTCTTGTTTCTGTTCCCTTCTACATTCTCCATAATTCAGTATCCCTCCATCAACACACCCTTAATGACCCTGCTCCGCCTCATAGTCGATTTATCTGCCCTCCATCTCTCCGCAGGCTCACATGGCTCGTGAAAAGCTCAGGGTGTGACAACTCAAAAGGCATTAGAGAGGAAAGTGAGAAAGATGTGGTACGGGTCACACAAATAATTTTCTTTCTTGAAAGTGTTCAAAAGTCCGCTCATTTGCTCTAATTCATGTCAATTGTTCGGTCAATACTGTGTCAAATATGTTTTTAGGGGGAAGTTAGGTCAGGGGGTTTAGAAGGAGTAATAAGGGATTATAGGGTCTGTCTGGAGTCTTGATGAAAGCTGGGTCGAGATTAGGGAAGGAGTGGGACACTGGGAATATGATACCTGGCCAAATGCATCACTTTGTGTCAAAAGTCAAGTACAATATAACAAACACATACATACTGCATTCACACTTTCATTTTTAAAGGGATCATATGACACGGCTCAAACGAGCATGATCGCTTGTTTTAGATGTAATGCAATGTATATTCACGATTTAAGGTTAAAAAATGCTGAATTTTCCACATACTGTGCATGTTTGTCTCCTCTTTAACCCGAACGCATGGATTTTCGCTCTGAAAAGCAAGGTGTGCTATGACTGGCCATTTAACCAGTGCTTAGTGATAGGTCAAATACTGCAAGCGTGAAATGTAATGCCTCTTACCATATTTGGAACATTAGGTTCCTTACTTGCGTATACATTTGGGCAGTCTTGGTCAAATCATACCAGGATCTTTTTATTACCTATATCCTGACACAAAATAAAATGTATCTTCATGGATTCAAAACACCTATTTCGAGAACAACACGTTTTTATGAGTGGTGGTGTGTGTACTGTATATTGGGTGACCGTACAGTAAGTGCCCACATGCAGTTCCCATACAGGCGGTAATGATAGCGTGTAAAATGATTTCACCCCCTCAACACTTGTGTACGTCAATTAGTGTAAAACACATCACAGAATTAAGTTTTAATGGGGTCATGAAACCACGGTTAGTTAGGCCACCATAACACATATTTGTCTGTCAGCACCAACACACAGATGGCTGCCAGCTCTCCAGTGGCCTTCTCATCATCACAGACCAAGAGAGGCATCAATCAGCTGTCCATATATCATCAAACCACCAACAAACACCCGGTGTAAGAGTTTAAGAGGAAAACTCACTCATGCCACCTCAAAGGAATAGTTCAGATAAAAATTAAAATGTACTTACCTTTTACCCTCATAACCATCCCGTTTATAATAATTTATAATTCTTACGATATTTGATATGTAAACATCAGCTGCAGACACAGAGAATTTTCCTGGACACAGGTGTAATACCTCTCTTCAGCCACCAGAGGAAAGCATTGCTCAGGTAAAAATAGATTATTGCAGCATGCAGTCGATGAAGTCGATGTACTTTTTAATGGTAACAAACACAAAAAAACATTCTGCAAACACATCTCGAATAAATGTTTCTCTTTTTGTCTAATTAAAATCAGCTTTAGCCTGACAAATGACTTAATACCGCAATCCAATGAAAATAAAAATTATTATCATTATTAATAATTCACGTATGACAAATTAATTGGCTTTTAGACATATCAGACAAAAAAATCCAGTTTCCATTAGGAAATGTGTCGAAAATGTTTTTACTCCTCTAATGATTTATTTTTCCTTTCCCTCTCTTTTTTATAACAGCAATAATCACAATGGTAGATACAATTATGTGTCTAATGGCTTCTACTGACTATTCCTTATAAATATCACTGTAAATGTTTAAATTTACAGAATATGTTGGTACCTCCAATGTCTTATAATCTATGATACTGCACATTGGTCTTTTTTTATTTTATTTTACCCTTTACTGATAATTTATTATCATTTGTCTTAATGTTATCTTGAATGTGTGTACTGGGAATTTCTATGATCCTCAGGCACATAAACGACCTTGTTTATAAATATTTAGAAACAGCGCCCTCTAGTGGCAAAACCTTAAACTGTTATTACCCACAACCAGATATGTCAACCTGAAATCAATTTAGACCATATTTACTTTCCCAATAATGCACATATCTAGTTGTATTGAACACAATATTTTTATTATATTTGTGTACAATGCTTTGATCACACCTGGATCAAAGTAGCCTCCCCACTATAAAATTCCCAACAGAAACATGGTAGAAAAAGCATCATTTAAAGGAATCATTTAACTATAATGTATGGCATAATATTCAACATGATCTAAAACTTGCACAGTAATTTGATGAATTATTAATGTACACCATATTGGCAGGAGCTCTGATGCTTCATCTTCTTCAAAGTAAAAAAAGCAACTGCACCACAGAGACCACAGATTTTATGTGAGAGAGACATTAGAAAGGGAAAGATTTCCTCAGTCCATATTTCTTTCCCCGCCTTTCTTCAGGGGTGAAAAATAAAGAGAGCTTTGTCTGATTTTAACACTTTTGGCTGGAATGAGAGGTCGGACCCTGCCAGGAAGTCGACGGGTGGGGGGTATGCAGTGGGCCATGCAGCTTTAGTGCTGACAGTGTAGTTTAGCCTGATGAACATGTGTCTTTCCCATACATACAATGATAATCTCTCATAAAAGAGCCCACCCTGCTGATTTAAGGGTCAATCTCATGGACAATCTTGTCTCTGTCCGGATTGATTTCAGCCACTTAGCCTTCGACAATGAGTTTTGGAATAAACAAGGAAGGAGGCAGCTGGGATTAAGACCAACAGGGAGCAGAGTCGCTGCACAGAGACCATCTGTTTGGTCAACACAATGCCCTTAACCTTTGGTATTTCAATGAGTCACCAAAACACTGTTCTATTTTCTTCCAATGCATTCAGTGTTGAGTGGCCAGACGACACTGTGTCTCGTAAATTGTTTCCGGCGCCTTCCACATATGCTTAATCAATTGATTTCAATCTTCAATCTGGGAAAATACACATTCCACATTAGAAACACTTACACTTTATAAAATTTGCCTTAAATCATTACTTCTGTCCATGGCAAATATCTCTTGAGACGCAGAATTTGCAGTCGCGCTGCAGTTTATTTGCAAGACTCTGTCTACTTCATTGTCTAGGGTCCACTAAATTTCAGTCAAACCTGGACACATGTAGGCCAAATGTCCTCCACAAACACACATTCCTCTCAAAAACATGCTGTATTCCATGGTTTAGTTATGGAAATAACATGATATTTGATCAATTTCCTTGCTTAAGTACTATTTTCAGATAACATGGTCCATGAAACCTTGCGATTTCATAAAAAAATCACAGCACATGACCAAAAATACGGTTTGTTGAATGATTACAGTTTTACGGTTTAATGTCTAAATTAAACTTAACCTATTCAGTCATATTTATTAAGTCAATCAATTACTTTTTTTTAAAGTAACATGCGTGACAGGCCAAACAACAAACAATTATGTACTAAAAGAAATGATATGCACATGGCACCAGCTCCTATGTCAGTATGTCACAATTTTGGAATAGTACATTTTTGTATTGCCTTCTTTTAAGCCACAAAAGAAGAATACAGTATATCTCCATACAAGGGTTCAAACTTGCATACAAATATCTTATTAGGAAGCATGCAATTCAGAGATGGAAAACATGTCCAGCATGCTAGCTTTCTCTAGTGTGCACTTAATCCCGAAACACTAATAATATTGTACTTATTCTTATTTAAAAAAAACGAGACATTGGATATCCTAAATCACGACATTATTATGAAAGGCACAAAACATGTCCACTCTAAAACAAGATTTTTACGTCGTCTCTCATCTACAAACAGTAGTGTCACTTCAGTATGCCCGTACACATGCGCACCGTGCGCTCAGACTGTGGCGCAGTCGGGCGGTCGCTGCGCAGCCCCGCGTCTGAGGGAAACCGGCGGTGCCAAAACAGGCGGAGTCGGAAGCGCGATAGCCAAGCGCTTGTCACACTCCTCCCCCGCCGACCGGAGGTGTAAATGACCGTGCCGGAGCAACTCAGGGAGCCGCAGTGAACGAGTGCCCGAGGAAAGCGCAGCGTTATCCGGACGTAGAATCAAGCGCGAGTCGCTCGTTTGATACCGAGGAGTCGTAACATTATAATACTTTCTTCTAGCATATAGGAGCACGAGGCGAATCCACCTGGAATATCTCTCTGGATATTTACCACAGAAATGGACGGTTTCGCCGGTAGTTTAGGTGAGTGAGTCCGATATGTTTACTATTAATAGCGTGCGTTTTCTGCGGGGACTCTAGACGTGCAGTGCATGCTGTGTGCTGTATACACGTGTCAACGGTATATATTTACGGTGCAAATGATTTTGCATTGGTGTGCATGTGTGCTTTCAGAAGAAGAAAGCCACAGTGTAAACTGCAATGTGTCAAGACAAGAGGCTCATGCCACCATTAACGAAAGCCGTATATATTTACGCCAGTGTTTATGTCCGTTGGTAATGCTCTGCTAAGACAGTCCTTTGGAAAATATTGTCAACAGATTGTAAACTGTCAGTGCACGCGCAATAGCACATACTTAGTGTGTAATGTGTTGAGCTTAGGTTGTTTAAGGATTTGGTTCAGACTATATCGATAGCCGCATCAGATCCGCTTGGTCGTTGTCATGACACTCCGTGTCAGTCAGCTTCTGTTAGCAGCATCTTGGCCTTTAATGCAATATATGGTTCGGTCTGTTACTAAATGGTAAGCCTATTGAAACGTCAAATTAGGATGCATTCAAAGATAAAATACAATAGATTTAGGGTATGTGTTAAAATGTTGTCTTCATACTGAAAAACAACCGAAAGCATCTGAAAGGATTGGAAAGGGCCGAATGGAAATGTTGTTTGTTTTATGGGATAAAAAAAACAAGACAGAAATCCTAAAGGATTTAATGGTTACAATGGGAATTGTATTGGTTTTAATGGAAACTAATGGTCTCTGACAAATCTCAAATACAAATCTATAGAACACCATTTAAGTCCTTTTAGAACAAGGCTTAAAACACACTACACAGTGTAATTTTGTACTGGGTTTAATGGTAAACAGCTGATGGTTCATGATGGCTTATATACTTTTAGCAGGGATTGGTGTGGAGTATGTTTTTTAGTGGTATGAGTTTAATTTGTTGCAGCACAGTGTAGGAGGCGAATATACTGTTCAATACATACCGCCAAGCATTGTAATGAATATTTATTTTGTTAATCCATTTATTTTGCAGCAGAATGGGCTGATATACTGGTTTTCATTGGTTTGTAACTTCAGTAAAGTTTTTTTGGTAGCAGCCAAAGGCACAATAATGACAATAGGAATAGATTTATCTTTTTATTAACTGGTCAGTTTGCGTCCTCCTCTCAGTGTGGACCGTGCAGATCTGTACATGTAAAGACTGTGTCAGTCTGATGGGTTTTACTGGAGGGTTGGCGGTTGGGGGTCTTAATCTGGTGCTGGTGACAAGTTGACTTCCTTAATGGATTGAATGTGTTCAGTCAAAGAAAATATGACTGGATCATTTGACAGGATCGCTCTCCATATAAACCAATTATGTGTTAGAACCTGCTGTGTGATAAAATATAAAAAAAAGCATGATCTTTTATGTAAGAGTTTTGCTTTTTAAAGCTCTCAGAAAATCGCCTTGTTTATTCTTTTATACTGTTGTATGAGGTCTAGCAATCATGACGTTCGGGTGATTTTTACATTCAAAAACATCAAAACCAAGAAGATCATGAAGCGCTCTCGATGGCTCGGTTTAATGGGCGTGCCGCACTGAAGACTTTATAATTAAACGCCCACTGCTTTGATTGGATTGGTTACACATCAACACCATTCACAGTTTTCGCACAGGATTAGTATTATCTGGAGACCCGCTGTGATTTATAAATACCTCCCCACATCAGTATTTCACGTGAGGCATTCGCAAGGTATGATTTTACTTAAATTTACTGACTTATTTCCCAGATATGATGGCAAGACTTTGCGTATAGTTTGCAAACGGTGCAAACAGTGGAAAAAACCTTGAAAAAATGATATATGAGCCCGCCTAATCACAGAGATGCCGATTCGCACAAGCTTAAGATCACAAACAACCTCTGCAATTAATACATATGAATAGAGGTCCCCAGGTTATACTAATCTCGTGCAAATAGTGCCCCGGGCACATCAAGCGATCTCTAACAAAGCATAGTGATAGTACAAAATTTTTTACTCGCATAAGATTTCTGCACCATTCCTATCGGATCCAATATTGAGGGCACACCACAAGCTGCTTTTTAATTTTAGTCATTCCACGAATCCAGTGTCGATCTCTGCCTTGTTTATGAAGGAATCCTCTGAGAAATGAAATGAGCAAACGCTCCATAATTTCCCACATGATCTGGAACGTCTTTAAAAATAAACTTCAACCCCGCATTTTTAATATCGGAATCCAAATGAAGGTTATGCAGCGACTGTCTTCTTCCAGCCTGGAGTGGCACAATATTTTGTTATCTTTAACGGCATGTTTGTTTATTGCTAGCTCGCTCTATCTGGATCCCTGCCACCTGTGTTACTTCAGAATTGTCATGGACGAACCAGAAGGCAGGTCTAGAGAAGTAGTCATTGATATTTTTCTGTGGAGGCGGTGTTCAACCTATCAATGTCGTCATAGATATGTGCATTCCAGAACCTGGCGTTCGCTGGGCCTGGTGTCAATAACAGATGTAATCTCAGTAACAAGGGCGTTTTCAGTACTAACACTTACATTATGTTTGCGTGAATACAATTCCCTCTTATATAACAAAAGCTCTGGTTAAAACTGTGATTTTAATTCATGCCTCCTTTAAATGTCCTTACAAAAAAGAATAAAAAGTAATGTTATAATTGTATTGATCTAGTTTGTCCAATGTAAACTGTTTTTCAATGCCTTTAGATTTCTCTCCTCAGTACATTCTGATGATTTTCTTTATCTCATATATGTGCGTAATGCTTAAACGAGGCTGTGTGGGACATTGCTCTCCTCTGTACCTGTTGACTTGAAACATCAAGTCCATTACTGTGGCTGTCTTTTCATACATCCACTGATCAATGAAACTGCACTGATTATATAACTCAATTCTGTTGCTTGGTTACAGAAGAGGTTGAGCGCTCAATTTGTCCTGCTCTGAGTTGCCGTGATGATGTTGCAGTGTCTGGCAGGGATGCGATCCAAAGTATGAGAACAGAGGGGGGAAAAAGTGTTTTATTTTCAGGTACATGGAGTTAAACATGCGTTTTGAATGTTCTTTAGATAATGTGGAACTGTTTTGTATAGGAAGCATGCGGCATATGACTGCTGCTAAAATAAAGTGTGTGTGTGTGAACGCCAGTGCTTGAGGTCTCTGTACTGTCCTACATTATCTCAGCAGAACACCCCCTCACTTATGATTTATTTTGCTTTGCAAGAATTCATCTAAAGCGTGACGTCCAACATCATGTTTCAAATTAGAAATCAAACCATAGAATATTATTCTTATCAGGCACAAATCACTTTTTTAATGGCTGAAATTGGGATCTATTAATTTGTGTGTGCCATCTAGAGTAAACAAAAAGCCCACTGTAAGCCACCATATGGTGAGCATTTTTTGTCCTGTTATGGAGAAAATTGGATCTTTTAACTGTAAGACGGGACCATATTAAACATTACAATTTCTTCCATTTCAGTGATACATTTCATTACTTCTTCATAGTGATGCAGATACACTGAATTAAAAATTGTGGGCCGAAACCGATACCGTAAAATGTAGGATGCACTTTAAAAAACGTTTTGAAATAGTTTTTATTTAATTGTATTAATTACACACACTAAAACCACAAAAATAAAAAGATCATGTTTTAAACAATACAAAATGTTTTATTATTATCAAATGTAACTTTTTACCAAGCATCTAAACATTGTAGTTTTAGAATAATTCTGGAATTATTATATGAATAACAATTGTCAAGTTGTAGTCAAACTGAACAGCTCTTGCTAATACAAGAAGTTTATATATTGTGTACAATCATTTGAATGAAAACAACACGCAGAACACAGAGGGGCACTGAGTCTGTTCATGTTAACATTAAAATGAGCTTCAGTGAAATCAGCACCTGCCAGATGAGGGTCCATGTGAGCTGCATCATCAGTGAGCGTGTTTACATGCACAGTCTTGTGGCGATTATGCTTAATACGCTGATAAACAGTATGTAAGGTCATGTTAACACGTAAAACGTTTTTCTTTTATTGTGGAAAGGTCACAAACGGCTTATGCAAAAACCGATCGGCAGAGGTAGTTTTTTTGCCCATTACTCGGATTTTGCGCGGCATGTAAATGCCTTTACCGTTTTTTTCTCAGTTTTGTTTATGTGCGCATGTCTGAAAGTGCAGTAGTAATACTCCCAAACAGAAGTAATAGTAAAATAACGTATAAAAGTCCTCTCTGGAATCATGCAGTTGATGTAGAAACGTCAAAATGAAGAACTATTGTTGCAAATGCAGGTACTGCAGACATGAGAAGAGAAAAAAAATAGCTTCTGACCGTTTTCACGCTGCATTTTTAATTACTATACAGACTATCGACGATGAAGTCACTGCAAGCGAGAAACCCGGCAAGTCTCAAACTTCTGTGTAAACACGGTTCCCTTTCTGTCGGTCTCTCGACGTTGTGTCGAGAACGACAGATGGGGTTCGCCCTTGAGAACCAATCAACTCTGACTACTATAGAAAAGGCCAATGAAATTTGGCGAATGAAATTTGCATGCCAGCCTCCGCCCCCGGATATCCGGTATAAAAGGAAGCCGGCGTGCAGCATTCATTTTTACCTTTTGTTCTTCAGAGCCTTCGCTCATGACTACGAACACAACGAATTCAATGAATTCTTCTTCTACATTGCTGGATCTACGACGTAGAGCAGCGGATCGTCCCTACCTGCAGCGACCTTTCCCTTGGGCTTCTCGGCGGTTTCGGAGGTGTTAGAGATTTTGACTGAGCATTCTCCAGCGCAGCATGTCCTGCTGTTGTCTTGGGTGCGGCACTCTCATCGAGGAGGGGGATGGACACGATCGCTGCGTTAGGCGTCTGGGCGTCCAGCACGCTGAAGCAGCGTTCGTTGATACAACTGTCATTCAGAAGTTGCGGTCACGGGTGGCTGTCTTCCTATGGGAACCAGCCACCATTTCATCTGCTACCTGGGCTATGACATCTGTGGCTAAGGCCCCGATGACCACCCACGTTAGCAGCGTTAGTGATATGGGGAACTCTGCGAACGTAAACCCGCCAGCCAAGTGCTCACGGGCCGATCGCACCCCGATTCGCTCTCCTAAACGTTCCCCAACCAGCGGTGGCATACCGTCCGGATCCTCACGCACACACTCGGAAACGATGTGTGACGTAGATGAGATGTCGCTCGCAGCATCGGAGGGAGACTGGCATCCGACTCTGAAGAATCCGAGCTCCACCCCCAGGGTCGAGTTCAGGAGGAAGCAGAAGTGATGTCATCCGTGCTAACCCGGGGATGCGTGGTTCCTGAGGTCGGAGCGCGGTGCAAACCGCGCCCACCCCGGGTGCCATGTTTTTCCAGGAAGTGCATGAGGAGCTGTGTAAAACTCGTCCAAAGCACGTAAGACTTCGGCATCACTGGTGTCGAAAGCTTACAATGCCGCGGGCCAGGCTGCCTCCTCTCTCTACACCATGGCCATCCTGCAGGTCCGCCAGGCCTGAGAGCTCCACGAGGGTAAGACTGACCCGGGTATAATGCAGGATCTCCGTGCCACCGCTGGAAGCGCTCTACGGGCGACCAAGGCGGTGGCACGGGCCCTGGGTCGGACGATGTCCACGCTAGTGGTCCAGGAGAGACACCCCCGGTTATACCTTGTGCAGAGGAGTGACACCAAGGAAGTCTGCTTTCTTGATGCACCCATCTCGCAGGGTGGGTTGTTGGTAACACCGTCGAGGACTGTGCTCAGCAGTTTTTGACGGTGAAGCAGACAGTGACAATTAGCCACATTTTTTCACGCCGCGACTCGCCCGCCTAGAGGCCTCCGAGATCTCGGTGACGTCTGCTTCCCTTCAACCCAGGACCCCTTCGACATTGGCTCGGTTCCTGTGCCCCCACAGGCGGCACCCCGGTTTCAGAGGTCGAGGGGGAAACCTCCACCCCGTCAGCAACCTTCTATCGAGAAGGTACACTGACGGGAAGACCCCAGGGAGGACAACATTGGGCCCGAACCTTCACAGCCACGGCTCTGATCGGTCGGTACGGGACGGCTCCTTCCTCGTCACCAAAGCCGGGCCCTTGTCAGGGCCTGGCGCCCACTTACTCGCAGAATTTTTCCGTTCTCCCCGGGTGTACTTACAGCCGATCGCACACTCCACTGGACTGTGCTCGGCGAACCAACCTCACACCCTGGCGAGGTGTGAGGTCGTACACGTACGACAGCTGTCACCACTCTCAAACCGACAGTGCGTGCCGTTGTCCCGCCAGGCAGGTAAAAAGGCGGAGCCAACCTTCCGCCCGCGACAGATGGTTAGCTCCGCCAGCCGACGAACCACCCCCTGTGGGAATGATGAAGCAGACCGTCCCCTTGGTCACCCTGTCACAGTCCCTGGGAGCTCGAGAGCTGCCCACACTGTCTCGCTGGCCTTGCGGGCGGTCCGTCTTGGTTACTCTATCCAGTTCGCCAGAGACTCTCCCAAGTTTCAGGGCATCATCTCTCCCTCTGTCAGAGGCAGGGACGCCTCCGTACTTCGGGTAGAGGTCACCACCCTTCTGGCAAAACGGGCATCGAGTTCGTCCCTCAAACCAAGATGTTCAGCGGGTCACGCCCCACACTTCATCATTCCCAAGAAAGACGGCGCCCCATCGGTCTGCATACCCTGAACAAGCACCTTCACAAGCTGCTGTTCAGATGCTCATGCAGAGGCGCATCCTGACATCTATCAGGTGTCCGGATTGGTTCGTGGCAATCGACCTGAAGGACGCTTACTTTCATGTCTCGATCCCCTTGACACCAGCCATTCCCACGGTTCGCGTTCGAGGGGTGGGCATATCAGTACAGAGTCCTCCCTTCCGGTCTGTCCCTGTCTCCACACATCTTCACGAAGATCGTGGAAGCCGCCCTTTCTCCCCTTCGGGAAAAAGGTGTGCGGCTACTAAACTATCTTGACGACTGGCTTATCCTGGCACACTCGTGAGATCTGTTGTGTACACAGAGGGACCTGGTGCTCCGGCATCTAGATCGATTGGGATTTCAGGTCAACCGAGAAAAGAGCAAACTCTCCCCAGTGTAGAGCATCCTCTTCCTCGGTATGGAACTTTTACTGACAGATCGTTCCGCTGATCATTCGCAAATAAAGAGCTTGTTGCATTCAAAGCTCAGCTTTAAAACACGTCAACACGCATTATCTCCGACTATGAAGAAACATAAAGCAGTGTCACTTTCTTTCTGCTGGTTTTGAGCAGTTCTTGTTTTATTTATTAGTTTCAGCCTTTGATATGGCTCTTACATATCGTCCTTACTCAAAAAAAATGGTGCTATCTAGCACTAAAAGTGGTTCTTTGCTTGTAATCATAGGGGATCACTTAACATGTATAACCACTATATAGCACCATATCTCGGTGCTTCAGTGGTGCTTCAGTGGTGCTTCAGTGGTGCTTCAGTGGTGCTTCAGTGGTGCTTCAGTGGTGCTTCAGTGGTGCTTCAGTGGTGCTTCAGTGGTGCTTCAGTGGTGCTTCAGTGGTGCTTCAGTGGTTCTTCTGTGGTTCTTCAGAGGTTCTTCAAAGGTTCTTTGGGGTGACCGAGGTACTATATATATATATGTATATTAGGGATGAGTAACGTATTTCGAATATTCAATTAGTTATCTAATTATAGAATTTCGAATAGTGTGTGCAATCTTAAAAAAGTCGCTTTGTTTTCACGCTTAACATGTTCATGTAACCAAAGGGTGGCGCTGCTAATAACGACGCAATTTAAACCTAAAGGCTGTCAATCAAGAGACAGAAGAGGAAAACATTGTCTCACAACAATTGTTAACGAAGTTACGCACACTGTAGACTAGGGCTGCAACAAAGGATTATTTTCACAGTCCATTAATCTAACGATTATTAGACAGATTAATCGACTAATCGTCTATTATTTCAATGACTAATCGGTACCTGCTTAATGATTATTCAGCTTTCTCAACTATTTAAAACATTTAATTATACATAATTTACGCAATGAATAAAATCAATCAAGCTTTTGAAATTTGTTTTAATGAACTTGAACCAACTGGTAACTCTCTTTAAGTTTGCTGATTCTGTCCAACTCGAATCACTTAAATACTCTCTACAAACTTTTAAATACAAATAAAAATAAATAAATAAATCGGGTACCTTACAGACCAAATTTATTTTTTAATGCAAACAAATCTCTTGACAGAAGCATTAAGCAGCATTTCTATGACATCAGTTCAATTTATTGGAAAAGAGCAAGTAACAGAAGAAAATATTTTAAAAAAGGCAAGATATAAGACTATCACTTAATGTCCCTCTCTTATAATAATTTTCCTCTCGTAATACCTAAAAGTGTAATAATAATCAAAACAGGCTTGAATCCTAAGCTCGATCAAAGCTTTATACTTTGCTAAACAAATAATAAAATTACTGTAATTATATGATTATTGTTGTTATTATCATCTTCGCTAAGTTAGTTAGTTAGCTATAGATGGCGAACAGTCCTCTCTACTGCTCCGGGATGTTTCCTTTTTAAATGCTCCAGAATGCAGGTTGTGCTGCCGTGAAAGGCAAGTTCCGCCTTGCGTGCATTGCATACAACCGCATTTTTTGTTTTCAATTTGGTAAAGCTTTCCCACACTTTACTTGTTCGCATTCGTTTGTACTCTGCCATAATTCTCACTGTGTGTCCTTCTACTGTGATAGCATTCGGGAAGGCTGCATTAAACCTAAGCGATACAGTGCCGCAGCAGTCAAATTGTGATATGGCAGGCCCTTAAATTAAGTCACATACTCAAACGACTACTCAACAACAAGAATATTTGTTGCCAATTTTTTATTGTCGACGTTGTCGACAATGTCGACTAATCGTTTCAGCCCTACTGTAGACCCGGATGGCATATCGGATACGATAAATTGAGACGGTGTCAAAAATGAGTTCTGTGTGTGGGTCCTTTAATAAAATGATTGAGAATAAAGTGCAGTACATGCTCTGCAATGCAAGGCTGGCGGAGCAAATAACAGCTTTGATCACTAAGGATATGCTTCCGATCGGCTTTGTTATAGGATAGGGCTTTAAAAATCTTATGGAGTTTGTAAAGCCTTAGTTTACTTTAAGTCTAGAAAAACGATCACTGCCAGACTGGAGAAACTTTTTCATGACAATGGGAGCCTTTTGAGCTATTAATTCATGAAATTGTTCCTGGCTGTTAATAAATGCCGTCATTCGGTTAATATGTTTTAACGCGTATTAAGTCTGGTCTAAAATCTTTATGGCTTTAAAATATTTTCCTTGATCAATCACACTGCTGTTTTTTAGTTGGAAAAAATGTGCAAGGTCATATTTAACAAGGAAAGGGCCTAGCATTATGAGCGGTTGATGAACTGTTAATAAGTGCCGTCATTAGGGTGTTAATATATTAATGTTTCACCGCGTTATCTTAATGTATAGCTTGATGTAAGATTGCCTATTCCATAATAAATAAAGCAGTGTGTCGTCACGGATTTAAAGCGTAAATGGTCTCCCTCTCCATTTATGTGTGTGTAATACTGTAAATGCGTCCATGTGGGGGAGGGGTGCGAATTTCAAATAATTTTCGAATAGTTCTCATCGATTTTCGAATATCATTTTTGCTTTAAATGCCCATCCCTAATATATATATACATATATATATATGTATATATTAGTGGTGGGCGTAGATACAATTTTTTTAATCTAGATTAATCTTGGAATTAATCTAGATTAATCTAGATTAAAATGGCTCATTTGAATTCTGCCGAAGGCATTCAGAATATGTTTGCTACCCTAAATAATGACTAAAAGTAAGTCTTTGAGAACGGATTTCTCAAGCCAGGTGGCGCATTAGACCAGGGGCTCATCTCCTGTTTCCAAAATAGATCACAAACTGCTTGAGAAAGCTGTTCTACTATGATAATTCAACTCAACTCAACTCAACTTTATTTATATAGCGCTTTTTACAATTTTCATTGTTACAAAGCAGCTGTACATGAGACACATTGAATACAAGTAAAAAAACTAAAGGCATATACCTGTAAAAACAAGACAAAGGTGAAAACAACAAAGACAGACATACAAATGCTCCACACACACAATATGCAAACATACATACACACACACACATTGACATAGACGCACACACACAGTGAAAGCACACATTGGCGATAAAGGAGAAAGAACCACAGGTCAAATATTAAACGGACTATAAATTCTTATATGCAATATTAATTATGTCTAATTTCTGAATTCTAAAGCAGCCCCCCCGGCCAGGCAGATAGTGCAAAACAATATGCAAACGGTGGTGAGGAACCCAAAACTCCCATCGAGAAAAAAAACCTCAGGAGAACCCAGGCCCAACCAGGGGATTCCAGTTCCCCTCTGGCAAAAGCTGCTGCCTCTGCACAAGCTCAACAGTGCTTGCACAACAAGGCTAAATAAAAATAAACTTAATAAGGTAAATGATAGATTTAAGATTATCATTCACAATCTAATAACATTTGAAATGTTGTAGGAAAATCAAAGTTGTGGCGTCCTTTATCCAGCTCTATCCTCTTAGCTCTTGTCAGGTCACCGCTTCCCATTCTCAGCTCTGCCATCGGGTCTGGGCATGAACTGCATCCTGCGGTAACCTTGGAACAAAGAGACAAGACTGGCTGAGAGTAGAGTACTGTTCTGCACTCTTTGATGCAACAAGTACATCATTTGTTATTGGATGTGTTTCTGGTTCCGGTTGATCTAAATAATGCAGCCTAAATCCTCTGAGGATTAATATTATGGAGGAGTATTGTATGCAAGATTAAAAAGATGAGTCTTTAGTCTAGATTTAAACTGACAGAGTGTGTCTGCCTCCCGGACCGTGCAGGGAAGAATATTCCAAAGTTTAGGCGCTAGATACGAAAAGGATCTACCACCCGCACTTGATTTTGAAATTCTAGGTATTACCAACTGACAGGACGCCTGAGAGCGTAATGTACTTTGAGTTCTGTAATACAATAGAAGTTCATTCAAATACTGCGGCGCTAGACCATGTAGGGCTTTATAGGTAATAAGCAAGATCTTAAAGTTAATGCGATGCTTTATAGGTAACCAGTGCAAGGTTGACAGAACCGGGGTTATATGCTCATACTTTTTTGTACATGTAAGAACTCGAGCTGCCGCGTTTTGAACAAGTTGCAGTTTTTGTAATAGGCCTGCAGGGCATCCGCCTAGAAGTGCATTACAATAATCTAGTCTTGATGTCATGAATGCATGAATTAATTTCTCTGCATCTGACAGTGACAGCATATGACGTAGTTTAGATATATTCTTAAGATGGAAAAATGCAATTTTACAGGTGTTGGCGACATGGCTTTCAAATGACAGAGTACTATCGAATACAACGCCAAGATTCTTAGCTGATGACGAGGATTTTATGGAGCATCCATCAATCGTTAAGCGGTATTCTTGGTTGTTACGTATAGCGGTTTTCGGTCCAGTAAGTAACACTTCTGTTTTGTCCGAGTTTAGTAGTAAAAAATTGTTACTCATCCACATTTTTAAGTCAACTATGCAATCCTTTATTCGATGAAACTGCTGGGTTTCATGAGGCTTCGAGGAAATATAAAGTTGAGTATCATCAGCATAACAGTGAAAGCTAATTCCGTGTCGCTTTATAATATCTCCTAGAGGTAGCATGTATAATGCGAAGAGCAGAGGCCCCAAAACTGAGCCCTGTGGTACACCGTACTGGACTTGTGATTTGCGGGACACCCCATTGTTTATTGCTACAAATTGGAAACGGTCAGATAAATAAGACTTAATCCATTTCAATGCTATTCCGTTAATGCCGACGTAATTTTCGAGTCTATGTAGAAGTATGCTGTGGTCAATGGTGTCAAATGCAGCACTGAGGTCTAGCAGCACCAATAACGAAATACAGCCACGGTCAGACGCTAAAAGCAGATCATTTGTAACTCTGATCAAAGCAGTCTCTGTACTGTGACATGCTCGAAATCCGGACTGGAATTCATCATTAATGTCATTCCTTTGGAGGAAGGAGCATAATTGAGTTGAAACTACTTTTTCCAGAACTTTAGATATAAATGGTAAATTCGATATAGGCCTGTAATTCCCTAGTTCTTTAGGGTCGAGTTTTTTTTTTTTTAAAAGAGGCCTTATAACAGCCACCTTAAATGCTTTAGGCACATGTCCTAATGTCAGAGATGAGTTAATAATACTAAGAAGAGGATCTATAAGTTCTGGGAGCATTTCTTTCAGTAGTTTTTCACTAATTTGTGATGAAAATTAAATTATGTTCAATAAGATGTACTTGTGTTTACTTCCGCATTAGCTAAGGGATGCTTTGCATTTTGGTGGTACTTGAGACTGGAAGAGCTCCTACAGTACATTTACATTAAGTCATTTGGCAGACGCTTTTATCCAAAGCGACTTACAAAGAGTTAGGGAGCAACAAGCGATATTTCATACGGGAGCCATAATACATTAGGTGCCAATACAAAGTTACTGGTTTCAACTAAAGCTAGACCACTACCTGTTGAGAGAAAGTTTTTTTTTTTTTAAACCAACTGTATGTAAACCAATTCCGTACAGTAAACCAATTCCACATTGAACAAGGTGCAAACAACCTTAGTCTTGTCGAGGTTTCCATTGGGAAGCTTCTTAAAAATAAATTTTCCCTGAAGCTTTAGAATTCAGAAATTAGACATAATTAATATTGCATATAAGAATTTATAGTCCGTTTAATATTTGACCTGTGGTTCTTTCTCCTTTATCGCCAATGTGTGCTTTCACTGTGTGTGTGTGTGCGTCTATGTCAATGTGTGTGTGTATCTATGTTTGCATATTGTGTGTGTGGAGCATTTGTATGTCTGTCTTTGTTTTTTTCACCTTTTTCTTGTTTTTACAGGTATATGCCTTTAGTTTTTTTACTTGTATTCAATGTGTCTCATGTACAGCTGCTTTGTAACAATGAAAATTGTAAAAAGCGCTATATAAATAAAGTTGAGTTGAGTTAAACCCGGCGGCTTCATACATTTACATTTAGGCATTTGGCAGATGCTTTTATCCAAAGCGACTTACATTGCTTTATCCTATACATGTTACATAGGTATTTGCAATGCCCTAGGATCGAACCCACAACCTTGCGTTGTTAGCGCAATGCTCTTACCACTGAGCTACAGGAAAGCTGCCTCCATGTTAGCATGTCACGTTTGATGTGGTAATTTCACAGTAACGTTATGTTGTGTTCAGACCAAACGCGTATGGCGCCTCAAGCGCGAGTGATTTACATGTTAAGTCAATGCAAAGACGCGATAGACCTACTTGCTTCGCAAATCGCGCAAATGAAGCCCTGGTTATGAGATGATGAGGCGGCGCGTATGACGCGAATCACGCGAGTTGAAAAATCTTGCTCTCGCCCCCTACAGTGCAATTAAGCTATGCATACATCCGCGCTAAAATATCAAGGTGAAAGTCATCATAGCTTGCGTAGTATAGACCCAGCTCCCAACCCAACTTTAAGAATAGATTAACGACGACATTTTTTTTATTGCGCGATAAGAGTCTCACGTTAAGGCCGCACGTTAAAGCCGATAACGGCCCACCACTAGTATATATACATATATATATATATATATATATATCTATACATATATATATCTATACATATATATATACAGTGTTTCGCCTAGGTTTACAGCTGTGGGGGGGTGGTTGGTTAGTTGGGGAAAATTGACGAAAAATCTTAAATCATTTCCAAATATATTGCTCATTCATTGTTCGATAAGGTTAGTTAATACATTTATATGATAAACAAATTTTAAATGGGCTTTTTTTGTGATATTTTTTTTTATACGATGCATTTATTGGAGAACAATCCTGTCAAGCGACCTGTGAACGCGCGCTGTTCATAACGTCATCACGTGCGCAGGACATTCCCATACAATACAGAGCGGCCTGCATAGCGTATTAAATATCTCTGGTCTTATTTAATCAACAGATTTACAATGTCCTGACTAAAAACATTTTAAACACACATATGTAAATAGTAAGCGGCATGTAATTCATTAATATACATTCTACCTGTCATCTGGTGATGACTGGACTTTTGATGCTTGTCAGGGGCAGGATGCGCAACACTTAGACTTGGAGCAGGAGAGCTACTCCGGCTGCTACTCGCAGTAGAGTGAGTGTTGCCATCTTCAGTTCCCTGTGAGCGTTTAAAAAACGCAAATATTTTCATCTGGTTTTCAACTGATTGATGCGACATATTTCCCGCCGCGCGCTCTCTGTCCGCTAGTGTTTGTTTGTGTGTGAGTGTGCGCGCGTGCGCACTCATTGGGATAATTGTAAACGTATTGTAAAGTTTTGTTAAGTTTTTTTAATAAAATAACAAATTGTAAACTGGCGCTATAAAGAAAACTGATATACATACACCATTTCCATATAATACACCTGTTAAGACCCTGTATGGTTCTTCAGCGGTTCTATAAAGAACCACTGAAAAACCACTGAAGCACCAAAATGTGGTACGATATAGCACTAAAAGTGTTTCCAATTTGATTATGAGCCAAGAACCACTTTTAGCGCTAAATAGCACCATCTTTTTTTTTTGTAATTTACTGAGTGCGAACACTGAATGGAGAGGCACGGGTGCTGGATATTGCAGCTTTTATTGTGGCCTATTTCTTTCTTACGCCCAAAACCGATAATGCCAGTTTTCGGCCGAAAATTTTTGTTGGTGAATTTTAGAAATTTTGGTTAATCACTACTTCTTCAGGATTTGGGAGTTTTATTTTTTGCTGCTTTCGATTTCCCAAAGAAGCTTTTCTAATTCCAAAGGTGATGGGTTTTAGTGTGGTGAAAGATCTTCAAGCATGCATCAACCCAGATCTCGTATCAGTTTTGCAAGAAGAAACATTACAAGTACATCCGGCAGAGACCAGACCACAGAGTCAGCCGCAATCTACCTTTGCGTAATCCTTTGAGGTATGTTCTGCATCGGTTGTGGAAACTTTAGAATTTTCAGCCTACTCTTTCTGTATGACGTGTGGACCCTTTTTACTAGTAATTGTTCTTGGAAGTTTGACGGTGTGGTTTTCGACAATGTAAAATGTGGTTTTGGTCGTGACGCATTACACAAAAAATTAAATTTTGCACAACTAAACCTGAAGGTCTATAGAAAAACGAGAGGCCCATGTCTCTCAAGTTCTGAAGGGCCGATGTCCCACCGATTTTTATTTTAACTCTTAATGGAGCGTTTTATTTTCTATTTACAACATTTTATTTAGACGTAAGCAAACATTATGTCTGCTCTCTACCCATATATAGTTGCATTTTATTATTTGCGTTTAGCATTTCGTCACTCCGTCCTCCAACCCCAAAAAACAAACCTGCGACGTGTTTTGGGGTTTTGACCGACTATTTAACGCCCTCTGTTTTGGAACATGCCTGTTAGAGTAATGTGCCCCTACAAGTGTAGGTCAGTAGGTTGGCCTGTGTGCAGCCTGCTGCCTTTTAAGGCATGTGCATGTGTCGGATGTGTTGAAGCGAGTTGGTGTAGGGTCTAGCTTATGGTTCCAGCACTGTAAAAGGTCTTAATGTATAATAGCTCATGTGTGCACAGTGCTCAAATGGCGTCGGTTTCCCTCTGTGCCCGATCAACCACCCAACTGTCAAACTCAACATATAAATAGCATCCACCCCCGGTTTCTTCAAAGCCAGGTGCATTTCCCACCTCCACTGCACAGTGGGCCTCTTGGGGGCCTAGTGTGAATTTTCAGCTCTCTGTGTTGTTGTTCAAATCTAATAGGCAACATACAGCATAGTGATCAGAGCTATTGTGGAGTTGCGACGTATTTGAGGAACTTGAGGAAACAACCAATATGACGGAATGGTTTGAATTTCATGTGGTCCACTGCTATAGCCAAAAGCCCAAGCTGTGGTCAGTTATGTCTGTATTATGTCCATAAATGTTGGTATCGAACACTAGGAATGCCCACTATGTCCAGCTGTATCGGCAATTGGCTTCTATCTGACCTAGGGATGTTGTATTGATTACTTTTTCCCACCGATTTCCCAAACCAACTATCGCAAAAAGCTTAATGTGACCTCTAAGGATTAAAATGGTTTTGATCGTTTAGTTTTGGACGTTCTTACTACTAACACCCTAACATTTCATATTGAAAGACGCCCTGGGGTGGTCTTTTATGACCAACATTAGACTTGTTTTGACATCAGTTTTCGTGATTTAAAAGATAGCCCTTCAAAATTCCCTTTTCCTAAAGTTGAAGAAGTTCGGATTGTTTTATAACCAAGGGCAGATGATTAGACCTGAATGCATTTGGGTGGCAGCTTTTATTGACTTGGTAATGTGATATGAAGGCCGTATCATTGTTGAAAAACCTGGCTCATGGTTCATTTGTTATGTGTCATACTTTGTTTCACGCAAGACTTTGCTTTGGAACGAAATAATTGTTTTGACTCTAAATGATCTGTGTTGTGGTCTATTCAAGCATTTTGTTTTTTTGCTTTTGTTCGGGATTGCATGTGTCAGCAGTTAATCTTGAAGTTGCGCGCGAGCCGAGTTAAATTTGGAAAGACAAGATGAGGATCAGATTACTAAATTCCTTAGAAAGACAAGGAGAGGGAAAACACGGGATAAGCAGGGAAAGCATAAAAGAAAGCTAGAGAGAGAGGGAAGGAGAGATCCGGAAAGGGACACACGTGTGCCCGAGCACTTCCAGATGCTGGAATGTTTCCTCCCAGCTTTCTGCATTCCTTATTCCCTTCTTTTCTCATAACAATGGATGAGATTACAGCTGGAGCGAAAGGAAAATTTTGTGTGAACGTTGGTAGATTCTCAGTTTGTTGAAATGCAGAGAACCTGACTGGCTGTCGCCCTGTATATGCAAAAGCTGATGTTCACTACCAGTTAGGGATGGGTACCGAGAACCGGTACTTTTTTGGACTGGTACATAATTAGGTCGATTCCAGAGAATCGATAAGCTGTTTTCACGTATTTTCAGTTTCCTCTGGACATGCTCATATGTTGGTGTTTAGATATATATTTAAAAAAATATGATGTAAGAGATTATTATATGGTACTGGAAAAAAGCTGAGATTTAGCGGCACCCCTAGCAAGTTGTCAGGGCACCCACTTTGGCAACCACTGATATATTCAACAGTTTACACTGACTTTTTCAATCTGAAGTTTAAAATGAGTTATTGTGTGTGATTGACGCACAATGTTTATAAAGTTACAGCTTCCAGTGCTTTAATCTAATGACACTCATCAGCGAGCACCAGCTTCATCAAAACACAGTAATTAAAAAAAATACTATAGGCTATTATCTTGTTATTATGAAGAATAACAGAAACATTGGAACATCTTGGAAAGAGTAACGTCCTGACTGTCACCGAACACGTTTGCATGCTGACTGGAGATTGACAGATTTCAGAACGAGCGGAGGTCATAGCTTTCATGACAATCATTCTATTGGTTCAGTGTTTCCCACAGGATTTTGATTGACTTGTGGCGCTCACGATGTAACACCCTAATTTGCATATCTGTGACGTCATCACATCGTGTTTGCATTTCTTCTAGTGTTGACACTTGAAATCTGCTTCGCTTACCAAAACTACTTATTTGATCGATATCGGTCATTTTAAAGCTGATTTAACGATAAAGTCATTTAATTTTAAAATGCGCTATTTTGCTCTAATGCAGCCAAGAATTTAGCGAGAGCAGTCGGAACACGTCTCTCTAGTTTGTTGCATAGAGTAATGCCCGCCCACTGCTCCTCTGATTTGTTGGGACTAAGTCACGAGTCCCGCAAATCAACGCAGGAGGCTGCGGAACAGAAAGTTTTTTTCTTGTTCACACCGAAAGCTCTTACTAACTGGAGCTGCTTCGCGTTCATGCTCTCTGAGGTAAGGCAGCATCAGACGTCGAAATAAATTACAATCCACTATACTGAGAAGCAAAACACTTCAATATAATTAGTGCCTGAATTTCGGAGCAGCTGTGTGGGTTTCCTGCAGGTTCCGCAGGAGTTACGCATTATTATCATGTCGATATAATTCACATCCTTAGTATAACAATGATTTTGCTCTGCAAGCGAGCAGCACACTGCACACGCGTTTCTGATACTTGATCGAGCTGGCGTTTTGCATGTCATTTTAAGTTACGCCATTTCAAAAATACAAGCCATTTTAAAGCATAAAGAACTTGAATCGTCGGTCTTCAGTCAGATCGCTCTCGTGCACGCGCGCACACACACACTCCGTATCTCTAGCTGCTCGAATGTTAGATCCAGTTATTTTTTGTTAGATGTTAGATCCAACTTATTTATACACATAAATGTTCAGAGACACATGCCCGTCTTGCCGACAATACCCTCAAGGAATAGGCTAATGTACTTACTAAGTTTGCATAAAATTTGCTTTTAATGTTATAGCTTCATGAAAACATTTGCGGTCTTTTCAACAACATAACAATAAAGCTATTAAGGCAATTCAATTATTTACACTTATTATATAAATTTAATTGTGCTTGTTAATCCAATGATGAGCGAAATGATTTATTTAATAGTTCTAGTATTTTATGCAATGTTTAAGTCATCAGAACATATCTTTTTATATAAATAAATATAATGTATTCCATTCAATTTTTTTATTTATTTAGTGGTTTTTACAATGCATTTTTCTTTCCAAAAAGCTTTACATGAGAAAATACAAATAAAACACAGAAAGAGGCAGAATACAGTGTGGTGCAATAAATAAAGCAATGGTCTAATAAACCAATGTTGATGAAATTTAGCGAACCATAATCTAATCTAAAAAAGAGAAATATGAAAGATGTAATTACACATACTAAACATGGGATTAATCATAAAGCATACAGTTTGTGGGTTATTTTAACTCTCTTCTTTTTTCCTTAATTGTAGTCGATTAGTAGATTCAAATGTTTCAGAGCCTGTGTTCTTAATTTTTATATAAATTTACGTTTTTATACCATATATATATCGGTTCAAAATATCGGTTATCGGTCTAATTCACACGGAAATAATCGGTATCGGTATCGGCCCTGAAAATGCATATCGGTCGACCTCTAGTGGGCAAAACTGCTAACCTTTCGTCAAGTCCTGAAAAACTCTGAAAAAGGCCCACCCTGATGCAAAATATCGTATTGGTGTATCCTTAGAAGCTAGACATGGATGTTATAGCGCTGTCAATGTGGATATTTCTCTTAAACAAACGCATCTATTCTCTTTAGAGATTGGCCTATACCAGTTTTTCCTTTGCCGATCCGATTCTTGAAATGTAAGCATCGGCCGATACCGATCCCATACTATTCCTGCTTTTTCCTGATCAGTGTAGAATTGCATGTATTTTATTGTATTGCACAAAACTATAACGTATTTATGAAAGTTGACTGAACGTAATGATATTTGCTTTAAATTGAAGTGGATTTTTTTTTTTTTAACACTCATAAAGTACAGATACTTGAAAATGTACATGAGTAAAAGTGAATCTAGTGGAGTAGGCGGGGCGAGACCGTGGTTCTAGACCGGTGAGTAATTGTTAATGGGCGCCAGCTGTGCGCGAACCGGTCTTGAATCACATAGGAGATTGGGAGCATATAAGAGAACGAGCGACCGGACCGTCGAAGAGAGAGGATCGGGCCCGGACATGTTTCTTCGACAGTCCCGGTCACTCGGTCTCGCCCCGGCCTACTCCACTACAGTGAACATATGTCACTACTGTACATCTCTGCTCTAATGTAAAGTAATACAAAAGGGATCATGCCCATCCTGGGTGCAATATGATGCATTTAATGAATCCGCTTCTCTATAGATATTCCGATGTTTCCAATGTTTAATTTAAGAAAAATATCAGTGATTACCGACTCCAGCTAAATTCAATCATTTATACAAACCAAAGACTATTATCCAGTGATTATGCAGAATAAAACACTAGAATATCTTTGAAAGAGTGGTGTACTGACTGTCACCGAACACTAGATTATTCTAAATAGAATATTCTGCGCAGCTTGCTTTGTATAAAGAAGTCGCTCATCACTTTAAAACGGCGCACGGCTTAGTTAGGATGCCTTGAGGGTGAGTAAAGCATGGGGAAATTATTGTTTCCTTGCTGAAATATCCCTTTCATAGGCTTGTAAACTTGGACTGAGATGAGTACAAAAGAGAAAAGAGTCATTTAAGTGACATTTGTTTAGTTATTTTTATTATTTCTACTTTTCAAGTTATTCAATTTAAGTTGAATAAAATGAATGAGAATATAGTGCAGTGCAAACTCTGCCATGCAAAGCCGGCTTATCATGGATCAACAACTACGATGCACAGTCATTTGAGGGCGAAGCACCCAGCAAAATCATCCACAGCTCAGGAATAAGTTGCTAGTTCTATGGTCAGACCAACCGACGGTCGGAGCAAATATCGGCTTTAATTACTAAGATGATCGCTAAGGATATGCGTCCGATTGGCTTTGTCCGAGGAGAGGGCTTTACAAATCTTACGGAGTTTGTAAAGCCCGATGAGCATTATGAGGGGTTGATGCTGATAGACGTACTGTTTATAAGTGCCGTCATTCGGTTGTTAATATATTAATGTTTCGGCGCGTTATCTTAATGTATAGCTTGATGTAAGATTGCCTATTCCATAATAAATAAAGCAGTGTGTCGTCACGGATTTAAAGCGTAAGTGGTCTCCCTCTCTGTTTGTGTAATACTGTAAATGCGTCCATGTGGGGGAGGGGTGCGAATTTCGAATAATTTTCGAATAGTTCTCATCGATCTTCGAATATTATTTTTGCTTTAAATGCCCATCCCTACTTGCTACGATGTCGTTCGAAGGCTTAACTAGATTTGGTGTCTCTAGTTACAGTTATATAAACAAACCATGCTGTAACTGGCAGGGGAAGCGTGACGTGTGCTCCGCTGCTTTACTCCTATTGGTTTTCCCTCCCGAAAGTCGCTTATCATTTGCATAAAGTTGAGCAACTCTCAACTTTGTCTTGTTGCAAACGCTCACTGTCGCTAGTTTTGCCGAAAGTCGCCCGCTCTCCATTGAAATGACTGACATCAAGTTACTTTCGCTAGAGTTCGCTGGCGGTGTGAAGGCACGGTCACACCATACAAAGCAGAAGGATTGCAGTCTTGTTACACTCTT
This sequence comes from Triplophysa tibetana, assembly GCA_008369825.1. Taxonomy (NCBI): domain Eukaryota; kingdom Metazoa; phylum Chordata; class Actinopteri; order Cypriniformes; family Nemacheilidae; genus Triplophysa; species Triplophysa tibetana. The sequence goes on from CM017900.1 coordinate 6,791,103, forward strand.
CAGGAAACATAATGTTCGTATAAAAAATATTGCCAGAAAAGTCATCCCAAATATGAATATTCAATATATTGGCCACCCCGATTCATTCTAGAATGTACAGAATGGCAACTGAAAACATGAGACCAGAGGCCAGTGGCCCAGTGTGAATTGAATCAAGTGGCATAAGCTAGTTTGAGACCTGTTTTGCTCTCCTCTCGAATAAGAGGGGGATGGGTGAGAGAGGGTGGGGTGTACAGTAGGACAGCGATGGAGAACATAAGTGGGTGGATTTTGTTTTGGCTGTACTGTGGCCTTAATCAGGATTACTCGCTAGAAACCCTGACGTGTGTGTGAGACTAATCTCATACAGAATCAATTGGGCTGAAGATGGGTCTTGAATAAGGTCTAATGCACCTGTTTACCCCCCGCTAGTGAAACCCAAGTCAAATACTTGAATCCCAGAAGTCTATTTTCATTTCAAGATTCACATTCTCACAAAAAAACACCATCTGGTTTATGTGTGATGTGGTTATGACTTCATAAATGATACATGGGACTAACACACGGTAAACTGAAAACAGTGCATGAAGTTATGCTTGTTTACAGTGTTGTTGATCGCTGTAGTGTACACACCAGCATGCATGCACGCTCGCATTCCAGTACTGATATTGCTGGAGGCAGGTGTGTGCTCGGCGTGAGCTGGAACAGGATCAGACCTACTGCTGTAGACATGCCAGCTTAACTGGTCACAGCACTCCTTCCATTGAGCTTTCCATCACAACTCTTTTTATTTGTGTTTGCATGTGTGTATTGTGGATGTGGTCCATTTAAATATACAGTATAAAGACCATTTCAAAATATTGATAACATAAGATTGGCATTTTTTTTTGTTACAAGGTTCATTTTGTTAACTTGTAACGTGTTTGCTAGCATGCATGTCATTTCAAAGAATTGATGGTTTACAGATATAATATGCATGAAGTAAAAGCCACAAAAATTGACTTTGAATCTTATGGGTTCTTAAAGTTTTCTGTGTGTTCCCTGTGTCTACAGTCCTGTCTGGTGTACCGTGTCTTCTGTGTTCGCTGTCGCTTATTTTAGCCGTTTTGTCACCTGAACATCGTGAATGTGCAGCGTCTGTCATTTTCTCTATGTGATGCCCCTCATATTCTTGTGAAATATTAACCTTTACCACATGCTGGCCACAATCCAACTCCTACGCATGCGAACGGATGTACATACAAAAATTCTGATGCCACACAGAAAACGTTGTGCCTAAGCTTTTATAGGTTAGTGGCAGTTCTCATGTTTGTTGACTAGGGATGGGCCGGTATGAGATTTTCACGATATGATAACCTTAAGCAAAAGTGCCACGGTTTCACGGTATTGCAATTACAACACTAAAAGGTGTTATTTTGAGATGTCTGTGTATACAAACAACAACTTTTCAACTGGACGCAAATACATTTGATTTTTATAAAATCATAGCCATAAAATTATAATACTCTTTCAAAATATGTATTTTTGTCATAGCCCATATATTAGGCCTAAACATCAGACATTGCATTACATTACTTAATTTTGTATTTTTGTGTAAACACACATTTTAGTCGTTTTGAAAGCATGACTCTTTCAAACCTCGGTATACCTTGAAACCGGTATTCGGCACATGCCTTTTGTTGACAAAGTTAAAATATATGGTAGAGGGAGGTAAGGTGGGCCACTTTTCACTTAAAGGGATTGTTCAACCAAAAATTTTAATTCTTTCATTTACTCACATTCGCTTTTAAAGAAAGTATGAACTTTAAATGAGAAAAAAGTATACTAATGCACAGTCCCATTTAAACTATTTGGTTGCACATTATTTAACATTTTGTATGTGTGATAGCGTTTGAATGCGCATTATAAAACTTGCTACCACTATGAGTTTTGCAACTGACTCAACTTACCCCAGAAGCATCTGACACAGTTTACCCAACAGCTATTGTTTTTGGCAGAATGCCAAATAACTTGGATTGCGCTGTACAATAACAGTTAACTGTCATGTATGATACATATTTTTAGACCTGAGAAAGTGTGCTCTGACTGAGATGTTCGCTTACAAGTTGAGCCATTGCATTAGATTGCAATGCATTTCATCTTTCACTATTTGCATCTCTCATGCAGTCAGTCAGCTAAATAGATACATTGTAGGTTGCTAGGTTAAGGAGACGCATCCCTTCATGTCTCCGCAATCCGCATACAGTAGTTACATTTGCACTACAGTTTGAGGTCAGCCAGCGCAGTGACACTGCAGATTTTCTTCTCGGCATAAACACGTGTCTGTCCGACAGCCATGTGGCATGGAGAAAAGGCCTCATCTCATACCCGCAGTGCAGCTGATGATTCTGCAGTTTAGAGCAGGTCACTACAGTCCATCCAACTTTCTCTGGTAGTTTTCCATGGCATTAACACAAACATGCATCAAAGAATAATTACCAAAGTGACAACGGTAGCAGAAGATGCTAAGATTTTGTTAGATCATAGTGGGATTTGTTTAAAAATTGTGCATGTAAACTGCAGACAGGGGGTGCCGTAGCCATTTTAGAAAATTAAAACTATATGAGAGGAGTTTCTTTTGCTTGAATGTTGATTAGACAGATAAACGCTTTGATGCATTTTTTTAAGCAGTTGAAGTACACTTCTTTTTTATTAGAATGAAGTTGGACCACTGTCAAACAGGCCAGGTTCCTGCCTGGTGCAAAAGGTTGGACTAGCAGATATCCTGGGTGGGGATTTACCACACACAGTATATAGCCCCCAAAAATATCAACATTTTAAAAAGGATTTTTCTCTGATACGAATGTGTTTTGGTAAAATTATCAATTTTGTTTATTTCTGTGAGATTTCAACAACATTTCTACCAAATTTCACATCGAAATGTTGTAATTTTTGCAGAAAATGAACTGGAGAAAAAAAAACAGTTGAAACAACAGAAAAGATGATCTGCGTTTTTAAAACATAAACATTGCCAAAAAACTAAACAAGTTCATATTTAGTTTTAAGCAATACAAAACAAATATTTGTAAATGTTAGAAAAAATAATATTTATGTTTTATGAAATAACCCAGATTTTTTAAGTTTATTATCATGCTCTCAAGCTTTCATATTGCTGACTGTCACTCTTAAGGTCTCCTATGATCTATAATATATGACCACATACATGCAGGATTTAAATCATTTAGGATGTTAAAAATATAAAAAACATGCATTAATATACGGAAGACTGAGAGATTAAAACAAAAATAATTATTGTTGATTATTGCCTTTTTATATAGTAATTGTGTGCGTTTGATTTTGCTGATAACGCATTAATAAAGCGGTTATTTAAACTAGTCATAAATTGAAGCCTATAAAGTGGGACAGTCCCAATCACTGACCGATCACTGACTGATGTTTAATTTAGCAAAACAACTATAATTAGAATCTAATTACACTGCACAATGAACCTTACATCATATCTGCTGTTGTTTATGATGTCTGAGAGTGCCCAGCGTGCCTAAACTGAATTTTTGCATAGTGTTTCACTACCACCTGCAGCGTGAATTGGGACGTATGAGATGGATGGAGACAGATTTATGTCTGAAGCGGGAGCTTTGGAAGATGGAGTTTCACTCATTACTGACGGTCCACAGGTTAAAATCTAGCTTAATGCAACCAAATAAAGCTGTTTGTTAACAGCTCAAAATAATACCGCAAAAACTCCTGTTTGTAAACGAATCAGACTTTACTGCTCAATTACTTTTGCATCCTGTTTATATTAAACTCAAAGCAAGCAAGAAATTCCTTTGCACAATATTTTGCTTCCAACATAGCATGTAGCATGCTTCTCTGTTAAAAAACTAAAGACGCTATGTGGTTGAAGAGTGGCGTTGCTTCCAGTCAATAGAAAAATACTGTAATTTTTGGTGTAATTTTTTATTGTCATTGGGTGGGCCAGCCAGAAGTTGAGGTGGGCCCAGCCTACCCCTGCCCATTCCTGAAGCAGACCCTGCAGTTAAATTGGCAAATCATTTCTATGTCGCTTATCTCTTTGAGCGCTGTTTTAGTGCAGCAGTCTATCCCAACAGACAACTCAGCCCCAAATGGCGTCATAAGCCCTTGAGGTATTCCTTCAAGTGCAAACTTTGGGGATGTTATCTAGCAGACTGTCATGTACTGCTACATAACTTAGTTTTAGGCCTACGAGGAATACGCTTTTTTTTTATCTTTTTTAGTCATCCTTGTCCTGTTTTTGTTTAGTCCAGTTTAGTCGACTAACGTGTCATTGCTGCACTCAGTGACCCTGACCAAAAGCCACTGAGCAAACATCCATGAACAAGGTCAGAGTTTTTTTAATTATGCTATATTGGTTTATTCCTCGCATAAAGCTATCGAAATACATGACATCAAATACAGTGCATGACAACTTTAATGGTAATTTCATGATAGTTAGTCTTTTTTGAAGCTTTAGAGTAACATCCACGGGTACCGCAACGGATCGCACTGAAGAGAACCCGTCAGTCTGATACCCGATCCAGCAAAAAAGACCCGTATCAGCCCCAATTCCGATCCAGAGTATCGGATCGGTGCATCCCTATTTTTTACTCTGACTATACAGGCAATAAGACATGGCTATCGTAAAAAATCATCCACATTAAATATTTATTTTCAGAGGAGTTGTTGAGACATGATAGTAGATGAGCAAATATGTAGCAAACTGCAGGTGCCAAACTGTTCTGTTCATTTATTTTCTTATTGGAACGCTTTCATTCTACTACACCCTAATTCCAGTAAACAACACTTTGGAGTTTAAGTGAATGTACTTCCCCTAGCAGTTCATTTTGATCTTTGTTGAATGAATCTGTGTAAGTTAAGTTGAGTAAGCACTTTCAGCTAAATTACAACAAAAGCAGAGAGCGAGAGAAAGTGAGTGAAAGAGGAGAACAGATGGACAAGAGAGAGTGAATATGAGAAATGTTGAAGAGATTCACATCTTGAAAGGGACTCTTTTGAAAATTCCTATTTTTAATCGACAAGGCAAGAAATAACGTCCATAAAATAAAAATGGAAGAATTGTTTATATAACTAAATACAGCTAATATTTATCTAAATTTTACTAAACGAAATTGTTGACTTGGTTACGCAATACAAAGTAATATTTATGATGTTCTTTGAGTTTACTTGCCATCATCACAAGCGTCTGCTAGATAACAGTTTTGATTCAGAGATTTAAATAGATTTCCTGACTCTGATTTACTCAAATAAATTGAACTTACCAAATCTTCATGCATCTGTATTTTACGTTTAATCCAGATGCTAATATTATTTTGCCTATACTTTTTTATCTGTCACGCTCCTGAGAAAATAAAGGATTTGAAAGCTAGTTTGATGATGAATTCTTTTAGAAACCTAATTGCCAAATAAACAAACATTCCAATATCAGTGAATTTACGTAGGGATTTTTTTCATTCTATTTTATTAAAGGACTATTGTGTAATTTTAGCGGCATCTAGAGGTTAATTTGTGAATTGCAAAATCAATGGCTTACACCACCCCTTCCTCTGGAAGCACTACGGTGGCTCTCACAGGACTAAGATGTTGTCACGTTTCGGTTCTTTGCTGAAGGAAATATCGTATTAACACGCTCTGTAGAGCAATTTGTCCATTTATGGCTACTGTAGAAACAACATGGTGAATTCCATGCAAGGGGACCCGGGATGTATGCAGATAGTTCTAGCTCATTCTAAGGTAGTAAAAACATAACGCATCATTTTGTAAGGTTTTTTTACACCTCTGAAGACCTAGTTATGTGTATTGTATTATACTTAATCATCTTGAAACAGTGTTTGGTTTGTCAGAGAAAGTTCTTGGCTGGTTCAGGTCTTATCTTACTAACCGCAATCAATTTGTTGTATGAGTGTATTTAGATCCAAGGCTGGTCCAATTCATACTGGTGTCCCACAGGGGTCAGCATTGGGGCCATTACTTTTTAGCATGTATTTTTATCCACTTGGGCAATCACGAAGATCTCTTAATCTGAATTATAATATTTACGTTCATGATATGCAGATTAATTTTCATTCAAGGTCAACATGTTGATGTTGCACGTCTTTCTAACCCAATTACTGTGATCAAGAATTGAATGTCAGATAGTTCTCTGTCTCCAAATAGCTCCAAAACTGAAGTTATATTTCTCGGCTCTCCCCATCATCTGCGTAATGTTGGCTCTATAACTTTGTGTACTATAACTAACTGACGGTGTTGCCTTAGAGTTTCAAAGTAAATAAAAAAATCTTGGAGTAATCTTTGATGCTTCGTTTTCATTTAGCCTTTTGTTCAGAATACAGTTGATACATCCTGTTTTTCATGACAGTCAGCGCTTTGAGAAAGCAACTTCTCAATAGATCCAATAGAAAATTACAGACTGGTACTTTATGTTAGCAAAATCATCTCAAATACATAACTGATGCATCTCACCGCACTTCTGTCAATTCATTGTTACCGTAGAATCACGAGATTCGTCTAATGGTAAAGACCAAACCTCAGATCGCATCAGTAAAGAGAAGGTACTGATAGCCGTACTCTAGTGAGATGAGTTTGTCAGTAAGTGTCAGGTCTGCTGTACATGTACTTCAGGAGCCCTCCTGCTCTCAACTTACGTGCCGCTGTTGAACTTCAGATCACATTAAACACAGAGACTATCAATCATCAATATTTTTTCACTATAATTTTGGTGGTTCAAAACTGTTGTTGCAGGATGCGCTCCGATAATTTTGTTTCCTAGGATCTTACAGGTAGTTGCTACGGAGTCAGCTCCTACAGCTCTCCAACCCGGTTGAGTTCACATCTGCTGTTATTTCACTTATGATATGGCTTTCATTACGGCAGGATATGTGAACTGTGTGCTGCTATACATGTGTTTGCACTAGTCGAATGCAAGTAATGTGCATTTATTTAACTGTGTTATTGTGTATTCATTCATGAAGGTAGGAACTTATGATTGAGAGCTGCTGGCTTGTGCGGCTGATAGGACAGAATGGTTTATTTATCAGTGCTCAACCTATTAGTTATAACACGATATGTGTTTTTATTACCCCCAGTTATAGATGATTAACTCTCTCAGGCACTAGAATAAAGGTTCATTCATAAAGGGAGGAAAGCATTCATCAAATAAAAAACGTTCTCACATTTCTTCTGTGTAACACAAAAGTAGCTGTTTAAATAAATGGGATGCCAATGTTCTTCAAAATATCTTCATGTTTTAAATGACATGAGCGTGACTTAAACAATGCTAGAGTGTACTGTTCCTTTAAGAAATGACACAAATATTGTATTGTGACCCAGTTATTTACAGTATATCAAATTCAGTTCACTGAAAATTTCCGCTCAATCCCCTGAGGTGGTTTTAGTTATCGCATTACTGACCGTCTCATATGCTACTTAGAAAAAAATTATTATCCGATACGTAAATGTGTAACTACCCCACACTAAACGGCAACATCTTAAAGTACATTTGAGACTTTTTTCTGCTTTTTAACTTCTGTATGCAATCTCTTGTTTATAACCTCAACTCATAACCACAGGCCATAAAATGGCAGCACACCTGTGATTTTGCTAAGGTGGAGGTGGGTGATCATCACCAACATCAGCAAACATTCAGCTCACCAATCTGTGGGTGCTTATGAGATAAAGCGCTGCTGTAGAATCAACAGAAACCTGTTTAAACACAACTCTTACAGGTTTATCATATCATATTTTTGCACAAATAATGTAGGACTAGAATTACCGAAGGCATTTCGAGGCATTATTTCTCATACATATTTATGATTGAGGATTTAGTTTGTTGTGTGTTTTCTTCACTCTATATTAGACATGTGTGCAAAAAATCTTGGCTACCACTATATCCATCTGAAATCAAGCTGGCTGCAACTATGCAAGGTATCGGTTATTTTATTAAGGCATAGCTTGTCCGTGAAGCACGGCTCTGGGATCAGTAGGAAATGCTGCTCGATCTAAAAGAAATGCGAGTTTGAGTCGCTTATAACATGCATTTAAAATAGCAACTACTGTCAAACATGATCATTATAAATATACTTTATTATCAGTATATTCAAAATACCTGAGGGGGCTTGAGGATCCGTGATAAAAACATTTCCTTAGGAATTTTCTAGAACTACGATTTTGGTCTTCTTCTGCAGTGCGTATTTGGAGTTCCTTCACGAGAGCCCCTTCTGGCTAGCAAGTTGTGCATAAATCACGTGATATGTATTTTCGTTTAATCGGGTAGATGTCTAGTCTGTATGGAGAGTTGTCAGCATACAAGCCCCCAGAAGGACCACAGAGCTCAATTTATAATGCATGGCAGCTTTGGTTGATTTTCATGAAACAAATTGTTGGATGATTTCAGTAAACCCATTGATGTCCTCCTTGCATACGCACACAAACTTCAGACGGTCTCGGGATATTGTGGATTGAAGTTCATGCTTTCCGGGATTTGTCGGAACGTCGAACCATCAAAGGCTAATGCGCTCTATATGGATGTAAATCTGGTGGTCTTTTGGGTTTGCCACGGCAGGCATCCATTCTCTGGTTTAACTGAAGGGATCACCTAGTAGCCATTATAAATGCATCTAGTATCAGTGATGATGGAAAAATATAAAAATACGAGGAAAAAATGTTCCGCCAAGTTTTTCCGGTCCACAACACATCCAGGTGAAAAGTCAATATTGCGCAGAACACGCTGCATATTACTTTAGCTTCAACTTGGCTCTTATGGCCCCTCAGCACTGCAGAACTCTTCCAGGCTAATTGAAAACAGGGATGCGAGGAATGCTGCTGAAGGGTGCAGGGGTGGCCGGCCAAATCTGCACACACACGCACCCATATTCAGGGGCACCACAGGGGGCAGGAATCTGAGCTCTCTCAAGCATTGATTCTTTTATTAGACGGCTCTACTGTGGCTTTGAGGTACAATTTGTGTGGCTTAAACAAGACAAAGAGGCTTAAATAGGTGCGGATTTAGAGTGGATGCTACCAAGAGGTGGACCTGCTCTTATTATGGCAACATGCCAATGCTACAATGCCAGGCTTGTGCACAAGTTTGCATTGATTTTAAAGTTTTGTTTGTTGAATACTAAACTTAAGATGTTGTGAATCCTCCCGTAGGCCGTTGTGAACCACCCTTAAATCATATGTTGCCGGGTCCACCACTGCAACGAGCACCAGACTTCGCGCTGACATTCAAAAGTCGGGTCTATGCAAGTCTAGTGGGGGGCATTTCCCTAAACGCTAGTTTGCATGTGACTGCCGAATGAAGAACATGTCTTGTTTTGTCTGACTTGGCTCGTGGTTTTTAATTTTCTGTGCACCTCACTTGTTCTGTCATTTAAGGTATGTCTGTCTTTCCCTCGGGTCATGACAGTCATTCACTCTCTCTTGAGCGATTTGACCCCATGTGTCCTTTACACTCTGTAGGGGCCAGCTGTGCGTATGCATGTATGTGTGTATTTGTGGCCGTCTTTCTTGTTCTAATTTAGCGAGGCTAAAGAAACCACTTTCATGGGAGGGGGCAGATCTGAGAAGTCTGAACATTAAAACACAGCCACTGGTCTTATTTAGGATGTTTAATATTCACCTCTGATCTTTTCTTCAGTATGCCTTCATTTTATACGGGGCCATTTAGAGTACGCAAACAAACCACAACTGTTCTTTTATTTGCTTATATAAGTAAAATACTGTATAATTGCATTCACTGCCATGCGTTATTTTGATCTAAGTCAATAGCTCTTTCCTGTTCTTGCCGTATCTAACTGAGGCCATTAAGCTGGTCCACTTTGTCCAAGGGTTTTTCCCTTTTTTTTGACCCAACTTTGGGTTGAAAATTGCACTGCAAATTTGGTCAAATAGGAACTGTACAGTTCTGTTTGTGAAAGTCTGGTCTATTTGTTACTACTTTAAGTTTCTTAAAGCAGCAAGTTGTTACTTTTGACTCTCTATTACCATCTCTGTTTGAAACATAAAATTGCAGGTTACATTTAAATGACGTCAAACTGACAATTTCAGTAAAATTTTAATTGAAAGTTAAAATTTGGTATCATTATATTACTTTTGACCACTATTGCGAAAAGGGCTCCAATGTTTTGTCAACATTATCGATAACATCATCAATAAATAATTGTAGACAAATAAATTTTTTGTGGAGTAGTCGTTTGATTTCATATGATGTATTTTAAGGGACGCTGTAGCCTCTTGCCTCTTTCCCTTCAAGAGGCAACACAATAGAAGAACATGCCGCTTACCAATCCAAACTGAACTAGCAGAGTTGTCTGTGACGATTGCCACAGAACGATTTTTGCATCTTATGCCTTATACCTTCAGTCTGTTTATTGAAAGACACGTGTGTAATATAATGTGACACTGAGTGTAATGTGAGTGCATCCTTACTGTGAATTTAAAATGCATTCAGAGTCACAGAGCGAGCGTTCTGCATTGAGGGAGGAGGTGTCATGATTCTCATTGAGGACCCAAGTGCAGACAACAGGTGGCAGCAACAATAGTATTTATTAATGAATAAAGAAAAACCCACGATGAGGGGAAAAACACAATAACAAAAGACTTTACAAAAGTAGAAAAGCTACAATACAAAACAAACCAGAACAAGACAATGAACACGAGGGCATTATAAAGGGAAACTAACACAGGATAATTAACAAGGGGCAGGTGTGGGGAATGAGACACAGGTGGAAAGCTAAAGGGGGAAACGAGATGGCGAGAACCGAGACGAGACCTGGAGAGAGAGTACGGCGATCAAAAAGATCCACAATTCTCTCTCTCCACATGAAACAAGGGATCCTGTTATGATTCAGCCCCAAGACCAAGAAAGAACTGACAGGAATAGGTAGAATCACGACAGGAGGAACTATACTGCAAACTCTTTCTTGACCCCCCCAAAAACATGTTCTTCTCAAAGTGTATCATTTAAAATGCTCCATCTGTACCTGCATAAAAGGATTAAACGTCCCAGCTGAATAAACGGTTTAATAATCAATAGATTAATCTATTATGAAAAGAATCATTTGTTGCCGTCCTAATTGCGAATAGGTATACGGTAAGTTATAAGGCAATTTTTATGTTCTTAGCTTAATAACAAATTTTTGATTATTTCTAAACCATAGTTTTTTCACATGGGCCATTTCAGTGAACCCTCAAAGCTTTAATTCAAAGAGCTAGATGATCTATCCCAATATCTTCTGGTTCGGTATGGATCAGACCGTAACGTCTGATCCACCCTGTAGCTTGTTCTGGCAGAACAGCATTCATTAATTGGAAGATTATCAGTTACGGTTCACTTTGTTTTAAGGTAAAGTTAACAGCATTTAGATTCCTTTAATTCAACCTCATAAACTCTAATGTACCAACACAAAGATTCCAACAGCTCTTCCTTCCAACAGAAAGCCAAACTGTCATTGGGTAATTCATCACACTGGCACCACAGTTTGTTACTCTTAAATATTGTGTAAGAAACTCTCTGTTCAGGCATGCCCTAATGTGTCACGTCAAAAACCATTAGCCTCACTGTGAGTTATGCAGGGAAGACATGGTGAGACATATGAAAGATTAAGAGTTAAGATGAGGAATAATAATAATAATCAATTATTCAAATGTGGTGAAATGGATGTTTTGGACATTTAAGAAGAAAAGCTAGTTTGCTTTGGTGTTGTTATTTCAACATCTAAATTAGAGTGCTTCATGCATGACAGCATGTCAAAATTAATATGATATATGACTGTTCATGTGTAAGCATGCTTGAAGTCTTCCTTCCCGTATTTATATCAAAACTTTTAAAACTAAAACTCATCAGGAATGCATTCTTAATTTTTTTCTATTGTCTTTTCAGTGGCTATGAGTCTCCAGTAAGTTTTACTTGAGACTTTAAATTTCATCAGCTTCACACCACATTTTCTCACATCACATTTGATCAGTTCAAATGAAATCTCTCAGGTCGTTTTTAAATGTTTTCTGTATAAATGTCTTTCTGAGACTAATCTATTCAATTTAATTCTGATTCAGGCAAAATATCAGTTCTGGTATTACTAGATCTCAGTGCTGCATTTGACATGATAGATCACACCATACTCCTTCATAGGCTGGAAAACTGAGTAGGGCTTTCTGGGCTGATACTTAACTGGTTCGGGTCATACCTTAAAGTTAGAGGTTACTATTTGAACATAGTAGGGAGGATTCACGAATTTCCAATATTCGATTCGTTTTTTTAATTATAGATTTTCGAATAGTGTGTGTGATCTTAAAAAAATCGCCGCACCTTAAACCTAAAGGCTGTCTATCAAGAGACAAAAGAGGAAAACATTTTCTCACAAGAGTTGTTAACGAAGTTCGCACACTGTAGACCCATTTGGCTTAACGGATACTGAAAATTGAGACTGTTTCAAAATGAGTTCTGTGAGGGGTCCATTAATAAAATCAATGAGAATAAAGTGCAGTGAAAACTCTGCAATGCAAAGCTGGCTTATCATAGATCAACAACTACGATGCACAGTCATTTTAGGGCGAAGCACCAAGCAGGTCCATCCACAGGTCAGCAATCAGTTGCTAGTTTTATGGTCAGACCAACCAATTTGGATGCCGGACGAGCGGAGCAAATAACGGCTTCAATTACTAAGATGATCGCTAAGGATATGCTTCCGATCGGCTTTGTCGGAGGAGAGGGCTTTACAAATCTTATGGAGTTTGTACTCCCCGAGTTTACTGTTAGTCTAGAAAAACGATGCCTGCCAGACTGGAGAAACTTTTTCATGATAATCGAAATGGAAGCCTTTTGAGCTATTAATTCATGAAATCGTTCCGGACTGTTAATAAATGCCGTCATTCAGTTAATATGTTTTAACGGGTTTTAAGTCTGGTCTAAAATCATCATGGCTTTATTATATTTTCCTTGATCAATCACACTGCTGTTTTTAAGTTGGAATAAATGTGCATTGTCATATTTTACAAGGAAATGTCCAAGCATTATGAGCGGTCAATGCTGATAGACGTACTGTTTATAAGTGCCGTCATTCGGTTGTTAATATATTAATGTTTCAGCGCGTTATCTTAATGTATAGCTTGATGTTAGATTGCCTATTCCATAATAAATAAAGCAGTGTGTCGTCATGGATTTAAAGCGTAAATGGTCTCCCTCTCTGTTTGTGTAATACTGTAAATGCGTGCATGTGGGGGAGGGGTGCGAATTTCGAATAATTTTCGAATAGTTCTCATCGATCTTCGAATATTATTTTTGCTTTAAATGCCCATCCTAGAACATAGGCAACCATTAATCTGACTGGACACCCATGACTTGTGGCTATGACTTGTACCACAGCTATGCATATTACACTCAGATCTACCTAGCCCTCTCACCCAATGACTACAGGCCTATTGACTCTCTTTGCCAGTGCATTAAGTAAATTAACAGCTGGATGTGTCAAAACTTACTCCAGTTAAATAAAAACTAAACTGAAGTCATTGTTTTTGGTAACAAGGATGACAAACTAACAATGTAAACACATACCTTGACTTAAGACATCTAAAGACACAAAATAAGTTAAACAATTTTGGTTCATTTTAGGGTCTGACCTTAGTTTCAGCAGTCATGTCAAAGCAATAAGCAAATCACCATATACCATCTCGGAAATATAGCCAGAGTCAGATGTTTTGTCTCAAACCAAGGTTTAGAGAAACTTGTTCATGCTTTCATCACCAGCTGGGTGGATTACTGTAATGGACTCCTTACAGGTCTTCCCAAAAAGACCATCAGACAGCTGCAGCTCATACAGAACGCCAGGATTCTGATCAGAACAAAAAAATCTGAGCATATCACTCCAATCCTCAGCTCATTACACTGGTTACCAGTTACTTTTAGAATTAACTTCCAAGTATTATTAATTTTCTATAAATCACTCAATGGTATAGGATCATCAGAACCAAGTCAGTTAGAGATAATAAGGGTTCACTCAAAACAAGACGAGTCAGCGTTTTGCTATTACGCCACCCATAGCTGTAAACTGCTTCCAGAAGAGATCGGATGTTCACCAACAGTTGTTACTCTAAAATCCAGAAATACTTGTTAAGATGCGCATTCACAACCTGAGCACTGTGCTGATTCACATCAACTGCTCTTCTATTTCTAATTTCTTTTTCTTTTGTTATTATTCTTTTTATATATACACTAATTTTTTTTTTCAATTTTATTGCTGTTTTATTGTTTCTTAAAATCTGAAGTTGTATTTGTGATCTTGAAGCATTTGCATTTTAATGATACATCTTATTTCTCTCTGTCAATCATTTTATATAAAGCACTTTGAATTGCCCTTGTGAATGAAATGCGCTATATATATAAACTTGCCTTGCCTTGCCTAAACTTGATTTTGTACTAAGGGATTATTCTCCTTTTTCCTAATCGAACTGCAGCCGGGTCATTTGACCCCTAACACTATGTCTACACCGGATGCGGCACAATGCGACAAGAGACTATCGAATACATTAGAACCCATTATAATTTTTTTATTTTGTCCACACTGGATGTGGCCCGATGTCGACATGGTGTAAAGCCTGGTTTGATTGACTAGTGTGAGTACATGCAACCACGCTCAGGCGCAGTTCAACTTACCTGGTTTGAAGAGGTGGGCTGGATCTCGGTTTATTAAGGTGGCTGTGTGAGCGCAAATCCCGATGGAGCACGGAACTGAAAGCATGACATAAATTATGCGACTGTTAATTCCTCCCCGAGATTCAGCGGTCACTCTTAAAAACATCTGATGCACAGAACACTTACATGTGCAGACGTGTGTCGCCGCGGCCAAATCTAATCCAGATATAAGTGTTTGTTAAACATAATGCAACACTGTGTGTAATGATCGGCTATATGATAATAAAGTATGCGAGGGTGATTTAAAAAGGATAATGAGCCGTTTACTCTCGTATCACTCTCGTATGTCAATAATATAATTTAAGCAGATCTGTCTGTGCAGCACGTGTATGAAGTTCATCACCTCTAATAAGCTCCAAACTGAGCATTGCTATGGATTTTGGCCAGCGGTTGAGTGGGGACAATCAGGCTCGGGCACAATTGAGAGCAACCGGGCTATATGTGAGTATGTCCTAAAGGTTGTTGCTTCCCTGGCTCACTGTGGTGTTGTGCCACAAGGCCGATAACAAAAGTGGTGATAAGTTTATCCCCAACCCCAATAATTGAGCAAAATCCTTCGGTGTACGGTACTGTCTGCTTCATCAGTATCTCGATCCTGATCCTCCATTTCCATCATTTTCGATGTCTCCCCATTCTGACACACCCAGTCACAAGTTGGTAAATAAAATGACATCCAAAATATATAGCGTTGGATGGGCACTCAAAAACGCTTCTTTGTCCTTTTAAAAACCTGTCACTTTTCCTCACCACACTGCTCATATAAACGACTGGAGTCTGTGATATGCGATCTCGTGGTAACAGCGTTTCTGGGAAAGCGTTGGTGTTCATGCAGATGCTGCTATGAAAGTACGAACAGCCCTTCTGCTTTCGCCCTGTGCACACTCTCTCTTTCCTGTGTGCCTTCCTGTCATCTCTATTTTATCGGTCTGCACTGCGGTCCCCGTCGAGTCGCACTTTTATTTCTCGAGTTGACTGCGTCCTGCGGTCAGGACGCACGACAATGGCTCGCACTCCTGAGGCATGCTGGGAGACGGGGAGTGGCACATGCCTCGTGTCTGCAGGCGGATCCGAGTTATGTTGCAGGCCTGAATAATGTGTGTAGTCTGATAAAAAAATGAGATTGAAAATGAAAAAGGCAAATGACATTGAAACTGTTTAGAGAGAGCGAGAGAGCAAGAGAGAAAGAGAGAGATACGTACAGAAAATTAACGTTAGAATGTGCGTTAAAATGAAATATTGCACCTTTAACCTGTCTCAACACGAGGTAATATCTTAACACTCATGTTTCTTGTAAATGTTTTGAAGCAGACTTAATGCACACCCATGTACAGCATTTTTAACTGCGTTTAACTTGCCTTAGGGTCTGAAACACACACACACACATTAGCACACCCAGCTTGACCCAACTCACACAACCAGTTAATCTACTGCTGTAAAAATAATTATTAGTTTAAAGTAACATGTCAACAAAATGTACCCTTGCGTAACGTCCATGCATTTTCCTTTTATATAAGATTTGCATGAAATCAACTGCTACAAGTCCTTTTATATCAGCCAGAAATTACAGTTAATTCTGCTCATGGCTACATATTATTCACTGCACCACACGGTACACATTTGAACATACAACACTATTTTCAACCTTAACTTCCCTGAGTGGATCTGCTGCATTTTCAAGTGAAGCAAGACGGTGTATATATTGCAGGAAAATAATAAAAGGATCTGCTAGTGTATAATTTGAACTTCATGCTCATATTTGTTGTCAGTGAAAAATGCTGATGCAGACTAATTTTGCCTTTCAGCCAAATGCTTTACGATCCTTATTGGCTGTCTTATTTTATTGTTCACAAGTAGACACACGCTCTCTGTCCATAGTTCTTCATTTCATTGCAAGCTGACAGAAATGAGGCCGTTGTGAGCAATGGTGCACACGTGTGCATGTGAAACTGCGAGTGGGAGGTTGAAAGTTCCTACGTTTGGCCTTTGACCTACTTTTCATTCGTCTGTAATTTAGTCAGTGTGACACTTGGATCCCAGCATGAAACTACGTTCTCCCTCAGCCCGCAGTTTCTCATCCTTTGGTTTTCAAATGTCTGGGTGCTAAAAAGTTGCGACGGACGTGGCTGCGGTATCCTTCCTCTAAACTATTCTCCCCGTCTTCGGCTTTCCCCCTGGCTTCTCACCAGTCGCTTTCTGTTGTTGTTCTTTCTTCCAACTTGGCAGCTGTCCGCCGGAGGAATGCTCCCTCGCCCTCTCTCGCTCTCTCTTGCTTTTTTATTGTTTTAAAGCTCTCCTCACCGACAGGCTGGCCCCTTCGCAAACGTGGGATAATTAAACGCTTTGCTTTTTTTATGTTGCTGTCATTTTCCACTCCCTCTCCTCAGGTTTAAGATGAATAAACACGTTTTTTTGTGTGTTTGTTTTACGCAGGGCTCGCTAAGACTCTTACCACTGTAATTCAAAAGTAAACTCCGAAGGATACTACAGTACACACGTAGAACACATACATTTTACACATGCTCAGACACAAAGTCTCTTGCAGATAATGGCATGTGGTTGTAAACATGCATTCATTTAGTCACACTCATTAGGGAACTATGTCAGTCTTGTGGGGTTTTATCACACATTCAAGGTTTTGATTGCTTGAACATTTTTTACTGATATGCAGTGAAAAATGCCTTCCAATTCTATACTATTTTCTTTGTACTAAAACTATGTAGTAGTATTATACAATAAATAGATTTTTACAAACTTCAATGTGTTTATACATTGTAAAACTGTTGCACTCACAATAACAGAAAACGTTGTGATTTTGTAAAATAAAGAAAATTAACAGGGCGCATTATCAGCTGTCTGTCTCCACTGCCGTAATTTTTGAAACGCGTCAATAAACTGATCCAAAACTCTGCAAAAACGTATCAAATAATCATGATATGTATGTCTAAAGAAAGATTAATATGTCTACTTTTAAATTATCCGACTATTAAATATGTTTTTGTAATATATATAATATATGTAATATGCATGGAATACAGGTACAGTTGAAAAATATTTCCCCTCCCGTTTTTGCTCCTGATTAGTGATCAGAGGACTTTTGGTCCAAATGAAATATAGATATTCTGAAACACGCTTACTTCATATTTCTTTAGACAGATTGGTGAGTTTTAAGCTTTGTTCACCTATAAAATCTCAGTTCAACTCCATCTGTTTCTTTCATGCCACAGCTCCTATGACTGTTGGACGTGTCTCCAGGGTCCTAAAGTACACCAGTTATCTCACAACACATGCAGACAGATGATTTGCTGATTTGTGTTGCATTTATTCTCCCGTCTTCAGCAGCAGCAAAGGCAATGTTTCCAAAAAATAACACAAAGATATGTATTGTTTGAAATGTTCAATAAATAACCATAAGTAGTTTGTATTTGCTTTGATTATTTTAAAATAACATTAGATAAGAAAAGTAGAATAAAAAATATTTACAGTGCAAACCATGTCAGTGAACTACAATAAGAAACTAAACGAAATAATCGTTCATTGATCGTAATCGAGAGAAAATGAGCTTCAGTGATATCAGTACCTGCCGGATGGCTGTCGACATGAGCTGCATCATCAGTAACTGACAGACCATTCCACTGATCAATCGCAAATGAATTTTTTCGAAACATACAAAATTGTTTCTTAGTCCCTTATTTGACAATTCTCCCAGAAAAGCATGCGGCACAGCCACAGGAGAGCAGGAGAAGGAGCATGCGCAGACATCACTTTTACTTGTAAGCAGGAGAGCGAGAGCATACGTTTGCGAAGTTCAGGTTTTTGTTTGTTCACTGCATTTGGGTGATAAATGTTATAAAAACAGTGGATATAACGCTAGATTCAGAGACTGTTTGAAACTGGTATATGGAGCCGTTCCAGCGCTAAAAGATGCTGGACATGAACCGGCATGGGTGACAATGGGTGCGCACTTGCTTTGGTTCAGCCTACTCCCCCTCCCACACACGCCGTATGTTTTCGAAAACAATCGTAAAGCTGTATCTATCTTTATAACTGTGATTAAACTAATTACTCTTCGAAGATACGAAGTATGCAATACTACTCTATAGGTACTCAAGATTAATATGAGATTGGCAGAAACCCTGTGTGTTACGCCCACTTTAAAGGTTCTTCATGGAACCAAAAGGTTCTTCTGGGGCATCGAAGAACCTTTTGAAGCACCTAATTTTTAAGAGTGTAGTTTACCAAATCATGTGACAAGGAAGCGTTTGTAGTTTAAGATGTGTGTGTGTGTGTGTTCTGGCAGTTTTTTTAAGCTTTGACACCTCCACGTGGTCTCCACCCCTCTCTCATTCTACCCTCCCCCTCCAGTGCACTCTGAAACAACACAGACTTGCGTGTCGGATTCTGTGTGCTCGGAGCTGCAGAGGTTAAAGACGTGTGAGCCTAGAAGCTCTGGCCACTCCCTCAGCCAACCAAGATTTTCTTTTTTTATCCCTTTATCTCCTCCTACTCTAGTTTCCCTTGTTCTCTCTCACCCTCGCGCTCACTCGCTCGCGCTGGCTTTTGTGTGAGCGCCGCCGAGAAAGAATGCACGGCGTGTAAGACAGGAGAGACAGACGGGACGGCGCAGCAGGTTCGCAGAAACGTGGCTAGTTGGATCTAATACATTGGAGACGTGTGGTGCTGGACAGGCAGACGTGAAGAACGCAGGCAGACGTACACGCGTGAGGACAGAATGGAAGACAGCCCGACAGGTTTAGCTCCTGTCTGTAACTCCGTGGCTGTGCTGAACCACCACTGCACTGGTAATACATGAGTGAGGGATTGTGGGAGGACATGTGTGTGTGATAGAGTGTGTAGGAGGTCTATTGACATGCATATGTGCGGTTGTGTGTGTGAGCTGATAATGTATTAGCACGAGCCTTCTTCCTTTTTGTCATTCGGAGGTTCCCCTCTGCACACCACATGGTGAGGAAGTAGTGTGTAACGCTCTGACCTCTGTTCACCAAACCTGAATGCAGCTCTGTGTCTGTATTTGTGAGTGTGTGTTTAGTGAGTGGAAAACTGTTTTGGGTATTCGTTTGATCGTGAATGGTGACCACACCAGTGAACAGTTCTGTGTGGTTAGTTTTACTTTATTCAAATAAACCAGCTTCATTTATGATGGACAAAGACAATGTAACGTTTTTGTATAGGTCCTGTCTATTTTTCCATCCAGTCGCATCTTTATGTCGGTATGTGAGGTCCAGTATATTCAAATACACAAATGTGCATGAATGCATATGTTTTGTGGCTTTCTTGAAATGCCACGTCTGTACCGAGTCTGTTTGTGGCGTCTCATTCATAGCCAGGTGGCCTGGGGGAGCACACACAAGTCTCTCTTTAAATTGTGTAATTGTGAATGTGGGTTAGACTGTTAACACTGCAGGCGCAAAACAGAAATCCACACATACAGTGAATTTGATACCTGATGTGGACCGTATTCTGCCCCTGGTTAGGGTGTTACTTCCCTTCTTTGTAACAAATGTTTATTAAGGAAGAAGAAAATATAGTTAACAATTTACCTGTGTGTGAGTGTGTGTGTTTATTTGTGTGTGGCACATGTGCATCTGACTGAATGTTGATGCGCTCTGCTATAAATGATGCATAAACTAAACCTGTATGGGCATATACCGTAACGTCGGTGTCCTTCTGAAACCTCGTATCTCCATATTATGTGATTTTTATTTTTGCCATAAATCATTATTTTTATTCACCATTTATGTTTTGCATACAGCAAATTTGGACATACAAGGTTTCAGAAGAATAGCGATGGTATGATTGTATATTGTAGATATTTAAAGTTAAAATACTTTTTTTCCGCTTCACGTGCACAAAATCTGCAAGCGTTCACAGGCTGATTTACACAAAACGTTATCAGATATGTTTTGATATATTGCTCCATCAAACGTTATCTAAACATGACGGTTGACGTCCTGACCCTTATGATAGCAATATTGGCTCAACAAGTACTGCAGATTGGGGGCGTGGCTATCTGTTTGGATGACCAATGACAGATGGGTTGAGTGATCAGTACAGCTAATTAAACCCCAATTTGATCAAACTTTGATTGGTGCCTTCAGTGGTGTCATATTTACATGCTTTACCTTTAACAACAAACAATAAAAATGAGTATTGCGTGACAGCGAGTTGTATAGTTGTAGTGAATAACAATTATAATACCAAAGTCCAGTTTTTTATTTTTTAAGCATATCAGTGACACAGACTCGTTGGTTTCACTATACTGGAGAGTACATCCCCCTTTTTTACTGAAGAGGACCACCTATACAATGTCTTCACTGGTTGGGTGTTTGTGTGTATGCTATAGTGCTATATTTGTATTTTTAAACATTTGGCACGTATAAGTATAGTTAAACCTACACACACACATGCACACAGGTGCTGTTATAACAGTCTGCTTGTATTTGGAACTGGAGTTGATGTGTGTTAGGCTAGATTCCAGCAGAGAGAACCCCCATTCTCAGACAACTTTCACAGATGGACAGCTGCTGTCTGTGTAGGATGTATTTGTGTGTTTAAATTAATCTAGCACAGAGAGATTAGTTTACGCTTGTGCAATAGATATCTAAACCTTGTGCTCTTAAGAATAGAAAACAAGTAGCCGTGCACACAGATAAATTAGTTTAAAAACACAACAATCATACATGTTTGAACCCTGGAGAAATTACCTTTTAGATACTGTAGAAAAAGGAAGAACAAATTTCACAGATATGGCCATAAACAAATTGCGCCAATGATGTAATTTCGGAGCCAGACTAAACGTGGGGTGGAGCTTTAGTATCAAGTCCCATATTCCCAGATTACTCAATCGCAATTGAACAAATTTTGATGCCACACACCCTTTTTTATAACATCTTATAACTAACTAAAACCAAATGTATTCGAGAAACAATTGAAAATGCCTACCGTGAAACAACGTCACTAACAAAAAATTACTAATTACCTTGTGATTAACTTTCCGTATTTGCATTTACTGTGGTAATACCATGGTTTTGGTCTTTGTTAGTGTTAAATACCTGGTAATTATCAATTCCCCCTGTAAATTTTCCATCTTTGCACGGAGTTCTAAATCTGGACATATTTTTTAAACCAAACACGTAATTCATGAATGTCTTTTGACTATTTACCCCGAAGCTGCCGGAAAGAGATTTCCCTATGTGTCATCGATCAATGCCACCCTGGGAGCATGCACAGTCTCAAACCCTTCACTGGCCGCTAATCTGAGTCATTGCCACTTGCTCCATACTCCAAAAAGATGTCAAGGTTGCGTCCCGGCATGCTCAAGAACACCTCTGTATTTGGGCATGTTAAACTATTAAGTAAAGTAGCTGATCAGATTTGGGTTGTGCAAACGGATATGATTCTGTATGTGGGTGATAATCCTGCTCATCCATCACCGAGAGGGCCACTGTTACCCCGTCTCTTTCTGCGTCTGCATACATAGTTGGCTCGGCCACGCAGCCTAATGTCTTTAAACAAACATGTCACAACACACACTTAAAATTTCGAAGCTGCTGTGAGGCAGCAGGCCACTGCAGAATAATTACCGTTTTTGTGGAGATGCATTTTTTCAATTCCTTGCGTAGGCCCTCATATTACACATCTGCGTTGTAGTCATTATGTAATGCTTTATAAACAGTTCAATTCAAAGAGGTTGAATCGTAGTTACTTTCGTATGCTGTAACAAACACAGCCGAGGTCTTGGCAGTCCAATCATGTCAAAAGTATGACATTAAGAATCGAGGCTACTGATTCTTTTAGTGTTCGGGTCTTAATTAAAGATCTAGTTGAGTGCATTGTGGGATACAGTGTTTCACACAGAAAATTCCATAAAAACATACACTTTGAATGGACAAATGCAAATGTAATCTTGGTACTTTATTCTTGCTGCAGGCTATATATATTTGCTGTGTTTGTGCACAGTGGATTATTGTGTTTGCAAATATACAATTAGACAGGCTTGAAGGCTTGTGTTTAGTCTTCAGCAGTAACACAATACAATCCGTCCATAAGTATAGGTGGTGAAAACACATGTCACAGCATTGCTCTTCTCATTATCGAATCTCAGATCCAGACCCCACAGATGTGAGACTGTGCGTGTGGTTTTGTGTCAGGGGAACTGTGTGTCAGACTCCAGGCTATAACAATGAATCATTAACATGCTGTGTAGTTAATCATGTCTATTACATGCTTGCTGGTGTGCTGACGCTATAGAAATCCGATTCATGACGCCAATTTAATTGGCTCTCACAGCATTCGTGGTATTAAATGGAGATCTGGATGAGCAGCAACTGACAGAGATGCTTTAAAACCCTTCACAGGTTTGTTTTATGTGCTTTAGAGGTCAGGAACCTACACAATTTGGAACTTGAACATTATAAAATATCTCATTCATTTTACTGAAAGGGATAAATTATTAAAGGTTCATCTTTGACCACACTGGTTTTGTGGAAATGATAAATCAATATGTTGGGTGAATATGTGCATAGTGATTTTATAAATTAAATACAAAACAGAAAAATGAAAAAATGAAAATGTTGTGCCACACGTTTGCTTTCATTGAAGTCAATTGCGGGTTCCCGTATGCAGGCGTATCCTAGATTCACTGTAACATGATGGTGATGCCTTCTGCAGTCATATGTGTTTAGTTGTGTAGTGATCATTCTCACATGAAAACATGAGATATTACTTGTAGGCTCAGTGTAGACATGCCGCTGCTAGTCTTTTAGAGAAAAGGATATATTTATTTCAGTCCTTTCATTCTTTTTCGCGCCGTCTTTGAGGTCACTTCCTGTATGAGCTAATCTGTGGAAATGACTCGTAGCCGTCACTGGCATCGCTCAACTTTGGTTTACACGCTTTTATCAGTCGCATGCTGAGCATTTGAAGTTTCATTAGGGAAGTTTTTGCAGTACTGCTCTGAAGCGCCGAAGTTTTTATTTGCACGTCATCTATAGTTTATATACACTGAAAAGACTGTAAGATTATATGTTGCAAATGTTAAAGGGATAGTTCACCCAAAAATTCTGGTGGTTTACTTGCCATCAAGCCACTCAACATCTATATATTTTTTATCTGTTACTGTCTTTGTTCTGATAGAAAGATATTTGGAAGAATGTTTATAACCAAACCGTTCTGGGACCCCATTGACTACCATAGTAGAAAATTATTACATACTTTTTTTGTTCTGCTGAATACAAAAACTATATTTTGAAGAATGTAGCAAACAGTTCTGGGGCACTTCTGATGAGTCCTTGATTCCTTCTATGGTAGTAAATGGTGGCCAAAATCTGTTTGATTACAAAGCATTCTTCCAAATATCTTTCTCTGTGTTCAACCAAGTCGAAAGAATGAGCAATTCATGACAGAATTCATTTTTGGGTGAACTATCCCTTTAAAGTTATGTTTAGCAGTGTTTATCTGTGTTCATGTTACCAAATTTGTTAAACTAACATGATTTTTATTAGTCGTACTTTTAGTTTAAAGTTTTCTCCCTTTCCATCATTCAGTCTTAAATGGTATAGAGACACGTATTATAGATACATAATGTTTTTAAAAAAGCATGTGGTACCATGCCATGTACCTTGGTAGTACTATGGAAAGGGAAACCATACATGGAAAACATTAAATTGCCATTGTATGTGTCTAAGAAACCATAATAACAGCATGCTACTTTTTCAAATTGTTCCCTAAACCCTTAATTATACATCTAATGTGTATGATACTTAAATGTTTGTCTGTGCTCTAACCATAGCTAACGCAGACACAGACACCTAGCCAGTTTAGTCATGTGCTGTACTCCAGTTTACAATTCTGCCAAGTGTTTTAATGACCGCCAAACCCTGGCAACGTGACCTGATTATTTATCTTGTTAAGATGGCAGGTAAAAGAAGTCTCTATTACTTTACGAGTGTTACGTCCAACCCAGTTCTTATTGTAGCCCTTATCTCACGGTGAGGAAGTGCACAGCTGAACTGTTCTCAGAAGTGCGGAGCTATCAGCACTGTTTGGACTGTTTGTTTAAAGTGTTGCAAATAGCGAACATTAACTAGAGGCGTCAATCAATGCTCAGCGGGCTGTTTTTATGCGGCCGAGCATCTGAATAAGGCTGATTGCACCACTGTGTCTTATCTCCGCTGTAAATCTGCTATCCAACCCCGACGACTTCTCCATAGACCTCCAGTCAAAATGAAGAACGCCAAAAACAAGTCTTACAAGCATGGTTTCTGGCCGTGTGCCGAGGAATTGT
The DNA here is from genome assembly GCA_008369825.1 of Triplophysa tibetana. Classification (NCBI taxonomy): domain Eukaryota; kingdom Metazoa; phylum Chordata; class Actinopteri; order Cypriniformes; family Nemacheilidae; genus Triplophysa; species Triplophysa tibetana. The sequence continues at coordinate 6,816,110 of CM017900.1, forward strand.
CTTGCGACAAGGATCCCGCTGAGGTTGTGCGTTTGAGTTTTTGAGTTGAGTCGTATCTGTGAATGGGAGGTTCTCATGGCATTGGGAATTGAAATCAGCCTTATTTGAAAGTTATGTGGGTTATGCTGGAGGCATGTTTGTGCGTTTAGGTGTACGTGCATAAGGGGTGGGGGTAGAAAACGGAGGAATTTGACGAGCTATTGTGAAATATGACATGTGCAGAGGCCTTCCTTCCTCTAAGCCTGCAAGGAATCATGGGTAGAAATGTGAAGGGAGGTGGGTCTGGTGGGTTCAGGGACTTTTTTGAGGGTTGGCACCGAGGAAAACAGGAAAGTGTTTTTACTCGCATTACTTTAAGATGATAGGCCAGCGGATTAGTTTTCCCTTCCAGTGCAATAAGACCCGGGTTCAAATCCTTTTTATGTGAACACAATCTGATTTATACCTTGAAGGTTACCTGGGGTTACCGCACCTCCGTCCAACCCTTCATTTCTCTTGTTGCCTCCTGTTCAGATTTTTCTATTACTCTTTCACTGCCCATGTTATTTTCCGTACGCACTGCCAATATCGGACAACCTCCCAAACCAATTTCCTCTCAAAGAAAGGCATTGTTTTATAAATGATTGCCCGCTCTATGTTTCCGCGGGCCGCTGAGATAAGACAGTTTGAAGGGAAGGACCTGCAGACAGAGAGGAAACTGGGGGCAGAGAAAGTAAATGAAGTTTTGCAGGATCCTACAGCTTTCCAGACTTTGAATCTTAATCGGAAATGTTTGCTTATGGGTTCTAGGTAGATAAGTTCAACATTTTTAACTGACAGCTAAATTTCTTGCAGCACGAGTGAAAAGACTCTGTGTATTTGTTATATTGAATAAGTCATCCTTTTGACTAGGCTTGTGCCCATGTTACATTTTTATGTTGGGGTCATTGATTAATCTTTTATAACTGTAGACAGTATTATCACGGTGATGAAAGGCTTAACAAAATAGGTTGAAAACCTTTTTCAAATATCAACCAATAATAACCCTGTTGAAAAAAAACAGCAAATGCTCTTTTGATGCTGATTTGATTAGCTTAAACCTGCTATGGACTATCTTATACCAAAACATGACCAGCTAAGGAACATCTAAAACCAGCACATGACCAGCTTAAACCAGCACAAACCAGCCTCACTTGTACTTTTACTGTACAATAGTGTATTCAACATGCATAGTCAAATAAAGATGCAACATAATATCCATGGCTTGATATTTAAATGGTTGTTTAACTGATACATTGCTTCATGTAAATATGTAAATATGAGATGTGGCGTGACATACATACATAACTCATATTTCACCGTAGGTGGGACTCGACAGTGCTCTGCTTTCCGCCATTATTCTCCACGTAATGCTGTTTACATCAGCGTGCCCGTGCATATGATGCTTACCCAGCATAAACACATTGTTATTTTATCCAGTCAAAGAAAAAGATAAGGCACATTCTTCTTCACAGTGATTTGAAGTACCCGCAATAACACTACCAGCCATACCAAGCATATTTTGTTTCATGCACTTTAAGAGTCATTTTGTAGAAATTCATACAATGTGACTCATGCAAAAAAAGGGTTAGGCAATTTCAAAATCTGTGTAGGCCTGCAGCCAGGCACTAAAATTTAGTTGACTGAAATGAATTTAACAAGCCCACAATTTTAAATCACAATCATCACTACAAATATGCATGTGGTTCTATAACTGTATGTTGAATAACTGCAAGTCATTTTTAATAAAGAAATAATTAGCCTTTAAATCTTTTGCCGTGCTGCACTTTGACGGCATAATCGATCAGTAGTTTTGCGTCCTATTTCTGACCTGAGACAGGCGATTGTATGGACCTCTCCAAGAGGTTGAATCGATCCTCTCTCCATGACTGAGGTTGTTAGATTAGACTGATTGAGGTTTGAGCAGTTAGCTGTAGAATGTTAGCTCAGCTGTTGACGTTAAACCGGCTATCGTGCTTGACCTTATGTGTAGTGTACATTCGGTAAGCGTGCTCAGAAAGACTCTTTGTTTTGACGTTGACGTGTTTTGTTTGGGTATTTACCGACTTCCTACGAAGGCTGTGGTTTTAGTTTCATCTGTGAGTGAATGAATGTGTGCCAGGGCATTCCCGACAAACCCCCGCCCCGCCCCCCACACACACAGCGCTCTGCCATGACCTTAATACTTGAGCTCATTTAAACTATTTGGGGAACTAGCTGATTTTTCAGTATCTGGATGTGTGGTGTGGTGATAGGCTTCTTTTCACATTTGCACCCATTGGGTGAACATGAGACAGTCAGTGCTTTCAATGACTAATAAGTTGTGTAAAAATAGTTTAGAGATTCAGGCTTAACTGGTGTGTAAGAGAGTATGCTATTTTATAGGCCTTAAACTAGCTAACCACAGTTCAAAATGCAGGGCCCCTCGCTCAGAGAAGTGCTCCAGTAATCAAAACCCCAACCACAGTGACGCCTGGCACCCGACCGGCTGCAGTACTCTAGTGCCCCCCATCCAGACGGCCATGCTTGTGTTTTCTAGTTACAGCAGCAACAATTTTTACAGTCCCTCAAAAGCACTTTAACATAAGCATCAGCATGGATTCTAATGATTTAAATGTGGATTTTAGATTCAGGTATGCAGGTAATATAAATGTTCTCAGAATTTACTTCGTGTCATCCCAGATGTAGGTGACCATAACTTGTATTACTTGTTTATACGTTCTAAGGGCCAGTTTACCCAAAAACGACCATTGGCGTAATTTACTCACCCTAATGTGTTTCAAAACCATATATGACTCTTTTTCTCTGTGGAACACAAAATAAGATATTTGGATAAATGTCTCAATGGTACAATGAAAGTCAATGGGGACCATTGTTGTTTGGTAACTAACATTCTTATTTCCGGTTCTTTTCATTTTGGGGTGATGCTTGTTTACTTTTCAAAGTTGACCAGATGAACTTACAGAAAGTATTTTGAAAGCTTTACCTCCCTCGTCTCCTTGTCCAGTTTTATTCCTCCCTGTTTGTTAACATGAGTTGTAGCTGGCACTTCTTAAGAGAATGAAAGCACGGATGTCCTTTTTCAACAGCACATGGGCTTGAGTTTGGCCCTATGGCCTCCATTGATTTCTATGGACTTTTTCATGTATGGGTCTATGGCGTTATATTAAACCTTTTCGTTTCACTTAAATATTAAAAAGTGTGATACATATACTGTATATATCTGCGTCTACCATGTAGATGTTATTGTCACCTTTTTTATGTAATTTTGATAAAGCTGAAAAAAATGATTGACATTTTACATTGTTAAAGCAAACCGACCAAAAGTATAGTTTAATAATATAGCTGAATCTATCAATAATTGGCAATAAAAAATTATTGATGTGTAAGTGAACTGTATCTCTCTCTCTCCCTGATCTCAGATGACAGTATTTCGGCAGCGAGCACGTCAGACGTGCAGGACCGCCTTTCGTCTCTGGAGCTGCGGGTTCAGCAGCAGGATGATGAGCTGACCGTGATGAAGGCCGCCTTGGCCGACGTGCTCAGACGTCTGGCTTTGTCCGAGGACACGGCCGCCGCCGCTAAGAAACAGCAGAGCAGCAAAGGTAACCGAACGCTGTGTGTGTGTTTGCCTCCAGTGATCCTAACACAGTTTACATGCAGGAAGTGTAGGAGCCATGCCAGGGCAGGATCTGTTAACAGTTTCAATCCAACCTTGACCCACGCCGCACATCATTTCCATTTGAAGAGCAGCTGTGTGTCGGTGTGTGAACGCTCGTGTGTGAGATCTGCGGCTCCCGGGAAAAGCTTTTTAATGTTTGCCTATTAAACCGACTTCACTTTGTTCTCTGTTTAAAACAGTGTTTGTAAAACACACTGGCTCCTTTCCTCCTATCACACGCAGTCACAGACATTTACGCTTGATAGAATGCGTAACATAACACATCTCCAGGGAAGAGTATGTTTTGTTATGTTTTTGGCATTTCTGAAAGTTCTTTCAACTTATAGTCCACACTGGTTAATACACACTGCACACAAAACCGTCATTATTTTTACAACATTGTATTCTTTGGTGCCTATGGTAGCTCAGAAATGACATGTGACATGTATGTGAACTCTCAACCCTTTACATTCGGAGTAACACCCTTCTTTCTAAATCCTGCATTGCGTAAATCAAAAGGAACATAAGTGTCAAAAATGAAAAGAAGAATTATAGTTTCGCATAAGCCGAGAGACATCGAAGACCTAGAAAATCTGACACCGTGTTATCTTGTGTCCACTCTGCCTACTTCTTTCCCTTTCTCTGTGGGATTTGTATTGATGGCAGTGGAGAATTTGTGTGTGTGTGAAAGCAGCAGGTGAAGGTGTGGTCACACAGGACCTATTTACTTTCATTCATAAGCACACATATGCAGAGAGCCGGGGGGATTATTTGAAGCAGGGTTTTTTTTTTGTGAACAAAAATTCAAGTCTGGTGAACTGGGACCCACAGTATGAAATGGCCAAAGGTGGATTAATATTCATATTTACTTAAAGGGAAAGTGGAGTTACAAGGTATATTTTAAAATTTGGATTTTATTAGAATTTTGTTTTAATCATTTTATTTTATGAAAAAACAGGTGCACCATATCCAGTTGCTTATATCCATTGCTAGGTATATTTACATGAATACAGTGTAACCTCATCTGAACAATAGTGTTTGTGTAGTGTTACGATGTGTGATGAAGCTTGAATTTGTAATAGAAGTCAAAAACGTTCACAAGTACAATAAATATGACAGGATAACTTCATCTTTGTATCTGGCAGCATATTCATTCCAAAGTTTGTTTTTGTGTGTTGAGAGGCAGGGGTTAAACATGACTCTGGGACCGCAGGTCTGTGGATAAATGTGCAGGATCTGTCTTTTTCCAAATGATCGATTACTATGGTTACAAGCATTTTTCAGTTATTTGAATTCACACTGTAATTTCCAATGACCCCCCACATTAATATTGTCCCGTAACTCTCACTCTTTCCACACAAGTGCTCTTCTGAAAAGCCCTTTTCATTATTCAGCGGCTATCATGAATAATTCTATACATCGATTTTAAAATTCAGGAGGAAGGAAGTGCTTTGTATTGTTTTGCATCGCATCTTTTATAAAGAAACAGTCAATAACAGACATCTTTACATGTGAGCACTGTTGCTTCTGCTGTATTTTGGGTTTGAAAGTGATGATGTATGCCTGTGGGTTGGGAGCTGTGAAGCCAGTGACAGTCTGTGGATAGAAAGCAGATATTTCCTTGGTTTCCTGTGGGAATGTGTCACACAAGGTCTTCCTGTGAGGCTCTGCAGACACACAAACATACAGTACACAGGAGGGAGGTCACCGTATGCTTGAAACTGTTTTGACCATCTAGTTTCTTAAAAAATGTGTCACCGGACTAGCTTTGATTATTCCCATGTATTACGAGTATGAGATTATGAAGACATTATTGTCAGAGTAACATAGGTGTGAAAGTTGGTAAACATGAGTCTTGACGTAAGTATTATGTGAATTTTATATTAGCACATCAACGTAAAATTCAAATATATTCAATTCAATCTTATATATATATAACACTTTTCACAATGTTTATTGTTCCAAAGCAGCTTTACAGGAGAAAAATAGGAAAACATAAAAAAGGTAAAACACAGCAAATGGTGTTTTTAGCACGAGCAAGATCATTCTAGTAAATAATATCTAATAAATGCAGTCCCCCGGTGGTTTATTCAGGATATTATGCATTAAGTTAATGATTGGCTGTAAAGATGTGACCCTCGAATAGTATCGGGAAGGATATTCCACAGTTGTGGCAATAAAAAGGTTTTAGTGAAAATATAGGTTGGTAAACATGAATTCAAATGTTTATCTGTTTGTATCCTATAATAAGTGTCATAAGAGAATATTAAGCTTCCATCTGTACTTGTTATAAAAAAGTATGAATACATTTCAAAACTTTGTTATGGGCATAAATTATTAAAATGAAAATACAGAAACAGAACAGATATAAAATTCTAGAGCAGACACATTCTGGGATTTGTGTGAAGGGGCTTTAAAGGGATAGTTCACCCAAAAATAAAAATCTGTCATCATTTACTCACCCTCAATTTGTTCCAAATCTGATAAAAAAATTGTTCAAATGAACACAAAGATATTTGGAAGAAAGTTAGCAATTTTCATTGACAACCACAGTAGAAATTGTATTTTTTTGTCTGTCAAACACAAAATGACCAATGTACACAATAAATTATTAAAATTATTAATTAGTAAAATGTTTATTTTTCCTACTATTGTAGTCAATGTTTTTCCAGAACTGAGAATTACTTACATTCTTCCAGATATCTTTCTTTGTATTCAGCAGAACAAAGACATTCATACAGGTTTGGAACAAGTAAATGATGACTGAATTTTCGTTTTCGGATGAACTATTCCTTTAAAGTTTGTAAGAATAAACACAAGCACATACACACACAGATACACACGCACAAACAAAAGCTCTCCACAGTCAGATGGTCCCAGCCACACACAGTTTGTGTTTTTTGTTGTGGGCTAATGGAGCGTGAAACACATCCATGTGGCAGTGGCAAAGACATGGTTTCACCACCCCCTGAGATAACACACAAACAGACACGTGCCCTGGGGTGAAACAATTAATACAATCCATCACGCAAGAGCTACAGTGCAAGTATGACAATAGCTACACAGACCCCGATCTCTTTCAGACTTCGTACGGGTCGAGGGAATGACCAGCGGGATACCAGGCACCTAAACCAGCCATTTCCACATGCAGGACATTCAGAGAGAGTTTTAAATAGCATGGCTGATGCAAACCATTGCAATCGTGACACTGAGGTTTAGCGTGAAATTACAATACCATACCAAACGCAAGACGCCACCTTAATGTCTTCTGTGGGACACACTTCCCAAATGTCCACCAGTAACTTCTGTGTTTCATTATTTTGGGTTTGAATACAATATTTTTCTTTGCTGATAAATGAATCAGTGTGACTAACAGTGTCATTGGTTTGATACCCCAGTAAGTCACTTTAGATTTTCTAATACATTGTTCATCAGTAATGGGGGGAAAGTTCAACTGAAAACGTACACATGTGTTTTTGTATTAGATTTGCTCTACTTTTGTTAATGTTAGCATGCACTGAGCTGGCATGAAATCCACAAGTTTGTGCAAATTTGATGATCCATGTTATCCCAGCATGACTTGAGTTTGTGCCACAGATCTTGTGTGCGTCAATGGAGGCAGAGACATCTAATGTGCAAAGTTATCACGCCAAGTCTTGCATTTAATTAGTGACATAGAAATGACGAATAATACATATTTCTTACTTAATTATTTTACATTATAACCTTTACTTTTTAAAAACCGATCAAAGGAACAGTTCACCCAAAAATGACGATTGTCATTATATATTCACCCTCAAGTTGTTCCAAATCTGTAAACATTTCTTTGTTCTGATAAAACATAGAAAGATATTTGGAAGAATGCTTATAACCAAACAGTTATTAGCCACCATTTACTACCAGAGTAGGAATATTTTTTCCTTCTTCTGTTGAACACAAATTAAGATATTTTGAAGAACAACTTATTTTGACAGAATTTTTGAGGTCAACAATTACTCAGCCTCTAGTTGGTCAAAAACCGTAGTAAAATCTTTGTTCTGTTGAACACAAAAGAAGATATTTTGAACAATGTGGAAAATAAACTTATGGCAGTCAATAGTGGCCTAGGACTGTTTGGTTACAAACATTCTGCTAAATATCTTAAATATCTTATCTTGTTTAGCAGAATGAAATTTACACAGGTTTTTGAACAATTTGAGGGTGAGTAAATGATGTCAGAATTTCAATATTCCAGGATTGGAAAGTCATTGAAATTTTTGTTCTGTTGAAAATTCCTTACCCGGCTCAAAAATATGTATAGGTTTTTCAGTTACTCTTCGTGGATGCATCGCAATCCCTCATAAATAGTTTTATAATAACACATGACTGGAAAAGTCATGAAAATGTATTGGTCATAGGTTTGGGTACCCTGATAGAGAGTTATACTGTACAGTTATACTGTACAGTCATTGATCCAGCAAAATCACCAAAGCTGCATTGCAGAGATAAACTGCTCTATTCATGCAGTGGCTCTATTATAACTGATAGGAGAGAGATTTAAATCGATTTGTGTTTTATCTCCCGCAGGTTCGGCTCAGATGCGTGAGGCTTACTCTTTGTCCTGTATTGCCAACGGCAGTTCAGGCGGCCGCAAATCTCACAGAGACAGCTCAACAGTGTCTGTAGCCAGGAAAGAGACGCTGGCTTCCGCAGCCAAGAGGTAGTACACTCGCACCAAGCTACACCAACATAGTGAGCTGCAAACCACACTAATAACTCTAAACTGTTATCTATGGCTTCCTAAAAATACATTTTGTTTAGAACTGATGCATCTCAATATGTTGTGTTTGCTGAATTTGAAAACCACATCATTACGCTGAAGGGTAGTAATTAAAATTGAAAATTGCGTGACATACAGTACTTGATGTTGCTGGCATAAAATATGAAGGAAGGGTTCAAGTCCTTAAGCTAAACCTGGACGTTGAAACGTTTGTTTTTTACCAAAAATGTAGTTTATATGCCTTTTTTTTTCATTCCAAGTCTGCCTCCAAATTGTGTAATACTATCATGTTTTTCCCCCCCGAGTTGATCTCCAGTCTTCACATCCCTTCATATGTATAAACATCGTCCTCTGTTGACCTGCGTGTTGTTTTCACAGTGGTAGCGGCGAGCGGAAAAAAGACAAGCCTCAGATGGAGGATATCAAGGAGAAAGAGGAGCCGCCACAGGCTAATGATAAAGCCCCCTCAGCACCCAGCACCCCTCAGGCACCGTCCCCTTCTAGCAACCCCCCCTCCCCTCATCCCCCACAGCCCCAAAGACAAGCCTCGGAGAACAAGGGGTCAACCCCTGCCAAAAGGTTCCTCCTGACAGCCATAGAAATGTTTGGCATCGTTAGAGCAACGTTTTGGCAATCTGCTTGCTGTGGTTTCGCAACGCGTTGACTTGAGAGCCAAAGGGGCAGGGCTGACACACTCCTTTAATCGATATCAGGATCGATAGAGCGCAGTAGTGATTGTTTCATTCTCACGTAGTGGTCCTCTTCCTTAATGTTTTTCCGAGGGAAATAAAAAAAATCTAAATCTGCAATAAAAGTTTTTGGGTAAAAAGTAGTGCTGTCAAATGATTAATCGCATCAGAATAAGCTTATGTTTTAATAATATATGTCTGTGTACTGTGCATATAATTTTTTTATTCCTGATCACATACACATGCATGCATATATTTAAGAAAAATATAAAAACGGATAAACATTTATGTATCATTTAAATTATTGGGGAATACAAATGAATATATGTAAATATTTCCTAAATATGTATACATGTACAGTATGTGTATGTGTTTATAAATCCCAAATTAATATGCACAGTGCACAGACATATGTAAACGCAAACTTTATTCTGGAAGCAATTATTCGCGATTAATCTTGTGACAGCCCTAGTTCAAAGGAAAAAAGGTTGGAAAAAAGATGCACTTGAACTTTGAACACACTTGAATCAAGGGGAAGGAAGAATTGAAGGAAAGCAATGATTCATGTCAGATTGTTTTTTTATTTTAAATGTTTTTAAAGTAAAAATTGCCTAAATAAAAGGTAAAATCAGTAAAACGTATCATACATTATCACTGACCTTGACGCTTGTGAGCTTGAAAGGTTTATATGTCCTTGCTGAAAATGTAGTTCTAAATCAAATGGAGATTTTAGTAACATAAACAACTTAAAATATGTAGGGCGGTCAAATGATTTATCGTTTCCAGAATAAAAGTTTATGTTTACATGATATTTGTCTGTGTGCTGTGCATATAAATGCATTCATAAACACAAACGTTTACATATTTAAGAAATATTTTTTATTTGTCTTAAATATATGCATGCATGTGTATGTTTTTATAAGTACATAATTGATATGCAGAGTACACAGACATATATTATAACTTTTATTCTGGATCACGATTAATGGTTTGACAAAATGACATAAAAAATGGATGAAAACATAACAATAACATTCCGTCTATGCCAACACATTTACAGGAAATGAGAAGCCTTCTCTATTAAAATAATATTAATAAGGTACATTTAATCTTTAGGGATCAATGTTCTTGAAAGAACAGCAGTGCTCCCATACAGTACAGTACAGTGTTTCTCTTCCTGACCTCTGAACTAAGTTTGAGATCAGTTGGCTCAGACTCATTCTTCATTCTGTGCTGTTAGCATCAGGCCAGCAGTAGTGATGAGAATGTGTCAGTAATACTTTGGATAGTACAGAGCGGTCCACCCACAAGAGAAATTAATGGAAAGCAGATGTCTCTTCTGTGCTCAGACCCTTGGCCTCTGCTTAATAAGACATTTATGCTCCAGAATAATCGTGCTAACCCAACCGTGCATCAACACTATTAGTCTGTTCTTAATAACACAAGAACCAGTCTGACGGCTTATTCAAATTAGCCGTGCAAGCTGTCCCTTCCCATTAGCCTAAGGGAAGTGGAAAACCAATTAGTTCTCGTAATGTCATTTCATGGTCGCATCCGTGCCTGTTGAATGCCGCTAGGAGCAGGTTATTAGCCGGGGTCTGTCTGTCAGCTATTATAAAGCATTGAAAAGGTGTTGGCTCTGGTTACAAAGAATACTGCAGTATTACAAGTATACATCTCTTAAAATACAGTAGTGTGACATGCTTTTTTCACACAAATAGAAGGGATTGACTTAGTTTATTCTCTACATTTTACAGAAGGTACTAGTTGCAGTATTGGAGTTAGTGTTTTACATGTGGAAGTGTGTCGCTCTGCCCCAGACTACCATTCACTGCCCCTCTTTCTCTCACTCCGCTGTTTTGCCAGGATGGAGATACTGTGCTACAGCTCTGACCTTTATAACAACCTTTGTGTGTTGAGATTTACATTTTTGGATCACTCCTACTGTGGGAAATCTTAAAATATTTCAATAATCTTCAAGAACTGAGTGTTGAGGGTGAAAGTCCCATTAAAGCACTTGTGCAAAGCTCTAAACTCCAAGATAAATATTCAATTTCTAAAGATGTAGCAGAGAGGTACACAAACTGTTAGTGTACACTCTGTGAAGTAGGGGTGATCCTGAAAATCACATTGACATGTTTTTGTTACCGGTAACGTTTTCCTCTTGCGCACAGCTTGGCGTGAGGAATACGCTCCTCTTCTATATGTTTCTAAATCTCAAATGTTTCTTTCTATCTTCTCCCAGATTGTGTTTACCCAATTCCTATAGCTTTGCCGCGTGGCATCTGTTTTTTCTTGCTAGACAATGGACTGGGTTTCAAACTCTCACCTGCCATATCTGTACTAACCGTCAAGTGGTTTATGCTTTATCTGATGTGCCTTGGCTGGTGTGTGCATGGATGTTTTACCCGAGGGATCGCATACCCACGCTGAAGATTAGGCGTTGCTTGTTTTCTGATTCCCGGTTTGAAATTAACCAATGGAAAGGAACGGTCATTTGTGATTGGAGGAACTAAATCGAAATACAGTAACTGCTAAGTTGTTTAAGCTAAAGTAAACAAGAGAATTTATTTCTCATCGAGAGTTGAGAGTTAATCTGTTCGAGTGTTTTGGTTAAAGCAGATGATAAAGCCTTTGTGATGTTATTATATAAAGTAAATGCATGCAATCTGTATGCATAGTAAATAATTATAAATGTTCAGCTCCAAGCTCATAATGCCACTCCTCTAAATTTTAACCCCTACCCTTGACTTCTTTTTCAGCATCTCGCTATAACTTCCAACTATAACAAGAATAGAGTATTTTTTGTATATGTCTTGGCTCTCATATTTGGGGTCTCCAACAGGGGTAGCAGTGCGAAGCGGGGAGGGATAGAGCGTTCTCAGAGCAGCACATGGGACAGCGGGGAAGACAGCAGGAACAAGCTGGTGAAAGCCGCCTCCACTTCTAAACTGCTGGCCAAAGTTGTGAAAAACGCAGACAAGTAAGTGTGTTTGTATACACTGTGACTATAGCCCTGTTCACTAATGCAGTCTTTAAATTACACTTTCGAGATCATGTGTGAACAAGTTTTTTTTTAATACTAGTAAATCAGTACTGACAATTTAGTCTGTAGGAGAAGGTGTAACAGAAGAGTGAATGAGCCCGTATGGCATCAGAATGATGCGTTTACTCTTCCAGGTCAGTCCGTGGGTCAAAAACAATCGCACAAATGTAAACATTTGGCACAAAAATTAAAAATTAAAAAATATGGATGACATACGTTTAAATGTAAAGTTTTCAAACACAACAGCAGCGGCGGCACAACTGCAGGACACTTCAGCTTAATGACATCACACAGTTTACCGATGTGTAAAAAGTATTACACAGAATGTCATTTCCTGTATTACAGTGTGAAAAGGGCTACTGTTTAAAACTGTCAATACATAGCACAGGCGTATAGCCGGACATAATTATATAACCTTAGTTGAAGCAATTATTTTTTTTAATATTTTTTTTATTTCTTTTTTTCGTTTAGACACAGAGATCCAGTCATCAGTCAAGGTAAAGCCTTATTTCGTCTTTTGTGTGACCTCTAATGTTTCAATTTAATTTGGTTCCTCACATGTTTTCCTTGTTTGTGTCTCATTGGTGCGAGAAAAACTGATGTTCTTGCCAATTAAACAGTAGTGAAACTTTTCTCTTTTACATGTGATTTGCAAAATGAAATCAGTCAAATTAAATGCACCACAGGGGCTGAATTGCATTTCGTAAATTCAAATACAAAACAGGAACTAGCATGACTCAAATCTAAATAGTCGACCCGCAGGTCAAGATTAGCATGACCTGAAATGACCGAATCTATCCCTCTCTCTCTCTCTCTCTCTCTCTCTCTATGAATGTTAAATATACACAACCACAAATCCTGTTCCCTGTTCCCCATTGTAAATAGATTTGTGTCTTTTTTGTTTGCCATTTTTGTGTTGGTGTTGAGAGATTATTATTTCTGTCTCCAAACCCAGCTAAAATGTCAACGCGTGAAAAAAACAGCCAAGGTAAGGCCATCATGCTTAGGGGCCCGAAAGCGTTTTCCCTCCAGAAACCGCTTTACACTGGACTCTAGCACTAACTCCACTTGAAAGATTTTAACATTGTTGATCAGTCTGACAGATCAATGATCAATCAATCACTTTTCTGCTTCACTTCTCTCTCTGCTGCTCTGCTTATTCCTTGAGAACTTCCAAAAGTTTACTGACCTAATGAGGAACACGCATCTCGCTTATTCATTCTCTGCTTGGCAAAATTCAGTTGTTTGATATAAGGGATTATAGTCGCCACTAGTATATCATTAGCCTAGAAATGTTAAATGTTAAAGTGGTGATGCTGTATTATATCAGTGAAACTTTACATCAGTCTCGTCAAACCTGTAAAGAATTTTTAGTACCCCCTGCCACCCACAATGAAAAGAAATGTATTTTGCTAAGAGAAAATTTCTGAAATCTCAAGCTGTTTGTATGTCCATATGTTTCTGTTCATGTCTTCACCGCCCTGACGTATGTGCTGGACCTTTTCTTTATTAAATCACAGCTGAATTGTCACGGCTGTAGCCCTACCGCACTTGCTCAAATTTTCTGATTCTCAAACTTCGCTTGCGTTTTGAATGAGCTCAGAGCATGTGAACTTCCCTAACTCATTCATGAGCTTCATTTGTAGACCACATTAAGAGAAAGGAATGTCCCGGGTTCAGTACAAGTTAAAGATCTATGGAATGCATTTGTGGTAATAATATGCTAATGTTGAGTACAGAAAATGTTTTCATCACTAGAATTTTTCAAATTAAAAGCTACAAGATTTACCAACTTTAGCAGTCTTCTTCTTGTAGTATTTGGTGGCGGATGTCATACCAGCATCTGGTGCGTTTGGCACCACCTGTTAAAAGGGAGTGTTTATTGAACGATTCGCTTCACAAGACATCAACAAGTCAAATTTGAGTTTTTGGGTGAACTATCCCTTTAAGGGAAGTTTTTTTTTTTGGGCGCATTAGAAAACAATTATATATAGAAATTCTTTACACAACACAAAAACCTTCCACAAATTATGCTTTAAAAACTATTTAAGATCTTAACTTGTATTGAACCTGGAGTATTTACTTGAATTATTTACTGAGCTTTTGTCTTTCTGCTTTGGAGTAATAGAACAGTTATGAATGTTTTTGTGTGGGAAAATTAACCTTGCAAACATTAAAGATTTTACCACAACATATTAAACATTGATCAGATTTCCAGTAGCATGTATTTATACATTTTACTATTTCATATAGTGAATTTAGTACCTGTAGTGGTTCATTTGTATTTCTCTACATTAAAAATGCACAACTTGTCTTTCTCCGCAGAGGGAGACTATATAAAAATGTTTATGAGAGGACGTCCGATCACGATGTTCATCCCGTCAGACGTGGAGAATTACGATGATGTCCGGACGGAGCTTCCCTCAGAGAGACTCAAGCTGGAGTGGGTGTATCCTTTCTGCGGTCATTTGCATTACAGTCAAAATATATCTGCATTTGACATTTAGGCAAGTCGAACTTCATTTACATTTCACCCACAACGGCATATCCAAGTGATTTAAATGGACATAATAAAGAAGAAGAAAGAACATAAAAAGAAATTGTATAAATGTTTTACAAAAGAAGTGTATTCAGGGTATAAATTAGAATAAGTATTGTATTTACTGTTCAAATCACCATGTGTGAGGTATACAGTCAGTTCAAGATCATATAACTTTGTACTGTTGTGTCGAGGATCTTGACTCAGTTGGTTAGATATGGCTACAGGGGGCGTGACTGCCGCGCAAACGTCTATTTGCTTCCAACCGGTGAGATTGTTTACTTCATCGCCTCGGTGGTCGTGCTTTTCAACTATGAAGAAAGAACACAGCGCCACTATTTGGGACACACGGACTGTGTTAAATGGTGAGAGATATTTGACAGACACACAGTGTTGACATTGGTTAGCTGGATAGTAATTCTTTGTTGTAATATGATTGAAAAATTGTCACGGAGATAAATATGATAGCAATTTGCGTTATTATTTATTATTATTTATATATATACTATTTATTAGTTTTAATGTTACCAGTTGGTTCATAAAGATTTGAAAAAAAAAAGACTTAAGGATTTATAATACAGAGATGAATGGTGTATTCTCACATCATGCTTTGTGTCTGTGTCTTGTAGTTTGGCTATTCACCCAGATAAGATTCGCATCGCCACAGGACAGATTGCAGGTGTGGATAAGGATGGCAGGGTAAGATTTACTCATATACTTGTTTGTAATAAGTTACAAACCTGTGTTTGAATACATGAAAATGAGCGCACACAACATGTGATTTTTTTTCGGATTATGAGGATGCAACATTTCCAATTATTTATTTATTATTTAATTATTCAATTAAAGATTCATGGTTCCATCAATTTTAAGGTGCAGTAAATTGGTAACTTATCAGCTCCAACACTGATAATCTTTTAATAGCTTTAAATTATTTTCGACAAGGCACATCATAATCGCTCTCCCTGTTTTTGTTCTTTCAACTTCACTTTTCTCACACTATTTGCTCAAATATTAGTACTCAAATAGTTCAAATTAAGTTTTATTTCCTGGACATGGAACACTGTGCTCCATCTTTGGCTAGTATTTAAAACATTTACTTTGTTATGGAGTAATTATAGAAGGGGTAATACAGCCAGTCGCACATTATTTCCCACGACACTCTGGAATACTGAATTCTGATTGAATAGTCGTGATATTCCAGCGTTTGTTATTCCCAGATAACATGAAATATCTTTAACACAAACACTATGTAGGTTTGTATACAGTTTAACAAGGAATGTTATCAAATACTGCTTTTATTTTTCGTTAACTCTGAAATCTGAAAAGTTTTTTCTTAAACGTTTTTGAACTCTTGTAACCTATTGTTTCGTGTTTCCGTTTGTATGGAAACTCGTATTGAAATCTAACTTTTCTCTCTTTTTCTGTTGTTTGTTTGTGCGATCTCTGCAGCCGCTTCAGCCTCACGTGAGAGTGTGGGACTCTGTCAGCTTGTCCACACTTCAGATCATTGGTCTCGGTACCTTTGAGAGAGGAGTGGGATCCCTCGCTTTTTCAAAAGCTGTGAGTCCTCTGTCTCCGCCCTTTAGCTAGCTCTGAAAAGTATTGTATACATTGTCCTCACATTTGTTTAGTATGACGTGCTTACATGCATGTTTTGTGTAAAAGCATTCAAACTTTGAAACTTAGAACTCGAGTCAGTCGATCTTGTGGTTCATTCATAATTTGTGAAAGTTCATAATTTGTGAAAGTTGTCCCCCAGACCCTCTTATCAGTCATAAATTACAATTTGTCATTTCTTACCCATTCGCTTTTTTTTGCACATTCATATTGACATACCAACACACACAACAGTTTACCTGAAAACTCTCTAGTCTACTCATGCTCACTTACCTGTATCATAGTCAGAGGTGCTATAACTTAAACATAATATCATCACAGCAGGTGGAAAGATCAAATTCAATTACTAAGGACACACAGACTGGGCTTAAAGGAACAGTTCACCCAAAAATTTAAATGTTGTCTTCATTTACTCACGTTGGAGTTGTTTCCATATCTTTATACTTTTCTTTGTCCTTATGAACACAGAGAGATATTTGGTAGGAGGTTTGTAACCAAGCAGTTTGTGGCCACCATTGACTGCTTTTGGATAAAAACTTCTTTATGAATTTCTTTGTTCTGTTGAACCCAAAAAAAGATATTGTGAAGAATGTAATAAGCAAACAGTTGAGGAGCATTTTTGACTGCCAATGTAATTATTTCTATTGTGGTTGTCAATAGTGGCCTAGAACTGTTTGCTTACAAGCGTTCTTCCAAGTATCTTTCTCTGTGTACATCAGAACAAAGACATTTATACGGACAGAATTTTTATTTTTGGGTGAACTGTCCCATTAATGGATTAAGGTCAGTGTGATTACCCCTGCAAAAGAACGAGAATGTTTGCATCTGAACGCTTGTTTATATTGAGCGATTCAGTGATTCGGCAACTAAAAAGTCATTTAACCCTTTTAACACAGAAAATGACTCATAAAGCAAAAATGATGATTTACTTCAAATCTAATCGTGTCATCCGGTGTCATTAGAAGTCATTATTATGGTACGAAAACAATGGAAGCCTACAACATGTCTTTACAGTATATAGTGAAGCAAAGCTCTGTATTCTGTGTATGTCCACAGGACTCAGGTGTTCACCTCAGTGTGATTGATGACTCAAACGAACACATGTTAACTGTTTGGGACTGGCAGAAAAAATCTAAAATTGCTGAGATTAAGGTTTGTGGAGACTTTTTTTCTCTATTCTCATCCATCAGTCCCTCCTTTAAATATACTAGTTATTTTATCTTGTTGCTGTTTAAGTCTTCCTTGTTTTGTTCATGTGTTGTCGTATCGTATCATTGATGCAGTCATTATTTCTCTTTTGCGGCTTGTTCTGTATTTACTGTTTTTTTGTCAATGGGCTTTTGTTGTAGACAACTAATGAAGTGGTTTTAGCTGTGGAGTTTCATCCCACTGACGCCAACACCATAGTCACCTGTGGCAAGTCTCACATCTTCTTCTGGACCTGGAGCGGATCCTCACTTGCCCGCAAGCAAGGCATATTTGGTGTAAGGACAAACACAAAAAATAGAGCAATGAATAGTTAAATGAAGTGATACACAGGCAACAGTACATTGTGATCGTATGAGTATGTATGAGGTCATATAAAACATTGAAACCTTGTTTGTCCAAATATTTTTTTTGAACTGGAAAACTGACAACAGGGTTGGGTTAGGGTTAGTTTTAATCCTATAAAAGTACAAAGTCGACAAGCACTTTTTTAATACTTTTTTTGGTTAGATATTTGCAAAATCCAGTGACAAACAATAAGGGTTAGTAATAAAAATGATTTATGGTTAAAAATTATAAACCATAAATGATGGTTTCAGAAGGACAGCAGAGATATACAGCATAACATTCAAAATGATGTCTCAAAAACCAGTGATGTTTACCAGTAGGGGCACAAAAAACAGAACCCTTGCTTTCGTAAAATAATCACAACAAGTATTCAAAAAATATTTATTTCCTTGCTATTGGTCGTTACCGGTTTAGACAAAGTAAAACACGAAAGGTATAATAGTGTTAAAACAGAGACCTTTTTTTTAAACTTCAACATCACACTAGTGTTAGAGGGAACTTTGTTCATTCACACATGTCAGTTTAAGCTTAAGTTTCATGCTTCTATTTAAACCACTGAAGTAGAAAAGGAGTCAACCTGACGTTTAATCTTGTGTAATCTATGACAGAAATATGAAAAGCCGAAGTTTGTGCAGTGTTTGGCTTTCCTCAATAACGGTGACATTTTGACGGGAGATTCTGGAGGAATAATGTTGATATGGACCCGAAGCACAGCCGAACCAGCACCAGGAAAAGGACCTAAAGGTACACACGCACACATACACACACACACACACACACACCTACACATACTCTAGCCACTTTATTTGCATTGGCATCAAGTTGGAAACACATACCTTCACATGATCATTCCTCTCATTGTTTCCATCATAACCAACATTTTCTGCCTTAGATGCTAATACCATTTTACCATGTCAATGTTAGAAAAACTACTTTTTAGTTTGATGATACCAATACTGATTATGTGTTATGATTCTTGATACTTTATATATCACAGGAAAAACAAATGCACTTCAAACCAGTCTGTGTTTACATTCATACCTCCCAGGCATTTTAAGCATAAATATGCATGTGTATGCGTGACAGCCGCTTTCTGTCAGTAAGATACTTACTTGTTTATACTTGGTACCAGTGATATTGTGGTTAGACCGGTATCATTACTGGTATTGTTATTGTTATTTATTTTTTGTAGTCAGAGAAGCACAGTAATGATAAAGTGATTAAATGAATTCCAGTAAGTGAAAACTCAAGTTCTAGAAACTCAAATGATGTGACAAATCAGGAGTAGAAAGTGACTATGAAGGGTTTGTGTCTTAAACGGTGTGTTTGCATGCCAGCGTGTGTTTGTGTGTGTGCACAAATTGACAGATTGTTTTCTCAGGGCTGATTCTGGAGTGGTAATGGTTTTCACTGGCATGCCGTGGAACTGGATTGGATGTATCGCAGCCTGAAACGCTGACAGCTCCTGCTCATTTATCACTCCTTTATTTAACCCTAAACAGTTTTATTCCACAGCACCCCCTGCAGGACGCAGTTATAGCTACAACTTCTAGTCAAAGAGCCCAAAGGAGCACTTAAAGATTTGAAGGGGTCTAAAATTCTCTCGTCATTTAGTTTTTCATGTGGAAGGATCTGCTTACAAATGACTGGCAAGATTGACCTTACCTGTTGTTGAAATTCATGTCTTCCTCTGCTCTTTAAATCAATTGGCACATGTGTCCTGAACTGGCCCCGTCTAGCTCATTTCCCATCTCGACATCTGTGCTAGAGACATGTGCAACTGTAGACATGCAGAGGTGCAGGTGTGTTCCCCTAAAATTCAGCATGTCAAGTTAGAATGTGGAACGACACGCACACCCAAACATCTCTGTTTCAGAAATGTGAGAGCGCGTGTGCACGATTATGTGTCCCGAGCAGTCCCGAGGTCTATGTTTTTCTGGGTTTGGCTCTCGTTGCTGGCAGCAAAGCCATCAGTATTATTGCAGAGGGAGGTGATAATCTACAGGAATTCCCAGTATTCATCATTACACACACATAGACACATAGACCCCTGGCCTCGCTGGCAAAGATACCTAAAAGCTTGTCTTTTACACACACACACCTAAATGGCCTATCACATCCTCAATGGCAAACCAGTCTGGCATATAAACCACATTAGCCAAGAGAGACATTTGTGGTATTCTTTTCCCAGAAATGGTGTGCAAGTTAGTCTCCATCTGTCTGACGCCCTCCCTCTTCCCCACAGGAGCGTTTCAGATCACTCGTCAGATTAAAGCTCATGACGGCAGCGTGTTTACACTGTGTCAGATGAGGAACGGCACTCTGCTCACAGGGGGCGGCAAAGACCACAAGATCATTCTGTGGGACCATGACCTTCATCCAGAGAGAGAAATAGAGGTAGGAAAAACATCTGAGCAAAGCTCAAACTCACGTTCAAACTCACAACACGTGCGTGATTTAAAGTGACAGTTCACACATTTATTCATTCTAAACCGAACTGTGACTCTTCATCTGTGGAGCACAAAAGAAGATATGTTTCGAAATGTAGAATAAGAAACAAAATCAAAACGGTTTGGAATGATATGAAAGCGAGAATATGTCTAAAGAATGTCCATCGTTATAACAACTGAATTGAAATTATCAAGGGATATTTGTGTATTTCACAATTTTGTTGGACCATAAGGTGTTGTTTTGGTGCATTACATAAGAAGTTGCAATTGATAATTTCTTGAAGGGATGCTTACCCAAAATAAAAATTCTGTCATCATTTACTCCGTGTCATTTTAAACCTGTAAGACTTGTTCTTCTGAAGAATACAAATGAAGATATTCTGAAGAATGTTAGTAACCCATAGAAGTGACTGGCAGCCAGTGCTGTTCTGTGACAAACATGCTTTAAAATATCTTCTTTTATGTTCCGCGGAAGAAAGAAAGTCACAAAGGCTTAGAATGACAAAATTAGTAAATGATGACAGAATTTTTAACTTTAATGATCACAGATGATCACTTTAAATAGCTAATAAAACTAAAAAAAGTAAATTATCAACAGGTAGCATAACTATATTCCAATTGTTAATTTGATAATAAAATTGTAATAACAAATGAAATTGTAATTAAACAATTATAAAAAAATGTATACTATATTTCGGTCAGAATGTCTCAGATTTCCAAATAATCAGTTTTTTTCAGGAAAAAAAAAACGCTTGTGACAAACATTGATAATAATGATTTATGACCAAAAATTGAAATCTTGAAATTTGGAGATATGAGGTTTCAGGAGGACAGCAGCAATATTATGTATTATAAGTAGGAGACACTGTAATGTTCAGCCAGATGGTTGTTTTCACAGAATAAACCCTGACAAGACTTGACGCAAAGTGGCATGTAATTATGTGATAAATGTTAATAATATATTTTATCACATTATTAAATAATATAATAATACTTTTTATACTTGGCATAATACTTATGAAACATGTTAATGAATATGAGTAATTGCAAAGTAAAACACACAAGCTTTTGTTAACGGCATTAGATACGAAAACACACTTCTGCAATGTATTTATCATCAGGTCCCAGATCAGTATGGAACTATTCGTGCTGTAGCTGAGGGTAAGGGGGAGCAGTTTCTTGTGGGAACATCACGCAACTTTATTCTTAGAGGCACCTTCAACGATGGATTTCAGGTGGAGGTGCAGGTACGACAGAACTGTTCAGAGGAAAAAAAACATACTGCACACAACACCAGAGCTATTGAACATGTTTTCAGATGTGCACCTGTAGTTTGAGTTGGAGTTTCATGATTTCCTGTATTCATAGGGACACACAGATGAACTGTGGGGTCTGGCCACCCACCCCTTCAAAGACCTGTTCCTCACCTGTGCTCAGGACAGACAGGTTTGTCTGTGGAGTTCAGTGGACCATACGCTGGAATGGACCAGACTGCTGGACGTAAGTGACGTGCTCCCCTATCGTCAGTTAACACATCTATACATAGACATTTGGTCTGTTCGTCTGTGTTGGTCCGGGTCGAACACGGCATTCACAACACATTTTACTTATGGAATCTGCAATGGTTGCTACAAACCCTTCAGAAAATGTCTAACAAAATAAGGAAACGCTTCGCTTTTTGATCATGCATCCTTTGCATTTCATAAATAAATGAAATTGACAAAATGGATTTGAGTTGTGGGATTATTTATTATGTTTTAGGAGCACGGGCACTGTGCAGACTTCCATCCTAGTGGTTCTGTTGTCGCCATTGGTACTCACTCAGGGAAGTAAGTGATCTCTGCGTCTGCTCTTTAGAGTCATTTGACATTAGTTACCCTCCCTAAATTTACATTGAAGTTTGTTTAAGACGTGATTTGTGTGTGTTTCAGGTGGTATGCTCTGGATGCAGAGACGAGAGACCTCGTGGCCATTCATACAGACGGCAATGAGCAGCTGTCACTCTTGCGATACGCTTTTGGTGAGTGGTGTTTGTGTGTCTTCCTTTCTTCTGCTTAACACAAAGTTTTACATTTTCTTAAAAGGCTTTTTTTAATGTTCTGCTAAATCACTCCATCTCTCTGTTTCTCTGTGTTTTCCTCTCTCAGATGGAACGCTGTTGGCGGTGGGATCCCATGATAACTTCATTTACCTCTACACAGTGTCGGATAAGGGACGCAAGTACAGCAGATATGGAAAATGCACTGTAAGTGACCCTTTGATAAGCTCCGCTTAGTCAACATCACCAGCTCTCTCAAGCTTTCTTACTGTCTGTCAGTTACCTAAAGTTATGACACGTCATCCCTTATTTCTGCCAGTTTTGTGATTATAGTACATTTTTGTGAATTCTCTTATACTGAAAAAGAGCGTTGGGTTTGTCCTAGGATTATTTTTCAAAGGAATACAGAAACTTGAATGCATTAGACAGTGATGAGCTATTTTTGGCCACTAAACACATGGAGAAAGTCAGAGGAGCTCATGACTTTATAAGACAATTATTCAGTCTGTCTGTCTGCCACGTGCAAACTGCCTTTCCAGTGAACTGTGAGCTCCTGCAGTGTGTGATGTGTTTGGAGGGATTTGTGTGTGAGATCCTCTGACCACACTGTAAAGATGCCAGTAATTACAATCCTTCAGTGTGTGTTAATCCAACTGTTTCCTGAGGATGATGAGACAGAGAGAAATATCTAAATCAATATTACAACTCATACTGACTACTTAAATTTTGAGTTCTGCAAATGTTAAAGTTCACAAAACGTTTTATTAACTCTTACACCGCCATTGACGAGTTATCTCGTCATTTAAAAAAAAACGGTTCCCCCCAAAGATGAGTTATTACGGCAATCAGTGTTTGTACTGTTATACAGCAGGTGGCGCTATTACACACCTTCTGGAGAAGTACAGAATCCCGGAACCTAGAACATATATGTTTTAGTGGTTTTTAATGATTGTTCTGAGCGTAATCTGGGCGGAATCTTTGACAAAAAACGTTAATTATAAAACGTTATAATTAGCATTTTTAAAGAAACCTATCCACATCTACGGAGTGATAAAAAACGAACAAATGAAGATGCAAGAATACAGTTTCTTTTGTTTAAAAGCTGAGACTCTGTTCTTTCATTTGACACATTGTTTGTCCATATATTCTTTACAGAAAATTTACTGTGGTCATTAAAGTTGGGTGAAAATGTTAAAAACGCTGCCGTAGGCTGGCAAGCTTTTTTTAAAAAGGCTGACGAGTAAAGGGTTAAAGGAAATGCTTGGGGAAATAATCCAATTTATAAAATTAATGAATAATAATTAATAAATAATTAAAAGTTAAGCATGATCTTAGAATGTTTCAAGTAATTAAGAAGTACATTTTTATATTAATACATATGTATATTATACAATAAAATATACTATTTTAAATTAAAATAACTGTAATTTGTTTAATTGTATTGTATATTCATTTTATTAAATAAACAATATATTGAATGGGTTGTTTAGCAAAGTAGCAGTTCCTCTAATGGTAACCCAAAAGTTCAATAAAACTAACTAATTATTAAAAATAATACTGGCTAGATATACTTTTAGCTTGATAATGTTATTTTCTTGTGCTTATTATCAGAAATAATCTACAGGGACTGGAAGTTAAATTTAGGCCACTTTGGACCTCACTATGATGCAGTGAATGTAGTTCATCTTCTTTCCTTAAACACATCACTTTTCTTTACTTTGGTATTGCACCTTGCATTTGGTATATTCACTATCTGCAGTTTTATGTCTTGACCATCTGTGTTTAGTCACGGTAATTATAATATTACTGGCAGAAGTGAAATCATTTGTATGCGGTCAGTCTCTGTCAGGTCTCTGTGTGTGAGCCTGTCTGATTCTGATGACTTGATTTTCCACAACACTAAGACATGATGAAATGAATGAAGGAGTGTTTCGAGATGGCTGAAGACGCTTTATTGTAGCGGACTGAATAAAAGCGATTCTCTATTTCAGCAGTCCTGACAGGGTCCAGTGGGAGTACAGACATTATGGGAAGTCTGGCCTGTGATGTTATTGATGCTGGCAGACTGCTTGCACATGTGTCTGTTAACACAGCTCCACCCTGTTACTCACGGACATGCTGTCAGACAGGGCTGTTACATGATTAATTGCGATTAATCGCACCCAGAATAAAAGTTTTTGTTTATGTTTGTTTTGGTTATGTCTGTGCACTGTGCATATTAATGTTGTATTTATAAACACATTTATTAAATAAACAAATGAACAAATTTTATTTATAAATATATACATGCAAATATTTCCAAAATATGTAATTGTATTTGTAAGGGTTTATAAATACAAAACGCAGGACGTATATTAAGTGAACACAAACTTTGATTCAGGACGCGATTAATCGTTAAACAGCCCTCAAATGTTTTTCACCTCTTTTACAGTTATGCTGACGCAGTAAAAAAAATTTTGAAGAAAAAAAAATGATGATAATAAATGAAATAAAATAACAAACAAAATCAGCTTGTTGTTTGCATCTTCACAGCTAAAATTGTGCATTTCCATGCACATCTGGGAGGGTTAGTTTGAAACCACAGGCAAACACAGATTCACACCCTTAAGGTCTTTGCACATACAGTCCCAAATTTTCATATGCCTTTTTTCGTGTTTGCTGCTCGATTTTACTGTGTCTATAAATTGTCAAAACACCTCTCAAAATACTTGCTTACAGATGTGAAAAACGCAGAAAATCAAACTCAGTCCGAATTTTTTTATGACGGACGAAAATATCGGAGGCAGTGTGTAAATTTGATTGACGCTATGTGAGGTCGTATTTATTTTTTAACATGCGGCAATTTCGGACGCAAATTTCTGACTCTACTACCGATACTAACAAATCGGAGGATAAAGCTAAATACTATCGTTCGTGTCAAACACTGGATGGAGAAATCAATGTCATTAGTGCTCACTTGTGAATTGAATTCAAGAAACTTTGTAATCAATAGGACTTCATTTTGATTCGTCACTTGGTACAGTTTGATATGTGTTCTTTCTGCTTTGCCATTTTACATTTTCATTTCTCTCATCAGGGGCATTCCAGCTACATTACACATCTTGACTGGTCCCCCGACAACAAGTTCATCATGTCCAACTCAGGAGACTATGAAATCCTTTACTGTAAGTGGCTTAAACACTGTTTCATGAGAAGTGGGAGTAGAGTTCAGTGTACACTTCCAGCTTACTCCAACAGTAGTTGGTCTCTCACGGGTTCTCTCTGGCTCGCTTTCCTCCTGAAACATTTATTTCCAGTCATATTTGGGTTGAAAACAAAATAAAATTTGCACTGTTTCATTTAGCATTTTCTGCGCTCTCATCTCGGCTCTTTTTCAGGGGACATTCCAAATGGTTGTAAGTTGATTCGTAACCGCTCTGAGTGTAAGGACATCGACTGGGCCACCTACACCTGTGTGCTGGGATTCCACGTCTTTGGTCAGTAACTGCACATTAATGCATCGTTCAAAGCATTACGTTTATTTGTGTGTATGTGTGTGTATATACCATGACTACATATGTTTGTATGCTTAGACAACGGATGAAAAAGCAAGTTTTGTGTGTGTCATTTTGATGTTTTCCCAAATGTGTGTCTGGTAACTCTACGCTGTATTTCACTATCATTTCCTGTCAGCGGTTAAATATCGAGGGGGACTAAGTTAATATATCTCTCTCTCACAATTATAACGGATGCTCGTCACCCTTATTATAAAGTCTAAATATCGGGCTTCTTTTATGCTCAAGTTTTACAATTATCATGTGTCTGTGTATAATTATTTTCGAAGTTCTGTGCGACTTTATGAAACTTTTGATAGCTGAAACTAGATCATCCCACACAAAAGTCACTTTATCATTAGCAGGGCTAACCGTCGTGTCTGTGATACTGCAGACATCAGCATTCACATTGTTGCAGTCACAGGGCGCCTTTCAGGAGTGCCAGCAAAGTCTCGACCACAACTCGACATATTTGAGCACTTTATTGGCCTGGAAAATATTTTGTAGTAATGTTTAAACTCGCAGCACTGTGCCAAAAGATTTGAGGCAGTGCTATTTTGTGATAAATATAGGCTTGTTACTACAGACGGTAAATGTCTGTCTGTCTAACTATGTTCAGTTTTAATGTTGTTTAAATTACGCTTTTCAAAATTTGCATTGTTGAAAAGCAGCTTTACAGAATACATTAAGCACAAATCAGTAGAGATAGTAAGAAAAAAATCTGAACGAATCAAGAAAATAATAAAGTAAATAATACAAAAATAGAAAAAGTTATTTTAAATGATAGAAAAATATGAAAATTCTGTGTAGTTTCATAGGTTGTTGATTTTATATTTCAATGTCTAAAAACAATTATTTCAATTCACTTGTCCGTTTATTGATATCTGTCATATAAATAGAACTGTGGAAACAATTTAGAGGCCAATCTAAACTATTTTCAGTTTTTCTTAATTGACCATTTCTTGGCTCGTGTTTAGTTCTGTGATTTAGGGACAACATTTCTCCCAGATTGCAAATTAAATAAAAAGTTTCAGATCTTGTATACTGCAAAGAAAACAATCTCATATTCATGTTAAAACAATACACCACTAAGTTTCCTATTTAAATAAAGGGAAATAAGCATGCGTGAATGTGCCAAAGATGGACATGATTTTGGGAGACAACCAACTTGTAGGATTTCGGTGAATTAAAATGCGTGAACCAGAAGCTTTTAAAACCCAACAAATGGAGAAGGGACGACTCTTCATAGGATATAAAATTGCTACTTTATTTTATTTTTCATGCGGCACTTACCTTACAATGAAAAATCATGAAACGAAACGAATGCTTTAAAAACTTAAAGAGAGACCTAAAATGGGTGTTTGAACTAGAAAATATTTACATCTGTGCTATAAGTATCGGAAAAATGTTTGGTAAAAACGTTGTTTTCATGCTAAGGTTGACAATTTTCCATCGCCCATATAATGGAATATGTCCCATTTTTTTCACAACTTCAATGCGTCTTTACATTCTCTCAATCTTTCACATTACTGTTGGGTAACTTTATGTCATTCCTGAGTTTCGATTTGCTTTAAATTCAATAAACACTGATCTGGAATAGCCACAATACATCTCAAAATGATTATTAAAACAAAACTGGAAAATCTTTGTCCGTCTTTGTATAAGTGTCTGTCTGTATATGTCTGTATCTTTGTGTGTGTGTCTGTTTGTCTATCTCTGTCTGTAAATGTTTTTTTCTATGACTGTTTGTCTATTTGCATGTGCCGGTCCTTAACTGTAGCTGGTGTTCTTCTGCCTCCTGCTGGTGATTTTAGAATATCTTCTAATCTATTTACAATCAGTTTTTTGATAGAACATTCAATAGTCATGGGATTCTCTTTATGCTGCTATTAAAGGTTGTCATGTTAAACCTAAATCAAAAATATTTATCCAGTGCAAATATAATCTTGTTAGACTTTTAAACTAAACCCACATCAAAACTATTAATAAACAACTGTATTTAGTAGCTTTTTATTTAATATTGAATCACTGAACATTTAGCACGGTCTCAAACAGATCAGTCCATTTGACTCTGAAAGCTGCCCGTTGACCTGTGACTTCAGAGGACATAGAAGTAAATATAAGAGGATATTACAGTGAGTTGTGTTTAGGATCATAGTTGTACAGTACAGTACATGAATGTATTTTATTGTCTGCTGGGTAACAGGTGTTTGGCCAGAGGGCTCAGATGGGACCGATATCAATGCTTTGATGCGATCCCACAACAGGAAGGTGATTGCTCTGGCTGATGACTTCTGCAAAGTGCACCTTTTCCATTACCCCTGCTCCCGACCCAAGGTCAGTCACCGCATATAATATTCAATGTCTTCATTTCGAAAAATGATGTGATCAGTTGACAGCGATACAATAAGAATCCATGATTTTTTGGTTTTCAATTTACATTTATTGATTTAGTGGGCGCTTTTATCCAAATTGGCTTACAAATGAGAGTGGTTTTTGTCAATGAGTTTGTTTAAAGTATTTTTTTTTATGCAGAATAATATGTGTATTTAAAATACGAATGAATGGTAATACCTCATGTTTTTAGATTCATGTAACCGTATTCTTTACAATTTTTAATTCAAACGCAGGCCCCAAGCCTCAAGTACAGCGCCCACAGCAGTCACGTGACAAACGTGAGCTTCATGCACAATGACGCTCACCTGATTTCAACGGGCGGCAAGGACACAAGCATCATGCAGTGGCGTCTAGTGGAGAAGACCTCGTCCCTGGTGCATAGCGACTCCAGCTTGGGCCAGAGCGATTCTCTGATGCACAACTCTACCCCTCGCAGCCTGCAGTCAATACCCAGCAAACCCCAGACTCCTACTGAGCCTGTCCCCGTGCCCATGTCGCTGCCCATCAGCACCCAACCCGACACCGGCACGCCCCCTCCCACGGCCACCGAATCATTTGACACAGCCACTCCTAACGGACAGCAGGACGGCTCCCCAGAAACCCCGCCTCTTTCTGATGAGATCACGCCCTCTTCCGACAGCACCCTAAGCCCCAAGGACAGCCTAGAGCCTAGCGATGATACGGCCACGCCGAGTGATGAGGGCACACCCTTTAATCCACCTTTATAAGAGGGTGATGTTATTGTAACGTTGGTCCGCTCCCTCTCTTGCCTGCTCGACACCCTGCCCACGGCACCAGCATGTCACTGTCACCATTCTGTTGGAGTTTAAAAGCAGGGTCTCCTCGTTTTTTTATCCGATCTAGTTTTCGTTTTGTGTCTTAGTTTTGTCGATGTTATGTTCATTTATGTGGTTGCGGAGGCATTGGTTTGGGTCGAATGGTGAGAGGTTTGGAACGATTTGGAAAGATTTAGCTGACACAAACACTAATACACATGAAGATACACGCACCACAAACTGTGATTCTGTAATGTACAATTAAAAATTAGAATTTTAGATCAGGATACAAATTTTTTTATGATTTACCACTTTTAGATCCAATGACGTGTCATGAATTTGATCATTTGGCATTTAGTTATAATACAATTTAAACGGATAGTTCACCCAAAAATGTAGATTCTGTTATCATTTGCCCACTCTCTTGTCATTTCAAACCTGAATGTTGGAGAATGTTGGTAACCGAACAAAGGCAGTACCCATTTACTTGCATTGCATTTCCGTTCATACAATAGAAGTGAATGAGCACCGCTGTTGTTCGGTAGGTTTGAAATAACAAGATGGTGAGTAAATGATGACTGAATTTGTAATTTTTGGGTCAACCATCCTACTAGAATGTACTCAAATTCATGCAATGTAATAGTTAATTCAAATGCCCATTTGTATAGCGTTTCAATTCAGGACGATTGATTGAATTTGGGTGACCTTTAAAAATCTGTTTTTCTTATTCTCTCAGCCTTTATTAAAATTGGTGGTAGATTGGGTTTAAATTGCTCGGAATTCTTTCAAATATTTCTCGGAACCCAAAACAACAAGATCAGGACATTTGTGCACAGGTTAATGACCCCGCAAACCCTGGTCAGACCAAAGGTCCTCTTTCATCCCATTAGCTGCTTCAGCAAATGGAAATAGCCACCTTGAATTTAAACTTGGCCTGAAAAGTGCACGATTACGGCCGCTTAATAGAATAACATCAACACACTTCATTCAACAGGACCATAGCGTAACCCAAACAAGCTCAAACACATATGCATGGCGACAGCCTGCTCGTATTTACAAAGCTCTCAAGTTTCTGAATGATACAAAAAAATTCCAGAAAGCCTCACCTTTCTGTCTGAAAACATCATGCCACCGTCACATCTCCTGAATTTTTACACTGTTGGACTGGAGATCTCCGTGCTCACGCCATAGTTTTTAACTCTTGATTTCGATGATTCTGTCCTCTCACTATGAATTGTTTTTAGCTTTCATTGTGGGACTGTTTTTCTGTCATTTTGATCATGGACTGTTTTTTAACCATTGAGAGAGAACAATTAAACAAGTCTTAAATGTGCGTGTGAGTTTGAGTGTGTGTGCGCACAAGTTGGCGCTTTTTTCATTCCGCAGAAAACTTCTCAGGATCAGAGCAACCAAAATAATAAAGCATAATGTGTTCCCCACTTTTTTCTTAACGCAATTGCCATGTTTTAGGTTATTGTTTTTATGTGATAATGGTACTGTGGTAATACCATGGTAAACCTTAAAATACATTCAAGTGACTTTACATTGAGAGTACCTGAATTTGCACCAATTTACATCCAATAGTTTCTGTCTTGTAACGTCCTCAGATCATGTCATATAAATGTGACATTACCATGATTTTACCATGTGAAATCGCCATAGTCATTTTGTAAAGGATTGCTCTCCTTTTTTGTTGTTGTTTCTCTCAACATTGCGTGACGAGATGGATGTTTGACTCCCACCCATTGAAGATCAAACCGTATGCGGAACAGATTTTCTCCTCTACAGTAACGATTGTCTTATGCCTCAGTATCAGCAGATGAATCGCTTCATTTCAGACAAAAGAGCTCGACACAAGGATATGGCTGAAGAGTTGAAGTTGCCTCGAGAACTGGTTAAAGAACAGCAAACGTTTTTGATCAAAATCTAATTTGCAAATGAATCGAGTCTGTTTTTCTGTAATAAAAATGAAAATGTGGTTTTCAGATGAATATGATTTCATTTGTTGCTGAGGCTACCCAGTCCAACGGCATATTGTATGAATGCAGATCGCGGATCAGTTGCTGGAGGCAACCTCGGATGTTCATCCAGCATTACAGGCCACTAAAACACATTGAAGCATATGTTTTGAGAATTCTGACTCGGATACTTGTAGTACTTTGTACATTTTTGTACACATTATAATGAATGAAGGAATACATGAAAAACTTTTGCAATGTGTTTACATAGCTGCATGCCAGCATTCAGATGCTTTCAGTATTGAAGGAAATGTGTCTGATGCAGATGTTATTTGGTGTTGTTCAAGTGCAAGAGATGACTAGATTGCTTGTTGTTTTGATGGAGAGCAGATAGAAGATTGAATGATAAAGGATTGTTTATGTGATTCTAGATTCAGTAAACGGTTTTGGCAGTTTTTATTGCATCTCTATCCACCATGAATCAAGTTTCAATAAAGGCACCAAATGTGTTATTGTAATTTTTAGAGTAAAGCGTAAAGCGTGCCTACTTTAGGCGTAAATGACATTACTTACTGTAGATTACACCTTAATCCAATGATTACTGTAACATGCAAATTGCATTTAGTGCAAATTTCTTGACCGTTTGTTATATCTTAAGCTAATGAACTGCAGAAGAATATCAAAATTGGACAATGCTAAGCAGTCACATACAACTTACATTTTTTTACAATTTTCACCTGTTTTGCAACAATGCTTGAGTTCTACTGGACGATGTGCCCTTCAGCTGGTCTGCAGTTAACGTGTTATCCTTTTTTGGTGTTTTGGACTGATCCACCTTTCACACCAATTTTTCTTGACATCCTCAAGCCCTCAAAAGCTATACAGGACTGTGTGGCATCACACTTTCCCAAGACTTTTGTCATCATTGTCGTTGCATTCAGAGCTGGTTTTGTAATGTGTATATTGGTGTGCCTGTGTGTATGATATTTTAAAGGAAGGTAGGTACTCTGGAATGATTATTTTACATTATTTAGCTACTAAGAGAAGCTTTTTTATCCACGACAAAACTTGGGGATTGTCTCATGTGCAGTTGTTAGGTGCAGTAGGTACAAAAGCCTTCTGGCATGGGAATGTGTTGCAGCATTGCCTGATGTGTAGCTCAGTTTGACGAAATGGTCACTGACGTCAAGTGTGTATCTTGTGTCTCATCCAAGTACGATCATAGTTGATTTTTCAACTTGTTTAGTTGAGAAAATGGTTAGTCGAATAAAGTGCTATACAGAAATGTTTAAGAAACGCCTGAAAACACATCTCTTCCGCCAACATCTGACTGATCTGTTCTGGCTCTCTTTTCTTCTCTACTCTTTTCTTCTCTACTCTTTTCTTCTCTACTCTTTTCTTCTCTACTCTACTCTAAAAAAAAAAAAATGTATGAATGAATGATTCTGTATACTGTGTTAGGCTATATGAGATCAGTCTTCTTTTTGATTGCACTTATGCTTTTGTTGTACTTATGCTGTCCCAATTGCTTCCATAACCTACCCCACTTGTAAGTCGCTTTGGATAAAAGCGTCTGCTAAATGACAATGTAAATGTCATGAAAGTCACAGATTATATCCCCTGTTATTTAGGAAGAATGGTAAGTGAGTTGGAAGTACTGAAGGTGAAAACACCTGAAGTGATATAGGTATTGATATCATTGTATTAATGATCTCCATTGAGGAGAGAGACTGCTATTTTAATATCCAAGACAGAGAAAAAACAACCAGTGATTGTATCTACACTTAAATGAAACATTGGGGTTGAATACATCTTTGGACTTTCAAATGGTTTGCGCCAGCGTGTTTATTGTAATCCTCATTGTATAATCTCAAAGTTTTTTGATAAACAAAATGATATAAAACAATAATAAGTAAACCTGATGCAAATAGTAAAATGTAAACAAATGTAGAAAAGGGAAACCATTTTCTTGTGATAAAGTTTGAGCCAATCCGTCTCTTATGCATTTTTGTAAATGAGAGGAACAGTACCGAAGATTTTAGAAAGAAAGAAACATTGTAAACACACCCTTGTGATTTCTTACTTACATGCTGTCTTTATTTTACGTTTATCCCTGTCCTCAAGGACAACAACTCACAGTTAATAAAAGAAAAATTTACAATACAACCAAAAAGCTAGGCAGAAGCCTTTGCTTATTATGCCTAGGCTAAATACAAATTTATCTGAAAAGCATCACTTTGTCACAGAATTTTGATAAAACAAGATAAACCTAAAAGATAAAACATTTCTGAAAATTACATTTTACCTAACATACATAATTAAAAAATTTGACATTCCAGTTGTTACTTCAATAATTTTGCAAAAAAATCTGAACGGTTCACAGCTTATTCATATTGAGTCGTAATATTTATCACCTTGTTTTTAAACATTTCCTTAAAGGTCTAGTGTGTCATTTTTTGGAGGATCTAATGAAAGAAATGCTATATAATACTTGTGTTCAGAGGTTAATAAAGACCTTACTCAATAAGTCGTTATGTTTTTATTAACTCAGAATGTGCTGTTCCCAGTGATGTTTAAAGTAGCCTACTTAAAATCAATATTTAAGTAAATGTACAAATATCTTGCCAGGAAACTACATTGGTAGACGTTAAAGTCACCTTTAAGAAGAAGACTTGAGTAAAAGTTTTTGACAATCAGCTAAATATTGAATATATAAAATATATAAATATAAAATACAGGTACATCTCAAAAAAATTGAATATCATGAAAAAGGGAGTAAGAAAAAAAACCTCTCCGATGCGCTATTCTCCGCCCTTGCCTCAGTACTTCTTAAACGGTCGTGCTATTCATGCTAGTGAAAGGTCAGAAATGAAACTACTAAATGTTCTCATCCGTAGTATGCGTAGTATGTAAACAATAATTCTGTTTTGCGACGATTTACGACACTGCGCGATCTGTTCCACCCTTGCACATCTTTGTACCGTGTACGTGTCACCCATAAGCAGTTTGTTAGTGTGTGCGAGTGTATTTAGGTGATTCTGCACTCTACACACTGTTTTGTTAGTGTGTGTGAGAGTGAGTGACAAGTTTTTCTATATTTTTTTTCTCTTAAAGTAAAGATACTCAAAAAGTGTACTAAAGTACAATGCTCAAGTAAATGTGCTTCACTGCTGTCCACCTCTGGTCTCATGTCACTTCTGTATGCACACTATGCGTTCTTTCATTCCATTGTCAGTTTAAAATACTCTGTAACGTTTCCCCAGACTTGTTTGTAGTTCTTTCTTCATGCAAGTACCAGATAATCTAGGCAGAAATGCATATCATGTTCCTTATTGTCGTCTGTAAACACCATTGAAGGGATTATTTTCCTCGTTTAGATTATATAGATAGGTATATTAGCCTATATAGATCTATACTAATACAAAATTACTTAATGTAAAGCTAACTTATATTAGCAGCTTTTAATAAAAAAACGACACAAACCGTCTTTGACAATACCTCTGACCTCAGATCAGAACACGGCAAGTTAAGTAGGCCTATAATGCCATACAGCAATGAATCGCAAAGGGGATATGGAGGAAACTGAAGGTTTGCAGTGACAGAAAGACTCATGTAACAACTCCTTAATCTTTTGGATTGGCAACCACGTAAACACATCGTAATGCATAGCGTAAGCTAAATATAAAAACATCAAAATAGACCCGCCGTGAACTGTTAAATGAAAAACACATTGTAGACGACAACCATATGCCGCCAGTTGTGCCGCCTGGCCGTCAAGTCTAGGGAAACTTTGACGTTTTCTACTACGTAATGACGCACATGTTCAAAACGGATCGTGCAGGCATCCCAGATTGTGTACCGACAGTGTCAGTTCCCGACTGAACTAGTTTATTCTAGAGATTGTTTTTCACACTATGCTTGAAGTGCCGGAACAAATTACATCGAGGGCCGGGTTAAAAACTCAAGAAAAGTACAGATACTCCCAAAAAATACTGTAAAAGTACTGTAATTAAGTATTTTTTCTTTGTTACATTAAAACACTGGCTATTTCTATCTAGATACACCACGGGTCCCCATGCATTGAATTCACCCTGTTGTTTCCATAGTAGCACTCAACAGACAAACTGATCCACAGAACGCATTTCGTTTATATGTTTTCTCGCAATAATGTGACGACATCAATTCTGTGTCAGCCACCATAATGTTTCGAAAGGGAGAGCGAGCAGTGGCGTGAGCCGCTGGTAGCAATTCACAACCTCACAACTAGATTCAATACATTGGAACTTTCAATTTGCT
Source organism: Triplophysa tibetana (assembly GCA_008369825.1). NCBI lineage: Eukaryota > Metazoa > Chordata > Actinopteri > Cypriniformes > Nemacheilidae > Triplophysa > Triplophysa tibetana. Next base: position 6,851,444 of record CM017900.1, read on the forward strand.
AACTGCAACTAAGTAATTTTTATTTACATCATTTTAGTTCCACGTCTAAGTAATGGCACAGATTAACCCTTTTGACAGACCAGTTTTTTTATATTTGTACCTTATTTATTTAAAACATACATTACTCGTACTTTATACTGACTTTCTCTTGTTTCGAACAGCCACTAGATAAGTTTGAAAGTAAATTATTATAAACTTTATACACTGTGCGATAAAAAATAACAAAGTCAAAATTATTTAAAACAAGTAACTTTAAACAATTTGTTTGTTGGTTCGTAATAATCGACATGTTTCACAGTCCTTATTGATCTCATTTGTAACACATACAGTCATGGCCAAAATTGTTGGCAACCCTGAAATTTTTCCAGAAAATCTAGTATTTCTCACAGAAAAGTATTGCATTAACACATGTTATGCTATACACATGTTTATTCCCATTGTGTGTATTGGAAAAAAAACAAAAAAAAGTAGAAAAAAAAGCAAATTTGACATATTGTCACACAAAACTCCAAAAATGGGCGGGACAAAATTATTTTTGTCCACAAGAGCGAGAGCCCACCATCTGCAACCCAGAAAGTCCCACTCACCGAAAACTGTGCAGGCTCAACCTGGTCCCACTCCATGATCTACACCAGAAAACAGAGGAACAACCAGGGAAAATGGTAATGGCATGTAGTAGCTTTATCCTCTGTTGTCCGACATCAACCACAAAACAAGGCCAAACTGGACCCACACAGCCCCGGCAGATGAATCCCCACAACCAACGAGCCCCCCCACTCCCCACAAACACCCACCAAACAACCTCCAATCAGGGCCACTAATTGCAGCTATAACTTCAAACTGCTGACATGTGATGTTTTTTTAGCATTGAATACCAAGTGTAACTTCAGCATTAATGTGACAAGTAGTCCGTCTTTGCTCTTGGTTGGGGATGGAGTGGTCTGAGCTGGGCTGGGTTGATTGTCATATTTATCTTGGGTAGTGGTGGAATTGCCTTGAATGGAGCTGCCTTAGATAGTGACCACTCACTTCCACACAAGTGACGTGCTGTATAGAACTATGAGCCCACGATGCAAATATATGGTTTCCGTTCAATGTTTTGTCCTATTTAGTATTGCAATGCATTTGGATTTGATTTGTTTTGTCATAGACGTTTCATCAGAAATGCTTCAGACTCCAGTATGCATCAGACTCCAATATGCACCAAATAATTTCACAAGGAAATGAAACTTGCACAAGATAAAATTCTTTGGATACCAAGAAGCTTTTTGGTTCTACTTAAATGTGAAAAAAACCTGTCTGACATGTATCTATGTGACCTATCAACTAGCAGTCACTTTTTACAAAAAGACGAAAATTCATTATGCACCATATTGTATTAATAACATGGGCCAAACTGCAGAAATAAACAATCATACATTGTTTTCTTATGTTACGTTTAGACCTTGTGTTAAAGTCCACTGTCTTATCTTTTAAGTTTGGATCTTTAAACAAATAATTTCAGATGCTGAATTTGTCCTTGAATAATGTTTACGTTCTTTATCGATTTAGTGTGTGTGTGTGTTTGTGAGAGAATCAGAGAGTTAATGAACTCTCTACAGTTCATCTCATAGAGAGAGAGAGACTGGCTTTCTCACAGTGAAACTGTATGTTCTTTCACTGTTCAAATAAATAAACCACCAGGCCAAAGTCTTTCTGTCCTACGCACACATGTCTTCATCTCTGCACCTGTGTGTGTGTGTGCACACGTTTGCTGTGAAAACATGGCACAAGTTCAACATATCCATTTCTGGCATCATGGTCCTCATTTATATAACTCTGCATAGAAACCATCTTATATTTGACTTTACGATCATTTCTCAAAGTGCGTACGCATGTTTCATAGAACTAACGTACGCACAGAAAGCACGTATACCTCTCTATCAGATGTTTTTATGAATATGACCGTTCCCGTGTATTTTTGCGTTTGCACATTCAACGATCAAATCTTTGCATATACATGTAGTGTATAGAACTCGTTTTTTTCCACACATAATTGTTGACACAATTTTATTTAAGATAACAAACCACCTTTTAAACATTAATCAGAAAATCACAAGCTTGGTAGGAAAAATCATTACATTTTATTTATTATAACTTTTATATTGCAGTATACAGTATATCCAGCACAATACTGTCCAAATCTTAATTGAGTAATACTGTGTCGTTTACACAAGTAGACAACTTCTACTTTATTATAACTATATTATTGCAATTACTTTTTTATTTTCAATTTTGTTAAATGTATGTTAAAAAAAGGTGTGATTAAGGCATAAAAATTGGTCTCCAGCAGCATCCTCTGTTGTAAACATCAAGCATTGCACAGGTTTTCATGACAGCATTTCCAGTTTTTCCTCTCACAGAATTCGAGCCTTACACACCCTTTCTCTCCAGTTCCTGTGGAAGAGATATCAGGTCATATATAGGCCTACAATAACTTATATTTTAAATGTTTTCTTCCTTGTGGGATTGAAGGGATTGAGACGGCAATGGGGATGAATATCAATCTACATTTATGCTCTGTGAAGTTCTCACTCTTCATGAGAAAATGCAACTGAGTTGAAATTCACTATATAAGAAATGTTAAACAACTAAAAATGTAAATGTAGCTTTCTATGGTCTGAAATGTTACATTAAATTTACGAAAAACGTACAACTATTTTATTTCTTGGTTGTTGATAGGTACTTAATACTTACTGCTGTCACTGGTAGCTACTAATTTTAGATTTTATAATAACCTTTTTACATTGTAACACTTGTTACAATATTAAACAATCATTGCATGATCAAATTGTAACATTTTATTTCTAGTTAAATACTACACATATTTGAGGAAAAGGCTTAAACTGTGGGTGATTTCATGTATATTTTTAGTTCTTGTAGTTTTTGCTATGTTTTGTGTTTGTGTTTATTTGAATCTATTCAACAGCACTTCATCTGAGTGCACTTTATTACATACACAGTATTAAATTGAAAATGATGTAGTACTTTCAAAAGCATTATTATTCTGAGGTGGGTTCGCATAGAGATATATTTGTTATACCAAATGATAGCAGCTAGAAACTTTTAGTTGTTGAATAAATCGTTACAATTGTCCCTGCATGATCTCCTCTATGTGCATTTATTTTGAAACCATTCCTCAGTTCAAGAAGATGGATGTCCTGGTTTTATCAGATTATTTGTTTGAACTGATTGTGTAATTTATGCACTTGACATGAACCAGTTATGTGCACTGGATCTGGGCTTACAGTGACAGGGTGTGGAGTTGCTTACCTCTGGTGTAACAGGCTTGAGGAACTTTACTTCTGCAGTGAAGAACCATGTTCCTCACCATCAGGAAATCCTCGCCATAGCAATCAATATTATGGTCAGCTGAACCACACACAAAAAAGATCATCTCATTTGATAACCTTGTTAATACCATGGTATATGATTGGTTAAAATCTGAAGTATGTTATGTCTTAAAGTACTTCGGTATTACTGTAGGATAAATTCACCATATAATACTAAATGTTACATCTATTACATCTTATAATATACAATTAACACTATACACTACTCACACTAATGTACTTTTAAAGTACAGAATAAAGTATAAGGCAACTATCAAAAACCACATGACTATATTTTGGAAGCTGACTATATAAATATAATATAAATAAATATATAAATAATAAATATAATAATAGCCTGTTTTTCATTGTTATGCCCATAAAAGAAAGACAATTCTCAGATGAGATCTCATTTATTTCCTAATCCTAGATCCTTGACATCGAGGAGATGAAATGAAAACTTGTTCAAAATGAAAAAAGTCCTGTGCATCTCATATATTTCTCCAGAGAAAATCGAAATTGGGGAGTAGAATCTCAGAAGAGACATCATCAGTGTTGAACTCAAATTTGTCGAGTCGATATTGTTGACATTTTTTATATTTTTATTATTATTTAATATGCAAATCGATTTTAGAAGACACATGTGAGACTTATAGTTAATATTATATGAAACACAACTGAGAACTCCATTAAATCATATGAGAGATGAAAGAGTAACCTCTGAGCCATTACATTTTTATCAGGGTCGTCATTGCTTTTTGGGTAATACTGTGGTAACATGCAATATGTGCAATTATTTTTATTCATTAAGCAGATGCTTAAGCAGAAGTTGTTTCAAACAACTTACAAATGAGAAACAATACAAGCAATTGTATAAAAGTGCACTCTTATGTAACAGCTACAAAAGCTTCAGAAACATAATAGATAATTCACAAATAATAAAAAACAAATAATATATTTCTGATGATAATAATAATAATAATGATAAATTTGGCTGTGAAAGTCTTCATTGTTAGAAATAGTGTCTATTCTGAGCAAATTACACCTTGATTACCTAAAATAATTTGGTAAGTTACTCACCTGTGCAGATAGGCAGCAACAGAAGCAGAATGAGCCAAGCCTTCATCATCTTTAGGATGTTGATTCACTCTTGTTTGGCTAGTTGGTCTGTTGGAGTCTGGGTTTATATAGTGTTACAGACAAAGGTCACGTGCTCAAGGCACTCGCAGAGACACATACATGCAGCGTGCAGTGTAAACAGTCTTATCTCCGGGGATAGTTTTGGAAACAAAGAATGATTAATTGTTCTTTGAAGGGATGGGGTCATGACACAAATCTCTCTGATGAAGCCAGATAATGTTGAAATGAGTCAGTGTAAACATATTAGTCATGGTCTTAGCAAACTGTCATTATTGATACTTTTTAATATCCTGTTAACTGTAAGAACCCTTTTTGAACCTTCACATGAAAACGCATGTTGGAACAAAAAGGGCGGTAACTCATGAATTCTTTGGAATACAGACTTATGGTTGGTCTCGTTTGAAAAACGAAAAGTAGCTCATTTTTGAAAAAAAATCACACACACACACAAAACAATAAATATATGTCGTTAGGTATATTGTAAAAAAAAAAAACGGGTCGCAAAGGGATAACAAAAATCTGAGCACACTCTTTATAAAAAAGAATCAATTACTCTCCCTGCATAAATTATTAAAAAAACACCAAAGAAATCTGTATTCTAGAGTCTTAGAACTTTCCAATGATATATAGTTTGTCACGATTAAATTAGAAATTACATGCACAATATTGACGAAAACTTAGGTGTCCTGTATCCCGTGACAGTTAAAAGGCTACAATGTTTCAAATTCTCATCACAGGATTGTATATATTTTAGTATATATTAAAAGGCTATCCTTGAAAGGGGGTAATATCAACCTTATTTGGACCTGTTAGCTCCACCGAATCACACCCTGTAAGTGTGACTATTTATTTCATGAACTTCAAGAAATATTTATGTACCTTATATCTGTGTTTAGCTAATGCATATAACGCAAACGTTAACATGTACCTTTATTTCTGGGGTATTACAATTTGTTTATCTATCTATGAACCCGGCTAATTTAAGGGTTCAATCTATTATCCTCTATCTATTATCTACTTTCGTCTTCGGATGTGACTCGGGCTCAAACTGGTAAGGTGAAATCCCCGCAATCCGTTTCCATTTGCGACACATGATGAACGCTGTAACAAATCGGAATGGGAAAAAGGAGGCGGTAGCTGTAGAACGTTCAACAACTTTTTATAAAAAAATAAACAAACCACAAAACGAAATGCCCGTGCAACGCGCAGCTGACACTCATTATCATCACTCGCTTTCTCCAGCATTGCTCGTTACAAACGCTTTTGACCAATCACAGCAGACTATTCCACCTGATCAATCAAATAACACTAGACTAGCGGGTAGTAGGGGATTAGACGGATGAATCACGGAACGAATCATTTGTGAGTCAGTCAAGAAATAAGGAAAGAATAATTACCTATTTTTACGACATAATATTGTTTTTACACCTTCTATGTACATAAACTTGTTGTTGGACAATCCATAAACCAAAGCAGGACCTTAAAAATCATATGCTACTTACTCTTTAAAAACAAGTAATCGTATACTGTGAATATAACGTAATATTATCACACTGCTTGATGTTCTATATTTTTTAAATAATTTATTTGCTAAATTAATAAAAGTGAACATTTTGTTCTTTGTGATGGTTATGTAAAGACTGGTGTAAATCACATTTCATGCATTTAAATGCTTCAACAGTGTTTTAAGATTTGGCCAATATCAATAAAAAATGGATGTTTTTAATGTGTCTTAGTGTTCCAATGTGAGATGGGGCAACATAATCTGTTTTGCAACTATTTTGCTAATTCGGATGCTCTTATTTGCACGTTTTAGAATAATTTGCTTTCGCACCAGTGATTTTTTTCAAATAATAAAGTGGTCCTTCAGGACCGACATTGGACACCCCTGACCTAAACAGACAAAATGCTCTGTGTCATAAATACATGATCTCCATCAGCAAAGAAGGGAAAATGTGATGAATTCTTTGTCCTGTGTCAGCCATCGTAATGCTTTGAAAGGAAGGGGTGGAATGAGTCGTTGGTAGCAATTCACAACCTCACCACTAGATGCTGCTAAATTTCCCTCACTGGACCTTTAACTTTTTCAAATTTGACTGTAATTTTCATTACTTAAACTCTAAAATTCTGTGAAAATGTCGTCAACATAATAGAATGAAAAGAATGAATAGGCTCTCATGTTTGTCCTTGAAAGTTCTTTTTTTACATTTTAAAAATGAACCGATTGTATAAGTCTGACAATACTGCTTCTTAATGACTTTTAGGTATAATAAATATATTTTCTTAAATATAATAAACAAAAGTAAATAAAATGAAAGCAGTTGTTTTTGTTTTCAAAAAAACATGACAAATATTGAGTGACACGATGGAATGTGGCTGTTTTACAGTAAAATCCCTAAATACACATAATGGTTAGGTAAGCCTAATGTATAATTTTCATCCAGGTCTGGGTTTTCATGAGAATTTTACTCTCAGTTAGAATTCCCGTGTGAAGCACTGTGAAACGTGATCAATAAAGAAGATAATTGTTGTATCTCTATGACCTTATCTCCTACTCACATTGCTGAGATTATTAACACTTGTGAGAGAATTGTGTTTATTTGTGTTTTGTCTCAACACTGTTCATTCAGTGTCATTTGGAGACACATGTGAGTGAGCACTGTTCATGTTGTGATGTGTGTGCTATCCATGCCAGGTTTTCATGAAACGCACCAGTACAGGATCAGATAATCAGCTGGCTGAAACTAGAAGTTGTGTTAACAAGATCAAAAAGATCTCTGATGCGGGCCTGATATGTTTCTGGGAACAGATCGGTCACACTTTGAATGAACTTAAGTTGTTTAAAACAAATCACTTAAAAACATTATGTAGACGAATTAGAGGTCGACTGATATGCATTTTCAGGGCCGATACCGATACCGATTATTTCCATGTGAATTAGACCGATAACCGATATATACATGGTGTAAAAACGTAAATTTATATAAAAATTAAGAACACAGGCTCTGAAACATTTGAATCTACTAATCGACAACAATTAAGGAAAAATGTTAAAATAACCCACAGACTGTATGCTTTATGATTAATCCCATGTTTAGTATGTGTAATTACATCTTTCATATTTCTCTTTTTTAGATTAGATTATGGTTTGCTTAAATTCATCAACATTGGTTTATTAGACCATTGATTTATTTATTGCACCGCACTGTATTCTGCCTCTTTCTGTGTTTTATTTGTATTTTCTCATGTAAAGCTCCTTGGAAAGAAAAATGCATTGTAGAAACCACTAAATAAATAAGAAAATGGAATGGAATACATTATATTTATTTATGTAAAAAAAATATGTTCTGATGACTTAAACATTGCATAAAATACTAGAACTATTAAATAAATCATTTCGCTCATCATTGGATTAACAAGCACAATTTGAATTTATATAATAAGTGTAAATAATTGAATTGCCTTAATAGATTTAATGTGTATTGTTATTAACAACGCAGGGTTGTGGGTTCGAATCCATGAGATTGCAAATACCTAAGTATAAATGTATAGGATGAAGCAATATAAGTCGCTTTGGATAAAAGCGTCTGCCAAATGCCTAAATGAAAAGACCGCAAATGTTTTCATGAAGCTATAACATTAAAAGCATTTTTAGGCACACTTAGCAAGTACATTAGCCTATTCCTTGAGTGTATTGTCTGCAAGACGGGCATTTAATCACACCCATGTGTGTCTCTGAACATTTATGTCTAAAAATAAGTTGCGAAAAATAACTTGATTAACATTCGAGCAGCTAGAGATATGGTGTGTGTGTGTGTGTGTGTGTGTGTGTGTTCGCGCGTGCATGAGAGCGCTCTGACTGTAGACGATTCAAGTTCTTTATGCTTTAAATTGGCTTGTATTTTTGAAATGGTAACTTAAAACTTAAAAACTTAAAATGACGTGCAAAACTCCAGCTCGATCAAGTACAAGAAACGCGTGCGCAGTGTGCTGCTCGCTTGCGGAGCAAAATCATCGTTATACTAAGGATGTGAATTATATCGACATGATAATAACGCGTAAATTCCCTAAGGAAAGGGGACACCCACACAGCTGCTCCGAAATTCAGGCACTAATTATATTGAAGTGTTTTGCTTCTCAGTATAGTGGATTGTAATTTATTTCGCCGTCTGATGCTGCCTTACCTCAGAGAGCATGAACGCGAAGCAGCTCCAGTTAGTAAGAGCTTTCGGTGTGAGAGTGAAAAAAACTTTCTGTTCCGCAGCCTCCCGCGTTGATTTGCGGGACTCGTGACTTAGTCCCAACAAATCAGAGGAGCAGTGGGCGGGCATTATTCTACGCCACAAACTAGAGAGACGTGTTCGGACTGCTCTCGCTAAATTCTTGGCTGAGCAAAATAGCGCATTTTAAAATTAAATGACATATATCGGCAAATCAGCTTTGAAAATGACCGATATCGATTATCGGCTAAATCCTTAATATCGACGCCGATAATCGGCCAGTTCGATAATCGGTCGACCACTAAGACGAATGGTCAGCAGATGATGTACAATTTTTTATCTAAAGAACAGTTGGTCAGGCTTTATGTGGTAAATTGTCACAATGAAATAAATACCCATGAAATAAAAGCTTTCTTATCTTACTCAACATATCTGTTTTAAAAAAGATTATGACTTTTCAGGAACACATAAGCAGAGGCAGTGAAAATGGGGGAATTCAAAATGACTTGTCAAGATATAATCACTGTCCTTCTGAAACCGTGTCCAAATTTACTGTTTTTCATGAAATAAAAAAAACACTGTACTTTTTCAGTACTTGGATACTGTGTTGTTAAAGTTGACAAGCACTTGCTTGGTTAGATATTTGCAAAACCCAGTGACAAACATAAAGGGTAACTAATAATAATGATTTATGGCAACAATAAAAATCATGAAATATGGAGATACAAGATTTCAGAAGGACAGCAGTGATATAGTAGGATTTGTGAGACATTTTTTTATTGCTCTTATGCTTTTTGTTGTCCTAATGTTTGACCCAGTTGCTTCCATTGTTTACCCAACTTGTAAGTCGCTTTGGATAAAATGGTCTGCTAAACGACTAGATGTAAATGATATGTAGTTTAATTGTGGTAACTGAGGAACTTTTCAAAATATTCATTTATTTTGCAATTTTAGTTATGAGGAAAGAAAGAACTCAAATTTTATCTTCACTAAAGAAGGGTTTGACTGGTTGAAACCATTATTAAAACATATACAGGCAAGTTTCTCATGAAACAACAAATCCCCAAATGATAATTTAGGATTCAAAATGTAATGAAATGTTACAGTATTTTAATAAAATATTTTTTAGGCAACACATATTGTATTTATGTTTGGTACTAGAATGAAAATAAGTTTTTTTTAAATAGTTTTCACTTCATTATTATCCTAATCTAAAGCAGACCTGTGTTCTGATTCAAAAGTAGGACAAGATTATCAAATATATATAATGATGTTTTGCTGTTTTACTTGACGGGAGTCTGAAGGTAGAGAAACATTTTGTTCTATAAGTCTGTCAAAACAGCCATGATTGAGCTTTCTGTCCAGCCCAGCCTGACAAAACAAAACTGCCTCTTTCTCTCAACAGACACAGAGACACATTTCATGGCGAGTTTACGGGAAACCATAAAAACTGTCAGTATTTTAGCAATTAATAATGCAAGTGCTGTCACAATTATCAACTTTAAAAAAAAATTTAGACATGTCGATATATGCAAATTTTTTCTTCGCATTTTTAACTAAGTCGATCTCACATGGTTCCCTCCTTTCTTGCCTTCATGTCATAAAAGAGTTCATGACGGCGGAAATGGTGTAGAAACTCTGATTACTGTCAATAGTTTATGAGCTGGGTAACTTCAATGAGCAGGTCTGAAGTGATGCAATACACCAAAATTTGATGGGATATCCTCAACGGCTCTCTATTAATCCCCTGACCTATTATGAATGTCTGTCTCTTCGTCTGTTTACTGCAACTGGTCAAATCTTCACAGCATGATTGTTAGACTTTTTTCTGAGAAACGCTCAGAAAAATGTATGGAAGATTAAATATTTATTTATAGTTCTATTCAAAAATGTATGGTCGTTTACTGACTTCTTATATTTTCTCTCATGTTTTTAAATATTAGTAAACTCGTCAAAAGTATTGAATAACACAAATCTATGCCTGGCTCTTATGAACCACTTTTTCTATATTATTTAGTGAAAGCCATACATTTTATAAAGACTTATTATAAATAAAACTTATATACTTTAAATCAAATTTTAGTTTGAAAAAGTAGAATAAAAATTTGTTCGAACAATTATAAATTGGTCAACCAAAAATTAAGACATTTAAGCAAACATTTTACTCAAGTGACCCACTTTTGAACTGTGGTGTGTCGTTAAAAGTATGCCCTACGTTGCGGTTATGATGCTTTTTGATGACAGTGTAAACAGCAAAAATCACTGTCAATATAACTTCATTTGTTTCTGTCATTATAAAAGGGCATGTAAGCAATACAAAAAGGTGAAGTATAAGACTTTTAATTATTATGATTATTATTTTTTGACAGAAAAAAATAAGTATATAGCTGCAAGCAGCAATTACAGGGTCAATTCCTACAAGGGTAGAAATAGGGATATACTGTACATGTGGTCATGTACAATCATACTTTGTTAAAAATCAAATTACAAATAATGTTAAAGTAAGTAGAAACCTAAAATTGCTTAAAACTTTTGATTGCCAAAATCATATGAGGTGAACCATGTACAGTAAATGTAAACAATGCACCATGTAAAAACAAAATTTTTGAAACCAGTTTAATTTTTTTCTTTATATTTCTTGAACACTGGGGATGTGCTGGCCTAAAACTGTACAGGTCCCCTCAGAATATGGTCATGTTGAAACATGCCAAGTTTCTTAGTGACACTCCCTGTCTTTGGTGAAATACTGCATTTTACGACACAATATTCAAAACCGATGACACCCAGTGGCATGAGGTTATATATTGCATTTGAATCTGCATGAGAGAAGGATTCGAAAGAACAAAAAGTTCTACAACATATGGTTTAAAAGTTGTGAGCAAAAATGCGTGTCAATCTTTGGACTGGTGGTGGCACCTGAGTAAGAGACTCCAAATTGGCCATGGTAACATATGAGACGGTCCTCTAATGTTTGGAATACAATTCAGTCATCAACATAGTGATGAGCTTAATAGTGCTTAACTTGTTTCTTATTCTCTTCCTTTGCTTTGACTCCGCATAGTACAGGTCAGTTCAGTTCAGTGGAGAGTACATGTTGTGCTAAATGCGTGCTATCCATGCGTGATTTTCATGAAATGTACAAGTACACTGTAAAAAACAACCTATAAAATCTACTCAATAAAATTGAGGTAACAATTTGCACTCACTTTAAAGGAGTATATTCTACCCCATATTTTTGAGTAAAGAGTACCTAAATTTATAAGACATAACAAACTAAATTAAATTGGATAAATTTTACCTAATATATTATATAAGTAATTACTTAATAAAATTGGGTAATGTTTACCCTTTGACAGCAGGTATTGCTCATCTACCTAATTATTATTAGTAATATATAGCCAATATAAATAATTAAATGTTACTCATTAAGAGATGGTTGAATTTACTTAAAAAGGGTGAAATGTCATTGCAATAAAAACATTTCAATGAACACTTTATTTTGTAAACACTGAAATCCTCTTACACTCAATTTCTAATAACATACCACTTCACTTTTACAAATTACTCCTTACATTTCAAAATAAACATGGACTGCTGACACAAACATTTCATATTTTAAACATTTAACACTAATCCAAGTGCAAAAGACCCGTTCTACATTCAAGTTGAATTACAACTATTGTTCACATTACAAATTCATGAAAATGTTCTATTTAAAAACACACTAATGTCTTTACTGGATGTCAGAATATACATTAGAAGCAACATTTCCTATACATAAAACTGTAACATTTTGTCCTTTTAAACAATAAGCAACTATTATCCAATGCATTGTGGTGCTGCAGTGGTTGCATCACAAGATCTGTAATGAAAGGCAGATCACATTTACCTCTGTGGATTGCATGCTATAAGGACACAAAGATGCATTTCATTTTTTTAAATATTAAACGCTAACTAATCCAAGTACAAAAGTGCCCTTCTACATTCAAATTCAAGTGACACAGAACTATTGCAAACCCATTTAAATAAAATATAAATCGTTTTCGCTGAATGTCAAAATATACATTCATAGCAATATTCTTATTCTTAACATCAATTTCAATTGAGATACAAGTCATCGTTGTAATTCTTGAACATTTTCCATCAAAAAATGTCTTGGTTGGCTAAAGCAAATGTACAGGAAAAAAAAGCGTATTCCCTAATCTTACGTTTAAGGGTTTGAACCTTCTTGAGGGGGTTTGCTCCATCAAGTTCCAAAAAAAGCTTTTGGAACACGTCAAAACTGTACTTCAGGTTTCTTGGATACTCTATGTTCAGAGCATATATCATTCCCATCAACAGTATGCATGCTGTGGTTCTGTTTCCACACCCGCTCAAAACTTTGCTGCGTTCCATAACTATAGACACATCTGCTGGGTCCTGCTCAGCTGTGGGATATGCATCACCAGCACTTTCATTTCTTGGTTTGTTTGCTTCTGAAGTTCTCCTACCTGTTAAAAATAAAAACAAAATGCATGTCAATTTTCAAATTAGTTAAATAAACATTATTCACATATCCTCTTATGTTGTGAGTGCTGTCTCCATTACAAATCCACGATAGTCACCACCTGTTTCATCTAATGCTAGACAATCAGAAAAAAAGCAGTTTCAACAAGCTAAGTGCACAGCTTTAAACATTATAATGATGTACAGCAGTTTAATGCAAGAAACCTTTTCAAGAAATTGAACGTACTTGGGTGCAAAATAAAGTAAGAAGATTCACATGAACAGCATTGAACTACAGCTGATACGTCTCCTAATAGATCTTGTTCTGTGACTCGTCACTGGTGCTGATAACAAAACAGCGCCACCATTGTGGCGTTATGCCGCAACTGCATTTATAAATGACAGTCTGTTGAATGCACCCGACATAATTTTGGCGAGAGTCTGAGGCGGCACGAATTTTTTTCAATGTACGAATCGCCTAAGGTTACAGGCAGAGGCGATTCTAGGTTTTCAATATTAGGGGGCTCAGCCTCCAATGAGGTTACATACAGTATATATATAGCCACTCTCCTTAAGCACCACACATAACGTTACATTACTTAAATTAGGCCCTGTCAGCCTGTGGCGCCGAGAAAATAGGGGTATTACACAGAGTCGTAACTTTTTTTAAACCCAAAGAAGAAAATAATGGTAGAGCAAACATTTAAGTTAGTACACATTTGCTTAATTGATGATATAAAGAAGTTGAACAAAAACTTACCGGAGGCTCCACAAACCCTGTCATCGAATCTGAAGAGGATGCTTCACGTGATTCCTGATTTCCCGCCGGGGCGTTTATGCATGCGCACTCCGTAGTGTCATAGCTAATATTTTCGGGTAAATTTTACCTTGTTTTTTTAAGTTCCCATTATTACTCATAAAAAGTAGGTAGTGTAGGTAGAATGTACCTATTAATATATATTTTATTTTCTAACCAATATTTTAAGCTACATTTTAACTGATTTTAATGGGTTGTATTTAACACCGTCCAGAATCGTTTTTTACAGTGTATGTGATCAGATAATCAGCTGACTGAAACTGGAAGCTGTGTTAAAAAGGTCAAGATGATCTCCGATGTGTGCCTGATATGTTTCTGGGAACTTACACTCTCTTACATACATATCTATATATATGAACAGTTTGGTTCCAAAAGTATATTAACTCAGTTGATCAGAAATCATATATTTTTATTGTGCATTCCAATTAATATCAATTAAACTAGTTGGTTTGTTTTAATTAAAGCCATTTTAACAAAAAAATACAGCTAACTAACACAATAAAACACAATCAAAACATGATATATAATTAAAAAAACATGATTTATATGTATAACTCTTCATATATATATATATATATATATATATATATATATATATATATATATGTACGATTCCCTACAGAACATGTGGTGAAACTTTATGGGGTTAGTTGTCACCATATGACAAAACCAGCATATAAACATTGATTTAAATGCCATCTAAACATAATTATTTAAATGTATGAGCTATTTAACAAATATGCAGTTTAGTTTTATCCAGTCTCTCATATAATGCATGAATCAAAGTGTTATGAATCCAGTCTCGCATGTAATGCATGAATCAAAGTCAAGAATTACAAATTATATTATTGTTTGCGACTAGTTATTAAGTTTTTATTGATTTACACCTTTTATGGATCTCTGTGCTGCAGGGATCCTCTGGTCATTTTAAACTGGCTTTTTTATTAAGAGAATTTTAACAATAATCATATTTGTAAATATGTAGTTATTCTTAAACCTGTGGGAATCAGAAATGTACAGCAACAATATTTTAAATAAGTCTGTCAAAACAGTCATGATTTAGCTTTTTGCCCAGCCCGACATAACACAACTGTCTCTGTTTTAGTAGACACAGGAGTGTTTGGGAAACCAGTTTCAAAAGTAATACAATTTTATGCAATTATTACACTCTCGGAGTTGACGTTCAGAATGCCTCTATGACATATGAGTGCGTTTAGATCCACAGTCTTACTTCGGTTATGCTTAATAAGTTTATAACAAGTGAGGTCATCCAAATGTGTAAAACAATTTTATTTTGTCGGGACAAGCTCATATACAGGGTACGCAAAACCTGCTCGGCAGAGGTGGTTTTTTCGCTGATTACTCTGATTTTGCGCGGCATGTAAACGCCTTCTCGGTTTTCTCTCTGTTTTGTTTATCATCCGGAATCATCCAGTTGATGTAGAAACGTCAAAATGAAGAATTATGCATATGCAGGTACTGCGGACATGAGAAGAGTTGTACAAGCTTCTGACCGTTTTCCCGCTGCATTTTTATTTACTAAACAGACTATCGATGATGACGTCACTGCACGCGTCAAACCTGGTAAGTCTCAATCTACCATGTAAAAGCCATTTTCTGCGAAGCAGGTTTATTACTATGCATGTAAACACATGAAAACAGGTTTCTCTTTAAGCAGATTATTGATAGATATCGGTTTATTTTGTTCCTGTTAACGCACTCAATGACTCCATCATAAAACCCATTTAGTCTTACTCCCCAACCCCTAGTTGCAGCCTGCACTAAGAGTTTCATAACCCAGAACACAAACACAGAGGTCACAGCACTCCGGGTTATCAGGAATGTCTGTATGTAAGTCTGCGTTATGCACGCTGGTCAAATCCCCAGACAGCTTTAGCCATAAAGCCGATTGTGTTTGGATCCATTATTATGGGACCTGTATAAGAAACATTAAAAACTTGTATTAATAAATGTGTATAATAAGGTTGTGAGGTATTTGGATAACAGCCTACACACCAAAGACCACAGTTAATGTCAAAACTTACTTCTTTCAGTTCAGTTTCAAACCACTTTTATGTCAATATTAAAGGCCATTGATGAAGGCCATTAAAGACGGAGCAGTATGGCAAGCCCAAATAGCTTTAAATAATTTGACCTAAAAGCTCTTTTTCGTTTTTCAGACGCTTTCAGACAGAGTTGTGTGAGGTGCCATTTTGCCGGATCTGTCCTTTCCAACGGCCTTTAAGCACTCTTATACTGTCATCCATGGTGCATGCTTTGCCACTCTCTGAGAATATACAGAATAAGATCATAACTGTGAGAAATTTTCGTCTGTGTGAACACCCGCTGTATTTTACTGTAAAAAACAGTATTTTAAGTGAATTTTAATGTTCTTTTACAGATTTTTTAAAAACGGTTCTTCAATTAAAAATGACTGAAATAGAATACAAATGTAAAATACGATTTTAAGATAACATGAACAATATGCTATTTATGTGACATTGTTTCACTGTATTTTACTAACAGTGTAAATAATTTTACAGTGACATAATATGTTGTTTTTCCTTAAGTTCTGTCTCAGGAAAATGTGAGACTTCTATTAGTGAAACCTTTAGAGCAGGAGTCTTCAACTAAAATTGAGGTCCAGTAAAGGAACCCTCCTTATAGGCCAAGGTCCGGAAAATTACCTAAAATACCTAAAAACATGAATTTATGTTTTTTGGCAGACCAAAGAAACAAACATGTCTTTTCATATCTATAGGACGGCATTACAATATCTGACAACAATATAATGAAGGAAAATGTGCAAAATACCCTAATCTTTAAACCTGAACTGAAGATACATTAATTTCAACATTAGCAACTTTAAAAGAAAACTTAAGTGAGGTTTTCTGCTAAACTGAGATTAACATTAATAGCAGCATCAAGTACATCCTCTGATAACATTTCGGCTCTTCTTGTGGCTTTTGCAGCTGAAAGGGAGGTTTGTTTAATATTTTCTTTACAGTTATTTCACGTCTTTACTTTCCTTCTAAACGTGTTTCACACCCAGCCTTCATTCACTCTTTTACTATTTTCCAATCAGTTAAGGGCTGTGATGTTTTTCTATGATCAACTGTATTCTTAGTGAACATTCATATGCTCATTGTTGGGCATGGTTTTCTAGCGTCAACTTTTCTAACTTTTGAAAAATGACATTGTTTTTCAGTCACTGACAGTTACATCTGTCTGCGCGGTGTGCAGCGAGTCTGTCTCTAGCAAAAGTGCACCGAAGGACCCAAAGTGCTACTGAGCGGACCTTGATGTGCCTGGAATAAATTTGATTGCAATAGAAAATAATTTGAGGCGTCCATTTATTTAATACATCAAAAGGCTTAAGGGTCCGGAGGGAAGCATCTCACGGTCCGCATTCGGACCGGAGTCCGCTAGTTGGTGACCCCTGCTTTAGAGGAACAAACCAGTCTCAGTCTCATTAATGCTAATATAAAAAATATTGTGAGGAGATGCATCACTTCCTGCAGCTGTTTGGTTTTCAAGCACTGGAGGATGAAGCTCTGATGTATAACAAATAAATAAAGAAAAAACTGTAGGAGGTCAGCAAAAAAAGCCGTCTCCAACACCATCCACAGCTTCCAAACCAAACAGGCTGACTTTCAATGAAAGATATTCCGTGCTGGTAAACAGAAAGCAGAAACAAAAGATAGTTTATCTTGTATCACTTCCCTGTTAAATTATCAGTTCAACTTTTGTCTCTGTTGGCTTTCAAAAAATAAACGGAATCTTTTTGTGGTTTTTCTTTTGCCATACTTTGTTCGTATTAAACATTTATGGAAGTTATTCTTTCACTAATCTGATAATGGTTTAATATAATTTGTTAAATCGAACGGTCGAGCTGCGAATAATGTTTGTATAATCATTAAAACTATGCAGCCTGAAGAAGCGCTGAAGAAGTCTAATTAAAGGTAGACCCTTTGTGTGTTTTTTTGTTTTGTTTCAGCATGTAAGTAAACTGAGAGATACACTGGTTTGCACGCCTGTGCTTTATGATTGATTGTGTGGTGTTACCTAAAGTGCTGTTGTGTTATACAAACTGTTCAGAAACCGTTTAGTTTATTTTGGATTATAATATTAACAGCTGTAATTTCTCATCATTACTCGTCATAGTGTTACTATAGTGATAGAGTGTGATCTGACCTCATCTCTTATAAAAGGTTGTAACCAAACCTTTAAGCCTTTTTCATTGTGCTATACTGCCCTGTATTTTACATACTTGATCTCAGTAGGCTATATACAAATACGACTTCAAAAGCATAATTATTACATTTCACGATTGCACTTTATTTTACAATATGTGTACCTACAGTGTACTTACCTTAGAAAGTACTGGGTTGTGTAAGGTGACTATTGTTACGATCCTGTCTGTCCCAGGCTGTTTTCAATGTGTTTTTCCCAAAGACTTAATTTCTCCACGCTCCCTCACCTGTCTCCCGTCAATTATCCCTGCACCTGCTGTCATCAGACTCCCGGACAGTATTTATAATCTGCCTGTTCCTTTGTTCATGGTCTTGTCTAAAATATTACCTGTGTGTGTTTACTCCTTTGATGATTATTGTTTGAAAGCATCTGGTCTGGGAGTGATTTGTTTCAACTACAGTATATGGTATCAGTTTAGGTTTAGCCTAGTTATTACATTTAATATATTTACTGTAATTACTATGTAAAGTACACAGTTTGTACATGAGAAAGAGGACTAAAAAATAAACTGCTACCCATTTCACATTATATACCTTAAGTTCCAGGGTAGCTTCTTCCAATGGACTTATGTGATAGTGCATCTCAAATAGCTGACAAACCCTACACAAAACCTCCTTCCAGAAGAAAAGTCTTCCTATATGAAGATACAGCGGTCATCTCTGCCTCCTGCCCTTTGCGATTGGGATTCTTGGCTTTCTTCTCTTTAGAGGTCTGTCTCTCTCACACTCGATTGTCTGCTAGATCCAACACTCTCCGTTATGATCCACAGCACCAAATTGCACAGGGGCTTTTCATTGAACAAACCCTCCTACAAACAGGGCATGTTTATTTCTGCCAAATAATTGGCCACTTCTGTCAATCCTGGATGGTGATGGGAATTATAAAAGTAAGACATCAAAATAATAGGATTTTCTCTTAATTATCCCACTATCAATAGACATGAACTGAAACCTATCGATCCATTGTATATCAGTCTTTTCTTAGGCATCTACTATATGGGTCAGAACATAAAAATGACAGTTCCTGTCTTCTTCTCATACTCTGTTAAACAGGCATCTAAACAAATGTATTGTTTTCTTCCAGGGATTGTAATAAGCCCAGTGCACAAGCGTAGCCACAAACTTCCGCTGTCTCCAGAAGTCGGGATGTCAGTTTCCAGTTTGCTCTCGCACCGCACAAAATGTTAGTGTTTACAAGAGGTCTTAAAGCTGCCAAATATAAGCATTAATGATGTACACCGCATCGTTGATGCCTGGTCCCCTGCTCCGTCAAGCAAGCTGGACAAAGGATTTAAGCTCTATATAACGAGTTATAACTTTCTCCCCCTCTTAGTTTCTAATAAAGATCAGGGCTCAGGTGAAGTCATTGTGCTACAGATCCAAGAGGAAAGCTGAGAAACCTCACAGTTTGAGAGTATGGGGAAGATAGGACTTCAAAGCAGGAGTTATAATCTTGTTACTTTAATAACCTGCCGTTTCTAATGTTCGTGGGGATTTGGCTAAGGTAAATCATGTTTAATATACTCTTAAATTAGTACGCAATTAGCCACTTATGTTAGCTGTCCGAACACCACATTAAACTACTTATCCTCGTAGTTGTAGATATAACTCGATATATAGAGCTAAAATCCTTTGTCCCTCTTGGTTGTTGGAGCAGGAGACCAGGCATCAACAATGCGGTGTACATCGTTAATGCTTATTTTTGGTAGATCTTGAAGACATGTTCTAAACACTGACATTGTGCGTGGTACGAGAGCAAACCAGAAACTGACATCCCGACTACTGGCGAAAGCAGAAGGTCACTACGCTTGTGGACATAGTCTATTGATAGGAATATTACTGCGCTGTTTGAAAATGTCCTCAGAAAATTCTAATTTATTGTTCTAGACTTTATTTTTCACATCATTTGGTGCAGTCGTGGGCCTAATGGTTAGAGACTCGGACTTGTTACCCAATCTTTGCCGGTTTAAGCCTCAGTACCAGCAGGGATTGTAGGTGGGGGAGTGAATGATCACCGCCCTCCTACACTTTCAATACCAGGGTGAGACCCTTGAGCAAGGCACCGTTTAACTCCAACTGCTCCCGGTGCCGCAGCAATCTCTGATCACTGCTCTGGGTGTGTGGATTACTCACTGCCGTGCACACAACTTGGATGGATTAAATGCAGAGCACAAATTAGCTACCTAACACCTAACTTCGCATCACTTTCATTTATTACCACTAGAGGGTGCACATGCCACAAAAGTGAGCATCACAACAGTCACAACCTGTAATAAATTTAGTTAATCTGTGGAAAACCATAAAATAATCTACCAGGCTTTACCTCTGCATGTTTTCTTGCCCACTCTACCTATTTCAATATAATTGTTTTTTATTAAAATTGACTTTGCATCTACCAAAGCTTTAAAGTGATATTCCGTCATTAAAATGGAAATTCTGTCATCATAAATTCTGTCAACAGTTTACAAAATTCTTTAAAATATATTATTTAGTGTAAATACATTAGAATAAAGTCATATCAGAGATCACGTTAAAGACAATAAAAAGAGAATGCAGAGAAAATGAACTTTGCTGTTTCAGTGAACACGACGAGAGTAATCGCAACAAAATCTGCTGCCCCATAAAATATAGGTTTTGAAAATTAGATGTGAGAAAAGATTTTATGAGGGTAAAAGCTATTGAAAAGACTTAACATCTGTCTCTCGCAGCCTTGTTTTAATTTGCGTTAAATTAAATACAGCATGCACCCCGACTAAGATCAATACAGAGGGTCAACAGGGTTTGACTGCTTAGCACAGCAGTTCATCTCAGCTGTAGATTACCGCTATTACAGGGTAAAGTACACTTCTCCATTGACAGCCATTCAATCATTTTTAACATATCCAGTAAAAAAACTGTTATTGTTACAAAATTCCGTTATATATCAAACAGCTAATATTTTACAGCCAAATTAACTTGAATGCTGAGAGATTATTTTGGGCCCTTTATTGGTGAAGATAGCAGCATCAAATTTATAGATTATTGTCATTGGACCTGGTTTCATAAGAGTGTATAAATGGGTCAAGCTTTGACAGTGAAGTTAAGGTCAGTCCTGTCAGCCCTCTTATCCTGCTCTCTTGTTCTCTGTCTGCATATGCATGTATGTGTTTCTAAGGATTTCTAAATTCAATTCAATTTATACAATGCTTTTTACAATGATGAACTGTTTCTGGCTCATTTTATCTGTATTATCAGACAGAATAACCAGACAAGGTATGCAAGATGACTGGAAGCCCAAAGCCTATTCGCAAGATGGCTGCCAAGTCCCGAGCCCGCTGGCAGAGTCCAGAGCCCGCTTGCAGACTCCATAGCCTGGAGTCTGCTCACCCGGTGGTGGTTCCTGCCCTGCTGTGTGCCTCCGCCTCTGCTCCAAGGCCCTAGCCCTGTTCCCCTTCATGGGCCTGGCCCTCCATCCACCTCCCTGTTCCGCCTCCGGTCCACCTCCCTCCTGGACCTTTTTTGTTTTAAGAGGAGGCTAGGTCCTGATCTGTTCTGTGTCCCCAGTTCATTGTGGACTTTTATTTCTTCCTGTTTCCTTGCATCAACAACTGACAACAAACATACGAAAGACAAGGTCTAAAATACACTTGATTTTTTTTCAAAAGAAACACCTGTTGCAACGATTAACACAGAAACAATTAAGTTCATACAGGAGTATGGCGGAGGACTGCGAGGCAGGTGTTTTCAAATGTGAGTATTACTTGCAAACACCGCTTTTTTTGTGCGTGGCGCAGTTGCATTTGTTAAAGTGCTGTAGCTTAAAGTTAACCTGTATGATGCTAGATAGTAAAGTAAATTTGTGATTTTTCTGTGAAAATGCAGTGGTTAAATATGGCTAGCTTAATGGGGAGCACCAAGCACACACACGTCTTCAAAGCAGACTTAACGTTTTATATATTTAAACCATATGCATGTAAAAGACGCGTGTAGTGTCTGTGTAACATGTGACCTGTCATTGTGTTGATAAGTATTGTAAATGAGCACATCACAACATGAAATGCACATGACAGTAATGTAACTTACGTCTGTTATGTGGTACAAATCAGGCCCGGTTCCTGCCAGGTGCAAAAGGGTGGGCTAACAGATATCCTGGTTGGGCATTTACCACACACAGTAGGTGCAAAAATTAAGAGACCATTTCAGAAGTTTTTCTTTCTGATAAGAATGTGTTTTGGTAAAATTATAGTTTTTGTTTATTTCTGTGAACGTCTGACAACATTTCTCCAAAATTTAATATAAAACTGTTTAACTGGAGAAAAAAGGGCCAAGCATCAGAAAAAACGATCTGCTTTTTTAAAACATCGCAAAAAAACTAAACAAGTTCATATTTAGTTTTAAGCAACACCAAACTAATGTTTGTGAATGTAAAAAAAAAAAGTTTTATGAAATAACCCAGATTTTTTAAATTTGTTTATATCATGCTCTCAGACTTTCATATTGCTGACTGTCATCTTAAGGTTTCCTTTTGTTGGAATTCAACAAACACAGCAATATATGACTGCAATACATGTAGGATTTAAATGATGTATGATGTTATAAATATAAAAGACGCGCATTCATTACAGAAGACTGAGAGATTAAAACAAAAATAATTGTTGTTGATTTTTGCCTTTTATATAGTAATTGTGTGCGCTAGATTTAACTGAGGTTTTACGCATTAATGAAGCGGTTATGTTAACTAGACATAAATAGAAGCCTATAAAATGGGCTAAGATCAATCCCCAGAACTGACCGATCACTGACTTCAATTTAATTTCTCCAAAAACTCAAGTTTTAATGTAATTAATCTAATTACACTGCATATTGAACTTGACATCATAACTGCTCACAGCGCGCCTAAACTAAATGTTTTGCACAGTGGTTCGCTACCACCTGCAGTATGAATTGGAATGTTTGAGATGGAGGGAGACGGTCAACAGGTTAAAAAACTCCCGTTATAATAAATTAATCAGATTTTACTATACAATTACTTTTACATGCTGTTAATAATAAACTCAAAGCAAGCGTGCAGTGCGCCTAAAATTCCTTTGCACATATTTTGCTTCCACCTCTGTTACAAACGAACGCCGCTATGAGTGAAGAGTGGCGTTGCTTCCAGCCAATAGAAAAATACTGCAAGCAATTTTTTGTGTTATTTTTTTATTCTCATTGGGTGGGCAAGACAGACCCTTTGGTGGGCTCAGCCCACCCCTGCCCATGCCCAGAGCCGGCCCTGGTACAAAGCATTGTTCACTTCTTGCATAGATACATATAAGTAATGTATGGTAAGAGAGCGCTGCCCAGCCGGCATTCCAGCCGGTGTCCAGTCCGGCATTCCAGCCTTTGGAATTAGTGAGTAACTTTTCTGTACCTTTATATTATTGTCTGTTCCTGTTTTACCCCATCATGGGTCTTTGTTTTGTGTTTATTGTAATAAATTATCTGTTCTTTCACACCATCGCTTTGTCTGCCTGCAATTGGGTTCTACCATTGAAATCCATGACAACTGCTCTCCAGTTCACAGTTTTGGCCTGGGTTTTTTATTGCCAGCTTCATTCACCAGATTGTGTCTTCACATCCACTCCACCAAATAGTCCAATATCAAGTACCTTGAATTTTTAAAAACATGCTGTCAGTATTAAGCCAAATTACTACAACATGCTTTTGGAACTAATACTGATATTAGGCAAATTACAATACAAAAAAGACCAACTAGAAACATATCATTTTCCAATTGTTACAGATTCATTTGAAATTGTAAAAAAGTACAATGACCTGTTAGAAAAATGTTAAAGAATGAAATAATATACAGTCTTACGTTGCATTCCTTTTTGGGGGCCTCAGGGAGTCTGTCTTTGACTGGAGAGGAGTCCACAAGATGCGCTGCTGTTCTTTTTTCTTCATTTTACTTGGTCAACGACATAATTTTAAAAATCAAAACACACACATACCTTTTAAATGAAATGTATTAAACAAACATCACTCTTTTCCCAGATTGCAACCGCAACATCCACTTCTTTAGTGCTAACAAAGCTGACAATGTTTTCTACAAACAAAACTCAATCATGGATGAACTTCGAAAAAAAAATGATTGCATATGAACTCAAAGGCCAATCGAGTAGGTAGTTAGTTTAGATTTAAATAAAAGTTTCTACTTACCGAACTGTATTGAAGATCAACAAAAAGGATGCTTCCGCGGTAGAATTTGAATTACGGACTTCTGGTTCTTCTAGTGAGAGGAAGCATTCTGGGAAATGAAATCATTTTCATAGGCCGCATTTAGCGCTGTATTCGCAAATAGACTACAACTTCCAAGATGCATGGCAAACTACATCATAGTATCTGCAAAAACATAAGGCTTGCTCGATTTCATGAAGCAACTGCGAATACCGGATCAAAAAGCAGGCGAAGCAGTCAGCTCTCAATGCTAAAACTATACCATTCAGTCACAAAAAACACAAATACAAATAATATAAAAAAATTATATAAAATCGCCTTTAATGATATAAATGTTTATATAAGATAACATCATATATATATATTTCCCTTATTAAAATTAGTTGTTGTATTCCTCATTTGATATAAATTGTTTTTGATGTGCCTACTTAGGGTTTTCATAATTGTATCATATTATTAGATATTATTATTGCCAGTTTTTTGCTTTACCTTTGTGGCTAACCAAAACCGACGAAAATCTTAACTGAACTACGTCCTTTTTATGGCAAGCCTAACTCGAACCAGGATGTAGCTTCTGGCTGACCAGACAAAAACGACTTTTATTCTGCTTCATACAAGGATTGTGAAAAAGAACATTAAAAAAATGCCAATATTAAGACAAAATTTGGTGCTATCTGGGAAGTGACGAGCTGTGACGTGACCTTGATTACCGCTCTGTTTTGAAAAAGTGGGATGTGTTAAAAATCCCCACCCCCACATGCTTCTTTTCACAGCGTAACCTTTTTTCGGGCGCCAACGGCTGTACAGTTAAATGCTGGAAATTTAAAGAAAGGGATTAATCTATGGGCCTTGGTCTGTATACCTACAGGATTACACATACTGTAGGTGCTACAACAGGCTCTCTCCCACCACATAACTAAAGGCCATGTCATAGCTCCACAACAAAACAAGAATAAAACATGACATGATAGTGGAACCATGACACAGCCATTATCACACCTCCATTAGCAGGACACATCAGAAATACGCTATACTTTTGTATCTTGATTTTACATGAGTGTGAACATACTGTTTTGACATAATCACACATCTCAGATTGGGGTTTACTTCCATAAGATGAAATAAAAATCCAAACATTTAAGAGTTTCAACCCCCAGAGAGGAACCATTTTAGAGAAGGAATCCACCATATTGTTGCTTGAAGTCAAACCCAAACAATTTCTGAAAAGAAATCCAAATATCCATATCAGTTGCACATGAGTGTTCTCACACGAGGGCAATGGTTGCTTTTCCTGACTACGAAAGTATTTATAAGAAAGAATATTTGATCTATATATTGTATAATAGCTTTTCGGAGTCTCGCTATAGGTTGTGAATATTCAGTTAGGATATGAGTCTGTTAATGGGATGATATGGTCTATTGAACAAACTCAAGCTCAATTCATCCTTTTAATGATCATGGTTTTCACCCTATGACCAACAGAGATCTAACTCTTTCAAAATAAGATGTATTCATATTATATGAGTGTGTTACTCGCTTTGACACTCATCAGACCCAACGTGATGCCAGTAAACAATGCAACGCCTGTGTTGAATGAAGAGTTTCAATTCAAGCGGAACAAAAATGAGGCATCTGAATATAAACATACAATCCCGTTAATGTTTTTCTTTTGATGTTTTCTGCAGATATATGACTCACAGAAATGTGATGGCAGGCTTTCTATGAAGCTATGAAGTATGAAGCTCGTCTGTTCCCCACAGGGGAGATATTCGTGATACTTTATGTCCAGGCAATACAATTATAATAAAATTGATTGGCCATCATCATCGTGCAAATCTTGAAGGTTTGCTTCATCAAAATTCATCCTTTTTTGTGGAAAATGACATTCTGTTTATCTTTGACAAAGAAACTACATTTATACTTCGGAGGAAACCACAGTAAAATCTTTAGATAACTAGAGCATGATAAGATATGTTGTGTATCTCCCCTGGAATCAAATAAAATAAAACGGAGAGGTACGTAAGGGCAAACTGGGAATAATCAAAACCAAGCACAAAAGCTAATGAATAATTCACTTCTATTTGACCTTGAAATGCATTTTTGCACTTCCAGTATATCATTTTAAATGTCAGGGATCTAATACAAACAGGTAAAAAGTAACCTTTTAAAATCTTTAGAATTATTTTCATGAATGAAAAAGCATAAAGTAGGTTACTTGGCAAAGATAAGGATTTCTGGATTTCAGTACTGCAACATTTTTCATGGTTTCAATGAATGCCCCAGGAACAGTTATCCAAGAAACTTGAATTATTCCTTAATGTATTGTCAGCAACTACTTTTTACCTGAATTTTAACGCTACAATTATATAGGTTAAGGTTCCCACACTTTATATTGATTGCCAAATCTAAATGAACAATGTTCTACATCTCCATTTACAAAATAATTTCCATAAAAAGTGCTAAAGCATTTCTGCCAAGGCTGGGATTTAGTAAAAATGTCCCTCCCATATTCTGCTATATGTACAGTAAATTCACTGAAAACTAGCCCCAGAATACACGTCTACCATATATGGTACAAACTAACGTTGTTTTAGAACTTATGGTCATTTTTCTAGTGCTTAAATATAATACAGTTTTGCCAGTTTATCAGACATTTTTCTCCTTTCTGTACCAAAGTAGTATAGGTCTAACTCCTGATCATGGGCAGAATAAGCAGCAATGTGGACAGGATTTGATGTGTATGCAAAACTCTATTAGACTGTATGCTAGGGTCTAGGAAATAAATCTCTTCTCTGGCTGATAAACCCAACGACTGACCTGTGGCCACATCAATCAGAAAACTGATTGATTTCGAGAATACATGATTACTTGAAAAAACAACTCACCACATGAGGGCTGAAAATATCAGAAATATGAAAACTAGAAGTGCCTCTTCAGATTGATACGGCGTCCTTCTTTCGCTTTCCACCTTCCCGGACAGAACCGTTGTTGTTGCTGGTTTTAAGTTTGGATCTGACTGGTGGAAGTAGCTCCTGCTGTTTTCCGTTGATAACTAAATGATGACTGTAGTGAAGAGTGTGGAATGTTTTCCTGATTCTGAATCAGACAGATGTGCCCTTCTGGCACCAGACCAACTGGATTCCACATTCAGTGTTCTTATCTAACCTGAAAATACATAATGTGGCTGGCTAGTGTTTACATGTACATTTCATGGGGGAATTAGCTTTTTGGTTTGTTTGTTGTAAGTTGGGCCTGGAGGGGAGGGCTAAAATGCCTGGCCATTGGACAGTTAGTATAGTCCTATACCTATTTTTTGTTGCTGACATCATGTGGTTAAGAGTTGTTGTTGAGAGGGGGAGAGGAGCTTAACGTTTTTGATTAAAAATTACTAGTGCAAATTAAAAAAACAATGGTGTGTATGGATTAATCATTTATAATAATCACTGCAACACTGTCTAAAAACAGAATTTTCCTGTTTGATTGCATGGTGACTATAACATATTCTTGCAATATAGCAACAGTTCAGAGACAGGGAATTGTCGAAAAAGATATATGACAAATTTTTTTTTTTTTTAATGTAGATTTTGAAGGCAGATGTGTGCAGATTATCTGTGACATTTTCTTTTCAGTCTGCTCCTTACACTAAGCTGTGTAGAAGACTTGTAAAATATCACACATGGTTAAATTTTTGTGAAGCAAGAGCAATTTGGTAAAATTTCTTCTTCTGGAACAACACAACAAAAAAATTCTATGAAGCCTGCAAATCCTAAAGCATTATATGGTATGCCTAATGCCTTATAAACAGCCTTATGGTATGTTATGCTGTTTTCGAAATAATAACGACAACAGTTACAATATATTATATTACACATCTATTTGTGGTTATAACGTGTACGTGTATAATAATCTATAACACACAATGAGGTCTTATAACGGTAGTCATATTTCATTATAATGATGCAAAATACCTTGTTAAATAAACTTACAACAAATGTTAGATTATTCATGAGATGATACAATCCATTTTGTAAGGTTATTTAACAAGGTATTATGCATCTGTTATAATGCAATAAAACTACCGTTATAATGCATTATAAATGCAGACCTCATCATGTGTAATAGATTATTATACACATACAAGTTAGAACCACAAATAGGTGTGTATTATAATATATTGTAACTGTTGTTGTTATTATTTATAAGACAGTATAACATATTATAAGGCCGTTTATAAGGCATTATGCATACCTTATAATGCATTACGAGTGCCCTTATAATGCATTATAAATGCAGGCTTCATAGGAAGTGTGTAAAAGTTTTCAAAGTCTATCTGTGTATCTCTTGTCTCTGTTTCTCCTCCAGTGGAGTGGAGTTTGTCACTTGAATGATTAATTGAGATTAGTAGAGACAGGCTGCGGCTTAGTCACTGGGCAGGTGTTTGAGAAAGAATCTGACTTGGCACAAGTGGATTTGCATTTAGATAGAACACTCAAGAGTGTCCTATACACATGCATACGATGACCTTTTTCCTGTGTCAACTGCCTGTGTTTATTGACCAGCTGTGCTTTTAGATCATAAGCTTTCAGTGAGAGATCGGTCAGGTGGAAGCTGAAGGACAATGTCCTTTAAACCACATGGATATAAAAAATCAAATATTAATACAGACTTCTATTTACTTTACAAAATTAGCAAATAAGGGCACTGCTTTTTCACTTAACGTTAGCTACATAATTTAATATGAATTTGATTAAAAAGTGCTTCCTTAGAAATGTATCTATTTCTTTTTTTTTGATGAGTGATTGATAGATGTTTCTTTTGTACATTCAATAAATAATTGGGATGAGAGGCAGCAAATTAGATTTTCTCACCACACAAGCTCGCTGAATTTACGTTTGAAAGGTTTCTTTGAAATAAGTATCAAAGCTCAAAAAACGTTCAGTCTGTTAAGAAAAGAAAAGTACTTGAAAAGTATTTTGACACCTGAGAACACGTGGCAGTTATCGCTGCAGAGTATAATTGCCTTTACTCCCACATCATAGGTTCCTGTGAGCTGAAAGTGACATTTACTGTAAGGTGAGGTATTGTTCCATAAAATCTCCTGTTACTCTTTCTCTTTTTATCAGTTTAGTGGCAAATTATGTTTGAAAAATTCTATTGTCAGTTGCAAGGAATATATATTATATAAAATACAATTAAAAACATTCTCTCTTCTGTGTCAATCTTCAACTGACATTCAGAAGAGCACACGACACATGCATGTGAAGCTGACCGCAGCTCATTGCGCATAGAATATGTGTGCTCTCATGAATATGCGTTGAAGACTAACAAGGATGAGAGGAAATTGGCACATCATGTCATTATTTATTTTTTGCATACAAAAAGTATTCTCTAAATAATCAACCCACGACTATTAGGCGTCGTGTTCTACAGTAAAGTTACAGGAAAAAATTCCCATAATTTGAGGTACTGGAAATTTTACTTTAATGTAAACCAACCCCCATACAGTATATTCACATTACCACTACAGATAACATATTGGATGCATTTTTGCACATTTTTGAACACTGGCTTGGCTTTTCTTTTGGCCTGGTAAAACATGGCTTAGCTTTGCAGTGTCATCTAAGGAAATGTGGGTAATCGGTCTTGTTTAGAATGGAAGAACATGTGTTGACTGCTGGCTCAGCAACATTCAAGAAGGAAAACTGAGATATAAACTCTGAGAACTACTGGATTAAGACAATTTCCAATAGCCTGTAATCACTCATTCATCTGCTTTGTGAAAAGAAACCTGACTGCCCCCCCCCACACACACACACTCACAATGTTATTATTATTCACAACTCGGATGTGAAGTTTAGCAAGGTAATCTAATGGAATTGTCCCAGAGGGAACTGAATATATTTGCAGTTAGCCCTTCACTGTTGTAAAGTAAAGGATCCTTATAATGTGTAGTCATCAGGCATTGCTGGCAGGGTTGAGAGGGGACGTGATGGCAGGTTTAACCCTGGAGAAATGAAAAACAGGGCGAATTCGACCAAGACTAAGGTTAAGCTTGAGCCTGGCGGGCACCAGATTAACCACCTTGGTGATAGGGCATGGCCCAATGAACCTGGGTGCCAGCTTGCGAGAAGGCACCTGTAGAGGCAGGTCCTTGGTAGGGACAAGGGGTATTTATTGTTAACAGTGATCTCATTAAAACCTCTATAATCAATGCAGGGACGCAGGGATCCGTCCTTTTTCTGAACGAAGAAAAAGCCTGCATCGGCCTACGAGGAGGAGTGGCGAATTAGCCCAGCTTGTAAAGACTCACAAATGTACTTATCCCTGGCCTCTCTTTCAGGACCCGACAGGGAATACAATCGATCTTTGGGCGGAGAAGTGCCAGGGAGGAGTTCTATGTCGCAGTCGTAGCGGCGATGCGGAGGAAGAGAGGCGGCTCGCTACTTTCTGAACACATTGTGAAGATCGTGGTACTCCTCCAGGACACACAGAAGGCACAAAGGGGCAGGACCCAGACAAGAAGCATGACAAAAATATCTTCAGGCCAAAAAATACTTTTTAACCCAATCCACGTTAGGATTGTGCTGTGACAAACAACGATGCCCTAACAACATAGGAGAATTGGGTGAATCGGGGATGAAATGCTTTATACTCTCACAGTGGTTACAAGAAAGGTGAAGTCTTACGTGAGGGGTGGCATGAGTTATGGTGGTGAGACCGGCTACCGTCCAGACCGGGATGGGCTGAGAGAGGGGGTTTGCTGGAATCTTCCGAGACGAAGCTGGTTGCTCGTCCTTAATGGCCCTATTTAAGCCCTCGATGAACCAAGAGCGTAAGGCGGCTGCCTGCGTCTGGAACCTGATGGAATAGTCCGTGACAAAGCTCCTTCCTTGGGTTAAGCCATCATCCCCTGACACTCCCAAATGACGCTCCTGATGTCCTCTTTCTTCTGTAAATATCTTAGTTTATCTCTCTGTCTCTCTCTTACACACAGGCTGGTATTTTGATCATGCTAGTGTAAATACACAAATACTTTTGACTTTGTTGCCTCAAAAACAAAAACTTATAGTTAACAGCCAAAATATGGGCCAACATTTTATTTCATATAGCCTGAGTCATGTTGTTCAGAATGACAGCCATTAATTTCCTAGCGATTTAGTGGAATCTAATGTCATATCTCATCATGCAATGAGAACTCACAGTTTTGCTGGCTTTATGTAGTTTGAAGTTCTCACAGGGTACAATAATAAAAAGCCAAAAGAAATGAACAGAAGGGGGCTATTTCATGAGATCTAGGAGGTTGACTGCATCTTCCATGGAGAGGCTATTTGGCCAGATGCCAAACAACCTCTCACTTCTGAAAAAAAAGTAAACTGCTGCCGATTAAAACCCAACAAAGCGAATGTGCTGCTGTTAAGTGGAATGAGAGGTGCTTGAATTAAATGAGTTGGGTCTGGAACAAATTATTTTGGCTTAAAACAGATGGGACACAGCTGCTTTGTGTATCAAGAGAAAAGAGATTGATGGGACCTGAAAGAGATGAAAGACGCTTGATGAGAGGTGTTCTGTACTGCTAACAGCCTGTTATTATAAATGGAGCATTTTATAAGTGGAGCCATGTGGCAACTTCAGGAACTTTTGAAAAAATGTAAATGTTAAAAAAACAATAGTCTGTGTATGCAAATTTCATTATAACAATGCACAAATCAAGCATCAACTACCCATGGAATACATTTTTTGCTAAGGATTTCTATACGTGTGAAAAATTCACATCAAAAAGCTATAAGCATCAGATTGCTGGCTGTGAGCTACTGTAACCATGCCCTCTATTATAAAAGACAGAATGTGTCCCATCCCTATTTTCATTTTTCAGTGGACATGAGTGTAAAGGTACAGTATATTTCAGGCAAGATTCAAAATGCCCCGTGTTTAACTGACCCTAAAGGCATCCTAACTGAATATGTCTTTCTTCTGGAAGAATTCTGGGTCACACTTTATTTTAAGGTCCAATTCTCATCATCAACAAACCATTAACTATGACTTTTGCCTCAATAACTTCTTATAAAAAAAAACTCAAGAATGATTAACAGTTTTATTCCCAGGTTCATAAATGCTATGAATCAGGAAGAGTAAGATGTTTCTCTGATTGTTTAGAGCCTTGGACTTTGTACCTACACTTATTGCTTGCATAATTTGCACTGGTTTGATGAAGTATCTACTGTAAACTTTATCAACTTTTTTTCTTAAATTGTGTGCATTTTAATAATTTATCAATTTTACTATTGTTTTATAGGTACTGTTTGCTGAAGTGTTTTAAATTTGAATTCTATTGTTGCATCTTTTTGTCGAAGTGCATTCGAAATTTCGTTGGTTTACAACTAGGGTTGTTCAAACACAATGACAATAAATAATAAAATTCAATTCATAACAGATCTCTCGTTCGCCTGGATCTGAGGGATAACGGAAGCTAGACATCAACGTGAATAGCGTTGTCAATGATGGATATTTATCTTAAACAGCTTGGTTATTTTTAACAATCAATTGGCTTCAGCAGACCTTTTTCTTTGATCGAAGGATTGCCTTTTTTGATCTTAAAATTGCCCACCATTCACTCTCCTTCTACAGCTTAGAAGTAAAGGGATCCTTGGTATTATAACTCCGACTACAGTATGCTTCCTGAATAAAGACAAATTCAGTTAGTAAAACATGGGGACATTTTTAATTTTGCCTGAAACATCGCTTTAACACAGAGCAAAGCATGAGATTGTCAATGCACTTTAGTATTTAAAATAATTTTTACCCTCAAAAATGTTAATTATGTGATGAATTACTTCCTCTCTAGTTGTGCCAAACCTGTACGAATGTATTTGTTTGGTTGAACTCAGAAAAAGATATTTGGACAAATGCTTGCAATCTAACAGTTCTTGGACCCCATTATCTACCATAGTAAGAAAAATTACAATGGTAGTCAAATGTGCCCCACTGTTTGGTCATTAGCATTCTTCCAAAAATATTCCTCTGTTTGAATCAGAACAAATACATTTATACAGATTTGGAACAACTCAGAGGTGAGTAAACGATGACAGATGTTTTTATTTTTGGGTGAACTATACTTTGATTATGAACATGTTTTTTCTTAGGTTAAATACTGTTTTGCACTATTTGCCTGGCTGGGAGGACTGATTTGGAATTCAGAAATTTTACAAAACTAATATAGCATATAGAAATTATAGTCTGTCAAATATTTGACCTGTGTTTCTCTCTCCTTTATCTTGAATGTGTGCTTTCACTGTGAGTGCGTGCATGTCTGTCTATGTGTGTTGTGTTGTGTGTGTGTGTAGATGTGTGCGCGCGCGCTGCTTGCTTGTCTGTGTGTCCGTCTGTGTGTCCGTCCGTGTGTCTATGTCGATGTGTGTAAATTTGTGTGTATATTGTGTGTCGACCGTTTTTATGTGGGTATGTCTGTATTCACTGTTTTCACTTTTTTCTTGTTTTTACAGGTTTATGACTTTAGTAGTTTGCTTATGGTCAATATGTCTCATGTACAGCTGCTTTGTAACAATGGAAATTGTAAAAAGCTCTATATAGATAAAGTTGAGTTGAGTTGGACAAATTTTTTTTTCAGGGGATAATTGATTGTCATGCTAAAAAATACTTGGTTGTTTAAACAGAAGGTTTTGAATTGAAACTTTGAAAAACTTTCTTATATTTAGATTTGCATTTACAGGATAAAAAACCATTGCTTGCATACATTATCCCTTTAATTATGAACACCTTGTGTATGGACCTTAAGGGGCCTATTCCCCGCGACCTCATTTTTCTAACTTTAGTTAGTGTGTAATGTTGCTAGTAATGTTAGAGCGTAAACAATACATGCAAAATGACAAAGCTCAAAGTTCAGTGCCAAGCAAGATATTGTTTTTAGAAGAATTCTCTTTTGAAGGACTACAGAGAATGGCTGGAATCGGACTAAAGCCCTCTACTTCCACTATTCCAAGTGCATTTATTAACCTCTGCCCAAAAAAATACACAAAAAATGGGGCAAGGCCTTCCTCAGAGAAGAGAAATAGCCACTGGAGTAGTGTTCGGTTATCAGAGATTGTAAACATTTGATTGAGCTACGTGCTAAACTACTTTCACTTTCATCACAGTCCTACAGCTGGTAAAAAGAATTCAGCTACACATATTCTAAGATATTGTGTGTGTGTGTGCACAGACCTCTTAAACCTTCTGTGAAACGTACTTTGAAGTCCAGCTTGCAAATGTCTCCTGGTAAATCTGCTTGTTTTATTATCCAACTCGGGTCCAATATAGAAAGGCAAAACTAACGCTTCTGTTATTAGTGTTAATTAATATAACCGGTCTGATGCCATTCAGTCCGATGTCATTTACCTCCCCATAGTAAGAAAAAATATGCGATCTCAAACACAGATTGACGGGGAACCAATCATGACAGACCTGGTCAGCTTTACCAATCAGTGCATTTCGTAAGGAGGGACTTTATATAGACCGGAAGAAATCCAGTTGTTTTGTTAGAAGAGTGACAGTGGTGAACATTAGACTTGAAATATTTTAAATATAAAGCGTTTTCGAAATTAAACATGAACATCAATTGTTAAACACAAAAAAAGCATTATCAAAGCCTCAAAAACAGCAAAAGACTGGCTCTTTTAGGCAATGGCATGGACTCTTGCTAAACACATTCAGTTGTCGGGTTTTGTGCACACACTTCTTCACCAATCTCTTTCTTCTAGTCCAGAAGGCACTGTCCCATACCCTCTGCCATTCAGCCTTTGCGCTCATTAATATTTCCATATTAATATGCAAACTGGCTCAGAGGAAATAAGACTTGGTCCCCATCCTACCATAACGCTGCCTCAATCAGCCATGGGAGAAGGACCGGATTAACTTTGCTGTGTCCTCATTAACTTATCCCTCTGCAAATTAGTTTCTGGTAGGCAGAACACAGGAAGCCTTTTGTTAGGGAACATTGTGTCCGACTGTTCCTATTGTTAGTAGAGAGAGAACGGAAAGGAAGGCATTTGCTATCGTTGGTTGATGAAGCCCATTAGAGTGAGGCTGCTTTTGGAGATGATCTGCATATGAGGCATGACCACTAGGGTAATTGACTTGTTTGAATAACATGAGGTGATATTATCACAACGTGATATTTACCTCAGATTGGCATCCAGAAAGAAGAGGGTGAGAGGTTACGGATGTGTGGGGAAATGAAAGAAAAGGGGATGGTGGTATAAAAAGTAGAAGAGGTTTCTGGTTGTTTCCAATGGGAACACCTGATATAGAAGGTCGGGATAGCTCTGAAATGTTCTAACCATCAATCAATTAGCTGATCGTTGGCATGTACACACACATTCTCATCAACTTTTTATGCAAAACAACAAGAGCCCTTTATTTTCCTACATACTCGCTATTTCATTCAGAATGATTGCTACAGTACTTCATCTAAATGTCAGATGAGAATAAGACAGAAGACGCATGCTCAGGAGGTTCGATGAAATCGTAACAAACAGTGTGTTCAGCGTTAATCAATAGGTAACCTCTGATATCTTATTATCTAGATTAATTGCTTTGTTTCAGCAATCAAGAATCCTGTCATCCTCTGATAAGATGTAATTTTGTTTCCTGTCATGTGTGTAGTGAGTGTTACTGTACCACCAAGTGGACTGGAAACATTTTTTACACTTGTGTGAAGGTATAATTAAAATGAATGAATGACCACAGACACACATGATTCCGCGCCACTGCTTGTGTCATTAAACTTTTAATGACACAAGCAGTGGCGCGGAATCATGTGTGTCTGTGGTCATCTGAGCTCTGACTGCGTGTTCTCGATACACTCTCCCAGCATTTGTATAGGTTTCTGAAAGTTTTTTCGAAAATGAATATCTGTTTGTAACAACTTTTGTAAGTCCCTTGTTGAACAAGTCTCCTGGAAAAGTGTGAGGCACGACCACAGGTCAACCAAGGTTAATGACACAAGAAGCATGTGCACACATCGCTGTGTATGTTCACTGCATTTGGGTGATGAAAAAGTGACAAGTCGAGAAGAATAGGTGAAAATAAACTCAAAACACACAATTTACACAAAAGCACAGAACACGCCCACAGCCAGTTTCGAACTGCTGACCATAAAAAGTCTATCTTAGGGACTGAGAGAGTCTCGCCACTGAGCTGACATCCCACAATAGAGCTACTGAGCAAAGCTGATAGATGTGTAAGTAGCAATCTTTAACAATAACCAGATATGCATATATGACAGCGCACAGCCACAATAACAATATATACAGCCGCTACTGTACTGGGTGGTGTCTTAATGTAAAACGTGGAATGTGATAAGTGACTGACTTGTGGCGAGTAGAATTTCTGTAGATCAATGGGTTCAAAAGTTACAACCATTTGTAAAGTGATTTTTTATACTGCTGGTGCCGCCATTTGAGTGATCACTAAGACCCCTATAATTGGTCACATTGCTAATGAGGACCAAAACTATAAGTGTGCCAAATTTCACCATTTTCCTAAGTAGCATTCATAGGGCTGCCATTGACTTCCATTGGGAATGAATTATAAAACCAACAGACAGAGACACACACAACAAACACACAACACACACTCTCACACACACACAAACCCACTAGCAGGTGTTGGCGACATGGCTTTCAAATGACAGAGTACTATCGAATACAACGCCAAGATTCTTTGCTGACGACAAGGATTTTATGGAGCATCCGTCAATAGTATTCTTACAGTAAGTAACACTTCTGTTTTGTCCGAGTTTAGGACAAATTGTTACTCATCCAGTTTTTTAAGTCAACTATGCAATCCTTTATTCGATGGAACTGCTGAGTTTCATGACGCTTCGAGGAAATATAAAGTTGAGTATTATCAGCATAACAGTGAAATCTAATTCCGTGTCGCTTTATTATATCTCATAGAGGTAGCATGTGTAATGCGAAGAGCAGAGGCCCCAAAATTGAGCCCTGTGGTACACCGTACTGGACTTGCGATTTACGGGACACCTCATTGTTTATTGCTACAAATTGAAAACGGTCGGATAAATAAGACTTAAACCATTTCAATGCTATTCCGTTAATGCCGACGTAATTTTCGAGTCTAAGTAGAAGTATGCTGTGGTCAATGGTGTCAAATGCAGCACTAAGGTCTAGAAGCACCAATAACGAAATAAAGCCACGGTCAGACGCTAAGAGCAGATCATTTGTAACTCTGATCAAAGCAGTCTCTGTACTGTGACATGCTTGAAATCCAGACTGGAATTCTTCATAAATGTCATTCCTTTGGAGGAAGGAGCATAATTGAGTTGAAACTACTTTTTCCAGAACTTTAGATATAAAAGGTAATTCGATATAGGCCTGTAATTCCCTTGTTCTTTAGGGTCGAGTTTGGGTTTTTTGACAAGGGGCCTTATAACAGCCACCTTAAATGCTTTAGGCACATGTCCTAATGTCAGAGATGAGTTAATAATTAAGAAGAGGATCTATAATTTCTGGGAGCATTTCTTTCAGTAGTTTTGTAGGTATGGGGTCTAGCATGCATGCTGTTGATTTAGATGATCTAATGATTTTAGACAGTTCATCGTGATCTACTGTAGAAAATAATTGCAATTTTTCCTTTGGGGTGCTGTAGTTAGTTTGTTCAACGGGTTTAACTTCAGGTTGCTTTGTTATAATTAATAATAATATCTTGGATTTTACTAGTGAAGTCGTTCAAAAATTCATCACTGTTATGCTGATAATCAGAATCTGACGTTGCTGATGGCTTATTTTTTGTTAATTTAGCCACGGTTTTAAATAAAAACCTAGGGTTGTGATGGTTTTCCTCTATTAGTGATGAAAAGTAGGCGGATCTAGACGTTTTTATGGCATTCCTGTATTTTCGAGTACTATCCTTCCATGTTATGCGAAATACCTCTAAATTAGTTTTCTTAAAGTTGCGCTCCATTTTCCGGGACGCTTTCTTGAGAGTCTGAGTGTGTTCATTATACCACGTTGTTGGGCTGCTATTTTAATTTTCTTTAAACGCAGAGGAGCAACTGTGTCTAATATTTCCGAGAAGGTAGAGTTAAAATTTTCAATAGTAGGGTCAAAATCGTCAACGTTTTTACTCATACTATATATTTTAGACAATTCAGGCAGATTATCGAGTTACGCATCTTTGATAGTTGAAGTAATCGTTCTACCATATTTGAAGACACGTGCATTCCCTCTATAGGCCTACATATATATGGACACATTCACGGAATGAGTTAAACCTTATTTCTAGTTCCCAGTATGCTTTGGTTCTGACTGTTGAAGGAGAGTAAAAATGTTTACATTTAGGTGTTATTTCATGTCTTTTGTTGAATATTAATATAGGGGAGATCTGTTTGAAATTTAGAAGGGTTTCTGGTATGTATGAATTTGTGGGGTTACCATGGTGCTGAAAGGTATGGTCTGAGATGAAGATAACGATTGGCCAAATTCCATTTAGATTGTATGGTACTTTATTTAAAAGTAACGGTTGTGTGCTTCTCAGTGCAGGGATTGTCTGTTCATTGAGTGCTTTCGTATGAGCAGGTGTGCTTTTTCTATTGTAGACTAGATAGTTTTAACAAAATTAAACATGTATATTGTGAATCATTGTTAAACAAAATATAAATATATATATTTCCAAATATGTGTGTAAATACTGTATATGTCATGAGTTACCATATGTTCAATATATTCGTACACATCCAGTACCATATCTTTTCTTATCAGATGTACATCAATATGTTATAAAGTGTATGACTGAACATAAAATTACATATATTGTGATATTCAAGTAAATATGTTATCACATATTTTTAAATATATGAAAACGGCAATTCTTTATGCATTATTCAATATATTGTAATATATTTACACAATATATTATACTGTATATGTCCTAATATACCATTTATGTAAGTTCATATATTTTTAATTCATAAATTAGGAAATATATTTTCTTTCTGTAAGGGGTGGGTCCCCAGAACAGGTTTGGAAACCGCTTCTGTAGTGTGTGTTATATATTTACATTAATTATGTTTAGATATACAGTAATTGCATAATACGTTTAGCTAGCTTGGCCTATATTTACAGTCAAAGTTTGTACTATTGCTGTTTTGATTTGTGTAATTTTATTTATTCAACTTTCTGTGGAACGTTTTTATATTTTCTTCAACAGTTTATGTATATAGAATAAAACAAACGATACATAATCAAATTCCTAAGCAAATTGGTGTTCATTAGGTAATTCAGGTACATAGTGAATGCAAAACGATCAATAGCTTCGTGCATTCCATTCAAACCCTATTCACAAGTTCCACCAGTAGTGGGTACTCGCAACATGAGAAATGACGCACATGAGCAATGACGCACATCCGAGTCTATGAGACTGAGGGAAGCTAAATAAAATTTGGAGTACATGCAGCCATTCACATTACCTATTAGAATTTAAAAGAGGTTATTTTGGGGTAGGATCTGTTTTGCTCACCTGCCGTAATTCTACCCCCCCCCCAAAAAAACGTATGTATATGTAGTAAAAACAATTAATTTGATGCATGCACACAAGCAAAACTGTCCAATCATGTGAGTGCAAACAAAATAACAATGAAGATAAAAATCTCTTATGCTGTTTATACGAGAAATACAGATATTAATAATATAACAACAATGTAAAATTAAACACATTGTTTTTAAACTTTTGATATGTCACACCATAGACTCATGTACAATTTATTAGTAAATTACGTGTACATGCTAAAATCTGAAGGAGCAGGATCTGTTTTGCCCAACTGTTTGGATTCTACCACTTTATCCCATTAACGATTTGTCCAAAATTATTTTATTATTTTAGGAGCAGTACAAGACTTTTTGTTTGAGTTTTATAGTGAGTTTAATGTTAAGTGTCAATAGATTGCCTATAGTGCAGGGGGATTTTATTTGATTTGAGGAAAATAACTACATTTTTTCAGGCTAACCAATACCGATGGCAGAAAATTAACAGATGAGAGTTTAATATAGTCATAAGAATGAGTGCAGGCCAGTATGGTGGACAGAGTAGTTTGTCCTGTGGGACCTCCTTAATGTTCTTCTGTTAAACATGTACATGATGTGATGTCACCGTGCCTGTCATTACGTAGAGATGAATGCTAAAATGATCTTTCAGCCAGTAATTAACACATCTCTGCAATTACATTTCTGTGCGATTTCACTCATGGTTATAATCTAGTGATCCATGGGCAGCCTTGACACCTATAATCTGCCCCACTTTGTTTATTT
Source organism: Triplophysa tibetana (assembly GCA_008369825.1). Taxonomy (NCBI): domain Eukaryota; kingdom Metazoa; phylum Chordata; class Actinopteri; order Cypriniformes; family Nemacheilidae; genus Triplophysa; species Triplophysa tibetana. Next base: position 6,892,244 of record CM017900.1, read on the forward strand.
TGGTCAAATACCGGCCTGCGCAGTTTCACATTAGCATTTTTGGTGCACACCAGGGTTCGATTAACATCAGAGTTTCATTCGTTTGGTTGATCTGAATGCTGTCTTCCGAACCCGGTTGTGCACCCACGAAGCGTACCCAAGTCTGCTTTAAAAGGGAGGTCTGGCCGAGTAGTGGTTGAAAATCTCTGTTTTTGTGTGTGTTTCATTCACTTGACTCACGCGCTACATTTATGGTGTTTAGCAATGCAACCACAATTCATGCGACTTTTACATCGACCCGCATCATAATTCTGGGCCGGTGCGACCTACCGTGTCACATATTTAATCGTAACAACATGGAGGAGAGCAGTGAGTTTGGTCAGTGGAGGGACAGTGATTTGATCAGCATTTGGTTGAGTGGGAGTGTCTTGCCGTGAGAGTGCTTTGGAGAGGCGCTGGCAGATATAATTAAAAGTAGCCCTTGACATCATGAAAAGTTATTTATATCACGATCCCACCACTCCTGGCTCTGACTTCGCATCTACAAACCTCTGTACAGAAACGGCAGCAATTGCACCATAAAATGCCATGGCTAAAAGTTTTGCCTTTTTCCCACTGCTCCTTGTTCTCCTTCTCATTTGCTCAGGAATTATGTGACTTCAACCACACATCGTTTAAAAAATATTAGCTCCTAATCCGTTAACACAAACTTCCGTGGCCTCCATGTTTACTCTGAGCATGCTCCGTGTGATAATTGTTAGTGTTCTTGTGCACATGCGATTCAGTTTAGGACCGCACTGCAATCTGATATGGGCCACATTCCTAAACATAATGTGAATAAGCAAAACAGAAAATCAGATTTGAGCAAAAAAGCTGAATTGAGCATTAATGCTGGAAATGTGAACGTAGTCTAAGCGACATGGTCAACAGCTGCTGGCTGATGTAGCAAGCGAACCGTGGTTCGGACCCCAAAAAAATAATGTGAACATAATATGAATATGATGCTTTAAAACACTGGCATATAACTTTCATAGATTTTACAACTTCTTAAACAAAAAGCAATTATCATTTGTACCTGTATCAAGAGAACTAGTTTCGCAAACACAACCCCCAATTTCTTGCTAGTACATTTACATTTATGCATTTAGCAGACGCTTTTATCCAAAGCATCTTACATTCCATTATCCTATACATTTATACGTATTTGAGATCCCCTGGTTTTGATCCCACAACCTTGCGAAGTTAACAATGCTCTTACCACTGAGCTTTGCCAAACGTGTTTATTATATTAACCCTGTACCTTGTAGACGTAAATATTTCTATGGTGACAGATGCACTATGACAGGCCTGAATTACCAGATTGTAAGATTGAAGATGCCAATTTTCAGGTAGTGTGAAATATAAATGCAGATTGTCAGTAAGCTGATTGTGGATGGACTATATTTGTGCTGTTAGAGGCAGACACAAACTATCCATTTACCCATTCTCCAAACCTGCTAGTTTTTTGCATCATTGATACAAATAATAACACATGCATAGCTACAGTAATATTAAATAGACCGTTTAAGGTTTTTCTTTATTCAAAATTAAATTGTTTTGATGATGTCACAGTATTAGTTGAGATCACCATATTGGTTTGAGATACTATAGGTTCTCGGAAGCAACAGTATAACATATCTAACAAGCATTCATAAAGCCACAAACACACATTATGAGCAAAACATTACAGACATTTTTTTTTGCTGTTTTTTATAGAATAGAGATATTGTTTCTTTGTGAAACTTTCTGGTTATATTATGTAAAAGAGAAATAAGAGGACAGTCTGGCCTGAGATCCTATTAGCTTTGTGTGTTTCTGAGATCTCAGACACATCCGAATCTAAGGGACAGAAGTCTCACGCCCCAGTCTCCTGGTGATTCACTCCTCACAGCCTCTCCAACACTGATTCTCACTGATTCTCCAGCCAGGGCCAGGAATAGCTTTCATCGAGGAGCAGACACGCTTATAAGCAACAAACCAAGAAAAAGCTATTTTCCATGTTCCCCTCGCTGACTATACAGCCCTTGTTCTGCTCCTGTAGTGTTGCAAAGTGCCTGTAATTAGCTGAATGGAATTAAACAAGTGTGTGGTATACAGATTTCTAAATGTTTATGAAAACACGTTTGTATTGACATAAGAAGCACGTTTGCTTAACATTAACCTTTGTAATGTATAATTGTATTTATTTGAAAATATTTCTGAAATGATTTTAAATACTGACCGTAAATACATAGAATAGTATATTTTCGTTGCACAAAGGTTCCTTAAGTTAAGCTTGTGAGACACATTACTCACCACCAGAAAATGAAACTCATGCCATTTGAAGCCCGTCTTTTCAACAGATACATTTTTTCCTCCTTAACTTACTGGCAGTCTGGAAGTTGGGTTCAAATAAAGAGATTCATTACATCAAAGAGAATGTATAGTTGTGATTATTGTGTATGTTAATAGAAGTGTGAATTTAACACCATATGTTCCAGATCAACTTGCTATTGGCACCCTATAGATGAAACCAAGTCTATGGAAAGCTCCTCCAGAAATCGTAGTAGATGTTGAAAGTTTGTTCTGTAATACTGTCTGGCAGATTCGTTCAGACTCATTGTGCCTGTGGTCATGGTCTGTTGTGCTTTTCTAATTGGCTTAGACATTGTTGATCCGTTTGTCCTTGATCTTAGGGGATTCAAGAAGGATGTTGTTTTGGTGTGAGAGCAACTCGAGGTTGTATATTCATAATGATTACTGATGTAATGGTTAAATTTAATTTTGGATTAAAGAATAGTATACCCAACATAACAATAACATATTTTATCCACAACTTTGAATAAAGTGACATTTCACCAAAAATGAAAATTCTGTCATTATTTACTCACCCTCTTGTCATTTCAAACATGCACGATTTTCTGTCTTCTTTATCAAAGCTTTCACCAAGGATTGCAGGAAATTTTCAATTAATGAAACTGCAACTACACAAGAGCTTCCCTGGCATTATATTAAATTGTAACTAAGTTTAGAGGGAGGCAAAATGATGTAATTCAACCAATCAGTGCCGTTCTGTCTGGTCCCATGACAGTTTTGCCATTTCCTTCTTCCACCTCATCTCTTCTCTCTTGACTGGAATCTATATAGATTAATAGTGGGGGAGTGCTCTGGGTTCAGACTAAAATTTGAGTTTGGAGGCCAGCAACTTTGACAATCTAGGCCACTAATCCCACTCTGTCAGACTTCTGAGTTGCCACTGTGCATTTGGGCAGGCAGCACTTTTCTTGCCAACTCACAAAATCAATGGTGAAGCATGAAGCATAAAACCATCAATTACTTCTCAGAGTTTCATAACCCAATTATGCTGACTTGTACACCACTCCATCAATTGCTTGATGATTCCAAGTGTGTGTGCTGCTGCACGACTGCAGAAACCCTTTACCCAGGTGGGTAAACCTAATTTGTTGAAGAATAAGAGAAGGGAACAACCCAAGCCAACTCCTTATAAATGCCACTGATTGAGTGAGGTGCTATTGAGACATTTTCCCGACAAAATAAATCACTTAGTCTTGTCTAAGTGGCTAATTAAATATAAGAAATATCTGCCAGCTTGAGCCAAATGGAGGTATCCGCTATGGCATTTATAAACTTCTGCTTTACCATGGGCTTAAAAATGTGTATTTAAATATGTTTATTTTCTTTAAAAGAAATCACATCACACAGAGGTCTGTCTTTCTCCCCCCCACACACTAATGCTCTCTTTCTCTCTTCCTCTGTTTTTTCAGGTCATACCAATACATTGACCTAAAAACTAGTGTCACAGTGTCCGTCATTCTTGTAAGAATACAAGAGAGGTAAAAATGGAAGTGCCGGCAATGCACTCACAACAACAATAGGTCTCATCCTAAAAGTGTTTCATTTAGACACGTGGGATCGTTTGGAGAGTAAAAATTTCAGAGAAGAGTTTGACTGGTCCTTACACAGACCCACTTTCTGAAGAATGCTCCCAATAGTGACCTGGCATTAATTTAGACAGGATTGAGGGTTTGATGTTGCCTGTAGTGTATCAAATAATAAAGAGCCCAGATGGTCTACTGCTGTCCTCCCTAAACATGTCAAGTGGATGACAGAATTAACGTGATTTTAACCTTTTTATGCATACCATCTTCTAAAGTGGACAGACCTTAACATAGCATTTTTATCAGTTACATCCTAAATATGATAATCAAAGCTGGGTAGTAATTGATTACTAGTAATCTGGATTAAATAATCAGTACCAAAAACCAAGTACTTGTAATTGAATTATATTTTAAAATATTTGTAATCAGAGTATAGTTACTATTTTATTGGTACAAATTACATTACATATTATTTTTTATTTTTTGGTAACTTGCCACTTTAACTGTAATGACAACCAACCAAGCCACGATAGCGAGTCTGACATGTTTTTGTTTACAAGCATTTATGTTCACTTTGTATTGTTCACAATCTAACAACAATAATACTATGATTTGCGTGTTTAGTGCAAATCACAACATTCGTTGCGAAACTGCATTAGTCATAAATCCAAATAGATTTGTGCTCCTGAATTGTCCATGCCCAGCATTCACAATATATCATCTTTTTTCATTTTTTTGGTTCAAAAAGGTAATACGTGTGAAAAGTGTGTATATGTTCCATTGTTTAATTAGAATTTTGTACAAGCACATGCGGGTGATAAATTTAATCTTTCACAAGTTAACTTTGTTGGTTTGCGTCTGTGTGTACCTGTAATTTATGCAGGTATTTCTGAATCTAAAGTACTCTGACCAAAATTATAAACGCAACACTTTTTTTTCTCCCCCCATTTTTCATAAACTGAACTCAGAGATCTAAGACTTTTTTTACGTACACAAAAGACCTTTTTCTCTCAAATATTGTTCACAAATCTGTCTAAATTGCAGAGATAATCCATCCACCTCACAGGTGTGGCATATTAATATGCTGATTAGACAGCATGATTATTGCACAGGTGTTCCTTAGGCTCGCTTCAATAAAAGGCCACTCTAAAATGTGTTTTACTGTATTGGGGGGGTTAGCCTTTGGGGTGCGAAACCAGTCAGTATCTGGTGTAACCACCATTCTCCTTCGCATAAAGTTTGGCTAAAGGTGGACCTAAGTGCTCATAAGGCAGAGTCTGTTAGCGTTCATGTGCAGGCGTAAATCAATGTGACATCAGATTGTTAGGGGTTCCCCCAACAGCCTGTATTGTGTCACTGTTGTGGTTTAAAAGAGATAACAAAAAGAATAAAAGATGGATTTGTATAATTACAGGGTGTTTCTGCACACACCCTAGTGAGTCAATTTCTGGAAGATAAACATTTAAAAGTGCATTTTCTGAAATCCTACAAAACCCTTTGATCTATAAATCCAAAAATAAACAAATGCATCTCATTCCCTTACATTTTTTTTATCTGTCACACCTTTCATAAACAGTCACACAAATTTTTCCTTTACACATTGACCAGATACAATTCTTATCTGTTTTTATGTGATGGTAGTGATGATGATGATATAAATGATGACGAATGTCCATTCACGATAGTGCAGGAGTCAATGTGAAAAAAAGGATTCCAAAAGTTCCCCAAGGCAAGCTGTATTTCTTTGAGTAAAAAAGCAACTAGAAAGTCTTGAAATTCATAATTCTGGTTCAAGGATCCTCAACAGTTGGTCTCAGTTTATAGCCTTTAAACCCACTTCTAAATCAACATGTCTGACACAGGTCAAAAACCGGCATTTTAAACAGGATAAACACAAAATAATGTGGAGTCCTTTTACAAATTAGATAAATCACACACAGAAAATGAACTATATGTAAATTAACCAATTACACACAATGAGGCTCATTCATGAAACAAGAGCAGAACATGTTTTTTGTGTAAATCGTATGTAAAGTAGGTATCTAAAGTAGAATTTCGGATTCATGAAAATGTTTGTAGTTGCTTAATGTTAATTGGTAAATAACACCTGTAAATGGTGCGTAAAACAGCACATAACGTTCTTTAGTCTTTTAGACAGACTGACAAAACTTTTAGATAAATTTTGATGCAAAATGATATTTTTGATGATATATCACGAGTTCTTTTGCCCTGTCTTTTATTATTTTGTGCTTTAACTTTGGTTGAAACGCAAGGCTCGTCACGGTCGCTTCTTACACAGCTGTCCAATCACAGTGGAGAAGAGGTGGGACAAACACTTGACCAACCATCATACACAACAATGGAGAAGTTAATATTATTACTGGATTTTCATATTCAGTAATATTCTTCAAAATAAGATACTAGTAACAAGTAGAGTAATTGTCGTGGACATTTCACATCACAGCAACCAACGCATCTCAAGAATAACGCACAGTGCATCCGACGCGTTCTCAAGCGCCGCCACCAGCATGTCGTTTTCAGAAGAGCACCGGGTATTACTTCAGCTAACTAAAAACTCTTTGGAGGACACAGTTTAAAGGATTCATTTATTGGTAAGCATATAGCATAATAGTCTCTTATGCATTTATGTAATAAATGTAGCGACACCATAGAAGGAAGTCCAGAAGATTCCAGCATTCCGAGATACGTAATTTGCGTAGCGGTAATTCGTAGGCGGTGATTCTGCAAATTGTGAATGAGCGTGAATGCGCGCCCTGTTTACGAATGATTTGTATTCATTGACATACACACATTTTACAACGAAATCTGACGTTTACGAAGTATTTGTGCTCGAAATTTAATTTATATTTACATAAGTTTCATGAATGAGGCCAAATGAATATAAGAAATGAAACACTGCTTACTTCAGATTGAGCATTAATCTCAAGCCATAAACCATGCTGACTCCCTCCAGTACAGATCTTACTTCTACCACTCTCTCTACTCCCATTTTAAAACTAAGAGTATCACTCATTGTTGCCCCTTCGTGAGGAGAAGTACAATTACAAAAAGAACATGGTGACATTCCCGAGTAATCTAGCCAGCTCGTTATATTATATATCAATGCCGTGACATTTGTTCAACATTTTAAGTGTGCACAAAATAAGCTCCATGAAGGAATGATCCTGTTTAAAAAAACGTTATAGGCCTAAGTCCAATGCTCTTCGAACATTTTTGGGTCGAATTGGAGTGATGACAGCGAAACAGACCCCATTACTCAACATCAGTGCTTGACCTCATTGAGTCTCTTGTGCTTGAATGAAACTTCTAGAGACGTGCCAGCATCTACGCTTTACAGAAGAGTTAAAGCTGTTATTACTTTAAAACAAGCACATATGGGTACTGTTTGTTAACATCACGTGTCTTTTCACTCTCTGAACTTAAACATTATAAGGGCTAAACAGCACTTTACAGGATAAAGAAGCAGATGTTTTTGTCTTGGCAGTGATATCCCACTTATTGGCTGATTCAACATGCTTCAAAACATCATGTGGGTGTGTATGTGTGTGTCTAACACAAAGACAAAGCCAAATCGGCAGGGAGATGCTTCACTCAAAGCAAGGCATGCTGATGAAATCCAGTTTTTCAACAGTTCAGCCCCCTCATAGCCTCATCCAAATGCCAAACTGCTTCTGTGCAGTCTTGGGTGTGTTTTCTCTGCACTGTACGGCAGGTTTTTCATCTGTTGCTCTAGTTGTGTTCTAATGAGATTTAGGTACTAGATACAGGCACTAGAATTTAAATGTATCCAATGAGTTTTATCTTGTACATCTGGTTAAACATAATTGAAATTTCTGTTGATTAACATCGTCTGTATGTCTCCTTATATTAGAACACTGCTAATTCTCAAATTAATAAGGTTTTAATTCTTCTCTGCCCTCCTCTCTCTGTCTGAGCTTATGATTTTAGTAATTAATGAGCTCAAGTGATTATCAATACATGCTTGAAGTAATTCATTAATTTATTTTATTAGCAGACAGCTGGGCTGGCGTGTAAAAATATCTGTGTAATTGGACACTACCTCTTTGTATATGTATGATAAATGACAATTGAATGTTAGTTAATTAAAAAGAGGTCATTCAGATGAGCATGACGTGTAGAATGACATTTTAATGACTGTCAATCATATGGTAGGCTGGAAAAACTTTAGTCAGGAACGTCACTGAGCTGTTCATCTGTAAAGTGCTTCATGTCCCGGTTTTATGAATTGTCCGCATCACAATGAAAGAGAACTGTGAGAAAGGAAAAGATAAGCTTTATGTTGGAGCCGTGGAGCTGCAGTTGTATATACACTGTCAGAAAGAAACAGTATTGTACCTATTACTGTTGCTGTGTGTGTACCCTCAACGATTTCTTTTTGTGCCTACAGGTATACAAAACATAAATGTTGTGACTTTTTGTGTATGTCATTTTACCATAAGGACCTTATGTCTCTTGCACACCTAATATGTAACTTCATCTCTAAAGGTACACAACAGGTCACAGCGTACACAGTGCAGCTAAGCAGAGGTATGGACTTTGTAGTGAGGATTACTTTGCAAAGAACTTAACATGGTCCAATCTCATGAATACTTCCCTACAATCTTATATGTCTAATATCTCTATATCTAATAGTTATTTGTTTTACTTTTTTCTTAATATTTTCTTAGTCAATCCGACCCTTCTTTTTATTGTTCTGACTCTAAGCATTCTTGCTACATTGGTTAAAGTCTTTTGCAGTTTTGGCTTGCTTATTGTTGATTCACAAACAATTGGTCCACAGAATACTTATTGTTTTCAAATTGAAATACAGTGTATTTAATCACAATCTGACTGGACAAGAGGTGTTGTAATAGAATAAGAAAAACACTGGACTCTCTCGGCCACCACTGTTAAAGGTGTTCCATAAAGAGGACCTTGCAATTCGGAGGTTCCGTTTCAAAGAAATGGTTGGAGGCCTCACCAACACTCACTTATACATTTAAAAGAATTTAATATATTGATTTAATACATTTAATTATATTTCATATTTAACTCTTTACTTCTATTTCAAAATGCATGGATATCCACCATGCATTAAATTTACTCAGAACTATTTTCCGTGTCGTAAGCTTCGTTTTCACAGACTGTGATGATTTATATACGTGCCAGTTGTGGTCTAGTGGTTAGAGAGTTGGGTTCAATTCTCAGTGCCACCAGGAAATGACTGAAGTGCCCTTGAGCAAGGCACCTTACCCCTGTTTACTCTGCCCACTGCAACCTACTTCTAAGTCGCTTTGGATAGAACCTTCTGCCAAATGAATAAATGTAAATGTAAATATTTTCGAAAGAACACTTCATACATTTTAAATACATCAATAATGCATACATGTTTTTATTAAATATTGATAAATATAGATTTTTTTAATTAAAATTACACTAAACCGGCAGTAGGTTTAGTGACTTTAAGGGTCTCCTTTTTACATAATTTTGGTGAAAAGTCCATTCAACCCTGGTTTGTTCACAACTTGATGGTAGGGGCAGACAGCGGCGCTCTTTTTCATGTGCAAACAGAGGCCCCTCCTTTTTTGAGGTCCGTTTCAAGTGAACCATAGCAAATGCCGCTACTAGGTCCAGTGTGTAATTTTTTGGAGGATTTGTTAATCCATAATGTTTCCATAGTAGCCCTAAACGGACAAACTGCTCTACAAAACGCTTTTCGTAAACACGTTATCTCCTTCGGCAAAGACGGGAAAGCATGACAACATCTAAAGTCGCGGTCACACTTGATATTTCCCTCCATTGACTTCCATTCTTACCCATGCGAATGCAACAGACCTGAAACGCAAGCTTGTCCAACGATATTTAGCATTTCGCTGTGTGCAAATCTCAAGTTTGGTGAACTCTGAGCACCGCATGACCTCTCGGTACAGAATGGAGGAATCGCGCCCGGCAATTTACGTACCACCGTCGGAAAGATCTTCGCATAATCGTGGTCAAGTTTGACCGCTGCGTTTGTCCTGTGTCAGCCGCTGAAGTGCTTCGAATGTTAGGTGCAGCTAAATTTCTTACACTGGATCTTTGGAGTATAATAAAAGAATATTGATTCAGTGATTTTGTCAGCAGATGTTATTTCTTTTATCTGTATCTGAGGGTGTATTAACTTTTCATTTATTTTTATTTTTTACGTAACCTGTGAAAATATATATTACATATAAAAATGCAAAAATTATTAACTGTATATGTATCTAGTAAATAGAAGAGGAATTTTTCATATCTATGGTTTCTCCTCCACTGCCTCATCCCATGAGTCGATGGGGCAGTTAAGCCAGAGAAAAGCCATCAGAGAGTGTGACAGGTGTGGCCTAACCAAACACAAACAAACTTGACTAAACTAAGTGCATCTGACCCTTCGGTCCCCAGCTAGGGCTTGAACAGCCAACTCACTCTTTGTTTATGGAAGTGGAGTGTGAAAGAGAGGAACAAACGTTCCCTGTGGACATACTTTTTCGATCAGATGGCGAAAATGAATCCTGCTGTTGGTGCCTAACTTCCACCGCATAATCGATCCACCCGTCAGAGAAGATGTACTGAGTGCCATTATCAAAGAGCAGAAGACATCTGACTATTCAAAAAGTTTGAGACCCACATCTAAGATTGTGGCACTAAGCTCAGAAAAGTCCAAATGAGACCTCAGTGGAGACAAAGTCGGTGGCAGTGTGTAATCTAACCGACAGGTAATGTCAAAGTATAGTACTTGTTTAGAGTTGCACTCTGAAACGATTCCAATAACTGTTTTTCATCTGCTCCAGTGGTGGGGAATGTCTCATTAAATGCAATGATTTTTTATTTTTCGGTAGGATGACAATGGCTCTGCTGTAAGAATAGTAATTGCAAGGTTTTTAATTAATAAAAGATAATAGTTTTTCTCCAAAGAATATAGCATGGCAACATACAATTTTGATACTTTTTTCACTCAATATTTTGGAAGCCAATAATGCATTGATTTGCCATAAGTCATTTTCTTTCATCTGTTTATTTTGCATTTTTCACTTTGATTGCTCCATCAATTAGACGTTCAGTTCGGATCTTATTCAGTGTATACTTATTTTACATTCATATAAATGTATATGCATGTATATTGTTTAACATACATATTTTACAGTATAATGTAATATCTGGCTAACTGCTTCTACCCTTCTTGAGATTTTATTTAAAAGGCATGTATGCGTAAAGAAAAGGAAGACGTAAATCCCCCCCACAAATACAGTACGTTAAATGTACAAGACATTTGTAACTAGTAACTTGCAGGTTACCTAAAGAATACTACAAAAGAAAGTTTGAACTTCTTTGAGCTATTTACAGCTTGATCTGATTATATTATGGTTTTTATCATTGATAAAGAATGAAAAATAAGGAAGGAGATAATACAGCTGAATCACTCTCTGTGTCGATGAAATGTAAAATGGATATGAAAGCAACTGAAAGACAGATGTCAGATGGTTACATTATGAAAGCATGTTCGTTTCAATGAGGGATTGGTTCTACTGACCCTTTCCATAGCAACAAGAAACTGAAAAGCTCAAAATAATGAGTGAAGATGTTTTTCATGTAGCTCTGGAATGATTTGTGTTCTGTGCCTTTATTCTTACTGAAGTGATGTGAAAAAACATTTTTCCAGCAATGTGGCTTAAATATGACAATGATGAATGCATCCAAGGCTATGGAACCTGGAGTGAAGGTAAAATTGAATAGACAAATTTTGAATAGACCATTTGAATAGACAGGTGAAAGATAAAAAAAATCTATTAAACAAATTATAAAAGATGCCTACAACGGAAAAGGTATCTGCAAATAGTCATGTTATTCTCCTCTCCAACATCTTTATCTTCAGAAATTCACCCAAACCCTTTATTATGGTTGATAATTCCTGACTAAATGCTTTTGAGCAAAATAAAAACTTAATAGTAGAGAAAACTGAGTTTTGAAGTTTAAAGTGTTTCAAGACCAAAACATTTGGAATATAGTTTACTTATCATGTAATCGTTTTTGAAAAAAGACTTGCAGGGAGCGAACTCTCAGTTTGATTTAGAATCATCATCATGTACTTCTGCTGATGATTAAGAGCTCAAGGTCATTTATTTTAAAAGCATTACAGGGGCCTTTGACAAAGTGATATCTCAGCAGAGCCACAGTAGAACAATCCTATTGAGTTTGAACAGCTCCAAGGTATTTGCTGCTCCAGAAATTGCTATACCTGTACGGGCTGATGCAACAACCAAACCATTTTAGCTTTACAAAGTTGAAGCGCTCACAGAACCAAGGGAATTGGTTCTGAGTAAACAGCAAAACTGAGTCAGACTTTTTCACAGATCTGCATGTGTCAGGATCTGAGCGGTTGTTGATGATATTTGCATACAGGTGCTTATTCAGTCTCATCCTCTGTGAACTGCCTGAGATTGTAAGCATGAGCAACTATGCATGATAAGATACAACACATTCTCACTCCCAACTCGTCACTGTTACTCTCTTTTGCTGGCGCATCGACTCCTGACCTCGCCCCCGGGGTATTATGAGTAGCTGTTAGCTGCCTCAAATTTGCCAGTAGTAGCGGTAACCACAGTGATCAAATGCCAGTGTCTATGACTGAGCTGGTGATTTTTCTGGTCTGAAAAAAAAATGGACTGCATAACTGCCACATAAAGGCAATGAAGAGACAAAAAACAATCACCTTGTTCTTTCTAAAACCAAATAATGCAAGTATCCTCTGCCCGTTGACTTTTCCCAGATGTGGCAGATTAGTTTTGCTATTTTGTCGCTTAGCTGGTCTTTTGCATTTAGCAAACGCAGCAGATTATGACTATGCGATTAGGTGAGTGGACAGTCGCAAATGGCCAATAACACAAAAAGAATGGTGGGATAAATCAAACAATTTATCGTCAGGAAATAATGTTTTATCTGGACTTGTAAAACGAAACATTGACTGATGCAAATTTACTGATTTATGTTTACATTTTTAAATAAAACAAATTTTACTGAAGGCATGAAGTTTTGGTGACTCATTGACATCATCATGCATTGCAAGTGTTGATCAGATAGGCCGTTGTATATCAATGATTTCAGAAAAGGATCCTCCAATGGCTTTTTAGAGCACACCATTAGCCCAAATTACTCAAAGTAGCTACTTGAGCACTAGTTAAAGCCTGAATTACGCACAATTACTTACTGAGTTGAAATCATTTGCTGACAGCTTGGTCCCCCGTTTAAAAATCCTATTTGCTCCCTTGTTTGCCGTAATATAAAACACAAGATACAAGCATTCAAAATGTCATTCAAAAAAAGGGTACAAAGCGAAACCATCAATTTGTACGAGGAACAGATGAGAAAGCGATCACCATCCACCGTATAAATTGCACTTGGATCCTGTGAACAACAGACGTTCAAAAATTGCCTCCAGAAGAATTACGTCACTCAATGTTTGCAATACTTTTACCTTGCTTTTGGTCAGAATGCGTGTTGTGTTTTATATGGCTGAGAAGTGGTTAGGTTTAGGTAGATGTTAAGTGAACAAAAATACAGTTCCCCACTCATCGAAAGTCAATGCCAAAGGGCGTTGACCGAGCCTCAATATGTGACGAGCCGGGACTGAGAACGGGTTGTTAGTTAAAACATGTATCATTACCAGGAAAAAAAGACAGAATCACACCTCATTAAGAGGAGGAAGTATTGGGGTTCAGCAATGTTAACTGAATTTCCACTGCATACACTGACAATTGATGCTGTTGTGGGTGGAGCTCCTCAGCATGAAACCATCTTAAAAGACAGTGACTGGATGGAAATAATGCTTAAGGAGATTGACACAGAGATTTTATTTTCATTTTAATAAGTTTCATTGTGTAAATTAAGTAAATTATACCACTAAAAATAATGATCAGGAATTGTAATGCTGCCATATTACAAATATTCATTTGGGATATGGATTTGAAGGAATGTGTTCTTTCTCTTTCCATGAAATAAAACTTGAGTCTTTCAGCTGCACTCAGTTCTGACTCACACAATCAAACCACACAACTATTCAAAATCAGTGTGTCCTTCACGTAAGATGTGAATGCTCACTTCACTTTTTCACTTTGAACAAATTTTTTGCTGCAGATGGTGCAAAGATACTTATTAATGTATTTGGACTTTTTTCATGATGATACCAGCTGTGAAAATAAAGATGAAGATATTTTGTGAAATGTCCATACAATGGAAGTCAACGGGAGCCAGTGTTGTTCTATTATCAACATTTTCTAAACTATATTTTTGTGCTCTGCTGAAGAAAGAAAGTCATTCAGATTAAGTGACATGAGGTTGTCAAAACGGCTGCAGTCAGAGAGAGATAGCACACAACAGAATACCGGGAATAGTGGTTACAGCAGGGATGAACACAACAGGGAGGATTCTGTAAGGTTCAAAAAAAGTCAGTTTATTCCAAAAAACAGCTAATAATCCTCAAATGGTCGAATAAATCCTCAGGTAGTGATCTGCACTTTAGAAACAGGATTAAAGCGGGCGCAACACACAGGGTTTCTACCAATCTCATAATAATCTTGAGTACCTATTAGTATTGTATTCTATGTATCTTCGAAGAGTATTTAGTTTGATCACATTTATTAAAGATAGATACAGCTTTACAATTGTTTCTGAAAAAACACGGCGCGTGCAGGGGCAGGGGTAGAATGAACCAAAGCACGTGTGCACCTATTGTCAGCAACAGACATCAGTTTCACTCACCGCATGTCCGGCATCTTTTAGCGCTGGGACGGCTCCAAATATCAGTTTCAAACGATCCCCAAATCCACCGTGATATCCACAGTTTATATGCCATTCATCACCCAAATGCAAACAAACAAACACATGAACTTCGCGTAGGTATGCGTTCTCTTTTTCTCTCTCTCTCTCTCTCTCTCTCTCTCTATCTCTCTCTCTCTCTTCTGCTTACAAGTGAAAGTGACGTCTGCGCATGCTCCTTCTCCTGCTCTCCTTGCTGCCTTGCCACATGCTTTTCCGGGATAATTGTCCAATAAGGGACTAGAAAAAGTTGTTACAAACAGTTTTATATGTTAACAAAATACTTTACGAAACCTAAACGATTGCTGGGGGAGTGTATCGAGCACAGAAACACTACGTAATAGCCCAACTCGTTTTTTGAGAAGCTGACCATGTTAAGCAAGAGAAGACACGCCAGTAGGCCATCCTGGAGGAGTAACAATCCATTTACCATGTTCTGAAAACACACCTACCTGTACAAGTTTGTGCGTGGTTCAGGCAATCCAGATCTGCATCCAGATGCTTGTGCAATGTTCATTGCCTACCTTTAGAGGGAAGAGTAAAAGTGTGGACGGAAAAGACTTCGTAATAATAAGAGGCAACCGATATAGAGAAGAAAGAGCCGAGGTCCCACAAGGTTAAACCTCAGTCCACACTAATCACAAACCTGTCAATTCTCTTTGGTGCTGCCTTTTATGACCCTGCACACTTTGATGTGTTACTCCGAGAGATGAAGAGAGGAGGAGAGGAAGGAAAGAGCGACAGAATGACAGGTGCACCCGGTCGCATCCATCTGTCTTTCCTACACCTCTCCTCAACACGCACTGCTTCTCACTATCTGTTTGTTCCTGTGCTAAAATCGCGCAGCCCTCGTTTGTGTTGCTTTGGTGAATAATTTACACCACACGAGGTGTGAAAGAGGTGTTGGGTAGAATGGGCTTTCATGTGTGAGCGTGTGTGTGTATTCGCTGTTGAACAAGCATTTGTCACTGTGTGTGTCTGTGTGTGCATCATGGGTGATTCTTCCATTAGGGGCACTTTTGATTGGATGAGTTCTTGAAAATCTTCTTTAAACCTTGTTTCATCTGTATTAAAAAGATCTATTCAATGTGCTGGAAAGAACTTGATCAACCTTTAATTGGATTCTTGTATCTGTAATGTGTTGCTTTTTTTCACTTTGGAGAAAAATATGGATAAACCTTGTAATTAGTAACTCAAACAGAATGGAACTGTTAAAATAAATGTCAAACTATTACATTGAGGTCATTTGTTATTTTCATCCTTTCCCAATATGAAGGCTTTGAAAATGTTTAATGACAATAACATCAGCAGCGACACGGTTCAAAAAAAATTACAAACGAATACAAAATTAACTTAAATATAGATTTTTATATTTTCTTAATAATTCTGAGGGACATAAAACTAGTTGAAAAATTTCCCTTAAATTCATGGTTCACTCAAAAACGTAAACTTTGTCATTATGTTCTTAACTTCATGTCATTTACCTGTTTGACTTTCTTTTTTTCCGCTGAACACAGAAAGAGATATTCTGAAGAATGTAAGTAAAAGTGCCCGCACCTATTCACTTCTATTGTATGGACACAAAACCAGCGCCAGAGATTGGGGGGCAGTTACCAACATCGTTCAAAATATCTTCTTTTTTGTTCCGTTGAAGAAAGAAAGTCAAAAAGGTTAGAAATGATAAGATAAGTAATGTGAGTAAATGATGACAGAATTTTTGGGTGAACTTTAAAGCTCACTCTAAAACTGCTGTTTTACACATAAAATCTGAACTGAATGCAAAATCTTAGGGTGAGGTGACAGTTATGAATACATATTTGTTTTATGTAATTTGTCAATACGCTTCAATATTTTTGTTTATGTTTAACCAAAAATGACATGGATTGCTTCCGTAAATGTTGTCAGCACGCACAAAAAGTGGATTAAACCTTTGATTAAATACCAGATCGAAATTTGCATTTCGAAGCTTTGACAGCTCTTTTCCTCACTGAACACTGACCTTTATAAGGATCTCTCCTTTTCAGGATCCTGTAATGAACGATATTCTTCTTGAGAAATGTGTCAGAGTTCTGTGACGTGACATTTCATTGATAATGATAAAGTGATGAAGATAATCATCTGAAGAGAGTTTAAAGACTGCATCCATTCAAGTTGCAGAAGTATATTACCCGGCTCTTTGGCACAGGTTGAAGTTGTTGGATTTTGCAACATCAAGATCATGGGTTAGATTCTATACTTAATCAAATCTATAATATACAATAATACATTGTAAATATACACTCACCTAAAGGATTGTTAGGAACACCTGTTCAATTTCTTATTAATGCAATTATGGTGTTGGTTTTATGGTGTGGGGGGTGTTTTCTTGGCACACTTTAGGCCCCTTAGTGCCAATTGGGCATCGTTTAAATGCCACGGCTTACCTGAGCATTGTTTCTGACCATGTTTCTGATCATGTCTATCCCTTTATGACCACCATGTACCCATCCTCTGATGGCTACTTCCAGCAGGATAATGCACCATGTCACAAAGCTCGAATCATTTCAAATTGGTTTCTTGAACATGACAATGAGTTCACTGTACTAAAATGGCCCCCAGAGTCACCAGATCTCAACCCAATAGAGCATCTTTGGGATGTGGTGGAACGGGAGCTTCGTGCATCCCACAAATCTCCATCAACTGCAAGATGCTATCCTATCAATATGGGCCAACATTTATAAAGAATACTTTCAGCACTTTGTTGAATCAATGCCACGTAGAATTAAGGCAGTTATGTTAAATTAAGGTTAGTTAAGGCGAAAGGGGGTCAAACACAGTATTAGTAAGGTGTTCCTAATAATCCTTTAGGTGAGTCTATTTTGCAACATTACAACATATTGAACTTTGCTTATTGTTGCTTATGTTGAACTTTTGTGACAAAAAGTGAAGACTTTGAATCAGGAAGCATATTAATTAGAGTTGGTCTGGCCTCAGCTGCAACAGATGAGCAGCAATTTACTTCATGACTGCTGTTCATTTAGGTATTGTGGGAGAAAATATCATGCTACTGAGTCAAAGTTATCAGACAGAGGTGTGTACATAATATCACACACACAAGTATGTTTGTTGGTTACTGGGAATCACAGATTTCTGGTCGCTGTTGTTTTCTTCATACATTTAAGGAAGCTGATCTAACAATCCATGCCGTAACGTAATGCACAAGAAATGGTGTTGTGAATTTCACGCCCTTTAGTTTGCCAGGAACACAGCAAATGGCTCTTTTATGAGCGCTTGGCCCCGCGTTAATGGCTGGTTATTAGGTTGTGGCAACATCAGGCTTTGATATTGCAGAAATAAAAACAACAATTGTATGAACTTTTAACCTTTCTATTTCTCTTTATTCCCACTACCTCATTGTTTCCCTCAAACATACAGACATGCACACACTCATCTGATCCAATTGTCACTAACATACCAGCCGCGTAAATAGAGGAGAAAGATGCATTGAAATAAATATGATTTATGAATGAAGATAAGCTACAGTATTGTAAAGGAAATTTTACACTGACTTTGTACTTCATATGCACTCATTGATATCTGGGCAGAGAACAAGGTAGCAAGTGGGGATGGCCCTAGATATGTATCAGGATTCAAACTCATCATACCTGTCTTAGACGATTCTGAAATCGCAAAGACTTTGTGTTTTATGCCCAGCTATTCTGTGAACAACGGCTCTTTGATCAGTAGGAAGTAATACTTAATCTAAAATCACTACGAGATTGAATCGTTTATAACATGCATTTGAAAAAGCAACACTCATCAAACATGATCACTATGAACATATACTCTATCATCATGAAAACACACGGAAGGTCGTTTTGAAGAACGATGAAATATGCCCATTGTGGGACTCCACTTGTTGAAAAAAACAGTATATGTAATTCATTGAGAAACTGAGCATAAGAATTGCACGATTAATCGTCCCATCCCTAGTAGCGAGTGACGCATATGTGAATACATTCTAAGGAGTTCTGTTGTCAGCCCCGCAGTGGATAATGAAACCATAAGTGGAATGGTTAATGGTTAATGGAATGGTTTTTTCCACCATCACACCGAACCTTTGTCATTGCTTTACCGTTAAGCAATGACAAAGGTTCGGTGTAATGGTGGAAAAAGTGCTTGAAGTTTACTACAATTTTCAATTGTACTGGAACTATTCAAAAAGTGATCTTAAATGTATACTAATATACTGAACTTGTGTTAGTTTTTGAAAGTACACTTTTAAATTTTACGATCAGACAGTGAACTACTTGTTAAATATGTTTATACTGCAAGTATACTTGTAAGTTAAAGGTCTACTGTGTAATTTTTGGTGGATCTACTGACAGAAATGCAATAAAATATACAAAACATAACAGGGCCAGCTCCAGGCAATGGGCAGGTAAAAAATTAACACCCAAAATAGAAAATTTTTTCTATTGGCGGGAAAAAAACAAAGAGCAACGCGCTCTTCACTCAAAGCGGATTTAGTTTGTAACAGTGAAGAGTGCTACATGCTATGGTGGAAGAAAAATACTGTGCAAAGGAATTTTAGGCGCACTGTATGCTTGCTTTGAGTTTATTATAAACAGCATATAAAAGTTATTGTGCAGTAAAGTCTGATTCATTTATTATAACGGGAGTTTTGGGGGTCTAATTTTGTGTGGTTAACAAACGGCTATTATTTGGTTGCAATAGGCTAGATTTCAACCTGTTGACCATCAGTAATGATTGAAATCTCAATCTTCCAAAGCTCTCCCTCCAGCTCAAACATTCCAATTCATACTGCAGGTGGTAGCGAAACACTGTGCAAAATAATTTAGTTTAAGCGCGCTGTGCACTCACCGTCAGGGCCGGATTATCCAATGGGCATTATGGGCACAGGCCCAGGGGCCAATGCGCGGTTGGGACCCAGGAAACGCGAACAAAATTTCACATAACAGCGTTTATACACCATATTCATTCTGCTGCTCGCTTCCTCTGCCCGCGCACATGGAGGTGGGCACACAAAACAGTGTTTCTAAATACAAAAGTCTGTCTTTTGATTAAGTTATGGAGATGGTGGTCTAGTGGGTTAAACCACTGAACTGGTAAATCAGAAGGTTGCTGGTTCGATCCCAGCAGCCACCCCCTGTATGTCCTTGAGCAAGACACTTTACTCCATGTTGCTCCAGGGGAATTGTCCCTGTAATAAGTGCACTGTAAGTCGCTTTGGATAAAAGCGTCTGCCAAATGATTAAATGTAAATGTAAGTCACTTTTACTAGCCTTCTAGCGGCTTTTGTTCAGAAGAAGCACATAGCGACAAATCTAGAGACTTCTTGGATAAACCTTAGCTTTCATTCAGTGGGAAAATGTCGCCTGTTCTGCCCCGCTATTTCCCGGCGCAGGCATCCCTTCTCTTGGCGTCACTGAGCGGCAGGAAGAAGAAGCACCGTGAGACAGGTTACTTGCGAATGAAATGAGTACAAAACAGCGTTTCCAACAACGTTGCTTTTACACAGCCTACATTGCAAAATGTTTACATACATACAAATAAGATGATGTCGTAACATATAGGCAAAAGAACTATTCTTACATATAAAAGCCTACTCGTTAATGGTGTTTACTGTTAAACATTACACGTTACATAAGAACAGGAGTCGCGAGGTGCTTGTTATACAAGTAAAGTTTAACAAATGGACAAATTACTCTTGTAGTATAGTCATTGACAATCACTGCGCGTTTATTCTTGGAATGAATGCAGATGAAAATATTTGAAAATTGCCCTCAAGCATATTCTTAAGGACTTTCTGTAATTTATCTTAAGAAACATCTTATATTTTCTATTAAGAACAGTTTTGTGAATCCGGCATGTTTGTGTGTGAATATAAGAAGAATCTGATAAAACTGAATTGATAGAGGTAGTGTGTGCTGCTTGCATGCCAGTCAGTTACTGTTACAGGATGCTGGGAAATGTCTTAATATTGTTGCTGCTGGTTCAGGAAAGCATTATTGCAATCGTGTGGTGTAAATCCTATAAGATTAAACATGTGCACAGGTGTTGAAATATTTAAGGTTGTTATCATAGTTTGTAACTTGTCAATGACATCCATTCCTGTATCCTGTATTCATACACATAGTAAACTATAGGCGTATTTAAAACTGTATTGTTCACATGGGTGTGAATGGGGGGTTCCATAAAATACTTGTGCCAAGGGACCTCTGTATTCTTAATTCAGGCCTGCTCACCGACCTCATAAATAACAGCAGATATGATGTAAAGTTCATTGTGTAGTGTAATTAGATTAATAACATTAAAACTGGAGTTTCTTGAGAAATTCAGTGATCGGTCAGTGCTGGGGATTGTTCTTAGCCCACTTTATAGGCTTCGATTTATGTCCAGTTTACATAACCGCTTCATTAATGTTAATGCGTAAAATACCAGAAAAATCTAGCACACACAATTACTATATAAAAGGCAAAAATCAGCAACAGTTATTTTTGTTTTAATCTCTCAGTCTTCTGTAGTGAATGAATTTTTTTTTTATATTTAAAACATCATATGTCATTTAAATCCTACATGTATTGCGGTCATATATTGCTGTGTTTGTTGAATTCCAACAAAAGGAAACCTTAAGAGTGACAGTCAGCAATATGAAAGTCTGAGAGCATGATATAAACTAATTAAAAAAATCTGGGTTATTTCATTAAACATAATTTTTCTAACATTTTCTAACATTCACAAACATTAGTTTGGTGTTGCCTAAAACTAAATTTGAACTTGTTTAGTTTTTGCGTTGTTTCTGTTTTAACAAAGCAGATCGTCTTTTCTGTTGCTCGACCCTTGTTTTCCCCAGTTCATTTTCTGCAAAAAGCACAACATTTTTGTATGAAATTTGGGAGAAATGTTGTCAAAAGTTCACAGAAATAAACAAAAACGATAATTTTACCAAGACACATTCTTATCAGAAGAAAATGTCTCTTAATTTTATTTGCTGCTACTGTGTGTGGTAAATGCCCACCCAGAATATCTACTAGCCCACCCTTTTGCACCTGGCAAGAACCGGGCCTGACATGAAGCATTATGTTTTTTTTACATCAGAATGAGCTATTTCTATTATTATATACCACGGGTCCCCTTACATGGAATTCTCCATATTGTTTCTACAGTGACCTAAATGGACAAACTGCAAACTATCTCCTCCAGCAAGGAAGTGGACATCTTAGGTCTGTGTCAGCCACTGAAATGCTTCGAAAAGGAGGGATGCAGCGAGCCATTTGTTTTAATTCACAAACCCTCTACCCTCTAAACGCTTGATGCCACTAAATTTCAGACACTGGACATTTAAGTAAACGTCCATAATGCTTATAATTTAATATATTTATACTTTATTTTTTTCCTGTAAGTATACTTACTATTACTAATTTGAAATTATATTTGAAATATATTTTTAACTGTAAATGTAGATTTGGAGTTTATCTTGATCAGAGGCCAAAAGTTGGCTATATTTCCAATTATACTTAAGATTTTATTTTAGGTCAAGAATATCTGTGTATTTGTAAGTATATTTCTGAGAATTACATAAAAAGTACACTGAAAGTGTATACCAATAAAGAAGTATACCAATAGATCATATTAAATGAAGTTTTTTGTAAGCGTATAGCATTCACTAGCCATACAGCAACACCTGCTAGCGATATCTTGTCAGCTATTATAGAAACATGGAGGTGGGCCCATTTGACACATGTGGTGCAGTGTGTAATGGTGCTTGATATGGACCCCTAGGGGCCCCAGCTGTATATCAGCACCTGAACATCTTGCTTGTACAGATGGGCTCTTTTGACCTGGTCAGTGTACACACGCACTGATATCTGCATCACGTTCTGCACCACACATAATTTCTTCTATCCAAATCTGCTGGAGGCTTGGAAATGACACACTCCACTTTTTAGTTGTTCTCCAAGTGACATAACCTAACATTTCCATCATTGAAAAATCATCCAAGTCTTCCCAATGTAACTGTTCACTAAACACATACTGCTACTATTCTATCACTCACTCATTGTCCACAATGAGAAACACCAGGGGTGACACCTGAAGGTTCAAGAGCTTTGAAAGGCGACTGGGACTCAAACAGAATGAAAGCTAGAGGAGAGCCTGAGAGATGTGGCCAGACAGTGAGTTTCACCCCAGGGCTTCATGCTCCAGTACAGTCGATGTGTTTGTTTTTTGCTAGCATCCAGGGCATCCATTCTGTTCGATTCGTTTTCTGTTTCCCTGAGAGTCGTCCCCTGTGATCCTGTGTTTAAATGTTAATGCTGCTTGACCGAACACATAGCAATGTGGAGCTGACTCACACATACTTGAGCCTGCATTTGAGGCTGATGTCAGCTGCACCTATCTGGATTACTTGTATCTGTGTGTCACGAGACCTCGAGAACCCTGGTTTTTAGGGCAATTGACGTTAGATTGTCAATTCAGGGAGGGTGAAAATGTCTTACCATTTGTACATCAAACTAGTTTGAGGAGTCACACATTTATCCTGTTCATATTTCATATCATTCCTGAATGATATTTCATGGTTGTACTAAGCCTAGAGGAAAGAGGCAGCTAGCAGAGACGAGGGGAGAATGAAAGGAGAAAAGGAGAAATGGTGGATACCAACAGAGGATAATTCCCTTGGGTATTTGCAGCTCAAACTCCATTGTAGCATCTCTTGATCTGGGATCAGCCAGCTTGGGAGCTCCCCACTTTAGATTACAAACTGTTGCCCTTTTTTCTTGAGGTCAGAAAGTGTCCTGGAAATATATATTTATAGTCACAAACTCAATTAAATCAAATAAATTCTTGAGCAAGTATCTGTAATCCGTCCTCGTCCCTAAATTCACAATGATAATCTTATAATATTGATTTAAAATTTAAAGAAGACTGACCAATGAGACAAAATGAGCTGGAAAAACAGCCCACTCCTCACTCTCAGGAGATTTTAAGGCTAAGAATTTAAATATCAGACGAGCCAGCCAAACCACTGACCATAAATATGGGTGAACAATTAGCTTTCTCATGCATACATGCAGTAGTCACTAAGAATGTTGTCATGAGATTCAACATTCCAGAAACATCAATGTATCAAAGGTCAGACGACTGATCCAAGATGTCTCCAGTATATGGAGATTGTTGTCCGCTTACATTCCCATTCATCAGAGGCAGCTGTGATTCCCAGAAGCACAGATTCCATCATCTGCTTTGCTTTCACCTCACTTCCGCCCCGGCATCATTAACCATCATTAGAAGCAGCAGTCACGGAAGCAGCAACACAATCAGAAATTCATTTAATGAGTCATTTTTAACGACACCTTTTATTATTTTATGAATTGTACATATAAAGAGGAGTAAAATGATAATACAAAGTAATATTGGGAATGTTTTACATGCAAAAAGTCAGAATACATGGTTACTTGGTCACCACAGGATGGTTTAGTTTCAGCATCTACCAGTAGGGGCCAACTTATCAATGCTAACCAGCCAAATCTTGACCCCTTGGATTGATCATGCAAACATCTTGACCACCCATGTCCATTCTTAGCTCTCCCTCTCTCTTTCATTCTCTCTGATGCTCGCCCTCTCTCCCGTTATTAAAAACCTGCTCCTTGATCACAGTTCTAAACCTTCCCACACAAAAAACTGAAAAGCCCTCAGAAACATGGCCAATCTACAAAACAGTTCACAAGAGGCCTTGTGGTTCAGGAGTGTGTGTTATTAATTCCCTGAGCTGTTTTTGTATACCGAGAACCCTGCCCAGGGAACATCGGCTCTTTTTCTCACTTAGTCTTGGAGCTGTCTATTGCAGCTGTGCCAGGATGAAGATAGGCGATGACTCGCTTTTATTAAAGGTCAAACATGCATTGTGCACGACATGAGAATGGCTCTGTTTTACACAGATATCAAAAGAGGTTTAGCAGGAACAGACTGGTCAAATTTCTACTTACACATTCAAACTCCATGTCTGTGAGCAGTAGTGATATGAGGAATTATATATAAGTACATTCAGGGTCTTATCTTTATTCCCATTTGACATGTTTGATCAATTTAATTATTGAGAATCTGACAAGTGCATCTAAGCCTCATGCATCACACCTACTAACTGCTCACAGTCTTTTATATTTACATTTACATTTAGTCATTTAGCAGACGCTTTTATCCAAAGCGACTTTCAGGTGGGGTAGGCAATGGAAGCAATTGGGACAGCATAAGTACAACATAAGCATGTGTGCAATCAAAAAAGAAGACTGGTCTCATATAACCTAACACAGTATACAGAACTATTCATTCATTCTTTCATTCATTCATAATTATTATTATTTTTTTCGAAAATAGAAAACAGAGTCAGAACAGATCAGTCAAATTGTCATTGGGCATTGTCAAGACTGATAGCTTGGAACTTCATTAGATGGTGCTGATCATTGCAAAGGGAGGTGGGGGATGCTTGGCACAATTTTTGGTCAGACTTCAGTATAGGGGTCAATTCTTGCTATTAACGAACCATCAACTATGTTATTGGGTAGGATTCGGGATATAGTCTGGTCATGTAGAGTATGTTCTTTATAATATCTAATAAGCAGTCCATATTTCAATAGTAGGCATGCTAATTAAAACTAGTGAGAATGGCCCCCTATACTGAAGTGTTACCCAATTTCTCTGATCGAGCAAACACACATTCCATAAAATAGTGTGTAAGGATGGCACAGTGTTTAAAAACAAGAAGTTTTAAGAAGGCATTATCCATAATATAATGTATATATGTTCTATATTGTATAGTTTATGAGTGTTTCACCAATACATCAATGTTTGAAATATTTAGGTGTTTTTAATTTTGTCGGTGGTTAAAAAAAAGTCATAACTGTGGCTATGAGGATCAAGATTGGACACCCTGCACTAGACTGTTTGTTCAATATTTCCAAAAATTTGTTCAATAATATTAAAAGCATCATCACTTTCTCTCTAGAAATAACTAAAAAGCACAGACTAAAAGGCAAGTGCGTCTCAACACTAAAAGTAATGGACCATTTAACAGCACATTGGCAGTAATAGTAGGCGGTTCTGCAGTTTGCACTGAAATGGTGGTACAGTTATAAATGGTCAGGTCATTACAGCATGAAGCACCCACTACTGACACAAATGTATTTTGAATGTAGGAATTGTAAAAAATGTCATCGCCAGTGGAAATAAAGAAATACAGCTGCTACTAATATTATTCCAACAAGTCTCAGTACTAGCAGTAACTATAATAATGGCAACTTGACTTTGATTGGCAACTTGACTTTGATTTTCCTACAACATTTCAAATGCAAATCTTAAATCTATCATTTACGTTATTAAGTTTATTTTTTTTATTTTTATTTAGCCTGGTTGTGCAAGCACTGTTGAGCTTGTGCAGTGGCAGCAGCTTTTGCCGAAGGGGAACTGGAATCCCCTGGTTGGGCCTGGGTTCTCCTGAGGTTTTTTTTCTCGATTGGAGTTTTGGGTTCCTCACCACCGTTTGCATATTGTTTTGCACTATCTGCCTGGCCGGGTGGGCCTTAGAATTCCGAAATTAGACATAATTAATATTGTTAATAAATATTTTGTTGTTTTCACCTTCTTCTTGTTTTTACAGGTATATGCCTTTAGTTAGAGATAACAAGGGTTCACTCAAAACAGGGCGAGTCAGCGTTTAGCCATTACGCCACCCGTAGCTGGAATCTGCTTCCAGATGACATCAGACATTCACCAACAGTAGATACTTCTAAATCCAGATTAAAAACACACTTGTTTAGCTGTGCATTCACAACCTGAGCACTGTGCTGGTTTACATCAACTGCACTTCTATTTCTAATTTATTTTTATTTTGCTCTTATTCTTCTTATATATACACTCACATTTTTAATCAATTTTATTGCTGTTTTATTGTTTCTGTCAATCATTTTATGTAAAGCACTTTGAATTGCACTTGTGTATGAAATGTGCTATATAAATAAACTTGCCTTGCCTGCCTTGCCTTGCCTAAACAGTCACTATTACCTTAAAAACGAAGAAAAATATAATTTCAGTTTGATACGTGGGACTTTATTATGTTCCCATTGGTATCCTTCAAGAGATTATTACTTTTAGAAAGAGTCCTTCAGTACCGGTGAAAAATGCATAGTAAAATGTTGTGTAACCTCTCGGTTGTTGTTAACCCACTTTTAACGTAGCCTCTTTTTACATATTTTATGACAAAGTTTTTGACTTCTTCAGAGAGTTTGGAGAGTTCATTTATTATGCAGAGAGTCCAAAGGCAGTAAAGGCACGGCCCATATGGTGTCCTACTTTCAGAGAAGAGAATTGAAATCAGTCTCTGTGGTTTCATTGTGAAATCACTTCTTCTCTAAAAATCTGTCAAATATCAACACCCAATTACAGACTGCTCTGAAAACATGTTAACAAGCTTGAAGATTCTTGTGTTTCTATCAACACAGTTCTGCACAATTCATCCCTGTTGAGAAACTTGAATACAGCAACCAAGCTGTGACATTTTCAAGAAGAGTCCCAGAGTTGCGAATCAGGCATCTCAAGGACAACATGGTGTTTTTCTGCAGAATAAATGATGCTTACAGCAAGAGAGGCCTCACCAGGTCACATAGACCAAATTTCATCTCAAAAACAAAGAACCGGCCAAACGATGTTATGAACTGTTGAAGTGAGATTTTTATTTAACTTTAATCAATTTTAGAGCCAACAGGTTTATGAATTCCTTTGAAATGTGATTTTAAATGAAACAGCATCACAATCTCCAGTGCTCTCAAACTAAGAGCCAACATACCATGCATTCAACCATAGTGAACACATCATTCCAAAGCATCAAGGTTATATTACATGTTCTTGATGCCATGACCTTGGCTTACTTTTCGTCTTTATTGAACATACATTTCAAATACTGTATCCATGGAAACCAGCTGATGCTCCCTTGGGACTTGAATCCAAGA
The DNA here is from genome assembly GCA_008369825.1 of Triplophysa tibetana. Taxonomy (NCBI): domain Eukaryota; kingdom Metazoa; phylum Chordata; class Actinopteri; order Cypriniformes; family Nemacheilidae; genus Triplophysa; species Triplophysa tibetana. The sequence goes on from CM017900.1 coordinate 6,919,995, forward strand.
GGGTCTATAAAGGTAGCACAGAGCAATGGGAGCTCATTGCAACCCAGTAGGATTATTAGTCTCTTTTCAGATACATCTGTTATTAGTAATTACAAATCCTGCCCTCTTTGCTCTATTCCCTCTACTCTCAACCTCATTCCACTGTCAGCTATCAAAGCTCTCATGTGAGCTCTCTAAGCACACATGGAGCTGCATAGAAATTAGATTTTGGGACTGTCTCTGTTAACGTGACTGTTATGAAGTTGTTAAAGCTCCGGGGTGTCAGTCAATAAAAGGGATCAGTGGATATGGTTGTGAGGTGATTCCAAACCCTGATGGCTCTGGGGTTATTGATTATCCATCAGTTCTGGGGATTCTCCGACAGAATCCAATTCAGGTCAAGCACATTAGCATAGCTTTCTTACTACAAATATCCACTCTCTGAAACCTGCTGCTTATAGACACACTGTGGAACATTAATGCATGAAGAATTACAAAACATTCTATTGCATTTGTCAATAGGGTCACAGATTCACTTTGGTGAAAGAGATACAAAAAGACAAGATATGACTCATTTGAAACAAAAGCAAATCTATTAGAGCAAACTGACTCAATCGTGTAGGTAGTAAGTAGGTAAAAAAAACTGAATAGTGCATAAATAAAGTTTGTGAAAGAACACCCATTTTATTTCTGCGTTTTAAAGGGGTCATATGGCGCGAATACCTGTTTTTCTGTGTCTTTGGTGTGTATTAAGTTTCCAATGCATGTATAAGACACGTTAAATTGCAAAAATTGAAGTGTCGGAAAAAAAGATGCCTTCTAGCTAAAAGCAAATGCTCACCCATAACAACCTGAAACACCTCGTGTAAACCACACCCCCACAAATCTACCTCAGTTGGTGGTGTGATTTGACTAAGACTGGGTGGGTGTTCCTATCAGAATTGCTTTGGAACCTGATGTTCCAAATATGGTAAGAGGCGTTACATTTCCGTCACACGTTTGCAGTATTTGACCAATCACTATGCACTGGTTAACTGGCCAATCTTAGCACACCTCGCTTTTCAGACCGATGAGCTTTGTAGAAAATGTATGTGTTTCAGAGAGGCGGTGCATAGAGGAGATATAAACAGGCACGGTATGTGGAAAATACAGGGTTTTAACCTTAAATCGTGTACACACAGGGCTCTAGAGTGCGACTAATTTGGCACATGCGACCTTATTTTGCAATGGTGCGACTTAAAATTATCAGAGGACGCACCGGTGCGACCAGCCGTTCGAGGGGAAAAAAGTCTCCGCAACTCTGAAAGTCTTTCTGTGATTCAATAACAGACAAACAATAGGCCCATATCGTGGTCTAAACCAATCAATGATAGTGAAGGGTGGACCCCCCTCTGATTGGCTGTGGTCCAGATATTCCTGCACGTGTGTGTACCAGAGGTCGCGTTAACCGAAAATGATCTGTCATTGACGGATTTTTACACGTGACGGAAAAACCTGAAGGCTGTCCGTCATTTTGTCGGATCACATTGAGTGCAATTTGTAAATCTCTGTTTCCCTTCAGCGTGATTTGCTCGCGAAGTGACCTGCGTGTTTTCACATGTTATTGTTACTGACTAGACATATGATGCGGTCTGGGAAAAGACAGTTGACCTATCAAAGTAAACCAAATAAAATGAAGAATGAAGGAGTATCGCTGCACATTTCCCTCCTGTCCTGTGTAAACTATGTCACGTAAAGTTTTTTTATACAATGTTTTCGTGAGTTGACAGAGCTCCCATTCTGCAGCCCTAGGAGTTAAAACCGCTCCACTGCCCACGCGAGCCGGTCCGCGATCGCAAAACATACAGGAGATTATCAAAAGTCCAGACACTGCACATGGTAAACAACATAAAACTTGCTTCGCTGCTAATTAGTTGTTGTCCGTAATGTTTGTTAGTTTCCTTGTGTAGTGATAATGGCAGAGCTCTCGTTCTTTAAGTGTGCCCTGCACATTTTTCCTTACTTACGTTTAATTCAAACGGTTTTGTACAGTATTTTTATAGACTTCAACACTAGGATTTTTTTTTAATAAATTGTTAATAGAGTAAGTCTCTCACCACTGGAAAGTGACTTGTGATACTGGACTGTTGTGCTTTTACTTTCATCACTGAACTTTAAACACGATTTACTCCAAATTCCGCTCTTAAAAATCACAGCGCTTCAGCCGACATCAGCCATAACTTTTGTTACATACACAAGATATGAGCAAAATAAAAAGTTATTTGGAAAGGGCTTGAATATGGTATCAAAAACTGTATCGGCTTTATTGGGCATTCGGTTGTATTACAATACAACAAGTTCCGAGACGACAGTACAGCATGATCACGTCACGAACATACAAATTACCGCCTAACGCCACCTTGAACCATAGTGACGGGTAATAGCAGATTATGACGGATGTTTTACCAGCATGACAGTCAAAATGACGGAGAAAAAACACCTCTAACCTAACCTCTGGTGTGTACGTTTGAAAATGCGTGTGCCGCAGTCAGATAGAGAGGTGAGGAGACTAATGCTGTTAGTTAAACAGAGTGGATGTTAAAGGGGATAGATAATGAGAGGTGATGAAAAGAACAATTCACAACTTTTTCGTGAATAATGTTAAATTAAGGCCTAATCCGTCCGAAAATCATAAGCAATGCTCTGACACTGAGCTTTCAAGGCCTGGTCCATTTATCTTGAAGTCCTTCGAGTTTAAATTTCACTTCATTGAAGCACTTTAAGCACAAACACTTTTTCAGTAAGTTTCCTTTCTTGTAAATTTCTGCTTCAAATAAAGAACTTAATGTTGAACAGTTTGTAAGATAAACATTTACAAGTAAATTTTGCCTATATGGACATTAAACAAAAGTGAAGTGGTAAAAGCAGGTTAATGTTAAATGCGATGCGGTCAAAAATTTGGGTGCACCTAACTTTTGTGCTGGTGCACCCAAGAAAAAAAGTAAGGCGCACCAGTGCAACCAGTGCAAAAAGTTAGTCTAGAGCCCTGACACATTGCATTACATCTATCACAAACAATAATATTCGTTTTAGCCATGTAACATGACCCCTTTCACATTTAATATGCAATAAAAAAGCACATTTCAAATTTTTCTATCAGTCAGGAATTGTTTTGATTGTGTGGGTGTTATACACAGTACCAGAAAAGGAACAGGTGCTTATCTAGCATTTCAAGGTTGAAATAGAAATCGATGGGAATGATAATAACCATAGAAGCCTGCAGGAGCCTAACACACCCCCACACAGACAGGTGAGGAGTGCAGACAGGAAGCATACACACAAATGCTGTTCGCCAAAACCTTGTAAGCGGACAATAACGACATTTTAAGGATGCTATATGCTATAGAATTTCTCCTCTTCTTCAACTCCTCACATACACTCACCTAAAGGATTATTAGGAACACCTGGTCAATTTCTCATTAATGCAATTATGGTGGTGGTGTAATGGTGTGGGGGATGTTTTCTTGGCACACTTTAGGCCCCTTAGTGCCAATTGGGCATCGTTTAAATGCCACGGCCTACCTGAGCATTGTTTTTGACCATGTCCATCCCTTTATGACCACCATGTACCCATCCTCTGATGGCTACTTCCAGCAGGATAATGCACCATGTCACAAAGCTCGAATCATTTCAAATTGGTTTCTTGAACATGACAATGAGTTCACTGTACTAAAATGGCCCCCACAGTCACCAGATCTCAACCCAATAGAGCATCTTTGGGATGTGGTGGAACGGGAGCTTTGTGCATCCCACAAATCTCCATCAACTGCAAGATGCTATCCTATCAATGTGGGCCAACATTTCTAAAGAATGCTTTCAGCACCTTGTTGAATCAATCCCACGTAGAATTAAGGCAGTTCTTAATGCGAAATGGGGTCAAACACAGTATTAGTATGGTGTTCCTGATAATCCATTTATTTTCATGTCAACAATTTCAGACAAGACCATTCTCGATGGAGCATGCTTGCATATCATTCCCAGACTCAATAGTTCACTGGAAGGTTGTCGCTCTCAAACCTCACACTGAACATTTCTCTGAAACTGTTAAAAGAGTAAATAGCATTAGATCATGAAAATTACATTTCATCCAGTGTGTTATGTTGCCATGTTTGAAAGTAAGCAGTCTGCCAAGTTGTAGCCCGAAGGTGAATAAATAACAAAGTTATTGGCTTGTAAAAAATGGAGTCGACTCTGAATCACGCAAACGAGAAGTGAGGTAGTACCGCCGCGTTTCTATGGGATTAGACACAGTTCCCGCCTACATTTTGCCGGGAGTGCCGCAAAAACTTCACTCTCCTCCCCCATAACACTGTCGCTCGTTCGTGATGCGTGTGCCGTCTAAAACCTGTGTTCTACGTTGTAAAACAAATTTTGTCTTATTTAAAGGAAGAACTTCTGAGGAAACAATCGTAACAATTCATTTTTAAATGAAACCAAAGGAGTATAACCCCAGGGTTTTACTGTGCGTGCGTCATTTCACCGAAGATTCCTTCAATAATCTTGGCAAGTTCACTGTAGGATATATTAAAAGACTATCCCTGAAAGAGGGGGAAATACCAACTTTATTTGGACCTGTTAACTCCACGAATCACAACCTGTAAAGTTTTTATTTTTGTCTGAAATCCAAGAATTATTTGTGTACCTTCTGTCGGTGTTTAGCTAATGCATTTAACGCTTACATTCAGTTACATTATTTCTTGGATACAGTTTGTTTATCTAGCTATGAATTCGGCTAACTTAAGTGTTCAATTTATTATCTGCTATTGTCTTTGGATGTTTCTTCGTCAGACTACATTTACATTTATGCATTTGGCAGATACTTTTATCCATAGCGACTTACCTTGCATTATCTTATACATTTATATGTAGGTATCTGCAATCCCCAGGGATCGAACCCACAACCTTACGTTGTTAACGCAATGCTCTTACCACTGAGCTACAGGAAAGACTAGGGCTCAAACTGGTAAGGTAAAATCACCACCATCTCTATCAATACACTGTATATGTTATTTAACCTGTAAATCATAATCCAGCAATGATTGTAGGCGTTCCATTTACAACACATGATGAATGCCGTAACAAGTTAAAAGGAATGGGAAGGAGGCGGTCACCGGCGAACGTTCAACAACTTTTAATAAAAAAAACAAAAAATGAAAGTAAAATGCCGGCAGCTCCCGCACGGTCGACTGCCGACCACACAAACATAATACCATATCATAAAATATAGGCCTGGTCCTCTCTCGTCGGACACTCCGGACGCTCGTCCTTTTTTGCTTCCGATCTCCCCCAAAGAGATGCGATACCCATGATACACAGCTGACACTAGACACTCATTATCATCAGTCGCGTCATTCCCTCAAGGCTCTCGTGCCACCTTGCTTGTTACAAACCCGTTTGACCAATCACAGCAGACTACACCATCTGACCAATCACATGACACTATGCTAGCGGAAAGGAGGGGATTAGACTGATGCATCGCGGAACGAATCATTTGAGAATCAGTCAAGAATTAAGGTAAGAATAATTAGCTATTATTATGACATCATAGTGTTTTGACACCTATGTACATAAACTTGTTGTTGGACAGTCCATAAACCAAAGTAAGACCTTAAAAATTATATGCTACTTAATATATTTTATATACTGTACTGCCCCAGATTGCTGTCTAAATCTGTCCGTTTTGTCTCGCGACTACATTTAACTGTCACTGAGATCTCCTCCTCCCCCTCACATCTCCGTTTAGACCTGTAATCAGACTTTCATGAGTTGGCCATCACACATCTAATGTTTATTTTATTTTATGCAAATCAGGATTTATTCAGACACCACAAAATTGAAATTAATAAGGCATTGGAATGTCAAAGTCTCTTCAGGTGGTTGAGCGACCCAAATTTTCACCGAGGGAGAGTGATAGATGTGACAGCAAAATTACAGGGGGAAGGAAAGTTGGGAGGTCATGGTGCATAGTGAGTGAATAATTTTTACATAAACATGCACCATGAAATACATAAAATGGTGATTGGCGTCTTTTCTTGTATCCAGTGTGGAGGAATTTGACGCTATGTTTCATAATTCAAGCTATATCTCAGCTTGAGTCCATTATCATGAGACACAGAAATCATTAATGGAATTTCAGTTGTTCTTCAAGTTGGCGATTGGAATTAAAGTGACAAGAAATATGCTCTTTTCAAGTTATGAAAAACACCCCACAAATCTGTAGTCCTTTGGAGTCTCAGAAAAGTTTCTAATGTCTAGAGTGTTGTGATTATCCAAGTATAAAATTACTGATAAATAGCAATACAATTATTCTATTCTAAAAATGAAAATTAATATAATCTGTATAAATGTCGTTGTTCTGATGAACACAGAAAAATATTGTGAGAATCTGGATTTCGTCCTGTCCTCTTTAAATATATCATCTGTGTCTAAAAGAACATTTGTCTATCATACGTATTCATTTATATTAGTATACGCTTCCTTCACCCTAATATGGGCCTTACTTTCCTGTTGTTTAAACCTCGTTAAGAGTCCTACTGACCTGAGTGACTATCGGTCTCCATCTCAAGGCTCCTAATGATGTGAATTGATGTGTTTTGATGCTTAGTACGTAGTTGTAATCATATCTGATCGTTCTGAGGAGGAATGAGACTAAACATCAAGTCTTGTCTTTTTCCACCCTTGTGGTTTTTTATGACACCTCCTTTTAATCTTATAAATATTAGTCCTCATACAAATAAACATTGGACTCTGATTGAAACAAGCACTTGTTGTCTGTGTCAAACTTTGTCTCCAGCGCTGCAACTCTGTGTGTTCCGTCGACTACACTTTTCAACCATAGAATAATATTTTGTAGGGGACATTGAGAATTTTACATTCCAACAGTTGGGGGCTCGTCTATGAGGGGAGGAAGAGACTCTCTTCTCTCTTAGAACCAAGAGGCCAAAGCATACTGAGGAAAGCGCACCTGACGATCGGGCACAGACCTACAGGAAAAGGGTGAGTGTTTTTTTCTTCTATACAGTTTTTTTTCTGGCTTAGAGAAATAAAACGCTTACCCTGTAGGATTCTTGTGGTTTAATATTTCGTGGGACGAAATAGGTTTTTTTCAATTCATGTTAGTGGGAATTCGCTTTCCCATTGTTGTGACAATGCGGCTGGCAACAGTAATTAATAAAATAATTATTAACGTAAGAATATGAAAGGTTTTGCAGTACTGATCACACTGTAATTTTGGATCGTGGTGTTGACTTCTCAGAGAAAGTGCTTTGTTAACAAAATTTATTAGAGTTTATTCTAAAAAAGAATAATTTATTACAGATTTCACTGTTACTGCATGACATATTGAAATATTGTTATCAGGAAAAGGACGGTGAATTTAATATCCACCTCTGATCACAATATAATACATGTAGTAGTGTTGAAACTTTTGGTCGATTGAACACGAGGGTTTATCTTTGTTTTGTCTGTACTGTCTTTATCACTAACTTGTTTGGAGTGTAAGATGGGGAATTCTGTTTCAAAGCCACTGCCGGGCGAAACGCCTGTCGCATTTATGCATAGAAATAATCAAGGATTTTATGCAAATCCATATGTTAGCAATCTCGCAGGATGGTCGGAGGGAATAAAACCGCAAATTGATATTCCCTACCCGAGGGAAGGTTCCTTTTCTGATGAGTGTATGTTTTTGGCAAAGAGCCTGGTAAAAGAAGGGTGGGGAGACCCAATGTGGGATTATCCATACATGAATAAAGCTTATGCCGTATGGAAAGAGATGAGGAAGGTTTGGGACCAGGGACGGACAAACAAAAAAATGGTTGCATATGCAGCAAGTCACAATATGTGGCCATTAGAAAAGCCGCCTTCATACCAGGCTCCTAGCCAAGGTCAGACTTCACCCTCTGCGCCCACTCTGTCGGTTAAACCAATCATCAGGGGTAATACCGTTTCCGCAAAACTTAACATTACAGGTCAAGAACAAACAGTCGAGGTAAAACCAATGGTTTGGGTGAGGGCTGGAAATACGCTAAATGATAGACCATTACAAATGTCTGATATGGAGGCGATCTGTAAAAGTTTGGCTTCCCCACAGGAAGCGGAAAAATATGTGTCAATTTTACAAACGCACACAAAATATGCACATTTTACAGGAAGAGATTTCCGAGCGGTGTTGTTAAGAACACTAGAGAAAGATGTAACTGAAGAAATGCTGATTGAAAAATGTCCCACATTATCTATTGACAATGATAAAATCACTTTTTTACAGCGGTACGGCTGCAAACCCACATGAGTTGTTTTGGGAAACTTCTGCTAATGTTGAAATGTTTTTTACACAGATAAGAGTGTTTCTTGATAAATGTCTAGGGAGTCAACAGGTCTTATCTCTTGCAGAAAGCACCACACAGGCAGCGAGAGAATCAGCTGCTCAATTTTTCGTGTGTTTTTAGAAAAGCATGGATTGAAGATTCTAAATTGCCATTAAATAATGACATAATGAATGCTATGTTTACAGGCTATCCGGAAAAGAGGAACACTGAACAAAGTTCTTTTTATTATTAGAATATCAAATTATTCACTCTGTGGGAATTTCCGGAACTGACATTGCTTGTACGGTCACACCTCCATTACAGGTTAAAGCCTCTGGTATTTAAACCATTTTTTCACAGATTCACAATTATTCCAGGAGCTCCACTAAATCTCTTAGGTCGTGATATGATGCACAAACTAGGCATGGATATTAAGTTTACTGATAACAAGGTTGTTTTTTCTTTTCTGTCTAGTCTACAGGCATCCGTCGATCCTTTGCTCCAACAGGTGGACAGCCAAACGGTTCACAATCGGCTGTTTCCGGATGCAGCATGCCTACACGGGTAGACTCCATGATTAACCCTTTGTTATGGTCTCAGTTCAAAGATGACACTGGTTCATTGATATGGACCCTTACAGGGCTAAACTGAAAACTAACAAACCTGTCTACATTAAACAATACCCTTTATCTAAAGATAAGGAAGAAGGTATTACGCCTTTAATTGAAAATTTTGTCAAGCAGGGTGTCCTCGAACACACACACTCACCATACAACACACCAATTAATCCTATAGTGAAAGCTGATGGGAAAACTTGGAGATTAACTCAAGATTTAAGAGCAGTAAATCAGTTAATCATACCACTCGCACCAATTGTGCCTGATGTTTTGACTGTTATGAATTCAGTGCCACATTCGCACAAGTATTTCACTGTAATTGATTTGTGTGCAGCTTTTTTCTCTGTACCTGTACACCCAGATACTCAGCCTTTGTTAGTATTGACATTTAAAGGACAGCAATATTCGTGGAAAGGCCTTGCAAAGGGCTACGTAGATTCACCCGCTGTCTTTTCTGCAGCAGTGCTCAGAACTTTGGCCAAAATGACTGATCTGCCTTCATCAGTTTGTTTTCTTCAGTTTGCAGATGACATCCTCGTGTCGGGGGAGACGGAGGAGGACTGTAAACAAGCATCTGTAATTGTTTGCCATTTACTTGCTGAAACAATTTTCAAAGCTTCGAAAGAGAAACTGCAATGGATCAAATCTAAGATGAACATTTCAATGCCTTGAAAGCAGCCATCACAACCGCACCAGCATTGGGCCTGCCAGACTACACCAAGCCTTTTCACTTGCATGTTGGGGAGACACTGGGTGCAGCTTTGGGGGTCATATTGCAAGAGCATGGTTCAATATATAGGCCAGTTGCATATCTGTCTAAGAAGTTAGATAACATAGTCACAGGTATGCCAGCATGTCTTCGTGCTGTGGCTGCAGCTGCTCTGATTTTACAGGTGGCTGAGAAAACTGTGCTGTCACACCCTTTAACATTGTATGCATCCCATCAATTTTAGGTGCAATTTTACACAACATGCAAACACAACACATGACAGCGCAACGACGCTCGGGTTACGAGGCTACTCTGCTGGCAAAGAAAAATCTTAGCATTCAACCGACAGCAAACATTAATCCTGCTTTGCTGGGTATTTTGGGTATGGTAGACATGGCAGATTTTAATGTTGAACATGATTGCATCTTTGAACTGACCACCTCTTACTCTTCTAGGTTCGATCTGTTGGATACGCCCCTAGAGGGGGGAGAACACATTTATGTTGATGGATCTTGTTCAAAGCCCTCTGACGGTGTCTACCTCTGTGGCTATGCTGTGATTTCCGATACAGGAGAGGTAAAGGAAGCTTTTGCTCTAGACTAAAATTCGGCTCAAGCAGCAGAGTTGATAGCATTAATACGGGCCTGTGAGCTGATGACAGGAAAGAGAGTAACAATTAACAACACAGACTGTAAGTATGCGTGGAGTTTTTCAAAAATAGCTCATGCAAATCTGATAGGACAGTTAACTGAAGCAGTTCAGCTTCCGCTCGAAGTGGCCATCGTAAAGGTCAAGGGTCACGCTTCGGGGGGACGATGAACTGGCTGTAGGCAACAAAAGGGCTGATGAAGCGGCAAAGGTAGCAGCCCAAGCTCAGATTAAATCACCATTTCATCCGAAAGATGAAACACAGATAGCAATGACAGTGCACATAACGAATGTACCTGACATTGATGTCAAAATCCTGCAAAGTCAACCATTATTAGGTGGGAGTATTAGAGATGAACAGGGTAGGATAGCACTACCAAAACTAGGATTAATTATCCTAATTAGACATTACCATGGGTTATCTCACACCAGTTGTGCAAAAGTAGTTCAAGCAATTAATCAATTGTATTGTATAGCCGATGTTCATAAAACAGCAAAACTTGTTTTGGATGCATGCTTAACATGTGCACAGGTAAATCCGCACAAATCAGCTAAGCACGATGCATTGACACATCCGGAAGCTCCTTTTCAACATCTACATATTGATTTTACGCACATGCCGCCGATAGGTAATCTGAAATATCTTTTGGTTATTGCTGATAGATCCTCAAAGTGTCCTGAAGGGCAAAAATGGGGGCCAAAACAGTGGTAAATATCTTAACGAAGGAGATATTAGACCAGTCACCATAGAATCTGACAAAGCGACGAGTTTTAAGTCAAAGGTAACACAGCTCTTATCAAAAGCGTTGTCTATTGATTGACATTTTAATATTCCTTATCATCCGCAAAGTGCAGCAGTCGTGGAAAGGAGCAGCCGAACACTGAAAACACGACTAACAAAAGCGGTACTTGAAACAGGAAGAAAGTGGGTTGATTTGTTGCCCGCAGTCTTGGCAGAAATAAGAATGACTCCATCTTCCACGACAAAATTGTCGCCGTTTGAAATACTAATGGGTAGACCTTTCCCGACCCCGTGGGTCAAAGGCTGCGCAGTCATTTTTTTTTTTAGATGATCTGGAGGTGATCCCGGAGGACTAAGTGACTTCCCTAGTCGAAAAGTTAAATTCTATATGTACTGATGTTTTTTTATGTCTTGCTCTTCCCTCAGAGCAGCCTACTCATAACTTTGTTCCTGGACAAAAAGTCTTTGTGAGGAGTCTGAAACCAACAAAGGTTGGAGAACCAAAGTACCACGGACCTGCGACTGTGATTGCCGTCACACGGACAGGAGTTCTGACGGACTACCAGCCACAGTGGATACACGCTTCCAGATTGAAGTTGTGTTCTTCAGGAGAGCAGGCAAGCTCCAAATTAACATAGAATCTCAACAGGGGATTCACCTTACTACACCTCAGGGTGGAGAAAGCACTGACTAAGCTGAGGAAAGAACTACCTTTCATGAGGTGGGGGCCACCCAAAGCAAGAAGGTAGAAGGCCCATTGAGCCAACAGTGCTGACTCCGTAGCTTCCCCTGAAGTGCATTGAGGTCAAAATTTTATTCTAAAAAGACCAAGGAAAAATTGTCATCCTAAGTACAAATTTCCTATGGAATATTTAGATATCAATTCTTATACTGGGTGCACAATTACCGAAGCCCTTAGTGTGTTTGGCCCATATCTTCTTAACTCAGTGAAGACGACAATAGAAGTTGCCCACATCCACAATGATAGAACCAATACCGGTGATAGAAGGACCAAGAAATGTTGATGAAAGTGACAATGAAGTGGAGAGAGATAATGAGTTCGACGATTCGGTAATTGAGATTGGCACGGTAGATGATGAAGAGTAGATATAATTATGTTTATGTTTTTGTTTTTATTGAGGATGAATGATTTTGTTATGTTTTCATTACTAATCACGTTGATTGATCTTTTACCTCAAAGAACAGCTTGCAAACGAGAAAACCACACAAAAATATGCAATTGCAAATATCCTTTTATTAAAGATTTGTATTAACCTTTTTTTCTGCTCTATATTTTGTTCTTTAAAGGGACACAGGACTGCTTGTAAGACTGTTGGTCTGAAAGTGGCCATTGTGAGAATCTGGATTTCGTCCTGTCCTCTTTAAATATATCATCTGTGTCTAAAAGAACATTTGTCTATCATACGTATTCATTTATATTAGTATAAGCTTCCTTCACCCTAATATGGGCCTTACTTTCCTGTTGTTTAAACTTCGTTAAGAGTCCTACTGACCTGAGTGACTATCGGTCTCCATCTCAAGGCTCCTAATGATATGAATTGATGTGTTTTGATGCTTAGTACGTAGTTGTAATCATATCTGATCGTTCTGAGGAGGAATGAGACTAAACATCAAGTCTTGTCTTTTTCCACCCTTGTGGTTTTTTATGACACCTCCTTTTAATCTTATAAATATTAGTCCTCATACAAATAAACGTTGGACTCTGATTGAAACAAGCACTTGTTGTCTGTGTCAAACTTTGTCTCCAGCGCTGCAACTCTGTGTGTTCCGTCGACTACACTTTTCAACCATAGAATAATATTTTGTAGGGGACATTGAGAATTTTACATTCCAACAAATATATTTGAAAGAATGTTTGTTACCAAACAGCCACCATGGACTAAAATAGTAGGAAAACTTTCTTTGTAAAGCAACTTTCTCTTGTTGAACACAAAATAAGATATTTTGGAGAATGTGGGGAAGAAAACTGTTCTGGGGTACTTTTGTCTACCATTGTCGTTTCGCCTACTATTGATGTCAATTGTGGCCAAGAACTGTTGGAAACAAGCCTTCTTCCAAATGTCTTTCTCTTTAAGATATAGATTTACACAGATTTGAAAGAAGGCATTATATGAAGAACCTGACTGCACATTTTGCGTCATCATATGGGGAAAACAGTACCGACGTTTAATGATGAACTTGATAACTTAAAGATTTACAGAGCTGAAATGATAATCAATATTTATACACTTCGACATTGTTTTTACTTGTCAGTTTACTTGTTTTGAATTTTCATTTTCAAGTTCTGTTCTGTTCTGCTCTTTGGGAAGTTTCTTTTCTCGATCCATTTGGTCATTTGACTGTCAGAGAGGGATTGGTTGACACAATAACTTGATTAAATAAATTAAATATTTATTGAACTCGTTTAAAATGCTAGACAAAAGTGAAACTTGAACATTTTAGGAAATAACTTTTTTGTTATTTTTTTATTATTTATAACGTTTAATTAAAAAAAAAACTAGGTGTCCCTATGCACCGCTTATACTGCATAACCCATTTTTGCGCCACTGATGAAAGATGATATGTGGTCAAGTAAAACAAAAGTAATGATTTTCAACAGTCAGTATTAGACAAGGCTTTCATTTAAATGTTCCTGTTCACCTCTATAATGACTCGGCTCTAAGGACTGTGATTTGAATTTAAAACTGCTCTGTGGTGATAAAGGGGTCTCGCCACATTAACCCTGGGATTACTTAAGATTTCAGTCGTAGTTAGCTTTAACACTCATGGGCAGCTTTAGGCTCTAAAGAGATTTCGTTTGAAGATTGGTGGTTGTTTTCAATGACTCTTTTTTATTATGGTCAATCCATGAGACGCTCATTGCTCCTTGAGCACATGCCTCATAATGTATAGACTCCAAGGATACATTTCTCATTTACAACATTCAATTTTTCACATTTGAACTCTAATGTACCCAGGCTAGTTGTCACGCCCCGTTGGTATGAGTACCGCAGCCACATTAATCCTTCTGCAAATAAATGATAACGTCTCCGGCAATAAACAAAACATGCAATTATTCTGTATGGATCGATATCAAACAGAGATAAGATGGTATAAATAACGCTAATGACGCTGTTGTCTAGAAGCCCCAGACTCTCTGGCTAATGGCAACAAAGGGCTTGGTGACCAGGCATTGTGCTCTGTCCCGCAGTTATCATGATCTGCAGAGATGGGCCCATCAAAGCAAGCTTAGCTGCGTGATTACCCAGCAGGGTTCAATCCCTGCAGGTGGTAGCAATGTTGGGCACCAGCTCTCTTCACCACAGCATTATTTGCACAGGGCCAGGGGATGGCTGTGTGATGTGTTTGGAGAGTGGATATATTAAAAGTGGGTTATCCACAACATCTATATTGACCTTGCCTGTTTTCTTATATAATTCAAATTCGTTTCTAATCTAAGTTGCTGCAAATATTTGATTACATTGTAGTTTTTAGCTTTGGGTAAATGAAATGAGGCATTACAGCTGCCGTCAAGACACAATCATTGTCCTGAGATTGAATGCGTGTCTTGTTTTAAGTCGGCAGCACAAAAAAAACAACAGAGGGGCAAATGCAGCATTTCTCAGCCTTTGGACACACTTATAGTCAATGTGGTGTGTAATGGGGTCTATAAAAGGTGAAATATATTCAAGTATCTGTCATTCATATGCAAATACAATATCTTTGTTGCCTGCAGTTTGAGAAAATACTGCTACTTTTTAAATTCTAAATAATATTAAAAAGTCAATGGAGGTTTCTCCATTAAAAATCATTTTTAAAAGAGAGGCAACTGAGCCGGAACTATTTATAAAACACTGTGAGCACCACAAGAGGTGATGCCACTTGCTAAAACAACTTAAATAAGTTAAAAGCATTACGTAAGCGCTGTATTGTAAGACCTTCAAATGTCAGCGACCAATAGAACGGCAATTCTCTGCTTTCAGGCACACATATGCGTCTAAATGTGACTGACAATCTTATATCCAAAGAACCTAATCTAATATCAAAGAAATGCAGCTTTTGAAATGCTTTTATGTATTGATAACAGTCCTAATTAGACTCATATTCCTTATTGGCAACACCGAGGGAAAGACCACAGGATAATTTTCACTCTTGGATTCAGAATAACATACTAATAACATCAACCATAATCACTTTTGCAGTTCAAGGCTGAAAACACTTTTAACAACGAAAATATATTTATTATCCTAAATAAAAATTGCAAAGACGTCATTTACTGTCTGTCAAGCTGAAGAATTAGGACAGGATGCAGAGATATCAGTATGTCTCAACATCCCTTATATGCATGTCTACATAAAAACCTCAATATCGTCCCTATTGATTTTATCAGACAGTTGATTGGGTTGTGGACTTTTTACATGACCTTTGAAACACAAACTACTGAAACCAGTGGGAAGTGACTTTCATAAATAAAAGCGTTTTTAGGGACGTGAAATAGCATAATGGTAATCAGGTGACGTTGTGACTGTGAGAGCAGAATGACAATAGTCCATGTCTTCAGTCCTACTCATAAATGTTATGTATTCAATTATGCAGGTCACTGTGATTTTCGGGGCTGGGCAGCAATGTAGAGAGCCATTAAACAGTAGAGGGTTCCACCGATTGTCAAGCCCATTGTGGTCCTATAGAGCATTTTGTCCATTACTCCACGCTTCAGGTGAACTGGTGCTCCATCAGCTTTCTGAAACAGATCATAGAGAAATATAAAAACAAAGCAGGGCTGCTCGATTATGGGGGAAATCATAATTACGATTATTTTAGTCATAATTGAAATCACGATAGTTATATAAGATTACTCATTGACTATGGAAATATGTTGCATTTAATGAACAAAACAGTGAATTCACCTAGCATAGTATATTCATTGACTAAAGAGCTGCCAGCTTCATGTTTGAGGCATTGTCTGTAGTGATGCAGAAGACCCTTTGCTCGCTTAAACCCCTTGCAACTTTAGCTCTCTCTGTCCATGCGTTATGTTTTGCTCGGTATGGTCTTCAGGATAAGCGCCGTTTGAAGACATTTATTGTTCAAATTTAAATCTTTGTCGATGTAGTGTATTGTTAAGCTGATGTACGGCTCTATTTTGCTGCAAGACCATAGGTCTCTTGTGGCAACGAAGTACTTTGCTTTTAAAACATCACTAGCCACTTCTGCGTGGCGTTTTTCACAAAAAGCAGGCATTCGGCAACTCATAGCGCTTCTCTAAAGTATTTATCAATTTCTTGAATCCTTCCTTTTCAACCGTGCTAAAGGGGGACATGTCTTTGGCTAAGAAGTATGCAATAGCATATGTTATTTTGTTTATGCTTTTCCGGGCTGGATGGATAAGGAGTTGCACTCAAGAGTGTGTCTTTAATGGATGACTGTGTTGCTGAGGATGTAGTCGGGTCGTTTTTGGACTTTCTGTTTCTTTACTATTTGTTGGTAATAGATCGGTCTGTGTTTAAATTTTAGGTGATTAAACAAATTTACATTTATATTTATGCATTTGGCAGACGCTTCTATCCAAAGCGACTTACATTGCAGTAACCTATACATCTAAACTTAGGTATGTGCGATCCCCTGGGATCGAACCCACAACCTTGCATTTTTAATGCAATGCTCTTACCACTGAGCTACAGGAAAGCTAGGAATAAACTTTGTGGTGTTACCAAGCGATGCAGACACCACCGTGAAGCAAATCTTGCACATAATTTGCGTTTTGATCCACAACCGCTTCTTCGAATCCATAATGTTCCCAAACAATGGAACTTATTTTAAAATTTTTGATGACCAAATGCTTTTGTGGCTGCTCTCTTTTCGCCATCTTCACTCGCGCTTATTTTTTGATGCCACCAGAAACCACACACATGTACGCTGACAGTATAGACTGAGGGAGTATCAGCTTCGGGAGGGGCAAAAGTGTGCATCAACGTCATTCAGAACAGAACACGGGCCAAAATAACTTTGTAAACAGAATGTTAATAAATAATAGTTTTTTCTCGATTACATAGTTTTGTGATCGTTTGGAGCTCGAAATCGAAAGTCTATTAGTTGCACAGCCCTAAGACAAAGTAAAATTTCTGGCATTTTTCCAAAATCCAAATATCAAATACCTGTCAATACATTTTATTTACATATATGCATTTGGCAGACGCTTTAATCCAAAGCGATTTACATTGCATTATCCGATACATTTATACTTGGGTATGTGCAATCCCCTGGGATCGAACCCACAATTGCGTTGTTAACGCAATGCTCTTACCACCGAGCAATATTGCTAAGTCTAACAAGAAAAAAAAGTCATTCGTAGCACCTTGACAATTAAAACATTTAAATATTTATATTAACAGCTCACCACTTGACAGCAGTATTTAAATGTTATTGTGTAATACCTGGAAGATCTTCTGCAGATCAGGTACTTTGTTTATTCCCATGTAGTGGACTGCTGGCCCTGCTTCTGAAACCACCTTGGTTGGCAAGGCAAAGATCATCGGAGGGGACTGAGAGGGCACAACAGGCTTCAGTCCCTGTCAAAACATAAACAATGACATCAGTGCTGCAGACAGAGGCATTGTCTTTATAACGCTAGGGTTTAAAATAGTCCCACATGCAGTTAACAAAACAGTTCACAAAAAATCTGCTATAATAGGGGTAGAACCAAACTCTGTAAAGATGAGAAAGTCGGTACAGAACTACAGGGTAAAGGGTAAATAAATATCAGTAAACTATGCGTTTGTGTAATCAGAGACTGAATCAGCAAGGTCATGGTTAAGGACTAAAGGCCAGAAATTAAGTAACATATCCCGGTAAACCTTGAACTAAACAAAATCAAGATGTCAGGAAATCTTCCTAACATATGCTTTAATCAGGCAATACTGTTCTTCTTTACGTCAAACAACCAGTTGTGCTTCAACACAAATATTCTTAATTTTTACAAGAACTGACAGTAGCAGCAGTAGAAAAAGCACAAAAGAGCTGATGGATAGAGAGATATAAAATCGTAACGCTAAGATACTCAGGCTTCTCTTATTCTAAAAACACTTTCGGCATCAATCTTTTTCAGTTAACAGTAACACACGAAGCCCGAATAATTATAATTTACATTGAAACAACAAGTACCTGGTAATATTTATCAGCCCTATTTGAATTATGAATTTATGAATTACCAGTTCTTGCACTAACAGCTCTTCCTGTGAAGGTCACTGTGTCATATCGCTTTTCATAATAAAAACTATACAATGTATTCCTACCTGCGGGCTGTATGCTGACGCCGCGGACGCTCCCGTTAATTTCCCCGTGACTCCGCTGACTTTATAATACATTTTAGATCAGAATACTGTAAGCTTCAGTGCAGATCAGGATCACGTCCCAGCACTTGCCGACGGAGCTTCAGGGATAGAAAGGACCCCGACGGATATGACGTAGAACTGGTAGACTCATTTTTGCCTGAGTGAAAATATCAAAGCCGCCTTTAAGTTTTGTTTGCTCATGCTACTTTACAGAGAAGGGAGAGTCTGCAGACGTGGAGCATACAGTTCTACGCCCCAGGCAGTTTTAGGACCCTGTTGTTCCTTATTTCTCCAGTAAGGGTTCGCTGTTCATTATGAACCACCAGTACAGACATAACAGATAACTTCGTCGTGCGAGTAACTTGCGAGTAAGAGGTATGTTAAATAATCGTTTTTGATATTAAGAAATGGCCCAACATGCATAGTTTTTTAACGATTACTTGATAGTGTTATGAATTAATTTAAACATCTTAACATATATATTTATAATATAGATATGTGTGTGTGTGCAATTTAAACTCAAAGACAATACAATTAATACTTATTGGCGACCAGGTCAATGTTACATTTACATGTACATGTTGTGTCTGGACCAACCTTAGCTAGCAACGGGTATGCCAACTCGTTATCTCTTACTCTTACTCATTTTCATATTTATTTAATTTATATTTAATTTATTCTTATTTTGTCTCTGTAGTCAATGCGAGATGGCCTTTCCTGACCATGTTAACTTGCATTATATATTATATATAAACCATTTCAGTTTAGCTGCACACGTACTCAAGTTTTTTTATTAAAAAATCAATAATTGAGCACCAACAACCACAAACATTTTCAAACTCAAATTGAAAACATAAGTCCCATATGGATCTTGATTTGAGTTGTTAAAGAGATGATCCAATTCTCTATTGTACATACAATTTACCTCTTTGATATTTCCATTAAATATTTTAACTTAATGATCTGGATTAAAATGTGTGTGCAATTTATGTGGGTTTTATCACGTTTGTGATTGTTAGTGCTCAATTAAGTGTATCTTGTTTTATTAATAGTAGTTGTTGGCTGGCTAATCAGGCCTATTATGTTTTGATATTATTGATCTCATTTGTAATAATACTTAGAAATAATAAAAAATATATAAATGATCATGCAGTTTTACATGTCTTGTTATTTCAAAAAGTTTTAGAAAAATTAATTTCTATGAACTTGTATGAATTATACAGCAGTGGCGTAAAAGTGCATGCTCTCCCTACTGGAAAAGAAGGAACAGCAGGGGCGTAAAACTGCATACTCCAGCCTCCAGGGGCCTCATGTATCAAAGCTGCGTACGTACAAAAACGTTGCGTGCGGCAGCCATCACGTTCACTGTCGGATTTACTAACAGTGAAAATAACGTGAGAATGTGCATTTACAGCTTTGTCCGTACGCAATGTTTTAGTATGAATTCAACGCAAGTCTTTGTACATGAGACTCCAGGGCTGCAGACTCCCCATCTTTACATAACGACTCGCAATGTAAGTACATTATTAATATCACATCAGCCCGTTGCAAAAAAATATCGTTTTTAAAAACAGATTATAATAGTATACGTTAGTCTAAGTATACTGCGTGATTGAATTTACAATATACAATATGCAAATCTACAATTACAGAAATGAAATTTAACTTTTCTACTTCAGTGAGTATGACTTGAATAAGTTTAATTTCTTTTCTTTTTTTAGCCGTAATACCTAAACATAGTCCCAGTGCATTTTTATTATAAATAACACAATCCACAACAATTGTTTAGATTAAGTATTTATTTTTGTCAGTTTTCATGAAATTAGTTAAGAGCTGCTTTAGTTTATGCAAAGACATATTCTACTTTATTCAAAATAGACTTTCTATTTAAAAAAGACATTGAAAGCTGACAACAAACTAGTAAAACAAAAGTTAAATTTACAGCAGGATTAAAATAAATTATACAATAAATTCTGGGTTATAAAATCCCTACAAAAGCTCAAACAATGTTTATGAATAAACCCAAGCCATTATAGTTGTTTATGATATGATCATAATGCACATAATGCAATGCAATACATTTATAAAATAAAATGATAATTCAAAAATTAAAATAAACTGCTTTATGTTTTTGTAAACTATACTTCTAATATATTCCTATCCACAGAGAGCAACACAGTGGTATAATATAATTAAACAGTGTCCGGATAGCATGTGTCAGACAATTTTTAGCAGATATATTTTTCTTTAAGGTTTACTTCCTCAACACTGAGAAATAAAGAGTGAGATAAAGGCATTCAAACCCATAAGAAATTGAAAGACACATTGATTTAAGAGATTAAACTCATGTTCATGGCTTTTAGCTATCCTGAGCTTTTCATTAGCACTTTAATGTCTTTTTATGGAAAGTAAGTATGATCTCTCTTGTTTAGCATGCTTAATGAGGTTGGAAATAAAAAGAAGCAGTAGGATACATCTGAGCGGCAATAACTAGCGGCATAAACCCAGTCTAAAATTAATTTCTGTGTTTCACTTTTCACATTATTATTATGTGTTGTTGTGTGCAATTGTGTGTGAGTCAGCGGAGTTTGTGATCTCAAACCTCACTTGAGAACATCTCCTGTCATATCTATTCAGGAGGTTTAATTAATGAGAAGGGAATTCATTGCACATTTTGGGCTGACACATTTTTGCTCTCTGTACCACAAAAGGGAACACATCTATTTCCAGTCGCACAACCCTCCAATCATAAATAAACAAAAGTCTGTGCTGATATCAGTGGCTGCGGATTATTATGAATAAACTGTTGTTGTGAATGATTTGAATAAAGATGATGATTAATGAGAATGTTGTAATTACAGAGAAGAAATCGAGGGAATTATTTTTTAAACAAGTCTTCTTTTGGAAAAGAAGAAAGTTTATTTTAACTGGGAGGTTGGTTTAGGAGCCTGTGAAGTTATTACTCCCGATTTTTACTTTGGTTGTTTAAGACCTTAATTATTTAACTGGATTTCTAAAATGACCAAAAATATTAGCTTTTTTTTCTTTTTTTCGTATCATAAACCATTTTGTACACCATATAAAACATCCTTATCCTGTTGTTCTCACTAGCAAATAAATAGTAAATATTATTATATAAATAAATAGTAAAATATTTTAAACCCAAAGCTTTATTATAAAACTGTGGTTGTCATGTCCTGAATCAGGGGCGTTGCTACACCCATTTTACTGGGGCATGTGCCCCAGGGAAAATCTGATGTGCCCAAGTATACATTTCCAGTTTTAACAATTTTGTTTATTTGTCAGTGTAATCATTAACATTGATAACTGCAAAAACGGATCTATATGCAACGTTGTAACTTAATTCAAAAACATTTGCCATAATATCACGCAGAAATCCATGTCCGCACACGTCTGTGTGTTTCCTTGCCACAACTGCAGCACGCAGCTGACAAGGGGGACGATACGCGACTGAGGTAGGCTATGAAAACATGACGAAACAAAAGTATGTTTCCAAATAATATCGATAATCTTATTTTGACTCATTCATTGATAGCCCCAGTTGGAAATCAGAATTTGTTTGTGCAAAGCAGGGAAAAGGAAGCAGAAAGGAGATGATGAGTTTCAGGGAGGTAGGCCTAAACAAACCACTGTAGGCCTACATCCATGCCAGTCAGGTCATTCGAGGAAAATGTTTCATGAAATCCTTTGTCATAACATTTGTGTTGCGTTCTTTCAGAAATTAAATTCATATTTAATTGACTAGTTCTAATTTAAGACACTACATATAGGTTTGCAGTAGCTATGGCTGAGATAACTATGTGCCTTTATAGGCAGTAAAGTTTAATGCAGAACAGTTGGTTCAGACTTTAGAAAATATTGTTTTTTTAAGAATATATTGTTCTTTATATTAGTTGGAACTAATATAGTTCCAACTAATATAGTTTAAATATTATCATTGTAAAATCTTTAAAAAAACATGTTATTAAGATTGTTTAGTATGTTGAAGATACTTAAATATTTTTAACTACAAAAATGTTTACCTTCCCTAGTAGGCTATAGTTAAACTGTAGGTGGCTTAACCAAGTGAAGTTTGTATAGTGCATTGTGTCACCACTGTCCTGAATTACACTTGGAGATATGCAGTTCAATATAAACCATATTGACTTAAAGGGGGACAAGATGGATCTACTTTATGACTCTAAAGGGAAAGCCTTAACAACAAAATCCCATACAAATGTGTTAAAAAAAATCCATGTTTCCATTACTACCCCCAAAAACTTGACAAGACTTTAAACTTAGCATACTGTACTGTATATTTTTTATATCATGCAGAATGGTGACAATTGAAGTGACTAGTGACATTGGTAATATGTAAACAAATATAAAAAGAGGGTTGTGACGTCAGTAAAATATAAAGTTGAGCATGTGATATTTGGATGAAAGATCAAATAAAGGCAAAATAAAACATTTTGTATTGAAAATAAAATGCTCTGAAGATTTAAAATTCATTTGAAAAGTATAAAGGGTCTTTTTGAGTTCTTGTGACTTCTTCTTTGAATAGTAAGTCAACAGTATTTACATTAGATATCACACTACACTTTTGTTACCCTTTAATGACATTTCAGAAGACCCCTTATGTCACAATATGAAAGTTTTTTAGGTCTGTCTATCTATAAGAGCATTAAGGAACATAAGGGCCACAACAAGGTAGAGACAGCAGTGGGTCGGGGAGAAATGGGTGCCATGGGTGACTCCATGGAAGGAGAAAAAGCCTTGAGGTTGCTGTGTCATGAATGAGCTCCTGACCTTACAGAGGTTTTTGTGGGAATCGCAGCAGATGTGCACAAGACTCAAGGCTTCTCTCTCTTTCTCCATTGTGAATACAGGCAGGGCAGTAGAGGATATTGACAGGTAGAGGTTTCTGAGCGAACTCTACATGCTCTGCGTGGCGCCATCCACAGCACCCAACTCTCCATGACAGCACTCTCTCTCCATGACCCGTTATGTTCCGCTCTACACCATCTATGCAAACAGCCCACACAACTCTCACTTCATCCTTGTAAATCTCTCTTTTTCCTTCTCTTGTTCTTGCTAGTACTTTCCCACAATCTCTGGAGGTTTGCTGTCACACTAAATCGGGTCCTACACAACAATTTAAACTGGAAAGAGTACTGAGTAAATAAAACAGACTGATAAAGAGAGGCTTGGTTACACCCAATATTTTAAATGCTAAGAAAAATGGAACAGATTTAAAGTTCATTACTTATAATAAATAAAGGCATCAAAGAGAACGGACCCTGGGTGACAGGATGATTAAATAATTTCTCTCCTTTGTGCTTGCCAACACTGTGGGCTGGCTAAGTGGCATTCCAAGCTAAATCCTTTGGCAGAATTCCACATGTTCTGGGTAATATGCGTAGACACTGAGTGAGAGGTTGTTAAGCCAAGATGTAGAATCTTTTCAAGGCCTCGGATTGACGTTAGAAAGCTGCCATCCAGCTGTGTGTTCCTGTCAAGGACATCTGGCCTCTATGTTACCTTCACCATGGTAGCATCCTCCAACCCATTGAGTAACAGATACAGCACAAACTGAACTGACACTCAGCGGCACTGTTCTGGAGATGACTGTGGCTGATGAAAATGCCTCAGGATATGACACCAGAAAAGTATTAACTTCAGATGGAAGATTTCACTCTGTCAGATTTGAGATATCCGTATCTAAAAGAGGGTGTCCAAGCTGACCTCATTCAGTTGATAAACTCAGTGGAGAGACTTTTGGTGCAGCGAGTGGAGCGGTACTTGAGTTCGTGGTAGCACTGCACGAAGCTGTGGTAGATGAAAGTGATCGGAAGCGCCAACAGCACTATACCACTCACAACACACAGGCCACCAAGCACACGTCCCGGCACAGTGATGGGGTACATGTCTCCATAGCCGACAGTCGTCATGGAGATAATAACCCACCAACAGGCACCAGGAATGCTAGCGTAATCCTCGTTCCCTGACTCCAGATCCAGCCCGTGCTCCAGCAGTTGAGCCAACGCCCCAAATATGGCCATGGCTACGCATATAAAGACCAGAAGCATGACCATCTCACGGTAGCAGCGCCTCAACGTCAACCCCAGAGTCTGGAGGCCCAGAAAATGTCGCGCTAACTTGATGACCCAAAAGATTCGCATCATGCGCAGCACGCGCAACGTCACGCCGGCCCTCTGCAGTTGAGAGTTCTCACCAGTGAAAACCGTCATGGTGACGGAGATGTAATATGGCGTGATGGCCAGAAAGTCTATGATGTTGAGCGGACGTCGCACAAACTCGCACTTGTCCCGTGATACTATGAAGCGCACGATGAACTCAGCCGTGAACCAGCCAATGCAGACTGCCTCAATGATTCTGGATAAATGCAAAGTAACGGAGAAAGAAGAGGATTTGAGAGGAAAACATGTCTAATGTGAATATCTTTATCTTTTTCAAGGAAACAGAGTACCCTCATTATATAATTTGTCCTAAATGTGTTTTCCAGAACTTTGTGATAATTCAAAGCCATTTTAAAGCTTTCATTGTGCAGTTTGTTAAGAAGTCGAGTGATTTTATGTATTTTTTTCCCCACTCGCACTCATTGAAAAGCTAACTAAAATTTTTGGTGGCAAATAAAAGTAAGGTTAACCCAAAGCCGACACTCACTGGCAGAATGAGTGCTGAATACAGAGTAATCTTTTTAAAGCAAAATTGTGCTTGGAGAGAAACTTTAATGTTGGCTTTGAATTCAAGATGAATTAATGAACAATGAGCTTTTTCGAAAATGTACCTATATAATTCGATAGTTAAACAAAATGCACAAATAGTGTGTGTTTTTCAATGGGGTCTCTTAAAGGGACTCCTCACTCAAAAATTAATATTCTATAATCATTTGCTCACTCTCAGATTGTTCCAAACCTGTATATATTTTTTAGTTTTGAATGTCAGTAACCAAACAGATCTCATCCCTCATTGGCTCCAGTAGTATTTTTTCCCCTTATTATGGCAGGAAATGGGGGATGATATCTGTTTGGTTACTGAAATTCTTACAAATATCTTTCTTTGTGGTAAGCTTAAACAAATACATTTTTATAAAGGTTTGGAACAATCTGAGGGTGATTAAATGATGACAAAATTTACATTTTTGGGTGAACCATCCTTTTAAGGCATTTTGAAATGTACCCCACTACGTCAACCATGCAGTCACTTGGAATCCCGTAAGGCCCAGCAACACGATTGGCTGTGTGATGCCATTGTATTGATCACAGTATTGTATTTCAGTTAAAGTCTAATGATGACTGAGGAAAGCCAGGCAGGAAAATTGATTAAAGCACGCTGGCAGAATGCCACTAATCATTTGTGATTTTCACAGAGCCAATGTTAACTGGATTCTGTCTCAGTACAGTGGTGAACTAAAGAGATATGTCAATGCTGACTGCATTTATCTGTTTTGGCACTTTGTTTAAAGGGTTACTGGGTCTTAGAGGGTTGGCCAAGAAAATAAAGATAAATCCAATGTATTTCAGTTCATAGCCCAGTCATTGAAATCCGTAATAAAGACGACACATGCTGAATAAGGATATGTGAGCTGTGTATGTTGATAAAACTTAGTAAAGAATTTAGAGATTTCATAATGTAACAGCCAGTAATGCTTCTTTGTTTATGTTAGTGAGGGAAAGTTGGATATATGGTTTATATTAATGTTTTTTTGTTGTTCTTTGCATTTAAAACAAATTCATGGTACTGTTTATCTCCAGTTGTTACAGCTAAATGATTGGAGTTACCAATTTTTGTTCATGTGTCTCATCCCCCAAAATAGATATGTTAATGTCCAATTATAATACTGGAGTGAAAACCTAGTTTATATGCAACATGTTTTTGTAAACCTTTCCACTCAACAATGTTTTACTGATGCCTTGAACTGAAATAAAAACATGGTTGTAAAGTTCTTTAAAAGACATCATGAACATTTATATTGATGACAGTGTTTTTGTTAAAAAAAACTGATCTTTCAGTGACGATAGACCATGTAAAATCATTATACACAAACACACACGATGGGAGTTTGCTCCTCAGGTATCAGTACCTTCAGAACATTCCACGTTGCCGTTATGAATACAAAACAGACAAACAGACAAAGACAGAGGTTAAAGAGATATTAAAACGTTGTACTCTTGGCATTGAACACCATGTTGGTAACTAACATGATAGGTGCTCATTGCAGTATGGAATATTGTTGTTCAATGTTTTGCATTGAATAGTTATATTTCTAGTAAGACCACTTCAATTAGTGTTTTTACTGAAATGGTCTGAATAGAATATAATTCAATAAATAAATAAACTTTAACACTGCATGGTAATTTAAACTACAGTATAAAATCTTCTCAATGTTGTTTCAGAACCTTGGACAAGGACAGCGTTCCATCGTTCCCTGACTTGTGCGCCTTACAGAGTTTATAACATATATTCTTCTTCTACAATCAGGTTAAATTGAGGTTCTGTTTACTTCGAGATTTTCAATTAGGATATTTGTTGAGGAGATTTACTAACTTATTTTCATGCTGAAAGAAAAAAGACAAACATTAAGGAAATGTGACATAGTATACACATGATGAAGAGGACTGTAGACAAGTATGGTTAGACATCATGTATTTTATATTTTGGTGAATGTGTTGCTTTTCTTGTGTTTAATTAAAGGGGAAAAAAGAGCGTGTATGGACGGAACGGAACAGAAGGCAGGATAAGTTTACTAGCTTTAAACTTGACACGACGTCCTATTTACGCATTGCTTAGTGTAAGCCGTTTGTGTAAGCACAAACAGAAAGATGCACCAGTCAAAAACGTGAGGTTTGTAAATTAAATTAAAATGTCACGTACAGTAGCCTACTGGTTTTGAGCTTTTTTTATTTTTATCGTCTCTCGAAAACCTACGGGCGGTTTTGACTGAGGCGTTTTGCGGTTTTCCTTGTGTGTGAAAACGGCGTTAAACGTTTAAAACTTAAAAATTGCATCTGGAGAGCCACGCGTTCCGTTCCGCTGCACCGCACCGCACCACAAAAACGTTTTCTGTGGGACATCCCCAAGAAGGTGTTCAGTAGTACTGTAGAAATCTCATACAGAATAAATTTAAAACCTGAAAGTAAGTTTAGGCAAGACAAAATATATAAATACCCGGAAGGATGCTCTAAAGAGTCTGTGTACCAGTGCTCTTCTATGTTACTCTCGGCAGTTTTCCAGTCTGGAAGAGTGCTGGCGCAAAGTAACACCATAGACACGATGACGAAAAGAACTGATACTGATGCCAGTATTTGCGCGGCGACAGAGGAGGTGGGCTCCTCAAAAGTCCTGCGCATCCGCTCCAACCACTTTGAATCCCGCTTTGCGTCCGCCCGGTTTGACACCTCATCACTCGCCTTAAATTCATCGTGGTCCTCCTCAGTAAAGTGAGTGTACGTGTCGGACATGCGGTCGTCGAGTCTCCTCTGGCAACAGAACTCCAATTGAGAGCTTTCCAAACCCCAGTAAATCATCTCGTTATAAAAAGACAGCTCACACATATGCGGGACGAAGCGCAGTTTTCCGTACTTCACGTAGAGCATGATGAAGCCAAACGCTTCTGAATGTCTGTCAAAAAAGAATTCGTTTCGTTCTCGGTCGTAGTCATCGCACACTTCAAGCACTTCTCTTTCCGATGCGCAGCTGTGGAGACGACTTACTCTCCTCAAAGGGAAATCCTTGATTACGTCCTTTGGAAAAGCGTACTTGGTGCCACCCACGTTTATGATACAAACGCTTTTACCAAACTTCATTTTTGCGAACTCCTGAAAGATAAAGTGCTGGAGAAAGACATTTTTAATATGATGCGGTCCAGCGTCCAAGCTTGGAATTAAATTCAAAGTTGACGTTTCACCTTTCTTCAAGTGCAGCTATTACTATCCACTGCGCGGCGTGGGAAGCCTCAGGAGATAACGGAGTCTTTTTTGGCATATTCTGCTCTGATGAAATCTCTCCAACCACTGCAACACCACGCGCTCCGCTCCACTCGAGAGGCATCGTACTAGATCACGAGGGCATTTCGGTTTACGCGACACACCGACGCCCAACCTGAAAGTGAGCCACGGGACGCGTCGTTACGCGTGCACGCACGCACTCTCGCATGCGCGCACAAACAGACACAGGCGTACACATTCGGTCTCATCTCATGATGATCTCCTGTTTAACCATTGATTTGAGAAGAACACATCTGTAGAGAGACTACTTTTGTAACTCACAGCCAAATTAACCAAACAATCCGGAGTTGAACTGGTAATAGATATTTGGTGATATTTAAAGCACTAGCTATCGAATATAGATGTCAATTAAATGCAGACTGATGTCAGTGAGGTTGCATATCACATTTATATATTATAAAATAGAATATAGCAAAATACAGGCAGTCTTTGGGATTCTGTATTGCCATAGTGGTGCCCTTTGAAGAACTTCAAGGCATACTTTATAGATGCCTCAAACATCATGTTGTTTAGCATCTGGCCCAAGATGCTGGGATAGGCTTCAAGATTATTTCACACCTGCAGGACAATCTAGTTCAGAGGATGGATTGATGGATTATAAAATGTACTACATTTTTTTAATGCTTTACTGGGAACAAGCAGCTTTAAATAGATGCTTTTAAAAGAACCAGCAGCATCCCCTAATGGTGCCTTTATTTTATTTTTCATAGATCAGACACAAAAATGTTGAGGATGGTATACCCTGTATTGAAGGTTGATATAAAAGGCCATCACAGCTAGAGGGCGCTGTATTCTTTAATTTGGTCCACTGTAAACATTTTAAAAGGCCCCACTTTTGTACGAACAAACGCAGACACTATATTACATTTCAGTCAGTTCATCATTTTAATCCAGACATCAGATTATGAACTATGTTCAGAACACTATATTCCATTTCAATGCAATGATGAAAGAATGATAATTACAGCTCCTGCCTCAAGCTTTAATTACCCATGGCAAATAGAAAGTCGTGATTATAAATCTATTTTAATTAAAAAGCGATTTAGTGCTAGAAATCTATGAAAAACATGTATTCAGTCTTTGAACCACTGTCTTGTGTTTAATAAGGACCTCATCTAGATATAAATATTATTCAAACACAAAAGCTGCTCTCAGGGAGAAAAAACAGGCAATAATATTGTTTTATTTGTTATATGTGTAACTAGCTAATTTACATCCACAGGATAAAAGAGAGTGAGCCACAAAAAAATACAGTGGATCGATGATTGTAAGGGATGTACTACACATGATATGATGAAAACAATAAACCTTTAATAAATCCCAAAACTCTTACCCTGCAGTCACAGAACAGTGTGAGGGATGGAGTTAAGCGATCATTTTACAGTTAAGAAAAATGTGGACACTATATCTGAAAATTTTGATTGATTTTGCGTCAACTTTGTTTGACAGATTTTTGCAAATAACCATTTAATAAGTGACCCTGACATGTGAAGAAAACAACTTAAATTTTGATTTCAGGTGTCGAATAGAAGATGAAAAAGAAAATGAGACTTCCAGTGATAAGTTTTCTCAGTAATGTGCACATTTAATCTCAAAAGTGAAAGTCAGTCATATCAAAGCTTGTGATTTTAGTCATGTTTGCATTTCTGGTCTCTCTCCACTGTAAACTATCTAATAAAAAACTAAAAGGTCAAAAAATTATAATTTCAGAAAGCACTATAATTTCACTATATTTAAAAGTAATATGAAAATTAGAATATCTCTTTTTGGCATCTTTTTTGTAGTCTAAGAGCAGCTTGTTGATTAATTGTCAATCAGTACGTAAATGGTTTCATTTTTCACCGCAGGTTTATAAACAGAACTTTTTAGAATGTAAACACAAACGTGTCGCTCGCTGCCTTGGTAACGCAAGAGACTGAGCTATGTCTTGAAAAACGTTTTGTTTCTCTCGGTACCCCTCAGCTCCAGCTAAACAGCGAAGGTTGAAGGTTATACACGAGGTTGTCCCAGGGTCAACATGATGTTGCCCTATCAATCACGTGGCAAAAACAGGAGAGTCTGTTGTGCTTTTTCCGGTACAGAGAGGTTAGACAAGCATGCTGAAAATTCTCAGTCAAGAACAGTTTGTAATCAGATTTGGCCTAACCTGTCTAAAGTGGAAACCGTGAAAGTTTCAGACCATGCTAAGAACGGTTCGGTGTGATGGTGGGAAAGTGTCCAGAGATATTACTGAAAATTAAAAATTAGACAGTTTATGCTCCTGAAAGTGATGACATGATTGGCTGATACCATGTCATTCGTGTTCAGTGCTATTCGCACTAACGTTTGTCTTGAGCGATGACGTCAAAGGGAGCTAAAAAGGAAGTACATTCATTTCATTTGTTTTTATCCGAAAAAAAACAAAATTAAGAAAACATGACTTTTTCTTTATTGCCTTTGAGTAAGATAAGAGTAATGACATCTGCAGGTTGCTACTATCCATCTAAACATTTAGCCATTTGTCTAAGTAACCCTTGAGATTGTTTTATAAAGAAGGAAGAAACAGACCCACTAAGAGGAAGTTCTTGATCTATTGCTCAAGATTTGTACATTTGATTAGTTTTGTAAACCAGCAGTACAGCATGTCCGCATGTATTACAGTATTTTGTACATTGATGTTCTAGATTAAATGAAGAATACATTTATATTAAAACATTTATATTAGGATTGTATGTCTGTAGCTGGATGTGTTGGCCCAAATATGGCAGGTGTCATTGAAGAAGAAAATTATCCTTCTCATCAGAATGCTTTTTATAAAGGTTTGTTGATTTCATCTCATGCAGTAATACTTATATTACTTAATTATTATCATCAGGCTTTGTTGTGTTCGAATGGCACGGCACACTCTAACTAGTCCTTATAGACCGCTCTCGGCCTGTATTCAAACTAGTTAATCATTAATATTCCAGCCTCATTCACGCTCAAATACATCATTGCTTCTCATGATGAAAAGACTTTATAATTATTCATACCGAGTTTTGAAATTAACATTTTCACACATTCAAAAAACTGTCTCTTGTGTCAGACAAAAGAACATGTTGCATAATGTGCTAAAGTGGGGTAACCTCCTGTTAGTCACTGCTGTGTTTACAAACTCACAGCTTTACTTCATTTTATCAATCACAATCCAGCTTCACTAAAATTAGGACCCCAACATCATTGCCACCTTAGAGGCTGACATTTTTTGGATTTGAAACAAAATCAATATTTAATGACGTGACTGGAACGGGACAGGACAAAATGTCAGCGGGAGTGGGCAGGGCCGAAAATAATCGAATATATCTTTGATGTAAATAAACATAAAAGCTGTGTTAAAAATTGATTACTTCCATACTATATGTATGGAACTGCCACCTTACCGTGGTGGAGGGGTTTGAGTACCCGAAAGACCCTAGGAGCTATGTTGTCTGGGGCTATATGCCCCTGGTAGGGTCTCCCAAGGCAAACAGGTCCTAGGCGACGGGTCAGACTAAGAGCGGTTCAAAATCCCTTATGAAGCCAAAAATTTGGAGGACCGCGACGTCCCACGGCATGGCGTAGCCGGGGCCCCACCCTGGAGCCAGGCCTGGGGTTGGGGCTCGTATGCGAGCGCCTGGTGGTCGAGCCCCCCCCCATGGGGTCCGGCCGGGCTCAGCCCGAAGGAGCGACATGGGGCCACCCTCCCGTGGACCCACCAACTGCAAGATGGACCTTAAGGGGCCGGTGCAAAGTGGATCGGGCGGCAGTCGATGGCGGGGGCCTCGACAACCCGATCCCTGGACGCGGAATCTAGCTCTAGGGACATGGAACGTCACCTCTCTGACGGGGAAGGAGCCTGAGATTGTGCGTGAGGTTCAGAGATTCCGACTAGAGATAGTCGGGATCACCTCTACGCACAGCTTGGGCTCTGGAACCACACTCCTCGAGGGAGGATGGACCCTTCACCACTCTGGAGTTGCCTCATTCTGCTGGGGGACTTCAACGCCCACGTGGGCAGCGACAGTGATACCTGGAGGGGCGTGATTGGGAGGAACGGCCCCCCTGATCTGAACCCGAGTGGTGTTCTGTTATTGGACTTCTGCGCTAGTTACAGCCTGGCCATAACGAACACCATGTTCAAGCATAAGGGTGTTCATCAGTGCACATGGCACCAGGACACCCTTGGCCGGAAGTCGATGATCGACTTTGTGGTTGTTTCATCTGACCTACGGCCGTATGTCTTGGACACTTGGGTGAAGAGAGGGGCGGAGCTGTCAACTGATCACCACCTGGTGGTGAGTTGGATCCGATGGCGGGGGAGGAAGCTGGACAGACTCGGGAGACCCAAACGTACTGTGAGGGTCTGTTGGGAACGTTTGGCCGAGTCCCCTGTCAGAGAGATCTTCAACCTCCACCTCCGGCAGAGCTTCGACCAGATCCCGAGGGAGTCTGGAGAAATTGAGTCCGAGTGGACCATGTTCTCCACCTCCATTGAACCGAACACGGTGGTGGACACCGGAAGTAAGGGATGCCGTCAAGCTGAAGAAGGAGTCCTATCGGGCCTGGCTGGCTTGTGGGACTCCCGAGGCAGCTGACAGGTACCGACAGGCCAAGCGGACTGCAGCCCGTGTGGTTGGGGAGGCAAAAACTCGGGCCTGGGAGGAGTTTGGTAAGGCCATGGAGAAAGGCTGACACGCCTCTGCAGCACCGCGTGGCGGTTGGGGACAGTGCCCTTGGACTGGCAGACCGGGGTGGTGGTCCTTCCTTTTAAGAAGGGGGACCGGAGGGTGTGCTCCAACTATCGGGGGATCACTGGAGAGGAGAATCCGGCCGATGGTAGACCCTCAGATCCAGGAGGAACAATGTGGTTTTTGTCCCGGTCATGGAACACCGGACCAGCTCTATACCCTCTCCAGGGTGCTGGAGGGTTCATGGGAGTTTGCCCAACCAATCCACATGTGTTTTGTGGGTTTGTAGAAGGCATTCGACTGTGTCCCTCGCGGCATCTTGTGGAGGGTGCTCCGGGAGTATGGGATTCGGGACCCTTTGCTAAGGGCTATCCGATCCCTGTACGATCGGAGCAGGAGCTTGGTTCGCATTGCCGGCAGTAAGTCAGACTTGTTTCCGGTGCATGTTGGACTCCGGCAGGGCTGCCCTTTGTCGCCGGGGCCGGAGGGCGTTGGGTTTGGGGACCACATGATTTCATCTCTGCTCTTTGCGGATGATGTCGTCATGCTGGCTCCATCAGACCAGGACCTTCAGCATGCACTGGGACTGCGGCTGGTATGAGAATCAGCACCTCCAAATCTGAGGCCATGGTTCTCAGTCAGAAAAGGGTGGCTTGCCCACTTCAGGTAGGTGGAGAGTCCCTGCCTCAAGTGGAGGAGTTCAAGTATCTGGGGGTCTTGTTCACGAGTGACAGAAGGATGGAATGGGAGATTGACAGACGGATCGGTACAGCTTCTGCAGTGATGCGGTCGCTGTACCGGTCTGTCGTGGTGAAGAAGGAGCTGAGCCGCAAGGCGAAGCTCTCGATTTACCGGTCAATCTACGTTCCTACCCTCACCTATGGTCATGAGCTGTGGGTCATGACCGAAAGGACAAGATCCCGGATACAGGCGGCCGAAATGAGCTTTCTCCACAGGGTGGCTGGGCAATCCCTTAGAGATAAGGTGAGAAGCTCGGTCACTCGGGAGGAGCTCAGAGTAGATCCGCTGCTCCTCCACATCGAGAGGGGCCAGCTGAGGTGGCTTGGGCATCTTTTCCGGATGCCCCCTGGACGCCATCCTGGGAGGCTGTTCCGGGCATGTCCCACCGGGAGAAGACCTCGAGGAAGACCTAGAACACGCTGGAGGGACTATGTCTCCCAGCTGGCCTGGGAACGCCATGGTGTCCCCCCGGAAGAGCTGGAGGAAGTGTCTATGGAGAGGGAAGTCTGGGCATCCCTGCTTAGATTGCTGCCCCCGCGACCCGGCCCCGGATAAGCGGTAGAAAATGGATGGATGGATGGATGGGCATACTATATAGTAGGCAAAAATTAGTATGAGTCATCAATAGTGTGTCCGAGACCCTCAGTATGCAACAAACATGAGGTGAGAAATACCGGGATGGTCTATTACTTCTGCCGAGATTCGAGAGTGTGGATCAGATGGACACTTATCTATCCCATGATGCCACGGGAGTTGAGCAACGGTCAAATTTCAAAAGTAAATCAAATATTGTGGAAAACTTTAGGGCTGACATCTGTTTTTAATGTAAATAACAATAAATTAATTTCCCGTGAGTAAATTATGTTTATATCAACGCTCACATGAAGGTTGTATCTCATAGCTCAAAGAGCATAGGGGTCACATGAACATAACACATGGCGGCGCTGTATGTCCGAAATGTATATACCACCTATATAGAACGTACTGTTTTAATGACCGATAGCCAGGTACTTATCCAAACTCAGTACGAACAGTACTGTCACAGTATGCGATTTCGGACGCAGCAATAATATTTGTTGGGTTCGGTGTGGCTGGTTAAGTGGATGATGTCTTCCACACACAAGTAACAGTTGGTGGCGGTAATTGGCCAGTTAAACAGTACGCAGTGATTGGTCAAATACTGCAAGCCTGTGATTGAAATGTACAACTCTTACCATATTCGGAACATCATGTTCCCAAGCAATTGTACTGACAGTTGCTAAGATGTCATCTGTACTTTCCTTATCAATTCGAGCCCGATTCTGATCTGGAAAATCAAGAGGTAAAGCTAATACATCAACTTTGCCTGTGCGACTTGAGCAGGGTGTAAAGGATTAGTAAGGATAAAAACTATATATATTATGTTAAATAGTTTAAACTATAGCTAACTGTTTTATCTTTTATACACGACGTTATAAAGTTTTTCCGTTACTGATCAACCAGTGTAATGCCATGTCTCGTCGCTACTCAACAAAGACAATTAACCCCATTATAAACACAGCATTTGTTGCCTCTAGTTGGACCATCATATCTTAATAAAATCTTCTGTGTTTCAGAGATGCTAAACAACAAGAAGGTGAATAAATGATGACAGAATTAAAATTATTTGTATTTTGAGGTGAACTTTACCTTTAATAATAAACAAATAGTTTGTTAATAGTTTTAAGAAATGTCTTAAACATCTGCTATAGTTGTGTCATGCTGCTGGTTTAATACGTTTACTGTCATAGAACACAGACTTCAAAACTAATTAAAATGTCATAGAATTTGTACGTTTGTCACAAAACATGTCAGTAGCATTTCCAAATAGATAGAAACAGACTAGTAAAATTTAGTTTTGAGTGCCAGTTAGCTCGACCTGCATGCACTACAATTACCTCTTGTTATCATCCAGAGATTTAACATTCATATTAGCGTGGGGTTAAGAGGTAGCATCCCTCCAGATGACTCTGAATGTTTCTCCACAGGGGCAGTATACGTGGGACTGGAGTGGTTGCTTGTGGTCAGTCAGACTGGTGCCCTGAACGCTAATTAGGCTCATAATGGAAATCCATGAGGATTCATCATGCCTATTATAATCTTCTGAGCGAGTCTGGTGAGTCCACATCTCACCACTGTCTCACATTAACAAGCTACATCTCAATATGAGCTTTTTCCAGATCTATGTAATTAAGACATTGTCAAAGGCGAGTGGATCGGTTCATCTTTGCACTGTCTCTCTGAAAAGGGCTGAATTCAGTTAGGTGGTTTCACCTAAAATATGAGTTTGACTTGAAAACCCTTATTATTGTTTTTTTCTCCATCTCTCTCGTACTTCCCAGTGTTTTGCATTTTGGTTGATGTTTTTTATTTCAACGCTTTATTTGTGGATTTAGTCAAAACTGTCTGTGCTGCCTAGGGGGGAGAGTTTAAAAATGGATGAGTTACTCCTGCTTGGGTTTTATGTCAGTTATTAGAATAGCTTTTCTGAAAGCAATTGAAGTTCATTTAATATTGTGAAACTATCATTCTGAGGAAAATCTATGTTTGGTAAAGATCATTTCTGAGTTTTGTTAACATCACAAAACCTCAGCATACAGGCCTAGTCACTGGCAACACTACTTCTAAAGATACTTTTCTCAATTATTTGGATTTGGATTACAATTGAACATAGGGTTTCCACTTTTACTCTCTGTGACTTTTTGTGTCATTGCAGGCATATACGGTTCATTTGTCTCCTGTTTACTTTGTTCTTTGTTTAAATGTCTCATTCATCACTTGGACCATGACCTAGGATATGTTTCAACCGTTTGCTGAATATGGATTTTTCTTTTGGAAAACCATCAGATAGCACAATACATATCCATTGACATTAACCATCTTCCCTTAGGAGTGTGTTTTTTCAGTGGTTTAGTTGAATAAACTTCTAGAAGTTCTTTTTAGAAGTTGTGAACTTGAAACCCTGGTTAATGTTACTAGTAACACACATGAAGACACACAAGGCAAAAAGCATTCATGTTGTGCGAAGGCTTCGCTGTATTCTAATCCATTTTCAAATCTGACAGTTTATGATAAAATAAGCACAACGTTTTATAAACTACTCTTACATGTTTTCTAAACAGTCACTTTAGACTTTCATCACAGATCTTTCAGGTTTCCTTGAAGCCATTACCCAGTCGTAAAAGAATGATTTCAGCAATGTAACAGTTTATGAAACTGCTCCTTAAGCCTTTAATGCTTTGTAATAACTTGTCCCCTTTATGTCTGATCAGGGAGCTAGTATTGAGTCCAGCTCTTAGCCAATGTGTTCTTAAAATCTGTTGATTTTAAAGAATGACTTTAGAAATTGCCTGTGACAAGTTTGGAATGAACTTTGCAAGGTCCGTGACCATCCCTTTAAGTTGTACTGACCTTTTTGCAGACCTGGACAGGCAGTTTTAGATTGCCTCAATTTTGCTTTGGTCAGGTTTCAAGCCATATGTCCAAAGTATTTTATTTCCTTATGGACTACATTTTTTTTCAGGTTAGTCTGTTAAAGACTTTTCAGGTTAAACTGCTCTTTAATTTCTGCTTAAAGGGATTGTAAATGTCCGTAAATCTTTTTGGCCACCTTCATTTTTTTCTAGCTTTAATTTTATTCTAGGTTTTTTAATGTGACCGGTTTCTTCGTTGAGTGACGTTTTTAGAGGTACCTGTCTGAATAGTGTAGTCTACATCTATGCATTCAGCACTCTCAAATACTGAATGCTTTCTTCAACTGCCTTGTGAGGTTTGACTTCTTTGATGTTAACAGTTGTATCAGGTCTTCTCATAGCATTTGTTACATTATGCCAAAATTGGACTTCTGAATGTTTGGATTTGTGTAGAAATGGGTAATGTAATTGCAGATTTCATTAAATCAATGGTGCATCACACTGGTGAACTGTTTTCGTTTTATGAGTTGTGAAGTGTACCATTTACATTTAATCATTTGCAAGACGCTTTATCTAAAGTGACTTACAGTGCACTTATTACAGGGACAATCCCCATGGAGCAACACGGAGGAAAGTGTCTTGCTCAAGGACACATTGGTGTTGGCTGCTGGGATCGAACCAGCAACCTTTTATTTACCAGTTCAGTGGTTTAACCCACTAGACCACCATCTCCACCTCTCTTTTTTGGTCATGTTAGGGACTAATGCTTTAAATCTCCAACCAATCATCCTTGCACAACACTTGGCATTAAGCTCAACAGGTATGTTATTTTATTGCTCCACTGATAATTATTTTTACATTACAGTCTGTTTGAGTAAAGCTGTAATGTTCCTGCCACAAAGGACAGTTGTGATCCTAACAGAATTTTCAACAGTACTCTGAGGCCTTTAAGGCTGTTGTTAGTTTCCAAGTAAATGAAAAGGACATCATAAATGCATGAATGTGAAATGTGAAAGTGACCTATTTGTCAGGTATGGTGACCCATACCCGAAATGTGACCTCTGCTTTTAACCCATCCAGTGAGTAGTGAACATACGCACAACAAGTGGTGAACACACATACACCCGGAGCAGTGGGCAGCTATCACTACAGCGCCCGTGGCGCAAGTAGGGGTAAGGTGCCTTGCTCAAGGGCACCTCAATCGTTACCCACCGGATCGAACCGGCAACCTTCTGGTCACGAGTCTGACTCTCTAACCATTAAACAACAATTGCCCCAATATAGACATAGCTTCCTTTTTTTTTTAATTATCTGAAGGCATATGGCTAAATGTTTCAAATGAGTTATGTGAACATAAAACGACTGATTCAAAATTTTATTATAAAACAAAAAAATATGTACTTTCTTGAAATGAAGACATAACCATATACTGGATATAAATAACTAGATGCCGCATAATTATCTGTTTCTAGAGGCCTCTATACGTAGGTCATCGCCATATTGGAACGGGGTGAGCCGGTCCATTAACACCCAAGAGCTGACCGTGTTTGACTATGAAAACATATTTTTTGTTGTGTAAACTCAGACTAAGCAATGGCTGCATGTGTGCAGTGTTTTTAAGTTTTGTAATAGCTCATTTGAAGTAAGAGTACAGATGCAATACATTGCAAAATATTTAATGGAATAAGGGGGTCTCAAATTTAACAAGCGTTGGTGTTTTTATAATATGAAAGATCCTGAATGTAGTATAGAGTTGAATTTTCAAAAACAATGGATGAGGGCTTTGATGAGAAAATTTGCATGGATGAATATAAAATTAAGAAACATTAGAAGATTGATCATGAAGTATTAATTATTTTTTGCATTGTTTAACGCAAGGGAATCACACAATGCATCTTTAAATAAGAGAGAAAAATTACAAAGAACAAATTTACAAAAATCAATCCAAAACTATTGTGTATATGTAACGCTTTGCAGACAGAACCCAAACGCAGGCAGCTTAAGGGTAACAAAAATCATTATAAAACAAAGAAAACAAACACCCTCGATGGGGGAAAGACACGATAACTTAAATAATAACTCGAAACAAAAACTTCCCACAAGGGGGTAAAACAAACACAAGGAACAATCCAAATAATATGTCCGAGAAGGAAAGTCCAACAGGAACACATAATCCACAAGGACACGAACGAGATGCAACACGGGAATATACATATACAAATTGACTGACAAAGACTGGAGAAAGAACAGGACTATATAAAGGGAACCACTGAAGAGGGATAATAATACAGGGATGGTGAATTACAGGTGACAATACTTAACATAACAGGCGGACTAGCGGGAAGATGATGGAACAGGTGAGGGAGATTAAACACTGATGGACGAATAATGGAGAAACAAGGGGACGGAGCTACACTGAAGACACGCGCCAAATGTGAAAACATATGACACGTGTCTCCACACAAGACATAACACACACACACACACAAGACATGGATTCTTAAAGATGGGGTGGGCAGATCGTCCCACAAATGTGGAACCGATTCAGAGAAGGTGCATGAGTGTTTTTTTCCCTTTTTGGGATGGCACAACAAGACGTTGTTTGTTTGCATCCTTGTTGAGGTTGTGATGAATGTTCGGTTCGGCTAGGATTACAAGCGGTTCTGTTCTTGCAAGGTTCAGCCGCAGGTGATGGTCCTTCATCCAGAGCGAGGTATGCTGAAATACATGCAGAAACAGTTGGATCATCGTGCTGATATGACAAGTGAAGTTATGTATCATCCGCATAGCAGTGATAGGAAATACGATGTTTCCAAATGACAGAACCTAGGGATGTCATGCACACAGAAAAGAGCAACGGTCCAAGCACTGATTCCTGAGGCATCCCTGTATTGAGAAGTTAGGATTCAGGGACCTCACCTCTCCAGGGTTATCTAAATGACCTACCTGAGACGTAACACTTGAACCATTGTAGCACCATTCCAGAGACATCCATAGCCTTGAGGGTAGACACGAGGACGTAGAGGTAAACCGTGTCAAGGCAAGCAGATCTTTATACTTTAGCTAGGTAAAATCTTTCAAATAATTTAAATGATACTGCGCGCAATGTTGTGGCATTCTAGCAAACTGTGAGTGACGTCAGTGGACCGTTCCAAGATGGCGGACACCTCTACTTGCCTGGCACTTGAATTAGGCATCTAGATATATAACAGCCAATGAGCCGCCTGCTCCACAGATATAAAACAGCCAATGAGATCCCAGAATAGATGTGAAGTCCTTCAGTTTTGATTTGAATGCATCGCATGGTAAAACCTTGAGAAGCGACTTGATAAAATACCAAGAGCACATTACATTATTGCAAATTACAGTAAAAGGGTGCTGTATTAAATATGGTAAAATCATCTTTCCATAACATCATTTCCAGATTTTCATTTGTGTCCATAGTTTTGATAAGTTTGCAATTATTTTAAAGTGTGAAAAAATATTAATAAAGAATAAGTCAATTTTTGAAGGGATGTATATTTACTTATTTACATACATTCTCACAATGACAAAAACATATATATTCACAACTGTTGATTGCATATCTATGCTTACTGTAGATGTACACAACATGAGTCAATCAATGCCAATCTCTAAGTGAAACTATACCTGTCACAAAAAAGTCAAAACATGTGATTTACTGCTTTTTCTAATATTTGCCTTTTGACAAGTGTTATTTTTGGCTCCTGAATATACATGCGGAAATTACAAAACTGCTTTGAAAAAATAATTATGGCCATTGCAGTGTAACATTAGTGGAGCAGGCGGGTCCTGAAATTGCTGTGGAAGAAGATAAAGGTCAATAACATGCTTAACGCCCTTTTGCATCCTATAATATGATGCTGGCTTCAACTCCAATGTACACATTATGATGCACTTACTGTATTCATCAGAGTGAAGACTAGCACCATGTCATAGTTTACTGTCTTGTTTACATGCCTTGTCTCTCTGATGTCTGTAGAGAGAGACGGGTTATGAATCAATCAGGATGAATAGGCGACGATGCATCCTTCAGATTTAGATGTTTTCAAATTTTATATTAAGGACATGATTTGCATGTAAGGATGCATTAATTTATTTTAGATTCATTGAATGTAATACGTTGATCATGTGTGTTCTGCTGGTTGATTGGCCATGCATTCATCCAAATGGGCAATTATGTCAGTGCTGAGAGGAAATGAGAGATTATATTCTATTAGGCTGTCCACTTTCTGCTCCCTCTCAATGAATAATGAAAATAGAGATTGATAAACGTGATGATTATTTAGATACATTATTAACATATACAAAACATTATTCATGATTCAAGGCTGCTTACCTGAACTTGTCAACCCTGTCAAATGTTGCCTGGTCTGAATGAAAGCCAAAGACATCCTTCAAGAAGTGTTTGCTGGACCCTTACAGCCTGCTGTTTCTCATTTACTGCCTTTTATATATTCATAGACATGGATCACAGAGCAATGGTCACTTTACCCCGGTGACATCTGTAGCTTTTTCATATATGCGCCTCTTAGCGGGATGTTTCACAAACCACTCGCTCCACATAGTGACTCACTACCATTTGATCTTTATTTTCACAATTTTCAAACACACTTTTCTAAGTAAACCATCTGCTGAGTTGCGGTGGTGCAGTGTCATTAGAGGCCGTTTCTGGTTTACGGATTCGATTATCTCTGGGTGAAGGGTATGCCAGAAGCTCTGAAGTGAGCCAAGTGGATGCGGTTCCCATCACCCTGCTAACTCACTATTCAAATGAGTGCACAGGAGGCTTGGCTCACACAAACCTCATATCAACTTCTGATATCGAAGCTGACCTTTCGCCTTTCTGTAGCTCAGTGGTAAGAGCATTGCGTTAACATCGCAAGGTTGTGGGTTCGATCTCAGGGGATTGCAAATACCTATGTAAAATGAAAAGGATAATACAATGTAAGTTGCTTTGGATAAAAGCGTCTGCCAAATGCCTAAATGTAATTTAAATGTCGCCTGGGTTGTCTATAGAATTTTAAAGATGTAGTTGATCAATGGCAGTTGCTTGATTGATGTATGAGGTATGCAACCTAGTAGGTGTGGAACCTAAACACTATCATCCCACACTTAAAAATGCTGGCTTGTTTAAACTCATGGTCGGGTCACATGCAAACCCAGTGTGGCGAGTTGGCCCGCACCCAATCAGCGTCACCATGGTTACGGAGGCAATCAGTGCCGGCAACCACCGATCGTCAGCACCTGAGGCAAATCTCCGGAAGACATAAAAGCCGGGAAGAGAAGAGAGACAGCAAGTTACCACTCCACACCGATGCTGTTGACGCTCTTTCTCTTTCTCTTTCTCTCCTCTTTAAAGAGTCCAGTACCTGACGACCCACAGACGGCTCGAACCTGGTCAAGAACACACCACGAGCACAGACACAGAGCACTTCAAGCATTTCCTCACGGGACCGGGTTTCTCACTGGCATCCTGGTGGAACTGTGTTTTTTTTTTTCTCCATTTGTTTTATCAATAAAACACCCTCCGGGATTTGTTGTCAACCCCAACAGTGGTTGTCTCGTGTCATGCGCCCCACACCCAGCCATTTGGTTAAATTCATATCATTACCTTTATGCCAACAGAATTTTCATCCTTAGGAGCTTGGGGATAGTCCCTTACTTTTTCCTGGTTACTTCTCTGCCATTGGGCAGGCTTGCTGAACACCAAATAGTGTGCAGACTTGTTTTATTGATTTTATCTGTCTCACATGAGAAAGTTCCAAATCGGCTGTTTTTGCTTGATTACAAAACAAATGGTCTCTTGGGCCAGCATGGTTTAAGTTTTCAGCTCTGAAACGTGCAGTACTTGGCAGAAAGGATCATTGCTGCGTATAAGAGCCATTGCATAATAATGTCATTAAACCTCTGAATGTCTGATTGGAGACAGCAGCAGAACAGGCTCTTTAATGGGGTATAAAACAACTCGCTGATTGTGAAAGATTATGAAGAGGGACAGAAAGTCGTGAAATGCAAAAATTACCTCCAACCTGCAATTTAGAGGAGTCACGCATTCTCAGCTTCTCTGGTAATTGTGTGTGTTTAAGGAGGAAAAATCTGAAAAGAAACCCGCAATTAAGAGAATGAAGGAGACACTCGTGGTTTAGTGTTCCTAAAGTGATCGGGATTCAGATGGGACCAGCCAATGAAAGTAGACTGAAGAGGTGCAGAGGAGAAGTGGAGAGGGAAGGAGGTGGGGTAAAAGTGGACGCAAACTAGCTTGACATGCTATGTTCAGTAAGGCAGAAGTGTTCATTATATTATTCAATACTGGCTGTAGAATAAAATTACATCAAACATCCTTACTAATAGAAAATAACTTTTTAGGCTTCACTGGAATGTAAAATATGCAAGGTTTGGATGTCAGGGACCAAGTGGTGACATAATTTACTGATGATGATATATATATTTTTAATCAGATCATT
This sequence comes from Triplophysa tibetana, assembly GCA_008369825.1. NCBI lineage: Eukaryota > Metazoa > Chordata > Actinopteri > Cypriniformes > Nemacheilidae > Triplophysa > Triplophysa tibetana. The sequence continues at coordinate 6,963,739 of CM017900.1, forward strand.
AAAACTATGTAATGCAATTTCTCTATAGTGTTGCAATGAAATTTGCCCTCTGGATTACAACTGGGGCAAAAACTTTTATGGGCACAAACTCAGGCACTAGTGTACAATTCTATGCATACAGAGTGTTTCACAGATATTTTACCAACTGATGTATTAAAGTGCTTCCACTAGGATTTTGTGGAACTGTGGTCCTGGATGACTAGCCTCAAATAGTTTTGAACTCTATTATTAAAGCATCAATTAAAGCATCAGATCAATAAATCAATATGATTATCAAAAAATACGCTATATATAACCTTGGCAAATCCGTTATTGTTTTTGTCACTCTAATGAGAAAAGGACGCAGGAGCAAAAAGATGCAGGAAGAAGTTTATCATCAAAAACTGAAAAAAAAGTTCAATAACTAATAAACAGTTCCGGGCTGAGGCAGATCGAAATTGGACAGGCGAAGGTAATCCGAGGGGCAAACGTAATCCGTAGGGCATAGGCAGCTCGAAAATCAGACAGGCAGAGATCAACCGGGGTGCAGTCAACATCCAGAGCGGCAGAGGCAGCTCGGAAACAGACAGGCAAGGATCAGACAAGCAAGGGGAAGCCTGGAACAGTGAGCAACTCCAAGACCAGATAGCAACACGCAAACTGGGCAAATACAAGATTAGAGCAAGGCAAGACTGATTTGGCAAAAAGCGATATTCCACAGCAAGGCATTAAACAAAACACACAAGCAACGAGAGAGAGAATGGAGGAGAATATAAAGGAAGGAAATAATGAGGAAAGGGGATGATCAGTAAAAAAGAGCAGCTGTGCGTGAGCGGAAAAAAAAAAACTGAAAGAACATATATATCAAATCCGGGTCCTCACAGTACCCCCTCCCCCAGGAGTGCCTCCAGGGTGGACTCTAGGATGGAGCGGGTGATGGAGATGGAAAGTCTCGATGAGCGAGCGGTCCAGCATGTCCAGGAACGGAACCCAGCACCTCTCCTCTGGACCATAACCCTCCCAATCAACCAGATACTGGAATCCCTGCCCAAGTCGCCTGGAGTCTAGCACCCTCCTGACCTTGGAGGTGGGGGAGCCATCAATGATCAGGGGAGGGGGCAAAGACAGAGGAGGACAAAGGGGGAACATAGGGCGAACTAAGGACCGGTTTAATTTTGGAGACGTGGAAACCCTTACGAACCTGAATGAGGGAATTAGGCAACCAAAGTCTTAGCACCACCCAACTAAGGACCTTGACAACGGAATATGGCCCCATAAAGCAGGGTGCCAGTTTGTGGCTGGGACCCGCAAAGGGAGATCTTTAGTCGAGAGCCATACCCGTTGTCTACAGACAAATCTGGGAGCCCTCCTCCGGTGACAGTCGGTGGCACACTTCGTGCGGCAACTGGGACGGATAAGCAGCCCTCTTCCAAATGTGGCGACAGCGTCGAATTAACGTTTGGATCGAGGGAAATGCCGCTTCGGAAGCCTTGGAAGAAAACAAAGGAGGTTTGTAACCCAGGCAACACATGAACAGGGACAGTCCAGTCGATGACGCCGACAATGAGTTGTGAGTGTAATCAGCCCTCGTAAGCTGCTGGCTCCAGGCGGAGGGATTCTGAGAAGCCAGGCATCGGAGCATCCGTCCCAGCTCTTGGTTGGCATGGGTGGGACTTGCCATTAGTCTCTGGGTGAAATCCAGATGACAGACTGGCGGTAGCACCAATCTGTCGCCAGAATTCTCGCCAGGAGACCGAGGTAAATTGGGGACCCCTGTCAGAGACCACATCCTCCGGAAGCCCGTGAATTTGAAAGACGTGGTCGAACAACTGCCCGGGCTGTCTCCTTAGCAGGGGGAAGTTTGGGGAGGGGAAGGTAGTGAACTGACAGACGGATGACAGTCACGATCTTCTGACACCCAGATGACACGTGAGTCTGGAGGCGTGGCCCCACTTGAATACGGTGGCGTGATCCGACTTGTGAACATAGAGGTGACCTGCTGGACAACCCCGAGGCACCTGGATTCCAGCCAGAGCATGCCTGACACGCTGCTCGATGCCCCATGTAATCGCCCTCACCATATGGTCAATGGGCAGAATGGTATCCGGATGGGGGCGAGTACTCTGGGGGGTAAAAACATTGTGACAGCGCGTCAGGTTTGCCACTCTTAGAACCAGGGAAATAAGATAGTGTGACATCGAAGCATCCCAAGAAGAGGGCCCAGCGAGCCTGTCTGGAATTCAGTTGTTTGGCGGACTGAATGTGTTCCAGATTTCTTTGGTCGGTCCACACAATGTATGGAATAGTAGCGCCCTCCAGCCAGTGGCGCCACTCCTCCAGAGCCAACCGAACCGCCAGCAGGTCTCGATTGGCGACGTCATGAGAGGAAATCTGTGATAGGTCCGTCCCCACTCCATCCTCAGACACGTCGACCTTCACCATGAACTGCTGGGACGGATTGGGGGTGACAAGAATAGAAGTAGAGATAAACCTATTCTTGAGCTCCCCAAAAGCCGCGTGAGCAGCAGCAGTCCAGGTAAATTTTGTTTTGGTGGAGGTCAGCGCAGAGACGGGCGCTGCCGCCTGCCCGAAATTCCTGATGAATTGCCGATAAAGATTGGCGAAACCCAGGAACTACTCTAAGGATTTTAGGGAGTCAGGTGGCGGCCAGTCGGAAATGGTTATTACCATGGCAGGATCCATGAGAATCCCCTCAGATGAAATAATGTGTCCCAAGAACGAAACCGACTGGACATGGAACTCGCACTTCTCAGCCTTCACGAACAGCTGATTCTCTAATAGACGTTGAAGCACCTGTCTGACGAGCTGCATGTGCTCCTGGAGAGCTCCAGCCAAATTGCAATATCAATTAGGTCATCCAGAATTCAATGCTGTAATCTGTCACTGAATGTATGCCTTGACGGAGAGCCACTAGTAGTCATGAAGCCTCTTTGCCGAACACACAGCGATCAAAAACCTTTATCATTTCCATTTTGAATGCATAGAAATCGTTATGGTAACTGGACTGTGATTCACACATAGCTGATCCCCAGTTGCGAGCCCGTCCTGCAAGTAGGGAAATAACATCCCTTAAGTACCTTTGCCTTTTCTTAAGCATAAGTGCAGGGTTGGGGGGAAAAAAATCACATCGCAGTGGATTATGAATGAACAGCACAAGGTGATTTTACCATCATAAGGGCGAGGGTTATTGATGCTGGGCTCGTGATGATGTTCTTGAGAAACTGGTCCGGAGGAAGAGGAAGCTGCTTCGGAAAAGCACATCTGTTCCAGCCAAGCGGTCAAAGCATCCAGCGTCTGCTGAGTAATAGCCAGATCTTCTTCATGCCTGCCCAGTAAGGCACCTTTTAACTCCAGAGCGGAGAGTCGATCCATTGGCTGGGTCCATGCTGGCTTGTGTGTTATGTCACACTAATGAAAAAAGGACCCAGGAGCAAATAGATGCGGGAAAATTTTATTAAGAAAAATGGAAAAAACGGACAACTAATAAACAGTTCAGGGCAGAGGAAGATCGAAGTTGGGCAGGCGTAGGTAATCCGGGGGGCAAACGTAATCCGTGGGGCATAGGCACCTCGAGAATCAGACAGGCAGAGATCAACCGGGGTGCAGACGATATCCAGAGGGGCAGAGGCAGCTCGGAAACAGACAGGCAAGGATCAGACCAGCAAGGGGAAGACTGGAACAGCGAGCAAATTCCAAGACCGGACAGCAACACGCAAAGGTGGCAAAAACAAGATTAATGTAAGGCAAGACTGACCCAACAAAAAACGATATTTCACATGAAGGCATTAAACAAAACACACAAGCAATGAGAGAGAGAAAGGAGGAGAATATAGTGGGAAGGAAATAACGAGGAAAGGGGCAGCATCTGTGGGCGGGGGAGATCGGTAAGTGAGAGCAGCTGTGCGCCCAGAAAAAATTTGAAAGAACAGATAGATCAAACCCAGGTCCTGTTTTGCTGCATCTGCTATTAATGGGGTAAGTTGTGACGTTTTCTTCTGTATAAATGCTTCCTTTTTCGTCATTCCCAAATAGATAAGGTTGAGTCTGTTCATGCAATAAAGACATTTTTAATTTAGGAGATTATAAAAAGGCGGGAATGCCACAATGAGCATAAAGCAAGCAACGGTTATGAGACTGAGGAGAACAATTCAGCTAACTTATCTTTCAACGATGTTGTAGATTTCACTCAAAATTACGACATAGACTGTATTTAGCAGTCAAAAAATCGTATACTTACGAATAACGAATTAAACAGCAAGAGAAACCGTCGTAACTCCTCGTTGCAGAGCACTCAGCCCACAGCAGAAAATGGTGGCCTTATATTTGTGTACCGAGTTCTTTCCTTGTGTTTTATCAAAACCAAATTAACTTGAGTTGGTCATACCAAAATTAATCTCATAGATGACACTATTTAGTTATTTTACATCAGAATAGATAAATATTTTCATTAATGGGCAAAAACAATAAGTTTTAAAACTAGAGGACCAAACAGAATTGTTTGTTGTGATTCCTGCAAATGTGTTCTGCTATATTGGTTGCTTTTTGATAACACCTTTGGTGTCTATCGGATATTTTCAAACACTTCATTATCCACCAGTTGCTTAGAAAAGTCAATCAGTATTTTGACCTGTATCATTCATGTCTGTAGAACGGATGTGGGAGGAGTTTAATGTTGAATTGAATCAAAATCAATACACATTGAATGGGTTTGCTCAACCATACCTGCTAACATTAATGCTTACTATAGCAGGGATCACACCAAATGTGAGTCAGAAGTCAACATGTTAACCTGCTTAAATAAACAGATAAATGTGAATCACTTCAATGTAAATGTGTTTACCCTCTTCAGGACATCAACCTACGAATGGCTTTTACTTGACTGTTAACTGAAGAAAATATTTTCACATTAGAAAACCTTAACCGTTCACCTTTACCATTTAATCCCATTAGCATTACCAGGAACAGGATTTAGAGTTTTCTGTCTCGTGGTCAGAATATGATTCATGAAACCATGCTTTTTTCTCAGTTCACTGGAAGACCAAAGCAAGGAGAGGGCTGGGAATTGTTGATAAGAATGTGTTTTGAGCCCACGCAGACTGTGATTAAATCTTGAAGAGTGCAAAAAGCCGGGTAAAACACAAACAGCGAAGGTTTCTAAGTGGTATGTGATATATATTATATTATAGAGAATTGGTTATACCAACAGTCTCTGTGTTTATTTTTTAACCTTTGAAAGTGAGATTAAATTGTTTTAACAGATCGTTTTGTAATCAGACACACAGCCAGTTCGGAATTTTTGCATTTGGCCATCTTCCAGGAAACAATGTGGGTAGAGTTAAAGTTTGTGTGCATATTTACCTATTCATAAATCTATGCTCATGAGTTAGAAATCTATTCCATTCTAGAGTTGGACGATTTCTGTGTTTTTTCACTGTCCTTATCAGTTTCACCGTGACGGAGGGATTATCTGATTCACACCACCAGATTTTCAGCTCATCTGGGCCTCTGTTTCCACAGAAAGACATAGTTGTGTTTGAGGGGAACAGAAAAAGTGAGTTGTGGGTTTTTGGTGTGATTTGAGCAAGTGACTCTGAACTGTGAGAGTATATTAAGCTGTGGTGTGCACACTGTTTATTGATGCAATGGACAGCCAAACAGAAAGCATCAATAAACGTCACACATATATATTTATGCCAGTGACTATCATACTCCAACAAATATGTTTTAAGAGTGACAACCATTTAAATGTCGTAATGATCCCCAATTTAACATGTGTGTATAGATCTCACACATACATTTTTGCTTTTTACACAAGAGCTGAGAATGAGCAAAAGCACATACCTCTATCTCTTTCATTTACTTGCTCCAAACCTTGGGCCTGTACCATGAAGCCGGTTAAGGTGGCTAGACAGGTAAGTATAATTAGTTTGCGCCAACCCTGGGTTTTAGGTTTGAGTTGCTCAGCTTTAATCAGTGTTCTTCGCCATCGGAATTTAAGCTGCACGGATAAACTGCTCCGGAGTAAATTTTGATTTAGATTAGTAATCTTAAACTGAATAAGTGTCACATAAGTGACCAAACTAGTACTTGTTGCAATGGTTAGTTCTTTATAAAATGGTTTATAAAAAAAAAAAAATTTATATTCAACTCTTAATATTTACAACATGTTTTCCCCTTGTTTTTGCATGAAATGTATTTACCATGCATTTAATGTCCAGCATTTTCAACATATGTGTACTACGTATTTCTTTTTGTGTTGTATTATTTTCAGCACATAATTTTCTTGTCTGTGATGCTGAACACCTAAGAATACTTTCAGTTGATTTGATTTAGCTGTACATTTATCTTCTTTTTCCACTAAAGAAGCCTACCATTAAACGGCTAGGATATTGATTCGTTGACACACTGTCCACTGCCAATTTAACCTTTTTTTCTAAAAGCAAGGTTACCTTTGAGAGCTCTTAAATAATATTATAATACAGTACATACTAAAATGATCACTAAGAAATTGTATTGTATTCTGTAATGCTTAAATCATTGTGTGTCAGTGATTCTAGGAAGGTAAAGAGAGGTTGAATTCCAAATATCCTGGAGATGTGAGGTCTCTGTGTCCCAACATCTCGATACAGGGGCTCAGGGCTTGGACCGTTGCTCTTTTCTGTATTAAATAAATTCCTAAGTTCTGTCATTCGGAAACATGGCTTTTCCTATCACTGCTATGCAGATGATACACAACTCCACCTGGCCTTTTAACCTGGCGATCCGACTGTTTCTGCACGCATTTCAGCATGCCTGAGTGACACTTCGCTCTGGTATATGAGATCAGTTTTTTTGCGATTTTGCTTCTTGTTCTCCTTTGTTGTTCCAATTGCTTCCATTGTTAACCTCATTTGTAAGTTGCTGTGGATAAAAGCATCTGATAAATTACTAAATGTAAATTTAAAGCAAATGTGGAACAGTACAGAACACTTTAACGGAATAGAATGTAAAATACAATACAATCTTCCGTTCTATGATCTATGACAGGACTATTTGATTGTCTGTTGGTGGGAGAAAGGGGTTTTGAATCCCAGAGATATTTTGCTATCGTGTCATACTCACTCACATTACAGAACACGGACATCTTTATTCCAGCTGCTCACTCCCTCAGTTAGCTTCTTAAGGGTATTATGTTCATATTTCTTCTGAAACCCATGGAGGTAGAGGCTACAGTGTATGTACGAGCCATTATCCTAAAGTTATAAATCTTCACATTCCTGTAGCTCAGTGGTAAGAGCATTGCGTTAACAACGTAAGGTTGTGGGTTCGATCCCAGGGGATTGCAAATACCTATGTAAAATGTATAGGATAAAGCAATGTAAGTCGCTTTGGAATTAAAGCGTCAGTATCAGAATCCTCGACAGTGGATTCATCTTAGCTTCAGGATCAAAGCTTAAGTTGAAAAAAAAAGTTGATGAGGTGCTTCACTGTACCAACAAAGCCTGACTGCATTGGTTTGGATTTGTTACCCAAAACTAATTCTGAGTTTGTTCACCTTTTATCATGGTACAGGCCCCTAGAGAAAGCAAACATGCATTCTGTTTAAAAATTCAGGTCTAAACCAGTTTTTTTATGCGAATTTTTTATTCCATCCTGCAAACACAATATTTGACTATTTGTGAGCTCTCTGTAAATTCATCGTCATTAAGTTTCTTTATGTTTGTCTTTGAGAATTCCCTTTTCCACTAATGGTTATCAACATTTTCTTTCAAAAAGATATTTATCAAACCACTGGAGCTGTTTGGATTACTCTATTGATGGATGGGTGTGCCTTTGAGATGAAAGCATTTTAATATAAAATAGTTCTGTTGATTCGATTCATCACGGTTAATCGATTCCAAAATAAATGTTTGTGTTTATACAATGTAATCGCTGCGGTCCATTAGAAACCTTGTATCTCCATATTTTGTGATTTTTTTTAAATGTATTAGTATTCAGCTCACCCTTTATGTTTGTTACTGGGTTTTGCAAACATCCATCCATAAATAGAAAGTATTTAAGAGTGCTTGTCAACTTTGACAATACAGTGTTGAATCCTTGAAAAAGTATATTGTTTTATCCATTTCATGAAAAACAGTTTATTTGGATATCCAAGGATTTGGAAAGACAGAAGCGAAATGTGTTGTAGCTTACATAAATTCACAAACATACATGTATACAAAATGTGAATTATATGATTTGACATTGTAGTGAAGTCAATGAGGAACAGTATTCTTTAAACACTATTCTTCATCAAATATGTAAGAATTATCATGAGCTTTGATCACAATTATAAGTAATATATTCTCCACCACCCTTTGTAAGGGAAGCAAATATCAACCCAAATTGGGATGAATTTAATTAATAATGATCAATTATAATTATCTGGATCAAATTCATGATTTGGGGAAATCACTTAGAATTACGAGCAGGTAGCAAGAATCGGCATGTTTAGGGACTCCAGATTATGAGCATGAACTACTAACAACATCACGTGTGAAATTAAACAGGACTTTATTAACTAGACTAGACACATACTAATCTAACATAAACACACATACAGTTAAGCATTAGAAGATGGTTGAAGTTGAAGCAGAGAGAAGAACAGAGCATGGATTATGGCAGTATATGATATTCAGAAGATCAAAAGCCTGAACTAAACATCAGTTTCTTCTTGTAAAGCACCTTTGTTAAAAGGATTATAGATGCCCTATGCATCCATTAATAAGACTAAGTATGATACTTGCACGTCTTGCCCATCAAAAGAAAGAAAGTGTGCTGATGCATTTGTTAAGGCTCCAGTTGATCTTGGCGGAAAGTGATCAGAGAGAACCAGTTTTATGCATAGGATCTGTATCTGGAAAGAAGAGGCTGCAGCCTGGCACAAACTTATGGGTTAAAGGTGAAGTCTTCTTCCTAGACTGATTAATTTAACATTGAGGTGTGCCCTTCGCCACGTTGTGTAAAAAGAGTCAATAAGTGCTCAATGCTCGAATCGTGATTGTTCGAGGCAGTTATTCATTACAAGGTGATGGTGAAAGTGTTACACAAACATTAACAATGAAATACGGTAATGCCATCTGATAGTTTACTGTTTAATAGGGGCATTCAAGTGATATTACACAAGGAAAATATGTGAGTTTGTTTAGATAAGAACTGATCAGATATGACACTTCAAGTTGCAGACAGGAGTTTTTTTTCAGATTGAGATTAAATTTCCACTTCTGAGTAAAACAGTTCAGCTGAGGTTATAACTTCTTTTTTATTCTCTTCCCTTCTATCTGACTGCTCATCGTATGCAATCCTTAATGCTTCTATGAATGTGTTAAATGGAAGTCTGAATCCCTAAAAGACAGCAATAATGTGCATGGATTTCAAAGAACAGAAGTTATTTGTACAACTTTAAAAAAGTAATTGGTGGTTGTTTGCCCATGCAAAGCATGCATGGCTTCATGTTTTTTCCTGTGTGGTTGCAAGGTAGATTGTTCAACTAATGTATGATGTTGTTTTCTTTTGAAATGGCTCCGAATTCCAATGCTAGTATGTCGAAATGTTCAATTCAATTTATTGCAATGCATGCTAGAATGACTGACAATGACTAAAATGTTTTACACAGTCACACATACATTTTACAATAATTTCTCACTCTTTTTTTGCGTTTTTTTCTCGGTTCCTCTTTTTTTTTAAAGTAGCCTACTTCCTATCTTTAAAACAACTTTTAGAAACTATAATCTATCTGACAAGGGTTGTTATTGCTTTCTACACATAATTCAAGCTCGAAGTGGAAATATAAAGGATGACAGTAAAAATTAGACCGTTTGCTTAAGCGAAACCACATTTATCACGTAGAAAATCACAAGGCTAAATTAAAATTGAAGCATGACATGTTTTTCGATATAAATACAGATTAATATGAAAAGACCCAAAATAGGTAAAGTACGTAAGGTGCTATCAAAACATTAGCCTGTTTGTCCCACCAGTGGAAGATGTTTGGTAAACCAGTCTGAAAACATTATTTTGTAATTATGTTTGGTGATGCTGGTGGCACAAACATGACACAACTTCAACAAGTTGTAAAGACCTACAGTTCTTTCACAATCTAAAATATACGAACCTGTTTAATATAGATTGTGTTTTTCCATGTTTACTGGTCTTGTCTGCAGAAACACAATCCTTTCATGAATTTACCCGTAGGTTTTTTCAATTCTTCCATTATTAATGAACTTCTGAGTTCAAAATAAAAGCAAGCAATTGCACATTATATTCATGCATGCAAATGTGTGTAAAATAGGGGTGCTGTGTTATGTTGTTTTTTCACAACTTTCATATGAACTTTTCTCACAAACATTAAAACCAAAGGCCAGATAAAAGAAGCCAAAAACAATGAACAGTCATTGTATTGGCGGTAACATGTTGGACCTCTAGGCTTTGATTTTTAGTTACAAAGCTGATGGAGAAAGTAGCTAAGCAGCACTGTTGATTGTGTCTCGTTTATCACATCCTATCTGTCAGTCACTATAAACATGAGCATGTTGAATCCATAAATCCCTTCATTAACCAAAATAAGCCTATTCCAAAGTATAATGACTTGATAGACTGTAAATTTGAAGTGACAGACAAAATAGAGGGCGCCAACATGTACTCGATCCCCAGCTAAGCCACTGTCCTTTCTTTTTAAAATACAGTAAGGCAACAAGCCTGTGTGTGTAAATTAAATGAAAGAAGTAATCAATTAATTAGAAAGACTGTGTTTAGCTTTCTCAGATCACTGGCCAAGTCGCAGTAATTGAAAATGTCCATTTCTAAATACCATCATTGATCAGTTGGAAGCCAAAGATAGTTGCTCTGGCAAATGAGTAGTGCAACAACATTTATACAAGGATGGGGCTGCTTATTAAACGCATATTTCACTCAAATATGATATTACCTCATCTTTACTCACCCTCATGCCATCCTAGATGTATACTTCAGATGAAAAAATAAAAATAACTTTATACTTATGCTGTTGTAGTACCTGAGACCAATCAGACACGCAATAACTAATTCAATTTCTTAAATATTGCAGCAACACCCCTCACCACACCGGTGACCTAGTCGCTTGGGGGACTAACCCAATCTGTAACTTACACCAAGGGTCAACAAGATCTCTGGTGACCATAGCAACTCACACCAATCCATCAAGATTAATACATGCATAGCATAGTAAAGATAGTTCAGGTCCCTACATTCCATTCGGTCATAAAATACATTCCATTCGGTCATAAAATACTCTAGTATTTTATGACCGAATGGAATGTAGGGACCTGAACTATCTTTACTCACTTTGGGGACAGACATACAACTAAATGCATTTAAATGGAAATGTACATATATTCATTTATAACATTTCCATGTATTAATGTTCATGTCTGTTTTAAACATTAATCCAAAGTATCCATGAATGTGTGTTTAAATACTGGAATTATTAGATTTGTAGAAACTTATTTAACCAAGATGATATTTAGATCATGTTTGGTGTCTATGAGCTACATTTGTCATGTCTTTTATGTTGATGTTTGCTGTGTTTTGGTAACTCTTTTCATATTAGTTTTATCCAACTCTTAGAAGTCTTCTTAGTGAACATCCAATCAGCTCTCACATGCAAAACACCATTTGAGAGACAAAGACAATTAACTTTCCCTCCAAAGTTGCCATTTCCTGATTGGATCAGTCACGTCTGTAGGATGTGACATCCTTACAGTTTAAAAGAGACCACGAGAAGAGTCTCGTGGTTCTTAGTGTAGTCTTTGAGTTCGTGTGTGTGTGTGGTGGAGGTTTTTAGTTGTTCTTCAGGTTTGCAGTTTGTGGGGTTTGTTCTCTCTCCTTGCGTTCTGCATCTCCAAAGGATGGACTAGAACAGGGCTATTCAAATACATTTGCAGGGGGGCCAAACTAGGAAATTCCAAAATTTGTGAGGGCCGGTCAGACGGATCAGCTAAAGGAAATATAAATATACTATATAAGGTACATAATATATGAAATAAAACAAGATACATTATTCTTTTGGCTTCCTTTATTATTTCAACACATTCAACTTGTATTTGGCCTACAACAAAGTGCAAAACTGCAAATACTGAGACAAAGGCTATACACAGCTATCACCCTTAAAACAGTAAGTAATAGCTTATAAATCAAACAATCAAAATAAAGCTGTCATAAGTGCAAAACTGTGCTGTAAACTAGTGCTGTAAACGTACTTGATTAAGAGGCAATAGAGAGGCAATGAAAGCTCTCTCTTTTTCTGTACAAAACCCGCCAATTGCACTCTGACTTTGCTCAAAAGAAGTCACCAGTCTGTCTATTCTACGTTGTCTCTCCACTGAGCCCTCTTGGTATTGCGCAGAAAAAGATGAATGTTTTGTGGTAAAATGTCTCTTCTTTGGCCACAGACACGGATTCGTTGCACAGTAAACACACAGGTCTATCGGTCCCTTGCTTGCTTGCCGTAGTTGGCACAGTAAATAAGTACTTCTCCATCCATTCACTCTGAAACTTACGATTTTCTCTGTCAACTTTGTGGTTTGGCTTGGACAACGCCATGATAGATGGCGCATGTTAGTAGGCAGCGTGAGAACAACGAATCAGCGAGAATGAGTGTTTGTCACCATAGAGATGACCTGGTCCGCTCTAGAATCTTTGCCTGTACTGTCTGTGCGCCGATTTTTATTTTTTACTTTTTTTATTTTTAGACTTATTTATATTTTTTTTAATTTGCCGCGGGCCAGAATAAATTTCAATCGGGCCAAGTTTCAATCGGGCCAAATTTGCCCCCGGGCCACTGTTTGAATAGGCCTTGTCTAGGGTATGCTTATGACTCACGCTTTGTCTCCTTTTATAAGAGCTAAGGGATATTCAACTCTAACCCATTAAATTAGTATAGCTAATTCACATAGATTCAGAGCAATGTAGGCAAAATACACACCAATTGTAAACTTGGGCATTTGTTTTAAAGAACACAAGAAATAACAGTTGTTTAGAAAATAAGAAAGGTTTTACAAATAGAAAAGCAAATCCTGGGGTTGAAACAGTATATAGGGTACATCTTACAATTTTACTGTCTCTTAAACCACACATTGCTTGCAAGCTAAATAGTTGGCGTGCTTTTTTGTTGGAGCTCAATATTCTTAAAATATTCGCTTTCCATGGAGCGATTGAACACATCCTGCCACTTCGGTGTCGATTTGTCCCTCGGAAAAACTGGCGTCCTCTCTAAGCATCCGTTTTGTGTGTGCGTTTGAACTCCGCGCGAGCTAAGCTAACTCTGCTAAACATGAGCTTAACTGGCCAAAGTCACGGCACGTTTCAAAGTCTGCTTTATTCTACTCAAAACTTTAAGTTTGTCAGTGCACAGCAAAATCACTGTCCATAAAGAGTAGGCCAGACGCGAGTAAACTCTCTTTGAGTAAAATATCCTCAACAGCGTCTCGCTCGTGGTGCGGCACATTCTCAGATCTCTCTCTAATCAAACGGCTCTACGAAAGTTCTACGAAAGTTCTGCGAAAATTCTACGAAAGTTCCCGTTCTCGCGCGGTCTCACCTTCAACATAAACTTTATTTAAACTCAAATTACTGAACTCAACCAAATGCACTAGTACGGCGATAGGATACAGACATTTTAAAACATGTAACGTCCGAAAACCCATTCACAGTAAGCATTTGTCACTTGTGACAAATATGCTTTCACAAATCTATGCACATTATTGCTGGCTTTTAGGGATTCAGACTTCCATTCAACCCATTCATACCTTCCTAAAGGATTGCATGTTATGAGCAGTCATATAGAAGGGTAGAGTAAAAAAAAGAGTTTATAACCTCAGCTGAACTGACCCGCCCACACTGTTTTACTCAGAAGTGAAAATCTAACCTAAATCTGAAAAAAAATCTCCTTCCTGCAACTTGTACTTTCATATCTGATCAGTTCTTATCTAAACAAACTCACATATTTCCCTTGTGTTATATCACTGGAATGCCCCTATTAAACAGTAAACTATCAGATGGCATTACCGTATTTCATTGTTAATGTTTGTGTAACACTTTCACCATCAGCTTGTAATGAATAAATGCCTCGAACAATGACGATTCGAAAATTGAGCACATATTGACTCTTTTTACCCAATGTGGCAAAGGGCACACCTCAATGTTAAATGAATCAGTCTAGGGTATGGTTAAGATTCACGCTTTGTCACTTTTTTTTTATAGCCATTAAGTTATACTAATTCCCATAGATTCAGAGCAATGTAAGCTAAGCTAACTCGGCTAAACATACTCTAAACTGGACAAAGTCATGGCACGGTTTAAAGTCTGCTTTATACTACTCCAAATTTAAGCTTGTCACAACATGCTTGCACAGCAAAATCACTGTCCATAAAGAGTAGGCCAGACGCGAGTTAAACTCTCTTTGAGCAGAATATCCTCGGCAGAGTCTCGCTCATGGTGCAGCACATTCTCAGCATAGTTGCCAACTCTCGCGAGACAAATAAGCAACCTCAGCTTTAAAAACAACCCCAAAACAAGCCCAATATAATTTTATAATTGATTTACCATCGTTCTAATTTATCATTAACTATTTTTTACAATAAATGAGTCTGCAACATTTAAACTGGAAATTCTCGTGTATTTGAAAAGGAAGAGCAGAAGATATTTATCAAAAATCAGCAAACGGCAACAAAACGTGAGGGCACGCTCAAACCACTCATCTTCGGTGACCTGTGAGCAGAATAGGGTTGGAGAGATGGAAAAGAAGAAAAAGATGAGAGCCTTAAAGGGCTTTGTTGTACTTTTTTCCATACTTGGACCACTTTGTTGGTGCCATTGTTTTCTCAAATTTACATGTTTTATTCATGTCCATCTAAATGTCATCGCTTGTACTACAACGTCACGCTGCACTTTGAAATAGATTTTTCTCCAATGAGGGGAAAGGGGGAGGAGGGGGCTGAATGTGAATATGTTACATCATTTATATTACTTCATTTATTGGAAATAAGCTGTAATCTTAAAGTGTCAATCAATGCATGCGATAAAAAACGGTGACCATAAATTTAAAGAAACGATGTTGCTTGTCAAATCTTCCTAACATGCAACAAATATTTTTTAAATAAGCCCAAAAAGACGCAACTCGCGATTTATGACTTTTTAACGCGACTTGATAAAAAAACAAGGCCAAAGTCGCGGATTATAAGTGGACTTGGCAACTATGACTCTCAGATCTCTTTCTAATCCATTAGTACTATGAGAGTTCCGTTATCGCGCGGTCTCACCATCAACATAAACTTTATTTAAATTCAAATTACCGAACTCAACCAAATGCACTAGTACTGCGATAGGATATAGACATTTTAAAACAGGTTACGTCAATAAACCCATTCTCTGTTAGTATTCGTCACTTAAAATATTCAGTGCACATGAACATTAACGCATCAATATAAACACAGTCTTCAAAGAAGTATGGAAAGGAAAAAGCAGCAATGTATAAAATAGAAACCACAAATGAAAAAATAAAGATAATAATCCCTGATGAATTCTGATTGTAATTATTACTCTAACCAGGTTGTTACATTTGGATATTATTTAATTTAGCTGGCAATTAAAGGTACCTCAAACAAATCCAAGTGCATTACTTGCTCCTTTTGGGGTACTTTTCTCAGGATAATTTCCTCTGTGGTTGATGGTGTCACATCCGGATCTAAACCATGACAAAGAAGGAAGCCCCGTGCCAGATAGGCCTAATACTAAAAAAGTAATGTATTTTATCAACATAAGAATAAAGAATCAACGGAAATATCAGACTTCTCAGATCATCAGGATCAAGTCAGTCAGAGATAACAAGGGTTCACTCAAAACAGGGCGAGTCAGCGTTTAGCCATTACGCCACCCGTAGCTGGAATCTGCTTCCACCAACAGTAGATACTTTTAAATCCAGATTAAAAACACACTTGTTTAGCTGTGCATTCACAACCTGAGCACTGTGCTGGTTTACATCAACTGCACTTCTATTTCTAATTTATTTTTATTTTGCTCTTATTTTTTTTATATATACACTCACATTTTTAATCAATTTTATTACTGTTTTATATTTTCTTAAAATATAAAGTTTTTGTGATCTTAATCTTTGCATTTTAAATATACGTTTTATTTATTTCTATCAATCATTTTACGTAAAGCACTTTGAATTGCACTTGTGTATGAAATGTGCTATATAAATAAATAAATAAATAAACCTTGCCTTACAAAGGCCCGAGAGCGCTGGAAGCCCAGAGAGACGATTAAAGGCGACTTAAAAAAAACAGAACAGAACAAAACAAAACAAACCGAAAAGGATTCATAACAATAGGCTACTGTAAGCAAAGACACAAAACTCCTGGTTTACAGATCTTTTTTACTGTGATGCTCTCCATTAGTCTTTAAATTTGACATTGATAATTGTCTGTTCCAATATATAGTTTTTTATGAATTGATTGTGATGTTCCTCAAGTCGCTTTGGATAAAAGCATTTGCCAAGTGACAAATGCAAATTTTATCGTAAGCAATAAACTTCATGCATGTTTGTGCTAAAGACATAAATGATGCCTCAATTTGTGTGACTTTGCAGGGAGCTGTTCAAATACTTTTCTAAGCATTCAGACAAACAGAATATATCATAGAGTGGAGATATCTAGAAACCAGAATAACATAGCAGGAATATCCTACGAAACACGAATGCAAAAACAACCACCTGGCAAACCATAGCAACTTGTTATCAACCTCTTATGACCGAATGGCAACCACATAAAAATACCCTGAGGACCACCCTAAAAATAACCTTAAATACCAAAGAAACTGTATTAACTATAGCAATGCAATGAGCTAAAGCCACAAAACTTTAGCAGAGCATAACCTTGTGTGGCAGCACGTTGTATGCAAAGCACATAAGCCATTTTCTTCTAAATCAGACCAGTCGACTGTAAACTGCAATCCATCTCACTGTCTGCTTATTTATCTTCTGCTTTAGGTTAAATCCAAGTGCACGTGTTGTGAACATTTAACTCAAGCATTGCATGTGGGTTTGTCTAGAGGCCTATATAGTAGAATTGTAAAGCCAGTGGGACCGTTCATTCAGAGAGCTCAAACTGACATTTCTTTTTCTCAGAGGAAGTGTATGATTTCCAGGCCCAAGGCCATTAGCTTGGCCTCACAATTGTGTTCCTGTCAGGAAACATCACTGCGATTTCTTTCCAAGAATAGATAACAAAAGTTATTTTATAGCTCATGCTTCTCCTTGGTGAATGGTGGCATCTTAAAAAAAAGGAAACCTGGGAACGGGCTATATTCATATGTTGTTTGACTCCCTGCCAATATTGAGCAATCCCTGTTGTCTGTGTGTGAGAAATGATTTATTGTTTTAAGGTTTATACTTCCATGTCTTTTGTTTTCTCTGTTTTATTTTCATCCACAATTCTATATTTGACAGATGCTTGTTTTTATTTCGTAATGTACTTTTAAAGCATTTCTTGGGTGTAAACCTCATGACTTTGGGGTTTCTAGCACAATCCTTTACCAGTTGAGCTCTACTTAAATTGAACTTGACAAACACCATGGTTCATTCCTTTAAGCTTTAGTTGCACATATATAAAAAATTTTTGCAAGTGTTTGCTGTTTTGACAGTTTAATGCAAACCACGATGCAGAACAATGCACCATAGGTGCCCTTTTACTGTCTAAAGTGTATAGATTTGAGGTTATTTTTGCAATTGGTGTTGTAGCCACAACGAGAGGGCATAATTGTTTATAGTAGGTTTTGTTTAATCTGGTATGTGCAGAGCTTGGGCAAAAAATGACAGTCGTAGGGCAATCTGCTTCAACACCCCACAATACACATCCATATGAAGACATCACTGCATTCGCAATTATCACCCTGTTACCAGCTCCGTCTGGGAGAACACTTCCAATTACAAAGAGTCAAACACAGATCTGTCATTATCAAGTAAACAGTGACATTCCTGCATGGACTCTGAAATAGCTTTGGTAGTGTTTACACACAGAACATTCAGCAGAAAACCAACACATTGAAACACACACCTAAAATAGCAGAGCATTTGCAGACGCAGCCTTTCATACCTTGAGAACTCGAGTCATGAACTCAACGCATGACCCAATTAACCGAGACTACCAAACAGCTACCAATGACTACCATATTAGAACAATTACAATGGTAGTGAAAAGTGCCCGGAACTGTTTGCTTCCGACATTCTTTAAAATATCTTCTTTTGTGTTCAGCAGAACAGAGATTAAAAAAGTGATTTTCCTACTATGGACAATGGTGTCGATGAACCGTTTAGTTCTTCCAAATATCTTTCTCTGTGTTCATCAAATCAAAGACATCTATACATTTAGAACAACTTGAGGGTGAGTAAATATACTTTTTTGGGTGAACTGTTCCTTTAATAATGTTTTCTGAAACAGTTCTGTGCCGCAGAATGTAAAACTGACATTTTCAGATTAACTAATGCTTTTGTAAATTATGGTCAGTTGTGGTCTAGTGGTTAGAGAGTTGGACTCGCAGCCAGAAGGTCACTGGTTCAAATCTCAGTGCCACCAGGAAATGACTGAAGTGCCCTTGAACAAGGCACTTTACCCTGTTTGCTCTGCAGTGATAGTTGCCCACTGCACCCTACTTGTAAGTCGCTTTGGATAAAAGCGTCTGCCAAATTACTAAATGTAAATGTAAGTGTTGTAAATATGAATAACGTTTCTGCGCATTGACATGCAAGCAATGACAGTGTTTGTTCTCACATACTGTCATCAGCAGCACCTGTCAGAATGATATTCATGTTTGATAAACTGACGCCTCCATTTTATTTGTGACATTTATATTTGTCAGCTGTGATACTTAACATTGTTCTCTTTCATTGCATTATGGTTTCAATACATTTAAAGACAGAGGGGGGTGCATGCTAGCATATACATTGTAAAATATGTGATTCATATTCTCATTAAATGAAAAAAATAATCTGATGACCCCATGTCAACCATCTATTCATGCTTTGACGTCTTTACATCCGTGTTCGGATGTTTTTGGATTCAAAACCTCTTTAGAAATTGTATGCGAAAAACATTGCCCTCGGGTCACACTCTCGCTTACAAACTTGTTAAATTGGCTTAATAATTTGCTTCCCTCAAACATGTTAATCAAGCTTGTACAAGGGAAATGAACAAGATTACGAGGTTTATGGCTTTTCACCGCTTTTATAATGAAACCAGCAAGATGAATGCTAATTGAATCTTGATGTGGGTCTGTTGACCCTAACACATTCTGTGTCATTGGGAAGGTCATATTAAAAACATGCCATTAGTTTGCTTGAATGGATTCTTGGACCTTAATCATATGGAACTGATGAGGCACAGCATAATTCTTCACAATTATGTTCTTAGCACATATTCTTGGACCTGAGAGTGAATTGCAACACAAATCACAAATGGCATATATGTATCTGTGAATACATGATGAAGGATGACCCCCAATCACCTCCAAATGATCACACTTCAGTAAA
Source organism: Triplophysa tibetana (assembly GCA_008369825.1). NCBI lineage: Eukaryota > Metazoa > Chordata > Actinopteri > Cypriniformes > Nemacheilidae > Triplophysa > Triplophysa tibetana. The sequence goes on from CM017900.1 coordinate 6,983,321, forward strand.
GGGGGCAATTCTTGATATTAACAAACCATTAACTATGACTTTTTCCCTAATTAACTCTTAATTTGTCGCTTATAAAGAGTTAGTTAGGTAGTTATTAGGTTTAGGATTGGGCAGAGCCATTGAGAGAGAGTTCTGCCAATGGAAGTCCAAAACGTTGGTGCGTCACGTGATTCATGGAGCCTTCAGGTAGTCCCAGGAAGTTGTGTTTTCTCTTTAAATGCCTGATTTATTTATTTTTTATTTATTAAATGGCTTTCGTCTTTAAATGGGTTAAACGTTTACTTCAGTTGGTCTGCTAATAGCTCAATGCGTAACTTACTTCCGGGAACTATTGAGAGCCTCCATAAACCACTGTCGCAATGTTGAAAAAACTGTTCCATTGGAGTTGACGCGACTCTCTCTCTCAATGGCTCTGGGATTGTGTAGGATCAGGAATGTAGAGTATGGTCATGCAGAATACGTGCTTTATAAGTAGGCTACTAATAAACAGCCACTATGCCAATAATAGGCATGCGGATGACAACTAGTTAAGAATTGCCCCCTAAAGTGTTACAACAAAGTTTTTTTTGTGCATGACTTAAATATCCTAATATAACTAAGGCCTAGTCCTGGTTTAAGATAATCCTGAGACTGCCTAAAATGAACTAGTTGAGACGCATATGGTACCAATATTTCTTCTTTATTCTCTTTTTCTTTTGATTCTTTTGATTTCTCATTCAAAACATTTATATTGTCTCTACAGGGACAACTCCTTGGAACAATAGATATTGTAAATAAATAGATTTAATCGAATCAAATGTTTTAAAGGTGTAGTTCACCCCCAAATTAAAATTGTTCATTATTTACACATTTTCATGTCATTCCAATAGGTTCTGGTCGACTCGTCACATATTGAGGTTCCCTCGGCAATGCTTTTTAACGCGCAGGGTATCCCTTTGGCATTGTTTTCAATGTGCGGGGTACTCTGTTGCTTAGGTTGTTCTCTATACAGTCCAGACCGGGACCCATTTAACTCATTTCATTTGTAAAAATATACTTTTTTCATTCATATTTATGGTTTTACATATATTTTAGAGCACCTAACCCCACCCAATAGCTATCCTAACCATTTCTGTACCATATGAAACACAAATTGCGAATAAATGTACAGTCCCAGATACCTGACCAAAAAACAATACTAAAGTAATACAAATAAAGTTAGAAAAATAAACCGTTACGTTACTTGCTCACACTGCCTAAAATTGTGTTATGCTGTATAACACAATTATCCTCTCTGTCCAACTGAAAACCGAACCCCAACACGTAAGAATTGCAAAATTACACCACAATATATAATTTCATTACGACTCCGCAACTGCATGTTGATGCCGATGGTTTCTCATGTGAAGCAACAGAGTTCCCCACATGTCGAAAAACGACATCAAATGGGAACCCTGCACGTTAAAAACCGATTCCAATGGGCGCTGCCCAAACATCAATATTTCACAAGTCTGGATTGAGAATGCATTTATTTGTCGGTAAAACACGCCAAAAAAAGGTATTTTGAAAATTATGGTAACCAAACATGTTGTCCCCATTGACTTTCATTGTAGACACAAAACCGAGGAGAAGTTTCTCAAAAAATATTTTCGTTTGTGTTCGAAACAAGAGTCACTTATAGGTTTTGAATAACGTGACTAAATACTTTTTATTTTTTGGTGAACAGTCCCATTGAAAACTTGTCAACCTTTTGTCTCGGGGAGTGTATGAACATCCACAAACAACATTCAGAAACGGATGTATTTAAAAATACCTCACGTTGTTTTGTTGTATGGAACATCTAGTAGCTTTTCAGTGTTATAGCAGTGAATGAAAGTGGATCCTCCAGGCTTTAGTGCATGTGTGGGAGCCTTTGAAGTGCAATTTTCCGCACTGGCAGATAAAAGACGCTTTTATGCTTGTACTTCAGCCTTCTGTTACTGCTATTCCAATATGATATGATACAAATTGTATTTCTGTCTCCATTAAGGAAAAACAGTGTTTTCGAATTTGTGTATGTACTGTACAGTCATGTACTGTACTCAGTCAACTGAGTAGTGCTTAGTTTACCATTACAAAAAAGATTATTCGGCTCTAGAGAATTTCAGATATCCATCAAGAAAATGTCAAATTTTGATGGTATTCTGCTTGATATGGACATATCAATTTAAACATGCTACTTAGTATGTTCACTTAGTTTGAAGTCGACTTACTGTAAAATTGTACCTGACAGCCCAGATTATGCAGTAAATCATTGCTACCACTGTGTACAATAGCCCTGCGCCACAACGTGAAAAAAACATTGTGAGATTTCCTTTTCTGTATATGACAGTGTTAAGTATCTCATGAAAAATAGATAAGAATGCTAAATTAAACAATAATTTGAAAAAAATCGAAATAAAACAGTAAATCAAAAAAGCCTTTACAAGACTGAAGTCATAATATCTTAACAATACAGTCAGTTAATATACGACATTTAGAAAAAAAGGTCATGGCATAACGTCTGACTTCTGACATGATGGTTTCGAGTGATGTGCAACAAGCAATTCAGTGCACTTTATTAATAAATCATCAATGTTCATGGAAGAAGATGCGCAATATATTAGAGCAATAAAGGTTTATTGGAAACGTTTTCCCATATAATAGATACCATTATAAAGAAAAAGCTAACATGGCTTAATGCTTTATGACAATGAGACCAGTACAGAGCTTATTAATAAAACAATATATAGCCTACAGGCAAGCAGATGAGCCCAGAATAAATATATATACAGTAAAAAGAATAAGATTACAAGATTAAAGTAGTAATATTTAAACAGAGCAAATGCATTGCGATATTAAAGTCATAATATTTAAAGAAAAAAGAAGAATTTTGAATAAAGCATTTTGAAAATAATACCATAATGTTATGAACTGATTCTCATAATGAGAAAGTATTATAATATTGACATAAAGTATGTAATGCAGTCTTGTCCAATGTCTCATCAACCCCATTTCACATCACTCCTGTCCAATCAAAGTCCGGTTCTCAGTGAGAGCCCATGTGCGTCATGTCCTATTTGCTGACCTGAAGCTGTATCATACCGGTCCGGTTTAGAGTTGTTTTCAAATAATTGCGAAATAAGGAACTGGAGAAGCAGTAAATGACTGGATCAAGAGCGCTGTTCAGATACGTGAATGCTAAGGACATACTGAAGAACTCTGTTGTTATATTGTAAGCTTTGCAATACTTCTCTCCAAATGATTTTAAAATGAGAACAGTCAGCCCAGTGCCAATGCTGGGGAAAAAACAGAAGACAAAAACCCCAACGATAACCAAAACAGTCCGAATGGCCCTTTGACCCTTTCTGCTTTCGTTCAACCTCGGTCGAGAACGTAAGGTGCAGGTGATGCGCGCAGAGCAAAAGATCAGGAGCATTAGTGGCACAAAAAACTCTGATATAAATACAATATAATGTAGGAGTATATCTGGTGATAGAACTTCATAATTGCTGAAACTTCTGCAACGGGAGTGGTTTTTCCCTGTGTTCAGAAGGTTCTTGGCCAGCAAAGGGATCCTCAGGGCTATCACAACAGCCCAGATGAAGCAGGCAACCCCAGCTGCTTGTTTGGAGGAAATGTGATTGATTTTGTGATGCGGATGGACTACTTTAAAATAGCGGTCGAAAGCCACAGCAGTCATGAACGCAATGCTGGCTGAACGGTTCACGGCTAGCATATATAGATTAATACGACACCAAGCGTCTCCAAATCTCCACGTCTCGCTGTGTACAAAGTTATCGATGCGGAAGGGTAGACTCAGGAGGAGCAGAAAGTCGGACAGAATTAGGTTGAAGAGGAATATGACATTGGTCCTCCAGGATTTCATATATTTGCAAAAAACATATAAAGCCACGACATTGCCAGGCAGACCAAGTAACATCTCGATGATTAACACTGGAGGAAGGACGGATGCCATCAGTTCATGGGTTGTATTGCAGTGATCTTCATTGCCGTTTGTCATTGTAGTTTCTGAAAAATTATAGTTATATTACGTTTTTACATGTATATATATGATTTGTAAAAAACACGCCCAAGCTGTCTGAAAATGTAATTTTTTTTACAACCTGTTTTTGAAATAGGCTCAAAAACAGTCAAGTTACAGTGATAAAAGACCGCAAATCTACAATGTAATTTTACAAGAGAAACTATTCTTTTACAGAATATTTCTTGCACCCCAGCTGTCAGAAAATGTTTCTTATTTCTCATCTTCTTATTACTTTGCCTAAATTAAAAAATTATCCAAAATAAAGAGTTGGATAAGATTTTACACTTTCACTTACCTGAAAATTAAGTATATCAAGAGGTAAAGTAGGCAGAGTGTTAGCAAAAATGCCTCAGCAAAAATCAGATTTTCTTTTAGTCTATTAGTTTGCTTTCTTTCTTTCTTTCCTTCTGTCTTGCTTGCTTGCTGGCTTTTCTCTGATCTGTTTGTGACTGTATAACGTACATCATCCTGTTTTCCAATAAATATCTTACGCAAGTATCTGACATGTCTTATCATGTCAGAATTTTTCATTCCAACGAATGAATGGATACCTAGGAAATTTCCTTCACCCATTACACATAAACAAAAGTATAACCTCTCAAGAATTTAGGGGCCTGTACCGTGAAAGTAGTTGAAGAAACTTATTATTATTTATATGTATTTAATAGGGATACCAAGGCAGTCAGTCTCCAGTTCCGGCCGGCACAGGTGGGTGCAGAACTGAGAGGAACTCAGGAGGCAAGGCAGTCTCTCTCTAGACCAGCAAGTCAGGCAGCATGCGGGTGGTGTGAACCAAGCGCTAATCCCAGCCAGCAGACTCTCTCTCGCCCACAGCGCCATGGTTGGCACGGTACAGGCAGCAGGCCGACTGGACAGAGAACAGAACTGAAACCACGGAGACTACAGGACTAGACTAGACTAGACTGGATACTTAAACTAAGACTCTGGCAAAGCTTAACAGCATTCCGTAACAATGTCAAAATAATCTGGAAAAGAAGCTGTGGGAACAGCAAGGTAAAGTAGTCCAGAAAATCAAGGTAAAAGAGAACAGGTGGGAGATGATATAGTACCAACGCCAATGGCGAGAGGAGACAATTCAGTCTAAGTAGCCAGACAGGGAAGAGTGAGAAAACACAGCTGAGTCTAAGTTACTAAATTAATAAAAATCAAACCCGGCTCATAACAGTACCCAGTGCCCAGAGGTAGATGACTAGAGTCAAGTCAGTCAACGGTTGTTTGCAGATTGGTTGGCAGTCAGTAAATATTTTTTTACGAAAATAATTTACAGTAAAATGTTTATTTTTAATAAACAGATATAGTAAGTAAACAAGAATAGCCAAAGTTTAGGAAAAATCTTTTATAATGACTATAAAAAAATATTTTGCCAATGTGGGTGGCACAGGCATGCCATCCTGGCACACCCTTGGCTATGCCACTGGTGCAATATAATATAACTGTAATCAAAAGATACGTATACTTGTGATAGCAAAAGATTTTACTTCCTGTGCAGATGCTGCTGATACTGATTTCATCAAATAGATCACAATCACAATTAGCATATCATGTAGTTTATGGCGGTTGTATGCAGGAATACCATAACTTCAATGTAGTGATTGGCCAATCAGAAATAAGTATTCTGAAGCGCTGTGTAATAATATACCATACACGGTACATTCTGTAAATATCTATATACTGTATATGTGTCTTTGTAATGATTTTCGTGCAAACGCATAGTTTTTTATAATTATCGATGAACAGTATACTGTATATCTACCTTACATTTATCTGCTTTAAAACCAACCCATTTTTTCAAACATTGAAACAATAATCACTCTCTGCTTCAAGCGGAAGGCTCTTTCATCATGTGGTGTTTTCAGGAATTCAGTGTTGCAAATGTTTTTGAATTGAATAGGGTGAGAGAGACACGAATGGGGAAGCAACACTCAACTGACAAATTTGCAAGTAAATAAGTCTGAGGAAAACCAGTCCGCACAGTCATATGAAAGTAACCAAAAAGTAAACGTTTGGACAAGACAGTGCTTGTTTGCTTTTGGCTGACACTTTTTGTACTCACTTGGTACTTTAAAATGATCTTATATCAGTTTTTTGTTATTCGTCATTGTGGTTACACTTCAGTATAGTGGCATTTCTCGCTATTAAAAACCATAACTATGACTTTTATTCCCTATTAACTCTTAATTTGCGGCTTATTAATAATTTGTAGTACTAGGTTTATTGATTGGGTAGGATCAGGGATGTAGAGTATGGTCGTGCAGAATATGTGCTTTATAACTACTAATAAACAGCCAATATACCAATAATAGGCATGCTAATAGTAGGCATAAGTAGGTAATGATAAGAATTGACCCCTATACGGAAGTGTTACCGTCATTTTTTATGGCCAGCAACACAAAGCAATATTTGTTCAAATATGAATATTTGTTCATACTGTAGGTTCACTACTCGCCATATTATGCACGATTTGAGACGTCCCCTTCTAAAAATCAGATTTGAGTACTTTAGACATGCAACCCAGTCTCAAGGCAGTTTGTGGTTTAGGCACGAAATTTTGAATCTATTGATTTGTGTTCATGTATACAATATTTCACACTTTTTTATGTCACTCAGCACAACTTTCAATACACAGACCGCTTGTGTGTGTATATCTATATATTTATAACCTGATATCAAAGGAAGTTGTTATGTACAGGTGGCTAGCGAACACCTTACACCCCAAACCATATCCTAAAATCACAACCGCAAAAGCTAATTTTGATGAAACACAAATATGTTATGACCTTAAAGGAGTGATAAATGGCTACTCTTACCCCGCCCCTAATCCTTACGTAAAAGGGGCAATGTCAAATCATAATAAAACCTACAAATGAGATCGTATTCACACATGTGAGCCACCTTTAGAAATAGGTAACCTACGAATTCCAATCAGATTGCGTTGATGTATACATATGAAAGATACCGCATGTTAAAATACATTCGAAAAAAAGGGGGAAAAATTGTGTCATTTGAGTCACTGTGTTGTTACGACATGTAATGATATTCTAGAGAACTGTGTGCTTCTAATTTTATAGCAACAAGTTACATTATTAAACAAACTACGGTAGGTAATGTTATTATCACCAACATGCGATAACATTGGCTATCATCATTAGGCACAGAATCATCCGGATTGAAGAGAGAACTGAACAAAATAGCCTTGACAGCCTATTGGAGTTCCACAATAAGGAAGTATTATAACATTGACATATGCTTTGCGGTCTTGTCCAGTGCTAATCAATCTCCATTACTCATCATTACGCCCAATTCAGTTCTGCTGGTCATGCTGCCCTGTCTGCTGAGCTGTAGCTTTATTAAGCCAGTCCGGTTAAGAGTTTTTTTCAAATGATTGCAAAATAAAGAACTGGAGAAGCAGTAAATGACTGGATCAAGAGCGCTGTTCAGATACGTGAATGCTATAGACATACTGAACAACTGAGCTGTTATCTTGTAAGCATTGCAATACGTCTCTCCAAGTGATTTTAAAATTTGGGTAGTCAGCACTGTGGCAATGCTGGGTGTAAAACATAAAATAAAAACCCCAACGATAACCAGGACAGTCCGGATGGCTCTTTGTCCCCGCTTGCCTTTGTTCAACTGGCGAGAACGTAAAGTGCAGGTGATGCGCCCAGAGCAAAAGATCAGGAGCATTAGTGGCACAAAAAACTCTATGATGAACACATGATAATGCAGGAGGATACCCGGTGATAGATCTTTATCACTAGTGAAACTTCTGCAATGGGAGTCGTTGTTGTCTGTGTTTAGAAGGTTGTTGGCCAGCAAAGGGATCCTCAGAGCTACCACAACGGCCCAGATGAGACAGGCAACCCCAGCTGCTTGTTTTAAGGTCATGTAATTGATTTTGTGATGCGGATGGACTACTTTAAAGTAGCGGTCAAAAGCCACAGCAGTCATGAACGCAATGCTGGCTGAGCGGTTGACGGCCAACATGAATAGATTGATCCGACACCAGGCGTCTCCAAATATCCATCTGTCATCACGCAAGTAGTTGTCGATGCGGAAGGGTAGACTCAGGAGGAGCAGGAAGTCGGACAGAATCAGGTTGAAAAGGAATGTGACATTGGTCCCCCAGGATGGCATATCTTTGCAAAACACATATAATGCCATGATATTGCCAGGAAGACCAAGTAACATCTCAATGATAACCACTGGAGGAAGTACGGATGTCATATGGTCGTGAGTTGAATTGCAGTGATGTTCAGCCCCGTTTGGTGTCATGGTAGTTCCTGTAAGAAAGTTAAGTGCGTCATAGTTCAGTTGATGTTCTAAGCATCACACAAAATACCATCAATATAAGGCGGTAGAGGATAGCCCAAAAGCACTGAACTGGTAACTATGCACTAAGCAATGCAATTTGGAGAATATTAGTAAGATTATCTTTGGAAATTGCTTAGAAAAAATGAATTTGGTAATTAATGAATAGTGAAATATTGGCAACTTGGCAAAGTTATACACTCAAGTTATAATAATTAATAGCATTGGTAAGACCATTTTTTTTTATAATTTAGCTTGTTGTGCTGAGTAAATTCGAGTAGAGAAATTGTGCAAGCTATACAGTATAGAATGGTCAAAAACATCTGCACATTTGCACAACCCACTGGATTAAAAATTCAAACTAGCTATAAAAACCTCAGAAAACCTTAACCTCTACTCATTCTAACCATATGTCCCAAGAACGACTGGCTACTTGTTAGTTCAAGTTTATCAAGATTAGATTTATGAAACTTTTAAAAGATTTCGAACAAATTGCTTGGAAATATGTATGTTAACTGAAGACAGGGTACAAGTCACCCACTAGAGATAATGCACAGTTCACAGATAAGTATACAGTGCTAAACAACAAACACCGTTTCTCATCTTGTACTTATTTGTAAGTGTAATTTAATCGTCTTCGGTTTTAAATTATTTTGCTTAAAAAAATTATGGTATACTTCTGAGCTAAAGAAATGGATTTGATCTAAGATTTTCTCAAACTCATGTTAAGGTTTTAGGCAATTCAAGCAGTTTTATTCTATAAACATTGTACAAAAGTTTTTTTCTGTTACTTACCAGAGTTATCTGGTTATCTTGAATCTTTGATTTGGACTCCAAATAAAGCACATTAAGATGTCAACAGAGTGTGAGAACAAATGCCACAGCAAAAACGCAGAATTCTGATTAGAGTGCAACAACCAACCCAGTGCCTGCCTAAATGCGTATGTCAAGATGACATCATATAGGGGAAGCAAAGTCTTTCTGAAATGCTCCTACAAACTTTTTTTTTCTCTTTTTGTCTTTTTGTTTGCTTTCTTTCTTTCAAGATAATTTGCTTGTCTGCTCTCTTTGTGAACCCAGAGGTCTGACTCTGTACCATGTAGCTGAACAAACTCTGGGTTTTTCAGGATTAGTTTTTGATAAAGGCAAACCGGCTTCTTAATGGTACATGATGCAGCTCATCAACTCTTTCAACTCTTTCAGCCAAACTCTTCTCGTTTGGCTCTCAGCGGAGGCGGTCGCATTTTCTCACTCCCCGTCCTTGCCCTTATTTTCCCTGCTCTCTGTCTCTTGTCTCGTCTCGTCTCATCTATTGAGAGATTCTCTCTGCACTGCCCTCCAAACTTGGAAAAATATGGATTTGATCAACTGGTCTCTCAACGCAACTGACACCATTTTCTCGACGAGGAAACTGGGTTCGGGGGAACCCGTATGACCTGACGGAACGTTCGCAGCTGGCTACACGATGGACGGGTGGGAGAGATGGCGGATTGTGTGTCTGGCGGCTCTTTCAGTTGAGGACATCGAAGATATCTACCTATTCGGAACCATGATAACAGGTCTTGTGCTGATTGGATTAGGCATTGCCCTGGGTTGTCGAAAAATTTGTAAAACGGGAACAGTTGTCCAAAGCCTCCAAAAGGCTTCCCATATCGATTGAAACTGTGGGAAGAGCGGTCAGCATTGAGATTGAGACTATTAACCGAAATATGGTTGTAATTAGGGAGATTCTAACAGCTTTAGGAAGGCAAATTGACTATATCGGAGATCAGAACTACAATTGACAATGAGGGTTGCCGTAACTGTAGTAGAGTAGACGGGGCGAGACCGTGGTTAGAGACCGGTGAGTAATTGTGAATGAGCGCCAGCTGTGCGCACACCGGGCTCGAAACACGTAGGAGATGGGAGCATATAAAACGAACGAGCGACCGGAACGTCGAGGAGAGAGGACCGGGCCCGACGATGTTTGTATTTGATGTTCTTATGTTTTACTGTTGTTATTCGCCGGCGGTCGTCCGTGAGGGGCCGCCGGCTGTTATATTATTTTATTAAATGTTTAAAATGTCTTCCGGTTCCCGACTCCTTCCTTCCCTACTTTGAATCGTTATTACATTGGTGCCCAAACCCGGGAGGAAGGAGAGACATGCTGTCGGAGAGTCCCCGCCGCCGAGTGGCCTCGTGGTGCCGGAGAGTTGGCTCTGGGGAAAGCGGTGGCTCTGGGGAAACGGAAGTGCACAGTGCGGCCACCGTCAAACCCTCGGTGCAACGGCGACCTGTGCTGCCGCGCCTCTGGGTCGAGGTGGCGTGGCTGTCGTCCAAGCGGGAGCCGCGGAGTTGCCGCCGTCCGCCAGAGGCCGAACCCTGCGTCCGTCCCCCGAGTAGGAGGAGCAGGGGCGGGAGTGTCGAGTGCGGCCATTGCCTGCCAGAGGCCGGAGCCTGCGTCCGTCCGCCCAAGGGGGAGGAGCAGGGGACGGGGAACACGCCCCGCTAAAGGAGGAGCCACCGCCGGCCGCCAGGGGGCGGACGGTCGAGCCGTCCACCGAGGGCCCAGGGCCACCGCAAGGCACCGCAAGGAGAGTACTCCGGTTGGTTGAGGAACGAGCGGCAGCATGTCAGGGAACCGAGGGCTCCCGTCTCCGTTGTCTCGTCTCGTCACTGCATACCACCACCCCACCCCCCCCGAGGGAGGGGGAGGGAGCATGCACAGTCGCGGGGGTACCCCCCGGCCTGTTAGGGGTGATCGGGGTATGTAGTAGAGTAGGCGGGGCGAGACCGTGGTTCGAGGCCGGTAAGTAATTGTTAATTAGCGCCAGTGGTGCGCGCACCGGCCTCGCATCACGTAGGAGATTGGGAGCATATAAAAAGGAACGAGCGACCGGACCGTCGATGAGAGAGGACCGGGCCCGAACATGTTTGTATTTGTTGTTCTTATGTTTTACTGTTGTTATACGCCGGCGGTCGTCCGTGAGGGGCCGCCGGCTGTTATGTTTTTGTTGTTTGTTAGCCGGTGGTCGTCCGTGAGGGGCCGCCAGCTGTTATATTATTTTATTAAATGTTTAAAATGTCTTTAAATGTCTTCGGTTCCCGACTCCTTCCTTCCCTACTTTGAATCGTTATTACAGTAACATATTGGAATACGGTTTCCCGACTAAACAAATCACAATCTTATCTTTTCGGCTCCCCGGATCCAGAAACGGCCTTGGACAAGACCGCAGCTGGAAAGTTAACCCTGTGAGAGCACTGCAGTGAGACGCTCTTGCGTTCCTCCCCCACTCTAAAGACTCAGAACTATCAGACACATACACACACACACACACACACAGACTTTTGGACCTTATCAGAACTTTCACACACACACACACAGACTTTTGGCCCTCCCACTCCTGCGTAGCTTTGAACCGCCAGCCTGACAAGCGGGTCTGTGAACGGTGCCATAAGGCACTGGACCGGATGGCTGCTTGCCGGAGCTGGATTATTTTACCCTGTTGCAAGTCTTGTCTACGTTGTATTATGTGTATCTGTTTTTCTTTCCACTTCCCTCATGTTTGCTGTATTTTTCTTCTTAACTCCATTTCGTTACACTGTACTTGTTATATGTGTAATGACATTAAATTGAATCCAATCTAACCCAATCCAATCCAATCCAATTTAGGCTTTGATCCTTAAGCTAAAGCCCAAATTAAAGTCGTGTGTGGGACCTACGCTGGTCCTTATGCTTAGCCACGCAAGGGCAAATTCACCATTTACATCTAAAGTTCTGGAAAAAGTAGTTTCATTTCAATTATGCCCCTTCCTCCAAAGGAATGACATTAATGAAGAATTCCAGTCTGGATTTCAAGCATGCCACAGCTTTCCTGTAGCTCAGTGGTAAGAGCATTGCGTTTACAACACAATGTTGTGGGTTCGATCCCAGGGGATTCCAAATACCTATGTAAAATGTACAGGATAAAGCAATGTAAGTCGCTTTGGATAAAAGCGTCTGCCAAATGCCTAAATGTAAATGTCACAGTACAGAGACATCTTTGATCAGAGTTACAAATTATCTACTTTTTGCGTCTGACTGTGGCTGTATTTCCTTATTGGTGCTGCTAGACCTTAGTGCTGCACTTGACACCATTGACCACAGCATACTCCTACATAGACTCGAAAATTACCTCGGCATTAACAGAATAGCATTGAAATGGTTTAAGTCTTATTTATCCGACCGTTTTCAATTTGTAGCAATAAACAATGAGGTGTCCCGCAAATCGCAAGGCTGAATGCAGGACCAGGACACAGCAAACACTTAACTTAATTAGGTTATAAACCTCAGTAAAACAAAGAAACACAAAAAATACGCTACACAGCAAATAGCATGAAACAAAATATGGTAGTGGCCAAATGCTCGCTAGCACTCACCACGAGGTTCACTCGCCACGTGCACAACCGATCCACGTAATCCGTAATTACACCTATGCATCTAACATCAGATCGCGATGACACCTATCACACAGAGAATGTTTCACGTTTTTTCGTGGAGCTATGCATGCGCACACTGAGTCAGCGCACCGCATCACGTGGATAGGAGAGAAATCTCTTAAAGGGCCATTCACAAATTTAACAACACAACAGAAAAGTTGTGTTTTTTACCCCCAGGCCACACATGCATTACGCTCTCAGGCATCCTGTCAGTTGGTAATACTTAGAATTTCAAAATCAAGTGGAGGTTGTAGATCCTTTTCTTTACTAGCGCTTAAACTTTGGAACATTCTTCCCTGCATTGTCCGGGAGGCAGACACACTCTGTCAGTTTAAATCTAGGCTAAAGACGCATCTTTTCAATCTTGCATACACTACACCTCCATAATATTAATCCTCAGAGGATTTAGGCTGCATTATTTAGATCAACCTGAACCAGGAACACATCCAACAACAAATGATGTACTTGTTGCATCAAAGAGTGCAGAACAGTACTCTACTCATAGCCAGTGATGTTTCTTTGTTCCAAGGTTACCGCACGATGCAGTACATGCCCAGACCTGATGGCAGAGTTGAGATGATAGAGCTGGATTAAGGACGCTGCGACTTGACACGATTTCACTACAAAATTTGACATGCTATTAGATTGTTAATGATAATCCTAAATCTATAATTTACCTTAGTAGTAAGTTTAATTATTTTTTATTTAGCCTTGTTTTGCAAGCACTGTTGAGCTTGTGCAGAGTCAGCAGCTTTTGCCAGAGGGGAACTGGAATCCCCTGGTTGGGCCTGGGTTTTCCTGAGTTTTTTTTTCTCGATTGGAGTTTTGGGTTCCTCGCCGCCGTTTGCATACTGTTTTGCACTATTGGCCTGGCCGGGGGGGGCTGCATTAGAATTCAGAAGTTAGACATAATTAATATTGCATAGAAGTATTTATAGTCAGTTAAATATTTGACCTGTGGTTCTCTCTCCTTTATCTCAAATGTGTGCTTTTACTGTTCATGTGTTCATGTGTGCGAGTTTGCATGTGTCGCATGCAAACACATATGTCGATGTGTGTAAGTATGTATGCATATTGTGTGTGAGGAGCAATTGTATGTCTGTCTTTGTTGTTTTCATCTTTTTCTTGTTTTTACAGGTGTATGACTTTAGTTGTTTTACTTGTAGTCAATGTGTCTCATGTACAGCTGCCTTGTAACAATGAAAATTGTAAAAAGTGCTTTATAAATAAAGTTGAGAGTTTAGAGGGAGGGCTGTCTCCAAACAGAAATTGGCGCACTGGATTGTGGATCCATCACCGTTCCCAAGACTGCCGATGCCCACTAGCATTAAGAGCTGACTCCACCCGGGGTATACCCTCCTCATGGGCACAGGCTCAGGGCACCTCTCTGGCAAACATCTGCAGACCTGCGAGTTGCAGATGTTTGCCGAGGTTCTATAACCTCCGGGATGAACCGGTATCAGCCCGCGTTCTGCATGGCAATATGTAAGACCGGCAGCCGGTAGGGCTTATGCCTGCGAAAGCTACTTTAGCCTCCCTTCTTCCCCCATTGGGTTAAGAGGCAATTCCATCCATCACTAAGAAAGAACCTCCTGTGAGACCCCAACTAAAAAGGAACAAACCCAACAGTTTGGTTAAATTGACCCACATACAGGTTAAAACAACCCTGCATAGGTTAATAAATAACCCAACGGTCGAGTTCCTCCATTTTTGACCCAACGCAATAATCCAGAGTAAAGTCTCTTCTATTATCAGGTGTAACAACCACCACTGTGTCACTAAAAGCACCTAAATCGAAATGATGAATGACTTTTTTATTTTGTGACATCTATTACATGTATAATGCTTTTAGACCAAAAGGCATTAAAGACACATTGATAGACACATTGACCACTTTCAATGTTCAATAGAAAGTAGCGAAAGGGTATGCTGTTCTCTTATATCTGTTATCAAGAAAACTCTGAAGAGTGTTCTGTATAGATAAGTACCCACCATTAGTAAACAATGTGTATTTTTATTTCATGGCACACTTATACTCTTATCATACATAGTAAAATGATAATAATCTACATTCTCATTGGAATAGTCTCTTAAAGGGACAGTTCACCTTAAAAAAAGTTTTACTCTACCTCAGGTTGTCTTAAACCTGAATACATTTATTTGTTCAGCTGAACGTAAAGAATGTCAGTACCAAGGAGATCTCATCCTGCATTTACCACCATAGTAGGAAAATAAAAATTATGGGAATCAATGGGGGAGGAGATCTGTTTGGTTACTGACATTCTTCCAAATATCTTCCTGTATAACCAGAATAAGATTAAATCAGAATTAATAGAAAACTTAAGGATAGTGACAAATGCCAAACAAGGAGATCTATGATGCTGAAAACAAAATGTAACATTAAGAAATATTTACAATTCTGCACTATTTCTGAGATTTAAGCGTCTGCTTGACATTATGGCAGCTCACATAGTGAAGCATTCCAAAAATATAGGCCTAATTTGAAATTCACGCTCATTTTGCTACTATAACTTTTTTATAATGATTCATAATGAAAGCATGTGCATAACAATACAGTTTAATTTATGCTTTTTGCCAGACGCTTTGATCAAACCTGATTTACAGTGTGTTCAAATTTGATTTGCACTGTATGTGTATTCCTGGGTATCAAACCTACAACCTATGAAGCTTGTAATGCAATGCTCGACAATTTGAGATGGCATGCAAGGGGAAGTCAACAGCAATCCTGCATGAATTGTTTTCCAATTCCATTTGGTGTGGCCTGATGGGACAGGCTCCAGTCCCCTATGACCCTCAGAGGACAAAACGATTTGAAAAATGAATGGGTGGAATAAAAATGCTTCTCAGGGGAAAGTTTGTTCAGTAGTACAACATTTTGAAGAAAACGGTAAGAAAATTCCATGATGCGATCTAGTGAGACATTGTGAGTCGTCCTTTAAAATGACTCACTAATAATTATATTTTAAACTGTGATATGAGAAAGTTCTGTGAAATGCCTGATCAATCCCCATCCATATCATCCTGTCTTGTCCAAGCCTCAGTCACTGCCGCTGTACGTGCTGCCCCGTCTGCTGAGCTGAAGCTGTATCACACCAGTCCGGTTAAGGGTTGACCTCAAATAATTGCGAAATAAGGAACTGGAGAAGCAGTAGATGACTGGATCAAGAGCACTGTTCAGATATGTGAATGCTATAGACATAGCAAACAACTGAGAGGTTAGATTGTAAGCGTTACAATACTTTTCTTTAAGTGTCTTTAAGAAGAGGGCAGTCAGCCCTGTGCCAATGCTGGGGAAGAAACAGAAGACAAAAACCCCAACAATAACCAGAACAGTGCGAATAGCCCTTTGTCCCCTCTTGTCTTTGTCCATCTGGCGGGAACGCAGGATGCATGCGATGCGCACAGAGCAAAAGATCAGCAGTATTAGAGGCACAAAAAACTCAAAGATAAACACACCGTTATGCAGGTGGATACCTAGTGATGGACTCTTATAATTACTGAAACTTCTGCACTTGGAGCTATTGTTGTCTGTGTTTAGAAGGTGGTTGGCCAGCAATGGGATCCTCAGGGCTATCACAGCGGCCCAGATGAAGGTGGCAACTCCGGCTGCCTGTCTTGAGGATATGTGATTGATTTTGTGATGCGGATGGACCACTTTAAAGTAGCGGTCAAAAGCCACGGCAGTCATGAACGCAATGCTGGCTGAACGGTTCACAGCCAGCATAAATAGATTGATCCGACACCAGGCATCTCCGAATATCCATTTCTCTCCACGTAAGAAGTTGTCGACGCGGAAAGGTAGACTCAGGAGGAGCAAGAAGTCAGACAGAATTAGGTTGAAGAGAAATGTGACGTTGGTCCTCCAGGATGGCATATTTTTGCAGAAAACATATATTGCCATGATGTTGCCAGGCAGACCGAGTAACATCTCTATTATTAGCACAGGAGGAAGGACTGATGCCACCAAGTTGTGAGTTGAGACATCGCAGTGAAGTTTAGTGCCCTCCGCGGTCATGGTTGTTTCTGAAAGAAAGTTCAAATAAATATTCAGTTTTAATACATTAGTACTGTTCCTCATTTATGATGCAGTCGACAATCTTAGTGGCACACGAAACACCATGAACAACAGCAGTAGGAGACGGTAGAATGGAATAACTAGTTGCTATGTACTATGCAATAATGAGTTCTAGCAAAAGAGGAAGAATATCTGTGGAAATTGCTAAGAACAACAATTTTGTGGTTGGTGATACAAGCATTGGCAAGTATTTCAAAGGAGCATACAAAGGAAATGATCCATCTTGTTCTTTCAAATCCGTCACAAATCAGCCACAGAACAATGTATTTAAAGTATTTTGTAGCTTCAAAAGCCTCAATACAGATATAATTTGATTGTACACAGAATTCTGTTCTTACAGCACTGCCCCATGCCATATTTGGAGTGAATGGCTTCCTCTTAGTTAAACTTTTTCAACATAAGACTTGTTAAACTGACTTCTTCAGTTTTACACATTGCATGTTAGTATGTGCCCTGTTAACAACTCTAATGACAGGATGCAAGTTTCCAGAAAGAGATAAATACAGTTCACACAATAATATACTGTACAACAAAACATTATGTTTAGCAATGTTTAATGCTATCATTTCATCTGACAGTAAATATCCTAACTGGATTGAACTTAAGTTATCTTCTCAAGCTAAAGAATGAGTTAAGATTTGCTCAAACTTATAAGGAATTCAAGAACATAAACATTTTACAACATCACAGTAACAACGTATTTTCACTTACCAGAGTTAACTCCAGACTAGTTTGCTGAATCAAGCACATCAAATGTAAACAGAGACTAGGAAGAAAACTGCCTTAGCACAAAAGCAGATTTGGGGTGTGAGGGCAACAACCGTCAGGACTTGCTTAAAAGCGAACTTCCCCTGTTTTGTCATGATGACATCGTATGAGTAAAAGTGATTTTCAATTCTGAGACATTGTGAAATGGTCACACAAACTTATTTCTTTGTTTGTCTTTTTTGTTTGTTTTTTCTTCCTTTTGCTTTCTTGGAATGATTATACAAGCAGTGATGCTTTCAATTTGCCCAGAAAATGTAAAACATTTATGTTGGTTATATCACTTTCAGTTTTTCATTTTAATTGAATATATATTTTTAGTTCATTTTAAAACTTTAAGAAATTTTCATATCGCATACTTTTATATATCCTTGTGTGATGTCTTACTGTTCCATCTTTACCAATAGCCTACAGTATAATTCTAAACTTACGCAAGTACCTGACATCAAGTCAGATTTGTCATGTTCAGTATTAAATTCAAGGAAAGAATCAAGCGCCAGGAAATTTGCTTCATCCTTAAGACATGAGCAGGAGTATAACTTCTCGAGGACTCAAGTCTGAAACTTTAAAGTTTGGCGTAGAAACATATTAGGTTTATGTTGGATGACACTACTGCGTGCTTATTCACACTTTCAGAATAGTTCACGCTAATTAAACCCCTATAACACTTTTTTTTTATGTGTGCATGTGTTAAAGCGAAAAAGAATTTGCATTGGACTCTGTTCCCCCTTTGCCTTTGGTAGTCTGAAGTGATCATTTATTTGAATTTTTATTACTATGAAAAGCAAACATATATTAAAGATATATTAATGGCACCAGTGCAGCTTTTGTTTGTCATGGAGTTAACAGCCTCCCCCTCTATGAACTCAAAGCGATCTTTCATAGGAATCTGCTTATCTTTGCTATTTTTGTTGAAAGTGTCATTAGCCTTTAGTGCAACATTGTTTATCCTGGAAACCGGACGTAGGATGGGCCAGAGAAAACATATTGACTCTATTTTCTTCTCTACTCTTAAAAAAAAAAAAAAAAGGTTCTGTATACTGTGTTAGATTATATGAGACCAGTCTTCTTTTTTGATTGAACTTATGCTTTTGTTGTACTTATGCTGTCCCAATTGCTTCCATTGCCTACCCCACCTGTAAGTCGCTTGGATAAAAGCGTCTGCAAAATGACTAAATGTAAATGTAAATATTGTTTTTTTAAATTTTCATATTTTGTACGTGTGCCGTGATATTGAAAAAGTTACCCAATCTCTTAATGGGCATCCAAACATGACTCATTTCAACAAAAATCACATCTTAAAGTCCCTTGAGATAGCTTTGATTTATTTGCCATCTTGGTGAAGACTGAATCACCATCATCTCTTCTGGGAAGTGTATGACTTGTTTGCTGTTGCATGGAGGTACAGGCATTATAATGGCAAAAGTGAGTAAATGATGACAAAATGTTTGGTAAATCTTTCTTAAATGGCTCCAATTGCCATTTTCCGTGACAGGTAACAGGCCTGTCGACGTCTTCAAGCTTTCTGATAAGCTTCTCCAATACACCCTATTCCAATATATCTGTTTACATCTCCCAATGCCATATAAGAGGTAGTATGATTAGGGTCCACGCCCTTTCGCCTCTTTATTTCTGCACAGCTCGATGAGGATGTCACTGATAGCGTGGCTTAATATTTAGCCATTGTGCTCCCAAGTCTAGAGAACATAAGCACAAACAGGGAAATATCATAGAGCCAGAAGTTGCGATGTGCTTTTGAGTTGGATGAATTGACGATGGAGTCTAGAAAGTTGCTGGTGAGAAGACCAAGCCCTAAGTGTAATGGTGAGTCTTTAGTGGTTTATGAAACAATTTAAACTGTTTAATGGATGTTTAGGAGATGAAGTGATGCGCATTCACAGCTGATCGACAAATACATCATGCGGATACATGAGAACCACCTTGCTCTCATGTACAGCATCCAAACAGTGAATAACGACATACCTGCAATGACGTGATCTACGTATTTTGAGAGAAGCAAAGAATAAAACTTGATGGTTTTTTTTGACTGAATGCAAAAATTGTGTGATTGAAGGGAACAGCTTCTCTAAGAAATGGGCCTAGCTTTCATGTAAAGCATTTACGAACAGTCATTTCATTACAGTTAAAGCTTTCCTCTATGTTTCTGCAGTCTGATCAAGAGACAGATAATCTATCAATGTCTGTTTTATGTTTCTTTGAATGTACTTTCTGACATAATAGTAAGAACGTTTAGTGGTTTTCATTTCATACAGACTAAAGTCAAGTGTAAAGTAGACCATCTTAACCAGCTTGACAACTTAACCAGATGACCAGAATAAGTGACCAACTTCAACTAACTTTAACTAATAATACCACCTTCGACTGATTCAAGTTAGAAACAAATGGAAAATGTAAATTACTTGATCCAGGATGTTCAGACTGAAAGCCTGTTAGTTTGCATTTCAGCTTATCTCAGGCTTGATCTGTTTTGTGGTTTAACACATCATCTTATCTCATTTAAGAAAAGCTTTGCTCCCACCAAGACATTCATACGTGTATTACTGTCAAGCAGTTAATCTGCCAGTTTCACTTCACAGCTCAGAGCTGTTGCAAAACAGGCAGATGGTAAAACAATAAAAACAAGCATCAGCAAAAATGAAGTCACGGCTCTGTTTCAATACTGTATCTGACTACCTCTTAAATATAAGGCAGTTTCCTAACAGTATCCACTTCCAGATACCTTTCAACAGGGGGATTCAACTTACAGAGTCTGACATTTTTGTTTAAACAAGCATTTTTTTACCAGAATCCTCCACTTACTTCCAACAATAGCAGATACAAATGTAACAATGTTAATAATTTGATGCCCCGCACCTGTTCCCCTCTTAGTTGGTTCCCTTCATAATGCCCTTGTGTTTTCTGTTTTGTTGCAGTACGTTGCATTTCTATGCCTTGTAAGATGTAGCATCTTTCTCTTGTCCAGGACAGTTTTGTAACTATAGTAAGTCTAGTCAGTGAAATCTATGTCAAGTGTTGTCTTAGTTTAGTTATTTTCAGGTTAGTGTTCCTGTTTAGTCTTTGTCATTATATTCCCGTTTTGTTGCTTTAACACCTCGTGAGTTTTTGTTTGTGCACTTTAAAGGATTTTTGTTCAATTCACCCATTGTTGTCTGCACTTGGTTTCTCCGTTCACCTACCATGACACTCCCTAATGTGTACTAGAAACTTTTTTCATACACACTGCTGTTTGTTCACCATCTCACAATAGACACAATAACATTTGTTATTTGTATATGCTTGCTCTACAAATCATCTTGCACTGTTCCCCGGCTATTGCATGACTTACCATGTTTATAATGTTCTCCTTGCAGATGTAATTTATTTATTTGTAGCATTAGTCGTTTATTTGTGTATATGTTTATTCTTGTTTTGCTCCACTGTTGTATGTCTGTGTTTATGTGGCACTGTGGTCCTGTGAGGCTAGACATTTAGTTCCACAGTTCGACCCCACATGTAGCGGATTGAACTTGAACTAATGCAAAGGAAATGTTAAAATCTAGTTCTCAGATGTAATTTACTGACAAGTAACTGTTGTGGTCCTACTATCAGTGAGCAGATCAAATGGCTGGTTTATGGTTCTAAGGTCTGTACCAGCTCACGAAGAAAAATTAAAGATAAATCTACTGGTTAATGATACAAAGTATAATCAATAACAGTATTCTAGAGATAAGCACCCTGTGTTAACAAAAGACTCTTTTCTTCCTGTGTAGACGGTGGTGTTGACAAAGACGCTGAAGCTGATGAACAGATCACAGTCTCTCCCCTCTCACCTCTCGCCCGACTCTACATTTACGCCCTGCATGGGTGTCTCTGCGAGGTGGCGTTCACAGCAGCCTGGGACTGGTACTACACTCATGACTACAAACTAACCGTCCACACAAGCCTTTGGGCTTTGCTTATCTACAGCTCTGCCATCTTCTTCATTGAAGGTCTAAGTGCTCGGCTGCAGCAGCAACACTGCCCCCTACCAGTCAGGCTGACTATGTACACGCTCTTCATTTATTTGTGGGAGTTTAGCTGGGGGTTTCTGCTGAGGCTGTGTGGAGCCTGTCCTTGGGACTATTCAGAATTCAGGTTTAACGTTATTGGTCTTGTAACACTTGAATATGCTGTACCCTGGGTCCTGGCAGCCTTTATAGCCGAGAAACATGTTATCAGGAACACTTTGAAGATTCGTCTGAATAAGTAACCACCATGAAAAGACACTATGTGTGTTCGAGCTCATGCAGTGCTGCGCAGACCGATCTGCGAGATTAGCCGCTTGCAGTAAAGGGAGGAGTTGAAAATGGAACTGTCAAGTCGGACACCTGGAAAAAAAATCTGACACCAGCTCATTGCCATAGTGACTGTGTTTCCTTTTCAAAGTGCGATTGAATGGCATTAGAACATTGGATTGATTTGTCCAATAAAGAAACGTTTAAATTAAATAGTAGTAACCCTAAACTCTTCATATTGCAAACGTTATGTGCTGCTTAATACTGTGTGCCTAAATATCATGGTAAACATAAGAATATATAATTAAATTACCAACGGAGTCTGTATTCATTTCAATTTTATTTTATTAAACAACGCAAAATAAAGTTTTTTATATTTGTACGAACAGAGTTTTAGCTGTTTTAAAAACATACATTAATACGTTTAAGTTGAACTGAGGGTCTTATAATAAACACAAAACGCACTTGATCATTGTCTAGCAAATCATAAAAAGCTATATTGTCATCACAGCCTGGGGTAACTGCTCCTGAGATGCTACGCCGGCTGAGCAAGTGCAATTCTCCAGTTACTTTAATGCCTCACGTGAATGTCACGAGGGGTCTGTGCTGGTTCAAGTTGGAAAAAAATTCTAACCGGCTGTAGAAAAGCTCAAGGCTAGGAAGGAAGGAGACGGGAACCGGAAAACATTTAATGAAGTTTTAATACAAGTAATAACAGCCGGCAGCCCCTCATGGCCGACCGCCGGCAAACTAAACAAACCACAACATACTAAAGTAAAATGTCGGACACAAGAACATTCATACAAACATAAAACATGTTTGGGCCCGGTCCTCTCTCATCGACGGTCCGGTCGCTCGTTCTCTTATGCTCCCGATCTCTTACGTGATACGAGACCGGTGCGCGCACAACTGGCGCTCATTAACAATTACTCACTGGTCTCGAACCACGGTCTCGCCCCGCCTACTCCACTACACCGGCATACACTACTTCAAGTCAGATTTCGATCAATCTGCGCAGCAAGTCGAATACACCTACTGTTATTTTTATCTCATGGCACACATGACCTTAAAGACAACTCAAACAGGCATTTTAGTCTGAGATTAACCTTACTGTTTAGCGCGATAACAACTTTTTTAAATGCTCTCCTACTTCTAAGTCACTTTGTATAAAAGCATCTGCAAAATTAATAAATGTAAAGTCTTGTCTGTGAAACTGGACAATAAACTGTGAGTAAAATGATCATCTATATTTGTATTGGGTTAGTACTTTTTGATGGTTTTACAGTTATTCAAATTCATGTACATATTTTTTTATGTTAACTCAAATTGTTATTTTCATTTGTAATAATGTGTATTTATAAACAGCATTTATATGTGGACTCCACTGTATCCCTGGCACTACTAAATTTGGATAGAAATTTAGCTTTACCCTGAAATTTACCTCTTTTGTTTGCTCTGTACTCCTATGAAATTAATTTATAAACTTTAGCCGGGTGCAGCAAAAGTTCTCCTCTTCTTCCACTATATCAATCCAGTTTTGAAGCTGCCTGATACACTGAGTAGCACCATTGTCAGTATGTACCAAACCTCTGTAAAATCAAATCAAAAATATGTTATTATATCATGAATATTATACTTTGTATCTGTATGGTACACTACTGGCAGAGGTTTTCTTGCAAATGAATGGATGCCCTGGATTTAAACCTGCTGTGTGTGATTTCAGCCATTTATCATTTATTTAATCCATGAAAAATTCTGCATTACACCCCCCAAACCATATCTTTTCTCTTCAAAAACGTACATATCTACGGTCGTGTTAGCCAAACTGAATAAGCAAATCATAGAGTGCTTTGGACAAAAATAGATGGTTCGCTCCCCTTACAACTGTTGGCTGTATACACAGACTAGGAATGTTACATAGAGAGAACTGTTTTTTTTCAGTCATTTTGGTCAGTAATACCATTTTATGTCGGTACTGCAAACTAAACTTTTGGTGCTTTGTATTTTAAAATACATGTGAGTGTAAAGCTGTTAACAGCAAGGAAAAAAACTTAACTGGCACGTAATTCCGATCAAAAACATGTATATTATAAAGCCTTTGGTTTTCTGCCTAAAGTTGTGAAGCTTATAAAGATAATAGTCAGGATAGTATTCAAAAGGGAACATTTCTATTTAAAATTCTTTTATTTTAAAAAGTAAACACTTTTCGTTTTACTGATTAAAAGTCTCTTGACATCTAACAGTCGATAATTAAAAGAGTCTAAATATTACAATATATACATTTTTATGTAGATCACATCTGGTCATTAAGTTTCTTGTTTATAAATCTCAATAAGGTCTCTTCCTCTCCGGGTCTTGAGCGACATACAAACCAACACAATCCTGTGACCGTTTCCACTGATACCTATGGGAATCCACACATAAACACAGTGACGTTTAGAAAACAGTTGTCATATGTCAAAGTTAAACTAAAATAAATATTAACTTCTGTTGTTAGTGTTCATGTATAGTAAAAAACTAAAATAGTCACTTAGGATAAAACTGCCTGCTAATTAAATCAATGCAAATGTAAATATTTATCCATAGATTTATTGCGGTTTTTAAATTCTCTCACTTTACATTGTTAAGACTATCCATTAATCTGTATAAATGATCTGTTTTGTTAGATGTATATTATTGTGAATGTTCATTCAGGCACAAATTAAAAGCTCACTCACTCGGTTCCTCCAAAGATAAGGAGACAGTCTCTTGCAGAGAGGTTATAATCTTTGCCATTCATGAAGACTTTGGATGAGCCCTCCTAATAGAAACAATGAAAAGTGAACGAAATTCAAGCATTAGACTAAAGAAAGCATATAATACCACAACTTGATCAAATTCACATGCTACTGTATTTAGGCATGCGCTAGAATAATGTAACCTAGTGTTTGGGAATGGCATGAAACCATGTGTAAGGCTCTGCAAGAGATTCATTGGATCATCAACTGCCAGGGGAAAATGGGTTAGGGAACAAAAAGTAAAATTTACAACCCTGAAGACATATAAAATCTGTAGAAAATGTTTTTGAATCTGAATGAGGGTAGAAACAGGTCTATTTAAAAGACAACGAATCCAGTAAAATGTCTTTTTAAAAGAATCAAGCCTGTGTTTTGCACATGCATTTTAGTGAGTGATGCGCATTGACACAAAACCACATTTGCATCGAGTGAGAGGTGTGGCGCTGCCACTGAACGGCAAACTTGCATGGTGTTATCACACCTCCAGCATTTCTGCTGTGTAACATAAAATGCAACAGCTCAATATAGAAGCTTCACCATAAATAAAAAAATCCATTTGTTGCAATATAGGTTTTCATAATTCTGATTAATAGGAAAAGCTTTATACTAACATACTGTACAAATGAACCAATGTCTGGCACATGGGACGTTTAAAGCACAAGATGCATTATGATTGGATGAGAGGAATGAATACAATTCTGTAAAACTGCAAGTCTTACTACTAGAATTAAAAGGTTGTCTTATGTTTCGAAATATATTTATGATTGACATAATGTGAAGAACTATGTTTACCAGCTGCCAGATCCAGCCATCAGTAGATCTCTTCGATTCAGATGTCCCAGGACCGAAGAGCAGAGTCTAACAGGTTAAAAGTCAGCATATGCATTACTATCATGGCAGAATACTTTATTGCGGCTTCTAGTTGTTATTAAGGAGTGGAAGCACTTTTTGAAGTATTATTGGAAGCATTCATGGAAATTAGAGACCATTTGTCATATATTACTAGTTATTTGGGGAATTCATGTAATTTAAGATTTTGAGACATCATTAGCAAATCTGCCATCCAGTCACTGCTGGATTTAAAAAAAGATCTAAATTTAAGCATATCCTGAATACTGTATGTTTATAAACCAGTACCTCGCACAGTTTTGTGTTGAATCGGGTCATTTCTAATTGGACAGGACAGGATATACACATACTGTATATACTTATTATTTTATTCTGAGAACAAGCATTTATGTTAATGAAATTGTATTGTAATCTGTGTCAATACCCACAATGGTGATCGTTCACAGTCAGATATGAAGTTAATTTTCTGACGATTAAATGTGATCAGTTTTTCTGTCTTCTTCTTCTCACCTCAGTCTCAAACTGTGCTCCAAACATGTCCACCAGCCGACCGCTGGCTAGTGCAGGTTTCT
Organism: Triplophysa tibetana; assembly: GCA_008369825.1. Taxonomy (NCBI): domain Eukaryota; kingdom Metazoa; phylum Chordata; class Actinopteri; order Cypriniformes; family Nemacheilidae; genus Triplophysa; species Triplophysa tibetana. The sequence continues at coordinate 7,009,486 of CM017900.1, forward strand.
GCTTCTCCACCCACTCTCTGAAGCAGAAAGTTGTCATAACATTCATGGTGTTAAGTGGGTATGGGGCTGGCCTGATGGGTTCAGCTGCAAAAATGAAAACATAGTTAATAAAATTACTTTTTTTGCCGTTTTGCTGCCACTTTTTAAAGGGCTTCTCAGTTCATTCATCATCAGTCACTCTACAGATTGTGTTGTGATATTTCAATGCCACTTTCATCTAGACAGGGCGTTCACCTCACCATATATTTTACTCGCTCCACTCATTGACAATGAATTGAAATGCAGCAATTTTTGCCCTGGTAGCTCATTGCAGCCCCTCTCAGCTAAGCTGCTATCTGTCTGTGGCAGAGTAAGATGAGTGATCTGTCCATTATAAAAGTGTCTTCAGCTGCTAGAAGCCAAAAATGGGGGATGGATGAAAATAATGCTGTATACTGTAAAATATACTTCGATACATCTTACATGGTTTATGAAAAACTCTGGAATCTTCCTGGAATCAATCTTGAAACATTTGTTATGCAAAGATATCACTCCATTTCACTATTTATTCTTCATTTTTATTTGAATGTAATTAAATAGTATAATCAATATTTGTTTCATCTGCACAGAACAATGCAGAAGTAATAAACAAAACTACAATAAAAGGTTTTTAACAACTACTATGCTTTGTGGAAGTTGGTGTTTGATGTCTGGCATTATGAGTCAGAGAAGAGAAAAGTATCTACCTGGGTCAGGCCTTCCTGTTTTATGCTGTTTGGAATCCATAAACCTGACATACACAAATGCAATACCTTTGTTTGTGCACATGCATACGCAAACATTAAAAAAGCTCAAATATTTTTGAGAAATCCGAATAACTTACTCATTTATGACGGGAACAAGTTGGGTTCCGAGGTTTTCACAGTAGAACCAGCGCTCAAATAAGACATCACTGGTATTGTCCACATAGTACCTTGAGTAAAGAAAATATCAATGAAAATACTAAATGATTGTTTTTAAGACGCAGGTCCTCACTGAAATATTTGCTATTTTACGGCTTTTGTTTACTATTATACTTCATAATAAACAAATATGCAAACAAACCTGCACTCACCATGGCAAATAATAAATATTGCACACAATGGTAAATTTTTCCCTCGAAGATTTTTTTCATATTTTGTTATATTGGTTTTATTGGTTTAATTAAGTGAAAACTAAATATTTCTGAGGCCCTCTGAAGCCTGATTAAGTAATCAGGCAAACATAGTTTCTCTAGTAGAATTAATAGGGTCATGTTGCAGATAAAGGTCACAGTTAGGATTAATGATTTGGAGGTCACGTTTAATATCTGGGGTACCTGAGCCCATCTGTTTCAGAATGGAGTCTTCTCCTCTCCACTACCAGCCCAACTGTATTTGCCTGTCTCTGGGGGGAATGAGGAATCCGTGCTGGAAGTAGGAACATCTGAAAACCACAGATGAAACCAGACTGTTGAATGTAGCACACATGAATAAATACACCCTCTTTCATGTTTGTAGGCCCAAGGGTTGTTTTTTTCGATGGGAATTTACTCCTTAAATTTAAAATAATAAAATTAATGGGATGGTTCACCAAAAATGGAAAATAATGTCATCATTTACTCTTTTGTACGACTTCTTTACATGCAGAACACAATTGAAGATTTTTTGAGGTACGTTGGTAACCTAGCAACATTGGTCCCCATTGACTTCCATTTTATGGACACAAACCATGCAGACATTTCTCAAAGTATCTTTTACAGGTTTCAAACAATATGAGTGCCAGAAAATGATGAGTTTTTTAAGTTATTGTTAACTATCACACATTAGTCACAGATAAAGGATAAAGAAACATACATATTCAGTATTTTTACAAGAAGTATTTGGCAAGGGATATTCAACAAATCCTGGCAATCTTTTATCATCCGGAAAGCTGAAAACTTTAAGCAGCAAGAAGTCTTAGTTTGCTCTCCATTAAATCTGACTGTCTTGGAGGAACATAAGTCTGCTGGCAGTATATGACAGATAAGAATAGCAGAGCCATTTCTGAGGCAGCATGAACTGTGGGTAGTCAATCCTGACCAGTGTCAGGATTCTCACCTCTCCCTCTCGGATATGCACATCTTTGTGCTTGCCGTTCTCGATCACTTTGAGAACCATGTCACCCCTCACCTGGTAAAAGAGCTGAAACACAAAGGGGACGTGAAACATGAAGTCGTTGAAAATAAATGTGGAACATTTTTTTTGTCTTTCCTTGAAACCATGACAAACCTGCAGTTGAAACAGAAGCTCGTCTTATTTTGTGCTTTAATTCATATAACTTAGAATAAGAAGATTTATGGCAGATAAGGTAATAGCTTTGGGCTCCTGCAACTCAACCGAGCTCTGATGCCAAGGTGCTTGTCTAGCAAAAGTCATGTGCTTAATTCCCAGAAAACAAACAAGAAAATTGATAAAATGCATTCCTAATGCTAGGATCCTTAAGCACAGACACTACTTTTGGACTGAAAAAAATTATCATACTGTTCTATAAAATGTATATGATTCAGCAAATCTGCCCTTAAACCTCAACCTTAACAAATCGTACACTTAAATGACACTCAATTGTAAACTTATGTAACATGTCCTGTCTCGAAAACATTCTCAATGTGTAGATTTTCTGTACACATATTCGCTGTTAAGGATGGTTTGGGCTGACCTCTAGTGACCAAAACTAAAGCATTACCCATTCTGCAGAGAACAGTCTAGCACACCAAAACTAGGTCATCTTTTCGAAGGTGTGATGTTGTGGGCTGCTCAGCAGGAGTCAGTTATATTCCCTTTCTACTGATGTTTGATTTTATAAATGACATTTGCCTCTCTTCCACCGAATAAAAGTCTTAATTAAGGCTCTGGGGTGAATTCACTGATAATAAAATCTACTCACTGAGAGTGTTGTTAATTTGCACAGACATTGTTTTAGTATTCGATTAACTAAATTAATTATGCAAATCTAAGCTAAACATCATTTGCATGAGACATTTCCCCGTTTTGCATTTGGTTCCTGAGTGCTGGATAAATGTGGAGAATCCAGCAGACCACTGAAAATCACCATCTGTAATAAATAGGAGAGAATGGCACTGACAGAGCAGTGCTTTAGATCTTTATTCCTCTCACTACTGTTGGTTCTATTTTTCTGTCATGTTGATGTTTTGTTAGAATCATAGTTAAATTAATAGTTGTATTGTATACTTTAAGGACTTCCAGCCCCAGTTTAACACACAAGGCTGAAGACTTAAAAATGAATTTTGAGCTATCTTAACTGAAAATAACTTGCCTGGACTTATCTTAAAATAAGTCAGTGCCATTGTTTTGTCTCAGGATGCATATCAGTAATGGTTTCTTATAAGGCATTTAAAAAAAAATGACTTAAATAGCCAAAATAAACTAAGGCATAGTCCTGGTTTAGGCTTAGCCTTGTCTATGAAACCAGGTCATAGTATCCTACATTTGTATTGAAAAGTTAATCTACAACTTATTGCCTAGCTGTAGAAAAATAAATGACTTATTGGGTGTCGCTGTCAACAATTATAAAATTATATAAGGGCAATAAAGTGTGAGAAGCACCAAAAATATGTTTAAAATATAGATAACATATACTTGAAAACATTGTATAATTGCAACATCACAGAGACTTTGTCGTCATTAAATAGAGATATATTAAAGGGTCAAGTCTGTAATGCAAAGATCACTTAGCCACTTAGTCAGTGTGAATCCTGACACAGCATTTCAAAGTACAGCCAAGATTGTACATTCAATATTATATCATTTTTATTTATTATAACCACCTCTATTGACCTTTTCACTTATTATTTGTGAGAAATGTAATGTCACTGCTTTAAAATCGTTTTTGATTTTATCACTCGCCAGTCTACTCAAGTTAAAAAGTCTGTGATAGTAATCTTTACATTATATTGATTGAGAAGTGTGTATAGCACCTCACCTCTTCACCTTCCTCAATGTGATAATCCTTCCTTATGTTTGGACCACCAACATACATAATATTCAACTGATAAAAGAACCTAAAATGACATCATGTAAAAGGATCAGTTTGCAATGGCACATGTCAACCTTTATGAAAGATAACCGTTTTGAAAGTTAATCCGAGCTCACTTACATTAATTTGTTGCACACAGGCGGTAGAAAAGAACTCTCATTCTCAGAAATCCACTTGTCAATGTTCACTTGAAGAGATGTGTTGGTCATTCTTCTTTCTAATTTAAGAATAATGCAAAAAAACTTTGTGACCAGGGATTTGTTTCTCCAGTGAATTTGTGACAGACAACCTGTGTTAAATAATAGGGGCGGTGCTCATGAGTATGTGACCATGAGGTTGAAATCCATGTTTACACAGCAGTAACCTTTCAGTGCCTACACTGCAGCATTAAACACGGATTGTTCATAGTCAGTTAAGAATCTTGACATTCTATTCGATAGTAATGTGTCATTTGAGAGCCATGTCGCCAACACCTGTAAAATTGTTTTTTTCCATTTTAAAAATATATCTTCACTACGTCATATGCTGTCACTGTCAGATGCAGAGAAGTTAATTCATGCATTCATGACATCAAGACTCGATTACTGTTAAGCACTGTTGGGGTTTGCCCTGCAGGTTTATTACAAAAACTCCAAAAGTTCTCTACTCTCAGCCAGTCTTGTCTCATTGTTCCAAGGTTACCGCAGGATGCAGTTCATGCCCAGACCTGTTGGCAGTGCGGAGAATGGGAAGCGGTGACCTGACAATAACTGAGATGATAGAGCTGGATAAAGGACACGCCGACCTGACACAACTTCACTACAAAATTTCAAATACCATCAGATTATTAATGATAATCTTAAATCTATGATTTACTTCATCATTAAATTTTTAAGCCTTGTCGTGCAAGCACTGTCAAGCTTGTGCAGAGGCAGCAGCTTTTGCCAGAGGGTAACTGGATCCCCTGGTTGGGCCACGTTTCTCCTGATTTATTTTCTCGATTGGAGTTTTGGGTTCCTCGCCACCGTTTGCATACTGTTTTGCACTATTTATAGGTAGGCTATATGGCGTCTATACCTGCGTAGGCCTACTGTATCACGTAGACTATACCATTGCGTGCGGATGAACTCTCTACTCTGTCAGATTACTCTTCAGACTTTGGATTTTTATCCCTTTCGTTTGTTGGTTGATTAGCCTTACCTGTTTTTGGATGTATTAACTTGCTCGTTTTTGTCTGCCCAGGCTCCGGCTTTTTGTAATTTTTTTGCAACGCTTGATTTTTCCTTCCCGGATTCCCATCTGCCCACTCGAGCAACCAGCGACCGACTGCCACTACCCCCTCGGCCCTCTGACTCACCACCCAACGACTTGGTTCAAAATATCTATGACTATATAAATTGAACCATATCACTTTAATTCACCAAATCTGTATTTCTTTGGACTGTTGTGGAAACCTGGGGAGAAAACCCCACACTGACAAAGAGGAAACATGCAGACTCCATATAGAAAGACCTCATGGCTCAGCCAAGAGTCAAAGCAGAAGCCTTGTACCCAGGCCCGGATCCAGATATGAGATGAAAGGTGAGCCAAGTGATTTTCCAGGTGGGCAGAGAGGTAACTTTGGTTTTTTTTTTGCCACAAGTTTTCACTGGCTCTCTGTAATGAACTATCTTATATAAACATATGATTTGCAGATTACATTTTTAATAATGTAATAGATAGGAGGTAAATAATGTAAAATACAACGGTAAAAACTTTGAAAATGGCATTAAATGTATGATACATTTTTTCTATCAGGGAAACTTACTGTAAAATATAAAAGGCATTTATTACTGATGAAATGTATGACAATAAGGATCAAGACATGACGAGTTCATATGCAAGAAACATTTTCATTTCTGCTAAAGAGACAATTGAAACTGATCACTTCTAGAAAGATCTTGCATTTATGCTGTCTACTTTTTACTACTACTAGTCTAATCCCTTCTGGGATACACTGAGCTTTTCAGGTCAGCAGAGACTAGAAAGACATTTTTCTTGTTCACATTTGCATGGTCTGATAGTCAACATACAAGAGATCTGACCTATATAAATTAGTTGTTAAAATCTTGACATCTCCCTTTTTTTATCTTTCATCGGCCTTTTTTAAGTTAAAATACAGAAGTGAAGCTTTGTTCTCAAATAACTTATTTCACAGAAAAGAAACTAAATCATCAATATTTAAACCAATACAGTTAATTAAAAATGTACAGTTTTTTTGTAAACAAGGCCCAGTACACATTTGAAAGGAAACTACAGGTACATAGCAGGCCTAAATGAAATGTTATGTAAAAATTAGCTTTATAGTTTTTATTCTTCTTTAAATCCATATATTTTAATTCATATTAGAATTTAATATTAATATTACATATATTACATGAATTGGTCATTATAAGCTATCTGAAAACTCACCAGACCAAAAGTGCAATTGGCATGAGACACAGGAGGAAAGATTGTATTTCCAGTTTTGTCTAATACATGAATTCACCATTGTGTCAGATATCATCAGCAGATAATGCATCTTTTTTTTCTTTTTCTTTATTAGTCATCTGACTCGTACACTACTTCCTTACCAAAGGACAACAACCAAATCAAAACAAACCAAAACAGGGTTGTGGGAAGCAAATGTCATAGTGCTGTCAGCACTGTAGGTTAGTGTTCAGATTCTTGTGACAGGATTCTGACAGTCCTTTATCTTGGGTCCCCATTTAGAGAATGAATATCAGAGTGGCTGTGGTTGCAGTTATACATGTCTATGCCGGTTTTTATTGCCTTATCGTATTTTTCTGTAAACATAGGCTGTAACGACTTCTTTTACTGCTTAAATTGAATGTCTTCTTTATGCTTGTCCAGAGCATTGTGGAGTAATGGTTTTTTAAATATCACAGTTTTCTTAAAATGAATTAACACTGTCGTGGAGTAGGTGGGGCGAGACCGTGAGTTGAGGCTGGTGAGTGAGTGTTAATGAGCGTCAGCTGTGCGCGCACCGGTCTCGTATTACGGAGGAGATTGGGAGCATAAGAAAACGATGGACTTGGACCCTTGATGAGAGAGGACCAGGCCTGGATTTTAGTTGTGGTTTGTTTAATTCGCCGGTAGTCGTCCTTGAGGGGCTGCCGGCTGTCTTTTTACGTTCTAGTTATTTTATTAGATGTGTAAATGTTTGCCGGTTCCCGTCTCCTTCCTTCCTTCCGTTTTATTGAACCTTGTTACAACTACCAATTATCAAACAAAAATATTAAAAACAAGTCATTATCTTGACATTTAACAACTGTTTTCAGATGCATTAATAAACAAATATTACTTTACAAAATAATAATGCAAGACATAAAATGAGAATGGAGAATGGAGAATCTGATGTTATATAGCTGATAATACAGATGAGCTCATGCAGGAGAAGAATAGTGGAGAAAAATAAACTTAAAAGAGAAGAGAGAAAAGGGAAATCAGTGAGGAAATGAGCTGCATGAATTTTGTAGCACAGGCACAGAAATAACTATGTGTGGCAGATAAAAGGGATATTTTTCTGAGCAGAGAACAAAAACTGAATGTTTCAAAATGTCTGGTGACAGAGGAGTAAGTCAGCTGAAGTCAACAAGTCAATTTTTTGGTAATTTGAATGCACCTTAGAGTCTGAGAGTGATGCAATTTCGAACCTCTACATGTATAGACTGTACATGTTGCTGAATTGACACAGTAAAGCAGACTTTGCACAAAAAATGCACAAACTGAAATAAATCTGTTGTTTTCCATTCATTTCCATTACTCCAGCTCATTTGTAGCACCTATTTAAAGCATGCATCTTTCATTTGATGTAACAAAAGTTATATTACAACACAGTTTAAATCGATTAAATGAGAACTTAAAATTAGTTTAGTTATCAATAAGGCCTATCGCCAATGACTGACCCCATATGTGTCCGCTAGAGGGCGCATTTGTTAAAACGTAAAAGCCAGTCAGAAAACATTAGCAGAGCCCACAGAAAGTTTTTTAGTTACTTGTATTTTTATATATATTTCTTGGTAAGGAAGCTGTTGTTTTTCCGCAAGTCTGCCAAAATAATATGTCAGTATTTCTCGAAACACATGTCGTTGTATTAAGTACTATAACATGCAAATGTTTGTCATCATATAATACAAATGCCAGCTGCACAACAATTGTCTCTTTCAGTAATGAGATCATTAATTATCATCTTGCTTAAAATCTGTTATTATTTATCCTGATGTTTGTGAACAGTAACATTTGCGTGTAACGTTACAGCTCACATATCGTTATATCCAGCAGCATTGTAATACAAACAAACATTCGACGTTTAGGATCGTCCTCGCATATCAACGCAAGTTATATAAAAAAGATGAAGCTTCCATTGTATAACCGCGTAAATATAACGCAATGTAAACTGCAAATAGGCGTAACAGTTATAGAGTTGACTGGTGCTGTTTGCACTAACATGTGTTAGCATTTATTGCTAAGCAGCCAAAACACACGGTAGAGGCTATAAGACAAGTTACACGAAAAGCTTTGTTACTTTTAGGGCCATCAGCAAAATAGAAACATCAATCAAATGATAAAGGCTGTAATGGAAATAATGTTAAATCCCACTATCAGTGTAGACCCGTCTTTATATACCAAACTACAGCCAATGTGAGCGAAGCTCCAGTGGCGCAATCGGTTAGCGCGCGGTACTTATATAGCAGTACATTGCAGAGCAATGCCGAGGTTGTGAGTTCGAGCCTCACCTGGAGCAGTGTTTTGAAAATTTTGAGTCAAAAGATTTCTAAATGTTTAAAATTATTTCTATGCCAGTGAATACGTGTGCATCTGTCTCATTACCAGCATCACAGTGCACTCAGATAATGGCCTGTTATCTTTATAAAGTATACAATATATTGCAATTGCGTCCATTTCAGTAAAACAAATAAACAATGTAAACATGGTAATGTAGAGTATTTCATTTGTTTTAATTAAAATATAAAAAATTAGTTTGTAATATAATTGATTATAATATAATATTTTGTCTTAAATAATTTTATGTGAAGTCTTTATTTGGAGTTTTATTATTATTATGTATACAATTTTTTTGTAAATAAGTGTGAAGTGAAGTTCCTAACGTGTCTTGTAAATTGAGAATTTCATTATATTTTACTGCAGTACCTCAGTCAAACAGCTGGCGACACTGTACGATCATCTAAAAACCTATTCAGACCTTTAATGCATATGAGGAACACCAAAACTCGCCTACCAAATGATGGCAGTGTTGTTTAACGTTTTAGGACGATATTATTCATTATTTTCATGTTTTTAAATTCTTCATTTCAAAAGTCCACACTCTCATTTACTTCCTCAGTTCAATTATTTACCACTCATTCACTTTTTCCTGGTTGTTGAAATAAGGTTTCATAGTATTTTTTTGTAATATAATAAAAATACATTTAAATTCCCTTCAAAGACTAAGATTCAAGAACAGACTGTAATGCGATTACTTGTTTGGGATCTATTACAGTTTCTCCTTTGAATCAATTTAATTACATTTAATATGCAGTCTGTAAGAGTTGGAAACAAAAATCAAGACCTTCCATGTTTTCACATCATATGATCCCAGTCTAGTTTTTCTTCCAGTCAAGGTAATTACCCTAATATTTGTTTTGTGCCTTTATTTAATCTACTCCCATGTATATTAGGCTGTGTGACAAGCCCTTGTGTAAGATATTTTCAAGACAAATGAAACAACAGACGTGACAGACTGACTTCTTTACATACTTGATCTTGACAGTACTGATATTATCTTTGGCTTGAACATTAATTTGAGAGAGAATCAACAAGATTTTCTTATATGCGCAAATCTGGGATCACAGCCAGATCTGATTTGATTTCTTCTGAAGCAACGTTGTGGGAATATTTCTGTACAGTTGGCTGGGCGCTCACATTGAATGCTGGTTTATTCGTTTTGTTAACAGAAATAGATAATGTAATTCAAAATCCACAGGCTCTGGTTAGAGAGCCTTGGGGGTACAGCTTGGAAAATATCCTGCTGTGATTTAGATAAGATTCAAAAACATCCTACAGTGAAAGAATGAGTCAGCAAATCCAGACTGTGTAGACAGCCGCAGACAGCTGACCATCAGGACTTAATCCCCCCCCAACCATACACGCTCAGCACAGTCAACTTCAGTATCACTGCAGATTACATGACTCAATATTCATACAGTTGACTTGTAACCTTACTGGTGCCTAATGACATAACCTGCTGTGCTAAAGGCTTTAGCCTTCACTTGTTGAGCTGCACTGAAGGCCGGAGGCTATTAGCATGACATCAGTTGGGAACAGGGTCAACTCAGGCAAAGAGTCAACCCGTCTTTGGCCTCTCAGTAAAGACGCTTCATTAAGATGAAGCTTGTCACATGTAATGACCTTCTCTGGAATAAGCAATACGCTGGCTTTCAGGGTCTTAGCTTTTAGTCTGTTAGGAAGGCCGAAACAGAATATTGTAGACCCGAAGGAAATATCATAGTTAAAATCCATTCAACTATATTAAAAAGCTATTAGATAGAAATTTGATTGCGGTTTTGAAGCAGAGTACACTTGACTGAAAAAATAATGATGGCCATTTTTGGTTATTTTTAACAATACTCAAAAATGGAGGAAAGCTTTATTGCTTGGAGTAGAGCTGTACGATATTGCCAAAATGTAGTTTAAAATATATTTCTTAATTTATGTCCATTCGATATAATTCTGATAACAATATTACAAAGAGCAACATGTAAGATATAAGTTGAGGAGAACTCTGATATGAACAATAAAATGCTGATCAAAATCATGATGCCAACAGTGTGCAAAGCTACATGTGATCACTGATCAGAATCAAATCTGTTTGAATAGGACTGTGCACTTACCTTTTGTAAGTATCAAATGTTAGGATCATGTTACCAATAAAAGAGAGAATTACTTCTCTAATTGTGCTTCACAGCATAATTCCATAACTTCAAATTCAAAATGCGCTTAAAAACATGGGCGTATCTTTAAAGCTGTACTGGGGCACAGGCCTCACATTACTTGACACTTTTTTCTGGAAAGTCTACTTTTAACAAATTAATAATCTTCAATTGTTAACTTCCAATGAATTATGTACGACTGTATTTTGTCAAAACTTTTATTTACGTATTTTTAATAGATATAGACGTATACAAGATTTGGAATCCATTAAAATTAGTTTCAGTGTCTTTCATAGGCCCTACAGTATGCATATTTTTATACTTGTTTGTGTTTATTTACCAACAAAACATGTATTTAAGACGTGTCGGTTTACATTTACACTTCTATGTCGTTTTTCGCCTCGAAGCCAATGATCACTAGGCATCAGTGTCCCACACCCATGTTCCTTGTGTAAACAAGACAACAGCCGAAAAATAAGCAGCTGGTGTCGGTATACGATCCTACGGAGCCCTTTTGGGGACATGGTGGTGGAAAAAAATGAGAGGGAAGAGAAACATATTTTTTAAAGCTTTTGCGTTATCTCGCAAAATCTTTGCGTTCCCCCGAGAAACATTGCGTTATCTCGCAAAACTTTTGCGTTCTCTCGCAAAACTTTTGCGTTCTCTCGCAAAACCATTTTAATTCGGACAAACACTTCATGTTTAATATCCTGCTGGCTGAGTTTGAGACTAGCTCCGTAAACATTGGTTTATATACGCAGATTCCCGGACTAATAACTAGTGAGCTAAATGTTCTTATAACACAAATGACACCTCATTCTATTTAACTTTAACAATGAACATGAACTATAATGTTTAACAAAACGAGCCCCAGGCGGGAGACGGCTGAGACCAGACCGAAGGGATCCTCTATAAAGCGCAAAACCCGAAGATCATGGCTACTAAAAAGAGTAATTCACTTCGGTGCTACATTGTGTAGTATAACTAAAACCAGTTTAGATTCAGCAGGAGGCCATTAATGTGTAATCTGAATTTGGTGAGACTACAGTGTGTAACATTTAAGTTTTTAATGACAATTATTTAAATAACGCTTTTCGGATTTACAGTCACTTTGTAGACGGTCTCTTTGGACTACCCCATGTTGCCTGCTCATATAGAGATACATTTATATTCTCGTTTTGAGGAAGACTAGTGTTGTTGATCCTTGTCTAAGAATAATGTGTTGTTTGTGTTATAAAAACGTTTAGCTCACAAGTTATTGGTCCAAGAATCTAGTATGAACCGCTCCATTGTTAATGTACGGAGTTGAATAACAGGACGTTTGAATGTTTTGCGAGAGAACGCAAAAGTTTTGCGAGAGAACGCAAAAGTTTTTGCGAGAGAACGCAAAAGTTTTGCGAGAGAACGCAAAAGTTTTGCGAGATAACGCAAAAGCTTTAAAAAATATTTTTCTCTTCCCTCTCATTTTTTTCCACCACCATGTCCCTAAAAGGGCTCCGTACGATCCATCCGCGCATGCGCATAATGAGATGGTAGAAAACGCGCGTGGTCAAAGGATAATACTGTTTTGCGACGATTTGCGACACTCACGTTCTGTTCCATGCTTTCGCACCTTTGTACCAGTAAACATTCATTCAATCAACATTCATGATTATTTGCAGAGACACCATCAACCTGACAGTAAATACTGGACGTGGGGTGCACAGTTAACCATATACCGTTTGTCAGTGTGTGTGAGAGTGACTGACATTTTTTCAAAATGTTTTTCTTACATAAAGTAAAGATACTCAAAAAGTGTACAATACTCAAGTAAATGTACTTCACTACTGTCCACCTGTGGTCTCATGTCACTTCTGTGTGCACACTATCCACTCTTTCAAGTCATTTCCATGGTCAGTTTGAAATACTCGTTACCCCAGACTTGATTGTTGTTCTTTCTTAATGTAAGTGCAGATAATCTAGCCATTGAAGGGATTCGTTTCCTCATTTAGATTATATAGATAGGTATATTAGCCTATATAGACTGTGGCGGGGCGGGTACAGATCCAGGATCAGCGTCGCCTAGGAAACAGCCCGGCAGCTAATGATGACCCATTAGGATGATTAGCTGCCGGGCATAAAAACCCTGTGCACTTACCACTTTGGGTCTGGTATCTCACCCGAACTAACCTTTTACTTTTGTACCAGCAGATTCAAGCGAGTAAGGGAACTAGGACCAGATTGCACGAGCACGGACGACCAACACTCAACACAAGCACCCCCGGGATATCACTGTATGGACATTTTCACTGTGTGTTTGAATAAACTCCCCTCCGGGGTTTGTTATATCTGCCGTCTTGTGTCTGTCGTGTCTCTTACCCTGCCACAAGTGGTGGAGAATGCGGGCAAATTGGTAAGAGACCGGCTGAGAAATTTTTTCCCCTAACATTCTCGTTCTGTCGATCTTAGGAATGGCGGACACCCTCTCTCTCTCCACGGTCAAGCAAATGGAGGAACTACTGCGCCGACTTACAGACGTCTCTGTCCGCCAGCAGCAGTGCTTTGACCAGATGAGGGATAGACAGGAACGGGCCGACCAAGAGATCGATCAGCTGCAAACAAACATGACGCGATCCGCACCTCAACATCACGCGGCCTCGCTGCTAACCAAAATGACGGCGCAGGACGACGTCGAAGCTTATCTACATACCTTCGAAGTGATCGCTAGTAGAGAGGGTTTGAGAAGCGAGTTATGGGCGCGCACGTTAGCGCCCTTCTTAACGGGGGAAGCACAGCGCGCCTATTTCGCCCTACCAACCGACCAGGCAGACAACTACCTCATTCTGAAGGCAGAAATCCTCGCACGGGAAGCGTGGGAACAACAGTCGGCGCCACATCGGACGGTGATCGAACACGTGAAAGAGATGCGGGAGCGGATTGACCGGGTGATGCCTATCGTGAAGCAACATCTGGCAGAGGCCCAGCTCGCCCAGCAGAGGGTGTATGACCGGCCCACCCAGGCACGAGAATTCCAGCCGCGATGTGCTCGTCCTCGTGCCTGCGGCAACTTCCAAGTTTCTGGCGTCCTGGCAGGGACCGTATTCCATCATAGAGAAGGTGGGGCCGGTCACGTATCGGATACGTCAGCCGGGACGAAGGAAGGAGGAGAAGGTGTACCACATCAACCTCCTTAAGAGGTGGATTGCCCCGCCAGCGCAAGTAGCGACGTATGTGCAGGCTGAGGCTGAGCCTGTGGTACACCTTGGAGAACAGCTCGCCGCAGCTCAGAAGACCGAGCTAGAGGCCCTGGTTCGTCAATACAAGGATGTGTTCACGGAGCACCCGGGACGAACCAACGTGACCCAGCATGACATCCGGACGGGGCCCGGAGTCATTGTAAGGCAACGGCCCTATCGTGTACCTGAAGCCCGTCGGAAGGCTATCGAAGAGGAGGTACAACGGATGCTGCAGCTTGGGGTCATTGAACCGTCTCGTAGCCCGTGGTCCAGCCCGATTGGGATGGTACCAAAGCAGGTCGGCACCCTCCGGTTCTTCAATGACTACAGGAAGCTGAATGAGGTATCCGTATTCGATGGGTACCCGATGCCGCGGGTGGACAAGCTGCTCGATCGCCTTGGTAGGGCTCGGTAGATTTCTACTCTCGACCTCACCAAAGGCTACTGGCAGGTACCACTATCGACTGAGGCCAAAGAAAAAACGGCCTTCAGCACCCCCAGTGGCCACTGGCAGTACCGAGTCCTACTATTTGGCCTACACGGAGCCCCTGCGACGTTCCAGCGGATGATGAACATCGTGTTGCGGCCCCATCAGAATTATGCAGCTGCTTACATTGACGATGTGGCAATCCATGCAGAGAACTGGGAAGAGCATGTAGATGGACTCCGGAGGGTGTTCGACGAGCTACGTCGGGCTGGACTCACAGCCAACCCGAAGAAGTGCCACCTGGGACTTACGGAAGCCAAGTACCTGGGGTGTCAGATCGGTCGGGGACTCATCAAACCCCAGGAACAGAAGGTAGAGGCTGTACGGGCGGTAAGCCGACCAACGACCAAGACCCAGGTGCGTGCATTTCTAGGGTTGGCGGGCTACTATCGGTGTTTTATACCCCACTTCTCTTCGATAGCCAGCCCCCTGACAGACCTGACGAAGAAAGGACAACCAGAGACCCTGGACTGGACAGCCGAGGCAGAAACAGCATTCCGGACTTTGAAGCAAGCATTAACCTCATCACCGGTCCTGTACGCCCCAGACTTCGGCTGCCATTTCTTACTCCAGACGGACGCCTCCGACAAGGGTCCGGGAGCCGTCCTATCTCAGGTCCATGACGGAGAAGTACATCCGGTCACATACATCAGCCGTAAGTTGACACCCGCCGAGACCAGGTATGCCGCAGTGGAAAAGGAAGCCCTGGCCGTGAAGTGGGCAGTACTGGAGCTGCGCTATTACCTGCTGGGTCGAAGCTTCACCTTGGTCACAGACCATGCCCCCCTACAATGGATGGCCCGAGCGAAGGACACTAACGCCCGTGTGACCCGTTGGTTCCTGGCGCTCCAGGACTTCCACTTCACGGTACGACATCGGGCCGGGGTCGCGAACGGCAACGCGGATGGGTTGTCACGGATGTGGTCCGGCTGGGCAGGTCTGTCAGGCGACACTGCCCTCCCACCCTTACTAGTTTCCCAAGGACCCAGGATACAGGGTCGACGCTTGGGGGGGGAGTGTGGCGGGGCGGGTACAGGTCCAGGATCAGCGTCGCCTAGGAAACAGCCAGGCAGCTAATGATGACCGCCTACACCTGAGGCTGATTAGCTGGCGGGCATAAAAACCCTGTGCACTTACCACTCTTGGTCTGCTATCTCCCCCGATCTAACCTTTTACTTTTGTACCAGCAGATTCAAGCGAGTAAGGGAACTAGGACCAGATTGCACGAGCACGGACGACCAACACTCAACACAAGCAACCCCGGGATATCACTGTTTGGACATTTTCACTGTGTGTTTGAATAAACTCGGGCCGGGGTCGCGAACGGCAACGCGGATGGGTTGTCACGGATGTGGTCCGGCTGGGCAGGTCTGTCAGGCGACACTGCCCTCCCACCCTTACTAGTTTCCCAAGGACCCAGAATACAGGGTCGACGCTTGGGGGGGGAGTGTGGCGGGGCGGGTACAGATCCAGGATCAGCGTCGCCTAGGAAACAGCCAGGCAGCTAATGATGACCGCCTACACCTGAGGCTGATTAGCTGGCGGGCATAAAAACCCTGTGCACTTACCACTCTTGGTCTGCTATCTCCCCCGATCTAACCTTTTACTTTTGTACCAGCAGATTCAAGCGAGTAAGGGAACTAGGACCAGATTGCACGAGCACGGACGACCAACACTCAACACAAGCACCCCCGGGATATCACTGTTTGGACATTTTCACTGTGTGTTTGAATAAACTCCCCTCCGGGGTTCGTTATATCTGCCGTCTTGTGTCTGTCGTGTCTCTTACCCTGCCACAAGACCTATACTAATACAAAATTACTCAATGTAAAGCTAACTTATATTAGCAGCTTTTAATAAAATAACGACACAAACCGTCTTTGACAATACTTCTGACCTCAGATCGAAACACGGCAAGTAGGCCTAATGCTCCACACCAATGAATCGCAAAAGGGACATGGAGGAAACTGAAGGTTTGCAGTGACAGAAAGATTCAGACTTTATTCCACATGTAACCAAAATTGTGTATGTTCATGTAACAACTCCTTTATTATTTTGAATTGGTAATCACGTACAAACTTCATAATGCATGGCATAAGCTACATTTAAAAACATCAAAATAGACCCGTCGTGAACTGTTAAATGAAAAACACAATGTAGCCTACAAAAATATGCAACCAGTTGTACCACCTGGCCATCAAGTGTTTCATCGCATGCGTGATACCAATGGTGTGACGTTTTCTACTATGTAATTACGCACATGCGCAGAACGGATCGTGCAGGCATCCTGGATCGTGTACCAACGCATTAGCAGTGATAGCGGCAAGTAAACAGTCACTTTGGTTGCTGATTTGATATGTTAAATACAGAAGCACGAATAATTTACTCAGATAATTAATTTGGAAATGCGCTTCAGTAATCATGACGCTACATCAGAGTTTTTTTTAACATAAGGGAGGGGTTCAAACAGACCCATCACCTGCTTGCGGTCCGTGTAGGGTCCACCTTGAGTTGACGGGTTGCTACATTTTTGGAGAGGAACCATAAATTGGGCTTACTTCTACAACGCGTCTTGAACCCGTACCTTTTGTATTCCCGTGCTCGATCAGGTTACAAGTTTACTCCCGACGCAGGATGGGCCACATTTATACTTTTTTTTTTTTCTGAATGAGGTAAAACGTTTGGCTCTTAATCGTTAATCAATGAATAGGTAGTGCGCATTCGGTTAATGTCTGGCTGCGTCGCTTTTACAAGCATTAGTAAGTTGCAGATCCGTTTTGTAAATGAATATACGGACAAAAATGATCAATGTTAAACCGATCCGCACAGCCAGATCCCCCCGTCAACAGAATTGGAGGTGGGCCGATGTGGGCAGAAATATCCAGGGCCAAATTTGCTTCCCAGTCCGCCCCTGAATGTAGTTCATTTTAGCCAGTAAAATCACTTTCTGTAAATTTGATGAGAAATATTTCATAGTAGTTCATATTAAAATCTTGATAATGTTGACTTTTGTAACTTTTTTTAGTTTGTGACATTCTCGAAATGTCTTATGAAACTTTGATGGACAAATTTGTACATTTTCTGACTCTTTTCTGGAGTATTAAGCAAAATGCTCTCAATTTAATCTAATGGACAAATCCTTTATATATAAAAGTGACTTTTCTTTCTAATTCGGAATTAATAGACTTTGAAAAACTTTGAAAGCTAGAAAAGGACATACTGTATGTGTTAGCCTTCTTATTTAGGTCATAGACAGCACTACGTAGGAGACTGTAGGTGCGTTTGTTAGAATTTGTTCTTTGCCCATACAAGCCCTCTGTCAATGTCAAATCGGCAAAATCTATCATCACTGTGTTCTGTCTGCACATGTGTTATGTTCCTTGGACGCAGATACCAACGAGTTGTCAAAGAAGCTAAACACACAAAATGCACTTTACTGTCAAAACATTGTCAGAAATGTTTGTCTTTGATACATACAATAGGCCTGCATTTCATGGTTTCACCACAAATTTCATTAGCCAACCCAATATGGCTGTTTAAATGGGTCTGTTTTAGGGGCCAGTACAGTATATACGCTGTACTGTATCCAAAGTATATAACAAGAGACATATGGATCCTTATCTGATGTTACAGAACGTTCTCCTGAAATCTGAGGGCTGCCTTATCTCTTGAGATGCTCTGGCAAGCACTTGTCACATAGATAAAAAGTTTGTGAAATGTTTAAACATTACGTGTGGCAGAAACATGGTGTTTGGCATGAGCGATGTCTGTTATTACTTATTAAGTTTCAACCTCAATTTCACTGAGATTGTTTCTTGAGACTGTAAGGGGGACCTGGAATGACTCTAAGCATTCATTGAAAATTGCTCATTTTTAACCTGTCAAGCATGTGATCAAATGTGACAAGCTATTGTGATTCATTGACAATTTGATGATTGTTTTTTAGTGGTTCTCAAAAATCACAGCTTCCCATGATAATTATACTTTAATTTTTTTATTCATTTTATGATCTCAAGTGTCACTTATGTGGATGAAAATATTTATTGTAGTTATGCTTGTAATGAATTATACTATCTTCTTCCATTGGGCTGTGTCATCTTAATGAATAAAATAATCTCTTCAAAGTGCCCTGTTTAGCTGTACGCTTTCCTAGTTCCCATATCTGCCTTAAAGGGATAGTTCACGCTCAAATTTCTTTCATAATTTACTCAACTTTATGACTTTCTTGAAGGAATATTGGCCTCTATTGACTTCCATTGTAGCCTTTGGACATTTCTTAAAACATCTTTTGCGTTCCTGAGAGTTGGCATACACGATGAACCCATGAATTTAGCTGTCACTGGGTGTCTTAACAACAGTATTTTCATGCCGATGACATTAAATATCCTGCTTTACTTGAACCAAACATTTGTCATTTGTATCCGTATGCTTAAGTAATCTACTGCATACAAATGCAATCATAGTCATCTAGAAACCGAATAAAAATTCCACTCACATTATCCTTCATAACTCTTAAATGGAGATGTGTTTTCAAAAATCCCTGTTTTACCAGTCAATTAAATAAATCTTAGCTCTTTGACTCCAGTGACAGAGGAATTTTTTTTAGAATATAACTCACATATGTCATTGGTTTAGGCATGATTGTTAGCTGTGAGTTGCGACAGGTCATTGGTTCAGTGTAATGTACTAAGGGCCGTAGGCAATGCTCATTATAGCAGAAGGCATAATTATTATCATTACTGTGCCAGTATTTTTTTCACACACCATTTTCCTCCCGGCAGGTTGATGATTAAGTGTCTGAAAGACTGCCAACAGGAAGTGATGTCACCTCTTTCGGCGTTTTAGACAAGAGTTCATGTTACCTTACTTTTCTCATGAATGCAGTTCATTATGGTGCACTTATTTGAGAAGTGGAATTATTGAACCGTCATTGAGGTTTCTTTTTTTTGTGATTCCAGTCTTCAATAAAATTCTGTTAAGGCGAGCTATGAATTTGTATGAATAAGCATGGTTCATTTTTTTGTAAAAGTCACTTAGTTTTCTCTTCTATGTTTCATTTTCTCTTTCATCCAGTTTGAAATGCTCGCTACTACGAATTCACGTGTTCATTACCTCATAAACTATTTTCCAGATGCCCACAATAAGGATAAACCTTTTGAATATTCTCATGAATTAGTTTCAGCCTTCTGCTGATGTATGCCCCATGTATGCTTGCCTGAAGTACAATGAAGACCCTCACTACAGTGTGGAGCTAAAGTAGAGTGATAACAACTGGTTTTCTTTGCTGTAGCTGTAAGCTGTAATAAATCTTCAGTGAAAAGGTACAAACTATGCAAGCACCCTCAGGTAGAGTTCTGGCAGAGGTCTGGTCTAGGATCGGATTCTGTCCCCCTAACACCTCTTTAGCCTTATTAAACATATTTCTAAGAGGCTGTTCCCTGCCAGTTTCCTTGACATATTCCTCCTCACTGCTGGAAATTTGACTTGATTTACAGGACGTACACTCCCCAAGTTCAGATGGTTTTAAGAGCACTCTTACTTCGAAACATACGTCATTACTAAGACTTTGACAAAGATGGCTGTTTTTTTATGTTTCTGAAATTAATTTTAATAATATGAAAACGTTACACACATCTTTTGCAGAATTATTATGGAATAATAAATAATGTGAATGGCGGTCATATGCTTTTTTTTTAATAGTCATTTTTGAGGAATATTTGCATGTTGCAACCCATTTATTGATAAAAATAGGCTGCTTTTGCAGTTTCCTCTGTTTTATCAGCCACACCAAAGAAATTGTATCCTTCCTCTCTCTTTCCCATCCAGTGTCAGCATATTAAAAAGAACGCTTCCTGACCACATCCCCTGGACTTACTGACCATCCAGATACAAGTCCTGAATATAGATGGCTCATCTGAGCTACTCTGTTTGATTTATGAAAATGCAGGGCATCCAACAGTTGCCCATGTTGAAATCCAACATGTTTCTTTCCTGAGAACATCCTGCATCTATCTTCTTTTTTACTGAAAGCAGGCATTCAAAATTTTTTTTAAGTATCAGCATTTTCACTGTCAAGTGTTAGTGTATTTTACCTCAGCACAAAATGAAGTGTATAATAATGACATTGTGTTTAAATAAGGGATGCACCATACCACTTTTACCTTTACCGATCCGATACCTGGATTCTGAGTATCAACCAATACCGAATCCTGATCCGTTACTAGCATTGTTTTTCCAGAAAAATGTAAAAGTGCACATATTCGTATCTTTTAATGTACTGTAGGTAAACAGTACTTAAGCATTTGTGTTTTAAAGGAAACATTATCAAATATCTGAGTAAAGCGTTTTTACCTTGGAAATTCACTACATTATAAAGAACATAATACTTTTTAATCCACTACATTTCATATATAAATGTTATTTTTTAACCATTTAATCCTTGAGTGCATTAAAATCTATCACTTTCTTTTACCTTAGTTTTCTACTTTTAAAAGTAGAAAAGTATTGGATTTGGGGTAAAAAATACATAAAAATGTATATATGAAATGTACTGGAGTATGATACAGTGATATGCCTTATATAAGGCCATGATATGCCTTACGATGAAGTGATGTTGATTTTAACAAAGTAAAAACAGTCTCGTAAAATACAGATACTTAAAAAAATGCACTTAAGTAAAAGTAAAAAATACTGTGATCTCTGTTTATTGCTCAAAATACTATCACGGTATAAAATTGTGGCACAGATGCGCATCGCTGACACAGAATGATGCACATAATGCATCTGGTTCTTTACACTTACACGCCTAAAGCACATTCTCCTTCTGAAGTCGCAGAAGTCTTTGCTCGTCAAGTTTATGACAGTTATAACACAAAGAGTAAAGATATGTTATGTAGTGCGTTGCATCCATCCAACAGTTACAGCTTAAAAACTGTTATTGCGTACAGTATGAATGGCACACAACATTCAGACCGCTTCCAGTGCTTGTCTAATCTAATACACTCAGTGAGTACAGTCTCTAGCTAAATACAGTTTAATCAAAACTATAGACTATTATCTAGTGATAATGAAGAATAATGAAAACATTGGAACGTATTGGACGTCCTGATTGTCACCGAACACACGCATGTTCAGTGGAGATAGACAGATGATAGCACCAGCGGAGGTCAGAGTTTCTTAATTATCCTATATTAGATTGTTCCTCGTATAAAGAAATGACATCAGAAAGAATTGGAATATAGTGCATTAAAACTTTTACGGTGGTTTCCTGATAGTAAGTCTTTCTTTAAGCTTAAGAACATCTGCGGGTAACACACTGGATCAGATTTAGATTGTAGCAAAAAAGTCCCGTATCGACCCCGATCCAGAGTATTGGATCGTTGCATCCCAACCCTCTCGAACAACCAATCTGGTTGTGGAAGGCTCACAAATTTTTTACCATCCTTTGATTCTTGAGTCCTTGAAGATGGACGTAATGTTCCCAAGTAGGAAAGGATCAGATATCTGTCTACAACGGCTTCTTCTAGATGTTTTAAAGTTAGCCAGGCAGGGGGTTGTCTGGGCTAAGCAGGTTGGATTTTTCAAAGTTCTGGTTATCTCTCCCTGTGGATATGTCAAGGAGAGTCTACCTGATCTCCTAAGAAGTGTTGACAATGCACCTCAGTTCAAAGATGCCTTTAGGGAGATCCTGGCAATGAAAGATTTTCGGTTCAGAGAGAAAAAAACTCTCTTTCAAAGCTAAGATGTTAAGAAATGGAGAAATCCTTAGAAAATGTCCCACTTCATCATTTGCCGTTTCAACCAGATCTCTTCATCAATCCACTTTCATGAACCTCAGTATTGCGATTTGATATTTGCACTGCTGTTCAGTTGTTTAAGGAGAGTTAGAAGTTTTTTCATGATTCCTGTAGCGCAGTGGTAAGAGCATTGCGTTAACAACGCAAGGTTGAGGGTTCGATCCCAGGGGATTTCAAATACCTATGTAAAATGTATAGGACAAAGCTATGTAAGTTGCTTTGGATAAAAGCGTCTGCCAAATGCCTAAATGTAAATGTAAAACTATTGGAAATTGTGGCTAGTTTGAGGTTGCTGAAAAATATAAAGTGATCCTCAACTTTTGAAAGATGCTTTTCTCTAGTTTACTGAGCTACTTGTGGGAAAAAAGAGTTGCGTCTGTTTGCTGTTGATTGCTTGTCTGCGACGTCTTGTCACAGATGTTAGTCCATGTAAATCTATGTTAGTATTCTCATCAGTGTCAGAACCTGGTAATTTAACTCTACATCATTTCCTATGAATGTTATGAAACCCTTCGCATTAGTTTGCATACAACTCTCATCAGCAAGCTGTATTTTCATCAGTGTCCAGTTTTTAAACATAAACCATGTTGTGTTTTTGACGGCGTGCTAAAAAGGAGGGAAAAAAGCCATGAATGGACCATTCAGTGCGTGCGCTTATATTTTAACATTGCAGGGGAGCAAAGCCAACTTGTATGTAATTTTGACAGTGGGTACCGCCACCCCCCTCTTCTTACTACCTAGATCCGTGCCAGGCTCTGATCCAGGACTAGGGGGCTGACATCATTCCCTCCAGACGTTGAGGCTTGTTATTGCTGCCATTCCAGAAGTCTTTGCTTGGGCTGAGCAAACATCTTGGAAGACTTCACAAGGGCCCTGTCATTCAGAAAGCAAAGCACCATAATAGGACAGCGCTAAAAAGCTGTTGAGTGAGGGGACTTGTGACTTCTTTAATTATACAAAGAGGAGGTGGGTTGTTCACACTATTCCATTTGGACCTCACGACAAGCCATTAATTGAAAGCTTGGAATGAGCTCTAAGTCCGCGCATCCCAAAGGGAGTGGCTGAATTGGCAAAATGCGGGGACTTTTGAGAAGTACATAAAGGTTATCCATATAACTTATACAAACATCTACACTACAGTAAATGTTTGTTCAGGTGCAGCCTGCCTT
Source organism: Triplophysa tibetana (assembly GCA_008369825.1). Taxonomy (NCBI): domain Eukaryota; kingdom Metazoa; phylum Chordata; class Actinopteri; order Cypriniformes; family Nemacheilidae; genus Triplophysa; species Triplophysa tibetana. The sequence goes on from CM017900.1 coordinate 7,033,135, forward strand.
GTGACACGTTTAGTGAAAGAGTCAAGGCCAGGCCTGTTTCAAGTCTTTCAAATAGCATTAATATCTATTAGATTTGTTTCATCCCAGGTCTCACTACAGTGAATATGTAAGGCTTGCTACACTGAAATAAACTTAACTTTCAAAACCCATATGGGGTTCTTTTTGTCACCCTTTGTAACTAAATATCTCCCATTTACATTTATGATTAGGTTAAATTGAGGAACTGGTAGCCTTTGGGATACTTCGAGGGTGCCCTTTATTTTTTAAAGGGTGCTCCCTGTTGAAATAGTAGTGCATGTATATGCTGGTAAGGCATGTTTTGAAGCAAGGCAGCTGGTTCGAGCTGGTTTAAGCTGGTCATGTGCTGGTCCTTAGCTGGTCATAAGCTGGTTTAAGCTGGTCATGTGCTGTCCTAGTTTAGGACCAGCACAGAACCAGCTAAGGACCAGCTTTAAGTGCCGTGTATACTTTACTTTCCAAGTCCGTGTCCGTCACATGCACAAATGCGTCCACACAGCTTCTTAAGCATACCAAACTGCAGATGAGTGGTGTGGACAAGTTAGGCAGATGCGCAGTACGACATTTAGTTGACCAGTTATATGCAGAAGGGATGACTGAGAGTCATTGTAACATGTACACATTGCTTAGTGATGCAGGAAAGATGCGTCAGTGTGCATCCCCATCTCTTTTAACTGCTATAGCGCTGTCTGTCTCTAATTTGTGTACATAGTACTCGCGGCTAAGATTAGTAGAGAGCTTTATAGTGGATACTCGCACCTCTGGCCCCATCCCTCTCATTCCTTTGTTCATGTGCACATGTAGCCCGGCCTGCTAACACAAGCTAGCTCATCTGTAGACACATCGTGTCAAAGGAAGCCACGACTGTGACCCTCGAAAACCAGGGCTAAATGTTTCTGTCTCTGAGGCTTTTATGGATACAGGTCCCTTAGAGAACCCAAACCCATGCGTTTTCTTCAGAGAAGAAAAACCAACACACACTGGCACCTATTGTGCTATAGCTCGGATGCAACCAGCTCAACTGGTTGGTTTGTACAGTGTTTGATCCAGTTTAATCCTGGCAACAGAGACGCCGCTAAACTCATGTGCCTTTCTTCGCAAGAGCCACTTTCAACACATAGATCTACACCTGTCAACGCACAACACACACAAAGCAAAACACACAAACGCAAATAAGCAGCCTTGGAAATCTGTTGGTGCAGTGCCGGTGTGCCCTTACAAAGCAAAAATATGTGGGAATATCCAGAATGCAGCAGGATGTCTCCAGAATGCAGCGGCATGTCTGGTTTTCAATCAGCCTAAAATAACCCATGTAGCTCCCCTCCTGATTACACTTCATTGGCTCCCAGTTGCCGCCCACATCAAGTTTAAATCTCTGACACTGTTTTTCAGCACGGTAAAGGCAATTTCGGCCCATTCCCTTAACTCACTGCGCCTGGTTGCTCCATCACAGGGAGGTACCAAAATGTCATGCAAAAACCTTTACTCATTCGGTTCACCTTTAGTGGAATGGTCCTGAACAGCTAGTCACTTTCTCAAAGAGCAGACTAGAAACTTCCAGACTGGTTTCTTGAGCCAAGTTGTTCCTTAAGTCTGCGGGGCACCGGCCCTCCAGGACCAACATTTGACAGCCCTGTCCTAGTAGCATGGCCTTGTAAACTAGCGGTACCGTTAAGCGCGTTGACAAAATGTTATATGCTCTACTAATGGTATGTCTGCCAAATGAGTTAATGTAAATATGTACAGTAATGGAAAATATAATTTAAAATTGTAAATAATACCTATGTTGGTACTAAATGCCTATACTTTTTGAATGAAAAGCATCAGTTTCTTAAAACAAAAAATATCACAAAAGATTCACGTCTAGAAGTACACACAGTATGGAGCTACAAACCGATTAGAACTTTACTGTTTTGTGTTGAAAATACCCCTCATTGTCCATCCTATTTGTCAGTAAATAACATAAATATATTATAAACTTTAACTGTTATTTCATACATTCATTCAAAAAGCTTACTCCAAACCTAAACAGCTTGAAGCTGTGCAAGATGAAGAAGTTAATTAGATTAGATTAGATTAGATTCAACTTTATTGTCATTACACATATACAAGTACAGTGTAACGAAATGTAGTTTAGGTCTAACTAGAAGTGCAATTAGCAAGTGCAGGATATACAGTGTGAATAAATACAGAATTAATATTAGGGGAATAATATACAAATGTCCTATGACAACAAGACAGTCTGTATGTACTATGGACAATATATACAGAAGGATATATACTGTGAACATTAATGTACAGGTGGTTATGAACAGATAACAATTTAAACTATACAATAGTGCAAGTGACTGAAGTGTGCATTAATTACAGACATTAGCTATTAAAGTTACAGTGCAGTAGATGAGTTAATGCGGTTATTAAAGGTATGGTGCGGTAAATGAGTTAATGCAGTTATTGAAGTTAATCACATGTCCTCTTCCGTGCATTGCTTCAATAAAACAGTGCCCTTGTTTATCTTATTCCGTCGAAGTCATATTCATCTCTTACAGAACGCTGTACCTGACTCACTGTTTTGCTTCAGTGGAGAGCAGACTCACAGAACTCAGACACACAGGACTCAGACTCGCTCTGAAGTGGTCAGTGGACACAGCTTAAATGCATTCAGTGTTTTGTGGAAATAAAGAGGTAACAAAACCCCAAACCCACCGGGCTGTTTTGATTTATGCAAACAGAGCCACATTTGATGTTAATTTCCGAAACCGTAGCCAGCTTAAAAAAACCCAACCACAAATAGAAATGTACTTACATTATTAAGCAGTGAAACACAGTATGCGTGAGTCTGTCTTATTTAAGGAATGTGGAGTCGTTTGGTTTTGTGTTGTTTTATATTTTGACAGATGTTTATGGTTGGAAAGATGTAAATGTATGTAATTATTTAAAACACCTTTTGGTCATGAAGTTTTGCCTGAGGAGGGACCATCCAAAAAGGTACCCAAAGTAAATCAACAAATCAGCCACAGTCAGAGTTTCCTGTGAGAAGAGCTGAGAGAAATAACCTGATATATTCTGGTTAAATGAGTAGAAAGATGAAGGGTTGATGAAAGCTTGTTATAGTAATTTAACCTTATATAAAGCAGAAAGGTCTCACAGGATTGGGTTTGGTCATCAATCTGCAGGGAAGAGGAAAAGCGATGGCAGTCGGACTTGTTTGTTCTTTTAATGCTGGCATATGGATGCCAATGTATGGGGAAATTCAAAGTTAGTTCCTCAACACTTAGTGTATTTGTTTACTAAAATGGTACAAAATATGAATCTTTGTTCACATATAATATCTTTATTCTTTGAGGAAGAATATTAATATAGTAAAGTGTTCTCTTTGAAAAACAGACCTTTCTCTCTCCCCTAGTAGCCTGTGTGTGTGCATGCGTGTGTGTATTTGTGTGTGTGTTAAAGTACACACACGGGTGGAGGGGGGGTTGTCAGACTGGATCTGATTACCAGTAGGAATGACTTGAGGCTTTTGCGGTGAAACGCTTTCTCAATCATGCATTCCAGTGTTGAAACAAAGCACAACTGCTATGCTTGCCGAAACAGGCCGATCTCTCTCTCTCTCATATGCTTGTATTTGTGACTGCATGGGTGTGTGTGTAAGAGAGGGGTGAATTGAGGAAGTATGCCTGCGAGTGCTGTATGTAAGTCAAGCTATGCCATTCTGGGCTGGGCTTTTCAAACCGAACGCAGCTCAATGCAAGCTCCAGGCTCTGTGAAATCTGTGCCATGGCTTTCATCGGAATAACGTTTTGCTGAAAGAAAAAAAACACAAAGGGCTTGAGAAAACACTGCTTTTGTGTTTGACTAAATGAGCCGAAGGAAGAGCCGTTGCAAACCAATCACTGACACTGGTCTCCATTAGTATGGGATGAAGATATTAGAGATGTGATCCTCCTGGTTCAAGAAGACTTTACAAGGGTTGTCGGTTCTCGGCGAAATGTGATTGAAAGGTCAAGATACAATGGAAAAAAACATTCTTTGCTCTAGGGGAAAAATACAGATGAAATGTCTTTGATGCCTCGTTTGTTTCTTTTAAACTGAAATGTAATTATGAGCAGTGAAGATTTTTGCCTAAACCTTTTCAGCAAAAAAAGACCTTATTAATTTCTCATTAATCACACTTCATAAGTCTTTCTTAAGTTGTTTCACTGAAAAAAAGCACAAAGTGTGCTGCTTATGCTGAATGTTTACTAAATATTCTCTTCCATATTGGAAAAATAATTACGCTTTTAACTTTTAGTCATGTGCCCTGTGCTTTTTAGATCCACAACTCTCGGTATGTTAAATAAAATAAAATTCTGTCATAATTTATTTTCCCTCGTGTTGTTCAAAGCTTTATAAGACTTGTATCAGTGGTTTTGTGTTTATGCAATGGAAGTTAATTGGGGCCAACGTTGTTTGGATACTAACATCATTCAAAATATCTTCTTTTGTGTTCGGCAGATGAAAGAAAGACATACAGGAATTATATGAGGGTAATTAAACATATACGATAAAATGTGCTATTCTAAAAACTGATTTCTCTAAAAAAGTGAAAACTCAGTGGTGCTGTCAGAACATTCCTGGATTTTCCTGAGCACCCCGACTAGCCAAATAATAAACCAATGTTGTTAGTCTGGACTATTCGTCCACCAATGTTATTACTAACATATTTTTTTAAAACTTTATGCAAGACGGAATCGTTTTTTTTGGAAAAGAAGTTCTCAGGCACTGCCGGCATGCCACCAGGAAATCACTACAATTGTCAAGTAATGCTCTTTAGGAGAAAACAGCTTTGTGCCAGCAGCAAACCCTGCCCTCCTGGCTTCCTCCACCAGCTACACTGCTATGGAAAATTCCACTTCCATCCTTATCACTCCTCGCATCTGTCTTGGCCTCAGTTGCAGCCTGGCTCAGTTCAACACCCTGCTTGTGTTCACACACTCACAGTGGCCCTTTCACTCACCCCTGGCTCCTGTTGTTACACACCTGCATGTGTCTGGGACGGTGTGGTTTTCCACCATCATCTCCCTCTCTCTCTCTCTCTCTCTCTCTCTCACACTCAGCTTTCATCAGGTGAACAGAGGTGCAGAATTCCTGCTAATAAAGAATGTGTAGCGTAATGCTTATTGTATGTGTCTGATTTTAGAGTTAGGCTGGGGTTGATTCAAGAACATATTTTATATTCTTCTATTTTTGTTCAGAAAAAAACAATTATTCTAACATTTTTCTTTCATAGCTCAAGGGATCTAGTGGAGTTTCCAGTTATGTTCAATGGAAAAAATAGTTTTGTCTATGAAGTTTCGTCTAAAAGTCCAATCTAAGAAAATTCACAAATACGAACTCCTTAATATTGCAGTTGTTTCTCCTAGAGAGAAAACTGAGACTTCAGGAACACAAAAAGGAAAATTCTGTCATCATTTACTCACTCACAAATCTTTATAAATGTCTTTGTTCTGATGAACACAGAGAAAGATATTTGGAATAATGCTTGTAACCAAACAGTTCTTGGCCACCATTGACAACCATAGTAGGAAATATTAATTTGTTCTGTTAAACACAAAATAAGATATTTTGAAGAATGTGGGAAAGCAAACAGTTCTGTGGTACTTTTTACCACCATGTAAGTTTTCTACTATTGTAGTCAATGGTGGCCAGAACTGCTTTGGTTACAAGCATTCTTCCAAATATCTTTCTCTGTGTTCAACCAAACTGAGACATTTATACAGATTTGGAATCTAATGATGACAGCATTTTCATTTTAGGTTGAAATGTTCTATTATTCTTCATATCATATTACCAAAATCTGTTATGAGAGCGTTACAGTCTTCCTTGTGGGGGTCAAGAAACCGCCCTGAACATATCGGCTTCTTTGTTCTCTTGTGCGCTTTCTCTTGTCCGCTGTTATCGGTAAATAGCGTTCACACTTCCCTAGAATATCTCCCTCGCCCACTATGATTTACTAGGGAAACGAAATGACATTAAGTGGCGGGGCTTGTTTACTATACTTTGTACGGAAAATCTTTCAGGAATGTTAAGGAAGTGGGTGTAGCTCCTTGGAGCTTGTGTTTTATGAGGTTGCAAATGAAGGGGGTGGGGGATCTTGTTATGTTCTTCAGGTGGGTTCAGGCTCAGTGGGTGGGGTAGATGAGAGGGTATGCTTCTGAAGATTCTTATCCCAGTATCAAAACCTTAATAACATGAGAGAAGCAATAATATACCTGCCGTAATGATTGCTCTCCTACCACAGAAAAATTCCCCAGGAGGATGAACTTCCAGTGCCTTGCCATCTGATTTAAGGCTTCTCTCACCGGTTTTCCCCACTTTAATTCCATACGTATCCAACGACCTTTGCAAAATTTCATAACGTGTGATTAATTGTTGGACGCAACAATTCCAAATAAGTCTATTTTCAATTATGTAACATCAGTCATAGGAGCTTATTGTCAGTTATGGTAAAGTAATGAATTCAGAAATTAGACATAATTAATATTGCATATAAGAATTTATAGTCCGTTTAATATTTGACCTGTGGTTCTCTCTCCTCTATCGCCAATGTGTGCTTTCACTGTTTGTGTGTGTGCGAGTGTGTTTGTGTGTGTGTGAGAGTGTGTTTGTGTGTGTGTGCGTCTATGTCAATGTGTGTAAGTATGTCTGCATATTGTGTGTGGGGAGCATTTGTATGTCTGTCTTTTGTTGTTTTCACCTTTTTCTTGTTTTTACAGGTATATGCCTTTAGTTGTTTTACTTCTTCTCAATGTGTCTCATGTACAGCTGCTTTGTAACAATGAAAATAAATAAAGTTGAGTTGAGTTGAGTAAAGTCACAATTGATCAATGGCTCAGCATTAGAAGTTATCAATGGTTTCCCATTATAACAGAAATGCCACATGCATGGCTATAAATCACATCAACACAATAGAACAACAATCTGTAGGGGCCTATAATTTATTTACATCATGGCCTTTTTACAGTCTAAAGACTAAAAGCAGACTCACCTTTTAAACAAGCAGAGCTGGTCCTTGCCCTAGATGTTAAAAGGCAGTTTTTACCTTAATCAGATGAAGGTATAATTGGATCTCCTCCCAGTACTATGATTGAGCTAGAGATGGATTATGGCCCAGAGGAAAGAGTTAGTATGGAGATCACAGGGTAAAGGGGGGGGGGGGGGGGCTTTTGGATGCCTATAATTGGTACCTTTCCAATATCCCTAGAGGAGAAAGGTTTTTTATAGCAGAGGTGGGCCATTTCAACCCAACCATCCCAACCAATAGTGTTGGCATTGAAGTCCTTATCTAAGGCTATGGACATTGTTTAGGTCTGCATTACAAGTTGTAAATTCAGTGGCTGATTAAAAAGTAACTAACTCGCTGCTCCGAGGGGCTGCTAGAAGTAAATTGAACCAGTCTCCCGCCCTACACATTCGCATCCTGCACCACCAGACCTGTCCATTCTCTACAGTCTTCTTATCATAGCTATCAGGGCATGGACAACCACATTGCCAGGGGAAGTTTGACTTGTTGGGTAGTGTTTTGTGCATTGTGTTTTAGGCATGGACTATTTACAATGACTTTAAAGACTTGCAAATGCGATATGGTGAAAAGCGGAAACCAGTCCAGATGGAAGTTTGTAAAGCCTCTTTCCTCTCTAGAGAAACAAGCCCTTTCACACTGAGTTTTTCTTTTATCACACCAACAAACCAATTGACTGGTGAGCTTAAGAACTGAATGGGACTTCATGGAGATTTACAGAACTCCCACAGGTCTTGAATGAAAACCAAAATCAAGGTGGCAAACGTTAGAATACACATACATCGAAAATGTTTATTTAATACAATAACACACACACTCAGATATATATACACAATACTTGTGATTGTACATTACGAATATTGATAGTCATATGATCTACAGATTCATTCATGTTTGTAAAACAAATGGTGAGAGTAGGAGCTAGGGTTAAAGGTTTTAAAAAGCATTACCCTTAGCATTTCTTATACAATTGATAAGGGGAAGACCCTTCCAGTAAATTGTGTCAAGTGAAGTGCATAGGTGCCAAACTGTTAAGTACTTTTAAGTTCAAACAACAGAAATCATTTTTTAGTTGCACTTTATTTTAAATTCCTGTTTTATATGTACATACTGTGTACTTATTACAGTACATATAATAACTGGGTAATAATTAGTTACTAACCCTGAACCTTCCCCTAAACCTAATCTATACTATGTAGTTACCTTAAACTATCTGGGACTTTCTTAGGTAAGTACACTGTAAGTGCAAACTGTGAATAAAGTGCAACCCATTTTTCCCAAATTCAAGAACAATGATCCGTCACTTTGTACAAAAACTAGTAGGGCAGGTCTGTCATTTAACCATCGTCAACAATAACCAGTTTCTAATAATATTCTCCCCTTGCTTTTTACTCACTCACTCTCTGCATGTCACTTTAACTCTCCAGTTTGGTACACTCCAAGAGACTTCATTACAAAAAGAGATGGCAAGCAGACTGTTCTGTCTAGCACTGAGTACAAGGTGAGAATTCCTAGTCTCCTACAGTATTTGATTGATGGAGTCTGAGCCACTCCAGAAGATTAGATTAGATTAAACTAATCTAATCTAGAAGAGGGTTGGTAATCCTTTGAATTTTATCGATTCCGATTCTAATTCCGATTCTGTTTATCGATTGTGATTCTAATCGATTCCCAGTTTCGATTCCACACTTGAAGTTAAACATTTAGATATCAACCTTTATGGTCATTTAGCCTTGTTTGCAGAATGTACACACATATGTATATATACACACATAGAACCACGTTTTTTTCTGAATTATTACAATTTGTATCACCAAAGCTGAACTACATCATGATTAAACTGTAGTAGCTATACTGAAACTATGATTAATCTGTTTTTGTTTTAAATGCAAATACTATAGTTAAACTATGCCTACTATAGTGAAAATATAGTTAATTTTCATAAGGGCTTTTATTGAGATAGCAGCAGATCACGCAACGCGTGTACTTTTCTGAAAACATGCACACAGGAATTGATGAGAGGAATACAATTTTAATCTCAAGCATCCAGTTCCTTTTCCTTTTGTTTCAGATCCGATTCCTAGGCTTTTGATACCGATTCCAATTTACCCAACCCTACTTCAGAGGGTCAATCTTCATTAGAGGCCACTATTTTACAACTGAAAATAGGCGGGGTTAAGGGAATGACTTGCATGCAGTTTCAGTGCACACAATGAAGCCCACACAAAGCACGAAAAAATGTATTTCTCAAGTTGTCAATCTTCAAAACATGAGAACGCAGACTTTACATTTAGAGCCTTTTATCGTTACGACTTACATTATAATGCACAAGCTAGCACATTTGCATTTGCAAAAACGTATAAAAGAAAACAATTCCTTCTGTTAACCTGTTTGTCAAGGCCAACTGTTGGATTCTACTTCACAAAACTACTATATGTTGTAACTCTGCTTTAGAACATGGCTCGTGGTTTTTGGCAGGTCATTATATGGTCAATGGCCAGTCGAACAGCCACAATGTTCCAAAAAACGAGGTTAATCACTTTAAACTTGTTGCTGGTCCAAGATGATCCTATACCATTTTCATGCCAAGAGCTAAAAATCCAAATGTATCTCATTTAGGTGTGGGAGGTCCTGCACCAGACAGCCAAATGAAAAGATTTCTCCAGATATCGCAGATGTTCTTGCTCTGCTGACCCTTTCTTAGTGCTTTTTCTCAGAACATGTCCTGTTTCAATGCAAATAATTATCCAAGACTGCCGTACAAGGCTAACCATGGTGCAGAAACGCCTGATATCTCACAGAAGCTGGAGCACTTGATGTCAAGCTCATGTAATTGATGTCATATCCCCAAGACCATGGCCAGGTGAGAGCCTCAGGGTCTGGGCAAGGTATTCAATTGCCCATGTGCATTGACAGCTTTGACAAAGTGCGTTTGATGTGCAAAGGTGACTGAAGGTTCAAGTTGTTGTGCCTTTGGAAAACAATATGGGATAGTTATACAATGGTAGGGTGTGCAAGGGGTTAACTGAAGTAGGATGAGCCACTGATGAGCCTTACAGGCCCTGCTGGAGCGGAGCGATGACATCAGAGAACAAACTGTACAAATAACAATGCTTGCAACCAAGGAGACGGGCTGAATTTGGCCGTGGAGTGTTGCTCCATCATCACTATAATAGTGCCGAACCCGTAATATGGCTGCATCTCAGTAACGCCCCCCATCTGGTCCTCTACTCTCGCTTCTCATCCCCATTCCCTCAGTCTGGCTCTGAAAAAAACCTGGGCTCTTCATAATTGCTTTGGACAAATTAGGTACTTTTGGATGTCTTTTCTTAGCCAGTAAGTTCTAGTCCACATCTGTGTGTAAGCTGCAAGGCCAAGATATCAAATGACGAATTACTCATCGTAATTGCTATTTCCGATTAGCAGGTTACTGCCTGCGTGTGTTCATCCAAGAATGAGCATCATGAAGAAATTTAGAATGTAATATTAGTGTTTATTTTGGCGTGTGTGATTGTTGGGAAAATTGCTTGAATGGGCATGTCTACGTATTTCTGGATATTGATCATTGCTTGTCACTTCGATGGCCTAGTTACACTGCTCATGGAAAGAATCAAACATCTCTCTCTAAACGCACACCACACCTCCTTACCGTGACATTCTGCATTATGCAATTACGACCTCTCGTTTTGTTCCATGGACATTGCAAATTCAGTTACAATGGCCGTGTTCCAGGGCATCTGGTATCCATTAGGCTAATAACAACCAGATAAAGAGGATGACAAATGGACAGGGGTGCCTGAGTGGAACCTTGGCAGCCCCTGAAGGGATTCATCGCTGTTCCACACGGCTATGTCTCTGACCTACGAATGAGGTACTGTGCAAGAGATGGACCAACTAGCAACTTAACTGTCGAAAAGGCTACATGAGATCACAGACTTGCTATTAGATATTATTTAGTCATTTTGAAAAATAGTGGTATTCTCAGGCACTTGTCAGTGAGAAAGGGCATCTTGAACAAATCCTTCCCAAGTATGCGTCTCGGTGCCATTTGAACCAAAGGGATGTATTCGCTCAGATCTGCAAGCAGTTACTGTAAATGTAGTGTTATTTTCCACTGTGTGGTATTTAGTAGTGCCACGAGATTTGTGCCATATAACTTGGAAGTAATGCTTTAAAATAAGCAAAGAAAAATTTGGACAGGGGAGGGTAAGCATTACAAAAAAGCACACTCTTTAACACCATGATGTGTTTTTATTCATGGTTTGTGTTTTTGTGCCTGGGCAAGTATGAAGTTTCCTCAGGGCTTTCAGGATTAAGATGCTACCTTGCAGGACATAAATTCAGGGCTGTTCCAATAACCAAAATCCTTGACAGAAAACGTGTTTCTACTTCATTCAGAAAAAATCTACATTTCGGCAAAGTTGTATACTTTGGCATTCTTACTGAGGCTGCCACCCATAGGCCAGAAACGGGAGCTGACATTTTGACAGGAAAGAAGTTTGAAAGGAAAACACAAAATCTGCTCTGCATTTATTTTCCCCTTCCCTTAATTCAAAAAAGTGTTTCTAATTCTTAAAAAGACTGGAAAAGTTGCAAAAAAGTGTGATTGTTTGTCATGTAACATGAATTAGAATACAAAAAAAAACATGTTTATTTATCAAGAATTCCTTATGGAAATTTTAAATGGAAACAAAGGAGACAAATTGTACATATACATTAAGATATATAAGATAGACAATAAGACATTTCTTATTCATCTAGCTAATATTGGTTTTGAGGATAACCAAAGTATGCTATGACTGGAGATATTTATAGCATCCTACATATTTTGATGATGTCCACATCGTATCGTCTACTCTCTCAGATGGTGTTTTTGACCATGCACACTACAGTCTTAAAGCGGCCGTGCAGAGGTGTTTCATGCATTCTGACTTCTTTACAATGATAAACGTGCTGTCTTCTAATGCTTAACATGGTCAACATGTCAAAAATGAGTTGGGCGTATTATGTAGTATTTCTGCTTGATACACTCTCCAAGTGATTGTACAGGTTTCGGAAAGTTTTTTTTCGAACATATAAAGCAGTTTCGTAACAATTTGTCTTTGTCCGTTATTAGTCAATTCTCCCAGAAAAGCATGCGGCACGCCCGCGCGGCAGCGAGGAGAGCAGGAGAAGGAGCATGCGCATTACATTATACATTTCACAGATAACACAATGTCTGATAACACCATGCCATCTTTCCATGCTTTTCAGTTTTTTTGAATAATCCCTACTCTGTGTGTCTGTTCAGAGTTAAAACATGACGATGCGGTCTCATCACAACAGCTGTTTGTCTTGCATTACACACTATACACAAATTAGACACTAGTATGACCTTCTTGGAGTGCAGATGTTGTGTTCATTTCATTGTTCATATGTGGTGTATATACATCCTGAGGAACTCTTTTCGTGGTTGCAATAATAGATTTCAGTTGGAAATCTCAGCTGTGTTTGAAATGTTTTAATGTGTTGTTTATAAAATATCCAAAGAGGGCAGAAAGAAGAATTATTATGTGATTTACGCAGAAAAAGCCTTTTGATTAGATGATGAGTCAGGGAGTTTGGCTCATGTAATGCCCAAATCTAAACTTGGAGACCTTGAGCATTGAACCATTTATGGGAATTACAGGTTATTCAGGGGTAAATTTGTGAGTTTGTCCATGTATGCTTTATAACTCCTCCAATTCCTTCATATGGGGAGATTTATGTGTTTACAGTCTTATCTGACTCACATGCACATTCATAAAATCACACTAACTCACATACCCTACAGATGAAGCATATAGGCCTCTTTAAGATGTTTTGATGGGTCAGAGTAAAGTAAAGATGATGTGAGTTTACACCAGAGGTGGGACAAATCATTGTTTTACATGTCACAAGTAAGTTTCAAGTCTCTGGCCTCAAGTCCCGAGTCAAGACAGACAAGTCTCTGGCCTCAAGTCCCAAGTCCTACAGTTTGAGTTTCGAGTCCTTTCAAGTACCTTTAATAACAGAGTAATAATATTTGAACAGATCATGTATGCTTTTAAGATCTGTATTTATTTATAAAAAGAACAATGTTTGCAAGAACATTCTCAAACACATTTACAAAAAATAAATGCACATGTGATTATTTACACAAAAAGTGCCACAGCAGTTTCTGTCCTGTCTTGTATTTATCTCATCTCATATTGTGTGTGTATGTGTGCATGTGTGTGAGAGAGAAGGAGGGGGGCATAACAAATACATGAACATCCCTGTGAACAGGGTTGTGCTTGTTTTGCTTGTTCTATGTCAGGGCCCCATGCTGGATTGCGTTTGCAAAATATCAAATTGGCCAAAAGTCTGTCAGGAGCCCTCGCCGCCTAGGACTAGGCATGTCTGCCAGCGGCTGCCCGGGGCCTTCTCGATAGCATGTCCCTCCTTCCTCCCGTGTTTCGGGACAAATGTAATACAGTTCATAGTAGGGAAGGAAGGAGGCAGGAACCATCTAACGTTCAAACAAAGTTTAATCAAAATAAACAAACCATCACACGGAAGTAATTCAGGCCGGCAGCCACCTCAAGTTCGTGACAAAAGTATGAGTAAGGTAGTGAACCCCCAGTGGACGCAGATTAACGTGTTTGCAACGTAACGTTAACAGTGAGTTTACAGTCTCGTTGATTTAACTATGCAGATAGCAAAGTAACTTACGTTAGCTGATAAGCTAGCGTCATTCAAACTTACCGATCTTTGTGCAAATTGAAATGTCGAATGAAGTTGGAAGTTGTTGCGTCTCCGTCTGTAATCTTCGATCACATGTTTTGCATATTGCAATTCATTCTTTGTTGACCACCTCGCAGTTTTATACCCGAATTAAACTGTCTTTGGTATCAATTTTGCGAACTGGCGCGTAGTTTGACAGTTCTTCTTCAATGGTTGTCCTGCAATTTGATAACATGGATGCTGTCTGATAAAAACAACGTGAGTCTAAATTGATTGGATGCTGTGCCGACAGCACATAAAACACACACAGATGCACATAAACACAAAGAGAGATAGAGCGGTCCACGTCAACATACTTTTTAATCTTTGGGTTTTGGAGAAAGGTCTTTTCAAGTCAAAAGACTCAAGTCCAAGTGAAGTCACGAGTTACGGATGTTAAAGTCCAAGTCGAGTTGCAAGTCTCTTTACATTGTCAAGTCGAGTCAAAAGTCATCATCAAATTCATGACACGAGTCTGACTCGAGTCCATGTCATGTGACTCGAGTCCACACCTCTGGTTTATATTGTAGAAACTCTTAAGGCAATCGCACATTCACTCAAAATATGTACAGCTGGAAAACATTGAAGAGCCTCGTCCACAGCGGGAAGCTAATGGCTCTCTAAAAACAATAGTTCCTATGAGAGGACTTATGGAACACATAAAACAAGAGAGCAAAAAAGTCAAAAGAGAAAGAAAATAAAAAAAGAAAGGTAAGAGAGGAGGACGTAAATGTTGTGTGTAAATTTTATGTAAATGTCATATTTAGTCAGGACCACTTTCGTCAAATACAATTTTTATTCAATAATAATGCATCTATTGGTCTTGGAGGTATGGTTCTATTATGGGCAAACTCATTTGACCCAAGTCAAAACCCCCTGGGGGAACAGAACAGATCCAGTAACTATACAACTAAACAAAAAACTAAATAAAAGAACAACTGGTTCTATAACAAGAACAACCAAAAGACAAACCAACTTAATCCAAAGATGCGATGGATAAAATAGATAATATGTGGAGTTGGGGATGGAACTGGGAGTTAAATTCAGCGTGCTGCTTAGCAATTGATTGGTGGCAGAATGAACAGAGATTTAAATGAACCCCTATGATGGTGTCGAAATTGAATTGGAATGCAAAACAGTTGACTGTTGATGCGAGCTTGACTGACGTGGCCTGCCTGAACTAACGCGATGCTTGATGTAATGCTGTTTCAAACCACTCTGATTTTCACTCATCAGGAGATATTTTGTACAACAAAAATGAATGATGGTTTTACAATAAGCCATTAACGTACCCATACTAGATTAAATTAGTGCTGTTTTTACTTTTACAAGAATGACAGGATATTCAATTTCAGGTGAACTGTTTCTATTTTCAAAGATATTAACTGTAAAACACATTTTGTATTTTCAGCTCCCAAAAACACTGTTGTCATGTAAACGAGCAGCGGAGGCATTTTTGTTTTTAGATGAAAACTGTGTAGTGTGAACACCGCTGTAAGACAACACTTTTAAATCACTTATGTTCAGGGAAACTGTTTCTGTACTTTCAGAAGCACAAATAGCAGAAACGCAGCAATTCGAATGTGACTGCCATTTCAGAAAATTATTTTTAGAATATTGCATCTGATAATCATGTCTGAGTACAAGAGATAAGAACATTAAGCGCCATGTGTTTGACATGTTTTCAGAGAAACTTTCACCGGCTGCACTTTCTGTAAACTCTTATTGAAAGCGGTGAAAATGAGAGCAATTACACAATGGCTGCAGTGTTAGTGAAGTGTGTCACAACGTATATGAGTATTTGCTGTATGTTGCAACACAGCACACCAAAGTTCTATGTCACACAAAAATATTATGTGACTGTCAGCATTTCTGTGGTGCATTAGAGTATCCTTGTAGATATCTAAAAATGGCCACAGCCAGGAGTAGTTTACAAATCTGAATATTTTTGTTTTTCAGAAGAATTTTGGCAGTTTTCATTGAACATTATTTACAGTGAATGTTATTAAACTACAGAACTGAAATTAACTGAAATTTGTGATTTTTCGTGGTATTTCTAAAATACCATATTATTACTTGGGTGGGATTTTTTGGTCCTCATGACTTGTTTTGTTTTTCTGTTTGCTTCTTTATTTTACAGAAAAGAATTATTGAAATATAATTAAAGAAAAAATACTTTCAAAAATACTTATATTCCTTGAAATAGTGTTTTACAAATAAAACTTGTTTTTACACATTAATGTTTAATTAATACATTCGTGTTTTCTAAATGGATGTAATGCATATGGTGTATTTTTGATTATATTTGATGTTGACCCATTTATAAAATTCTGATGGTTAAGTGTTTCTCTAAAATCTCACCCACTCCATTTAAAATAAAAGAGTTTTTATTAGGCTAGGGATTCTTTTGCTCACTTTTATTAGAAGCAACCCTTCCCACAGTGGTGGCGCTGGCCTGGATTTATATGAAGTGTGTGGAAAACATGATTTACCTCTTAACAGTAATGGACACTAATATACACAGAAAATGCATATAAACACAAACTGTAAACATTCACACACTCCATTTCTCACTTACATTTTATTTTTATTTTTTTTCTGAGTAACTCACATGGCTTTTCTCTCACCGCAGCGACCAATGAGATGGGGGGTGAGGAAAAATATTTTGAAAACTTTTTTTAAGACAGAGACGATTACTCAGAAGGAGCATTTCGGCATCTCACAGAGACCTGGGGAGAAAAAATAATAGTTTAAAGACTAGCAGTCTTGTGTTGTGTTTGGTTATGTATTACTTGTATACAGTATATTTTCAAACATCTTACGGAAAACAGGAATTAAGAGCTGTTCTCTGACTGTCATTGAGCAGATCATCGTAAATCCTGAACTGTGGGCAACTTTATAGAGTAAAGCTGTCATTTTAGTTTGATACTACCATATACTGATTTCATGCCGCCATGTTGAAATAGAAAGCAAGGTAGAGGTGGGAAGAGCACCGGGAACACGGATAGACCGCAATGATTTGGACAACTCCAACTGGAGTTATTAAAAAGATTTATAAACTTAAATGTGACAATATAACACACAAGCTGTTTTACTTAAGCTGTACCGTCAGATGTTAGTGACTGTTTAAACTGCTATAAACGGGTTTAATTCGGGCGCACACAGCTTTGTTTTAAATGTATAATTTGTTTATTCATGTCACAGACACCCTATGATAGTACCGGATCTGTATTTCTATTTTTTTCCCACCTCTGCCTCGTTTTCGATTTCAACATGGCATCAGAGTGAAATCAGTCTATTGCTTGTCATGTTTTTGGGCACAGTCATCACGCAGAGCTAGTAACATTTAATTTATTGTTTTATTTCTGGTTATTTAAACTGTTACTTTGATGGAATGAATTATCATAAAACATGCAAAAGTGCGAGTGAGTCATACTGTTCTGTAAGCAATTTTACCATGTTTATTGGTTGTCTTTAAAAGCCTACATAGACGTAGATTGATTAACAGATCTTGTTTTGAAATTAATGACTTTGTGTTGTAGGCCCCGGATGGGTTTATGTATAACAATATTGAAATCATTGTTTTTGCATATCACAACTCATTTTTATAATGTGATGTTCTCATCAAATCCTTGCAATTGGTTTGGATTTATTTGTTTAATAGTCGGGAAACTAGGAGTTGATAGCCCTAATGTTCATGGATTAACTCTTGTATGGTCCTTAACAAAGAGGCTTGGAAGGACAAAGGGTCAGGCTCGTACATGTGTGTGCTTGTTTGTCTGTATGAAACCGTTCTGTGGAATTGAACAGGACATAAATGAAATCCAGCTGTAATGGAGGGCACTTCAAATACAAATGGGTCACAGACATTGTTTGAGGCCTGCGGTGTAAATATTCATATAACTTTATCTCTACGGACCATTCCCAGTCCACTCTTAATAGCCGAGCGCTGGAAGTGGGCCAGAGCAATAATTCTTCCAGCCAAACAAAACTCCCAAAGATGAAACTGTTTTATAGCCCACTTAGTTGGTGACATCACCTTTGCCCTACCTCTTGTACCTATAGAGGCAGGGTCTGACCTCATATTTTCATCGGGGCCCCTGTTATGAGCCATCAGAGGCCCTCATATCCTCTCTCTGACTCTGGGACAGTGCAGAAAGAAGTGGAAAAGGAAAAGGGGAAGAATAGAGTGGTAGATACATGAACGGATGTGGTGAGGCCCCGAATATTAAAGGCCCTACAGACCTTTCAAATCAAACCAAACACATTCTAAGCACTTGTGGCTACCTAGTTGTGGCCATGAAGCTCTCTCTGAGTGGTCACCCAGCGGTCCACCAGAAGACCTGAATCTTCTCCATCTCTTACGTTTGTTTTCCTACTTAGACCCATAATTAGGGCGTATGAGCCAATATTTGTTGATATGATTATACTGGAGAATAAGGGTCATGCTGGCTCTCAGCGAGTACTGGCTCCATTGATGTGCCAAGCTTTCTGGGCACCACAGATAGAGGGATGAAGCAAGATTGTTGTTTGAAGGCCGCGGTAGAGTAGAAGACCATAAGTCATGATATTTGTTTGTGGACACTCAATTATATAGTCCATATATAGTGCCAGTCTTTATTCTGTCCACTAATGAAACTACTGCAGGGAATCTTTAAAAATCTGTGTTCAGCCAAACAGTTTACAGGAGTCCCGTGGAGTACAGTTGTTGTGTGGATTTGTCCTACGTGGCATTTGTGAATTTCATAAATGCTAATGAGATCTTATTTTTTCACTCCTGTGAGGGGTGATGCTGTCTGATGTTTGACCACAGTGACCTACCAACTGCAATAAAAGCGACTAAATCAAGTATCTTGCTCATCGTGAGAAAAGAGTTGATATGACGTCAAGCAGATCTTATTATTCATCTCCAACCAGGCCATCTCAACTGGGCTTTCACATTATCCAACCCCAGAGAGCTCAAAATGGCAACAATTAGACAGAGCTTCATTAGACTGCCAACTACAATCCAATAAACATGTTTCTCCGTTCTGCTCACGTTGTCTCACGCAGTCTTCTTGAATACAAGGCCGAAATGTCTCGGTGACAGAAAGTCTTCTTAACAAATGAAAGAACAGCCATTTCAGCGTTGTGTCCTGTAGTCCATCCAAAGTGACATTTGCACATGGGTCACAATAGCTGTTGCATGATAGTCTAGACTAAACAGTGGCTTTCTTCCAATTTGAATCTACTTGGCAAGAACCAAGTTCTCACAGTTTAGCGCTGCTGGGACCCTGAGTCTACAGCTGCCTGCTGGGTAAGCCCTTGATCCCTTCAGTTAATCCCCTAGTAATGACCCTACCGTCTCCCAGCAACACCACATGGAGGTCCCCCCGGCCGTCTCCTTGGCCTGCAGGACGTCCAAACACATCCTGAAGCCTGGGTTGCTCACATGAAGTTAGCTGGAGAGGATGCTGTTAAAGCAAAGGTTTTCGACTAAAACATGCTCTACAGTCTACAGGGTCATCATCTATGATAGTACCCCTCACATTTTTCAATAAATGTCCACACTCAAATGTATGAAATTACATTTTGTCTAAAAAAACAAAACATGTTTGTTTTGCAATGTAAGATCTTCATACTTTTGCTCGGTTACATTTTGTTCCATATAGTTGCGGACATATTTCTTCAGATCATAAAAACGATTTCTGTCAAGTAACAGTAAACTTTTGAACAATAGTGTGTTTACCGCATTTAACCAATGTTCTCATTTCCTATGACATTATAAATACAAGTTGTGAAGAGTGGAGCATCTGGAACATGATTTTGCATCTTCAGCCTTTTGAAAAGGCTTTAAGTTTGTGTTCAGATCAGGAACAGGATGCAGGTTTTACCAGAGAAAAGAGGCAGAAAATTCTACCCAATTTTTCTCACAAGTTTCATGCGGTTTCCATTAACCGCAAGTTCCCTTTTTCAGATTTGAAACATGTCGTTGACTGAGTGAAATGACTGATCCTTTGGTGTCTTTGGCAAGACCTATTACCCAAATCCACACACAGAGAAGCAGTATGACTAACTCACATGTCAGTGTGCTTCACTCCCTTCTGCTCTAGGTCTGCTGCAGTCTTGCATATGTTGTTATTCATCAGCTGTTATAATAAACAGAGAAGTTGAAGATGTGGACAGGAAAGAAGTTCTTAGAGATTGGCTGTAATAATGGTTATTTGCCAACTAACGCCTTGACACAATCAAAACAGCCTGAATGTATTACATTTTTGCTTCCTTTCTCACTTTGCTGAGCTCTGCAGTTGGGAATTTGAACCCCATGTTGGATTTCACCTTCATGTCAATGGGTAATGGTATCAATACCATAACAGAATCTCAGCTAATTGACTATATATAACCGATACTGCCCAACCCAAGAACTTTTGGGGAGGACATGTTTTTAACTTGCGCGAAGCTATTTCAAGTGAAGATTGATGAAGTAATTGCAACAAGCCATTAGGGGAAATGAACAATTGACACTCCCTCTTTGTGACTAGCGTACATGTGGCACACACAACTTTCATTGCGAGGTCCATGACAGGAAGTTCATCTGGTCATGATGTCATAAGGTTACAAGTTTAAACGTTAAGGTCACGTGACTTACGTCTTCCTGGCTATGAACTTTGTCTCGCTTGATAATGTCCATCGCGTGATTGTCCCCATCACAGCACAGTCCATGCAAACTGTCCAAAGTTGCTAAAAGCAACAGCTCTGTTATTTATTTCAATGAGTTGTGCAACGAGTGCAGAGAAAGACCTGTTTGCCTTCCACAAAAAAGTAAATAGATAAACACCATGCCCCGGTCACATGACCTGCAGCGAGGTAATGGAAAGTATCGCTCTTAATGGACTTGAACCCAGCATCCCTGCCTAGGCTGACAAGGCTTATGCAACCCAATCATGTCCTGTTTCAAGAAGTCAAATCAAATAAACTGTGATTTGAATTCCACAGCCGAGTGCTCTTATATAATGGCAAGATTGCTTCATAGATGAACTGCCCTTGGATTTTGTTGATTCCCAAGCCCTGTGTTTATTTTCTCTGCTCTCAGAATAGCGTTGCATTGCAGTCAGGGCCAAAAAGAGATTGGGTAGGGGGATTCGAGGTGTGGAGGGAAGATTTCTTATAGAGATGAGGAGAACAAGGTTCCTCCAATGTTGCTTATTTTGCTCCTTTCTGGAACACGTCTACCACAATCGCTAAAGTCCATTGCAAGATCACAAAGTTGGAGTTCCTCAGTGGATGATTGATGGGTCATTTTGGTTGCCCTTTTAATTTTGTCTGTTGTAAAACTGAACCATTGCTCCTTAATCCTGGTTTATTTTTCTCTCCCGAAAATCACCGTAAATGTTTCCTTGAATTTACATGCTCAGTCAAGTTGGTACCAACATGCTCCTATCACACCTGTGGGCATACAATTTACAGGCCTCACCCTAGTCCCTAGGTCTTCCACATTGTTGTTTCAGGAATACACTGATTGTGTGCATGTTTAGGCAAGACCTGCATGACAAAACCTTTAAAGTAAAGTTTGTCCTCAGTATGTTGACATAGATCTGCACAACAAATAGGCTTATGTAGACACACCTGCCACCACAGCTGGCTAGTAACGGATTTCATGTAATCTGGATTACGTAATCAGATTCCAAAACTCAAGTACTTGTAATTAGAGTAAACTACATTTTAAAATACTCCTAATCAGACTACAGTTACTTTTTTATGGATAACATGATTTTATATTATTCCATACAAAAGTATCGTGCTACAATATATGTAGCATCAAATAAGATTTAAATCAACAGTAATATAAATGTAATCCAAAAGTAGTCAGAGTACGTTACCAAAAATGTGTAATTTAAGGGAATAGGTTACTGACGACAAATTTTGTCACGTAATCTGTAACAGTAATTTATTACAATTCATAAGTATTCTACCCAGTTCTGCCTGCCACATAATGCTATCAAAACTGTTATGGATGTCAGGGGTGAACGCTGATATCATTGATCTGTCCTAGCCCCTACATCCTTTAATCTGTTCTTTTTATTTTGGGACAATCAAGAAGTTGCTTTTATCTACAGTAGTGCTGAGACATTTACTTTGTCAAGGTTCTGAGTGCTTGACATGGGCAGGAGATTATATTGCTTTAAACTCAGCATAGGTAGAGATTAAACCCTTTCACTGTTTATGACTTTCCTTATGAAAGAGTATAGAGACAGTGCTGCGGCATCTTGCCTACAAGTAAAGAAGTTGACACTTGGGACCATCATACATTATGAAACACCCAATAATTACACCATTACTTTTGTAACTTGGAAGCAATTTGCCTGAATTGATTGCTCACAAATGCTCTAATAAACACCACATTTATGTGGAATGGATGCGTTTCACGTTTTCTTTTTGGGAAAAAACATCTGCTAAATGAATGAATTTAAATGTATAAAACAGAAAAGTTATAGAATATAAACCTGAATATAAACATCTATATGTCGCTTTGACGTAAGGAAATGTCACAAATTAAATCTCATGACGGCATGCCTATATGTGGGAACACAATTGAATTACTGGCAAACAGGCTTGTTAAATACAATTAAAAATGCTTTTGGCTACTACATTAAAAAGAGGGCCCTGCCAGTTACCTTTATTAGAAACTGCAACATAATACACACCGTAGTTCAAATTGAATTGTACGAATTATAATCTAATACATTTAACCTAGTGATGTCCATAATTCAAATCAAACCGTAAACAAAATAAAACATCTTTTTGTATATGCTACAACTTTATTTATATAGCGCTTTGTACAATTTTCATTGTTACAAAGCAGCTGTACATGAGACACATTGAATACAAGTAAAAAAACTAAAGGCATATACCTGTAAAAACAAGAAAAAGGTGAAAACAACAAAGACAGACATACAAATGCTCCAAACACACAATATGCAAACATACATACACACACACATTGACATAGACGCACACACACACAGTGAAAGCACACATTGGCAATAAAGGAGAAAGAACCACAGGTCAAATATTAAACGGACTATAAATTCTTATATGCAATATTAATGATGTCTAATTTCTGAATTCTAAAGCAGCCCCCCCGGCCAGGCAGATAGTGCAAAACAATATGCAAACGGTGGTGAGCAACCCAAAACTCCCATCGAGAAAAAAAACCTCAGGAGAACCCAGGCCCAACCAGGGGATTCCAGTTCCCCTCTGGCAAAAGCTGCTGCCTCTGCACAAGCTCAACAGTGCTTGCACAACAAGGCTAAATAAAAATAAAAAATGATAGATTTAAGATTATCATTAACAATCTAATAGCATTTGAAATGTTGTAGGAAAATCAAAGTTGTCGCGTCCTTTATCCAGCTCTATCCTCTTAGCTCTTGTCAGGTCACCGCTTCCCATTCTCAGCTCTGCCATCAGGTCTGGGCATGAACTGCATCCTGCGGTAACCTTGGAACAAAGAGACAAGACTGGCTGAGAGTAGAGTACTGTTCTGCACTCTTTGATGCAACAAGTACATCATTTGTTGTTGGATGTGTTCCTGGTTCCGGTTGATCTAAATAATGCAGCCTAAATGCTCTGAGGATTAATATTATGGAGGTGTAGTGTATCCAAGATTAAAAAGATGAGTCTTTAGTCTAGATTTAAACTGACAGAGTGTGTCTGCCTCCCGGACCGTGCAGGGAAGAATATTCCAAAGTTTATGCGCTAGATAAGAAAAGGATCTACCACCTGCACTTGATTTTGAAATTCTAGGTATTACCAACTGACAGGACGCCTGAGAGCGTAATGTACGTTGAGGTCTGTAATACAAAAGAAGTTCATTCAAATACTGCGGCCCTAGACCATGTAGGGCTTTATAGGTAATAAGCAAGATCTTAAAGTTAATGCGATGATTTATAGGTAACCAGTGCAAGGTTTACAGAACCGGGGTTATATGCTCATACTTTTTTGTACGTGTAAGAACTCGAGCTGCCGCGTTTTGAACAAGTTGCAGTTTTTGTAATAGACCTGCAGGGCATCCACCTAGAAGTGCATTACAATAATCTAGTCTTGATGTCATGAATGCATGAATTAATTTCTCTGCATCTGACAGTGACAGCATATGACGTAGTTTAGATATATTCTTAAGATGGAAAAATGCAATTTTACAGGGGTTGGCGACATGGCTTTCAAATGACAGAGTACTATCGAATACAACGCCAAGATTTTAAGCTGATGACCAGGATTTTATGTAGCATCCGTCAATCGTTAAGCAGTATTCGTGGTTGTTACGTATAGCGGTTTTCGCTCAAGTAAGTAACACTTCTGTTTTGTCCGAGTTTAGTAGTAAAAAATTGTTACTCATCCACATTTTTAAGTCAACTATGCAATCCTTTATTCGATGAAACTGCTGTGTTTCATGAGGCTTCGAGGAAATATAAAGTTGAGTATCATCAGCATAACAGTGAAAGCTAATTCTGTGTCACTTTATTATATCTCCTAGAGGTAGCATGTATAATGCGAAGAGCGGAGGCCCCAAAACTGAGCCCTGTGGTACACCGTACTGGACTTGTGATTTGCGGGACACCTCATTGTTTATTGCTACAAATTGAAAACGGTCAGATAAATAAGACTTAAACCCATTCAATGCTATTCCATATAAAAATACCAGGAAAATGGCAGAAATGTTATTTTGGACTCAGGTCTGAGACACAACAGACCTTCTAATCTAAAGATTATTAACAGAGAAACTGTAACGCTGGATAACTTCTTAAGAGGAATGTTGGCTAATCAAGCAGTACACATTAAAAGTCCAGTGTAGTTTTTTGGGAGGATCTATTGATAGAAATGTAATATAATATACAATACATGATGAAGTGTTGTGTTTTTACTACCTTAAAATTACCTTTTATTACCTTTTTCTATCTACATACACATACAATTCCATGTCCCCTTACTTGGAATTCACCCTGTTGTTTCTACAGTAGCCCTAAACGGACAAACTGCTCTACAGAGCATGTTTCGTTAATATCTCCTTCAGCAAAAAGCGCAAATGCTATGCCATCTTTGTCCTGCGTCATGGAGTGGAGTGAGCCGTTGGTTACAATTCACAACCTCACCCACTAGATGCTGCTAAAGTTCTTACACTGTACCTTTAAAAATGATAATGTTTCATATATTCTCTTAAAATACTTCTGTCCATCCTGTATACATGAGCGTACACACCTGTGAGTAACAGGTTTTCATTTGACACATAGAAGCACCCATGAGGGAACATTCCACATCCTATAAATATGATTACATTTCTTTTCCATTCCCTCAGAGCCAGACTGATAATGGAAGCCATAATTATAGTCCTCAATAAAGGCCTGTTTCCCTGACACAACCATGCCAACATCACAGCAGTTCCCATCCCACCCTTAGATAGGATGTTATCCAGCATCCTGCCTGTTTCCTTTTTCCTTGCTCGATACCCCCTAAGTCTTTCCTCTGACCTGCCCCAGCAGGGCTGCGTGGGGATGGGGAACTGTCAGTATGGTGTCAGTGGGCCGACCTAGCTCTGCTCTGACCTGCCCCATCCACAGCTCTGGGTTCCTCCGGGCCCACGTTCTACAACACACTGCCCAACATGTGTTTCCTGTTGTTGCAGACTCGCTCTGAGAGTCCCAGGCCTTTTCCCGACAGAAGTGCTGCCTTTGTTAGGGGTAGCGTTCTGGGAATGGTTTAAATTTAGGTATGTTTGACAGATACTGTGTTTGGGAGATGATGACGTGACTGAGCCTCATAAAACATGACCACTCCAGCGAGACCTGATTCTGCACCCTTTCCTCACTCTTAGAATTATGGGCCACTGGAGGAAAGCGAGTCTGGCCTTTGTGATCTGACGAAAGATTAGCTTTGATTTGTGTTATGGGCTGTACTAGGCGTGAAACATTTTGTGGTGGTATTACCCCAAATTGAAAATCATTAGTTATTCATCCCTCATGTTATTCAAAACCTGCATGTGTTCAGGAAATAAGATATTTTGAGAGTCTCAGAGGTTTTGTGTCCATACATTGTAAGTCAATGGGGGCCAATGGTGTTCGGTTACCAAAATTCTAAAAAATATATTTTCTTGTGTTCTGCAGAAGAAAGAAAGTCCTACAGGTTTGAAATGACACGAGGGTGAGTAAATGATGAAAACATGTTCATTTTGGGGTGAACTGTACCTTTAAGGTCCATCTCGGATGATCCAATTACAAGTGGTCAGCTGAGACACTTGATACTAATATGAATCCCAAATTTGTATTATGCGACGATTTTGTTTACAAGGGAAGGATCTCTGATTTTGTGACAACAGGCATCACTCACTACATCAGTTAGTCACAACATGTTCTTGAAATGCATATTTAAAAAAAAAAGATGGACTTGAAAGAACTACTTGCACGTAGTCTTACGCGTTCCCCTCGATGTGACTCAGTAATTTCCGGTGATCACACCGGGAGATCATCGTAGATAATTTAATTTTTTGGGGTTGTCACTTTATTAAAACAAAAATGATGTGTCTTTATGACCGAACTTAAATTAGCAGAAGTTCACCTCCTAATATGTTTTAAAAACGTATACTCATCTACCGAATAATAAAGCCGTTGCATGCACACCATAGCTTTCCTAAACTTCGTTTCCTAACAGTTTAGTCTTACTCATAAATTATATTTCATACATTTTAACGACAATACAACGACACAATACAATAATGCGGTAATAAACATTTTTCTGCCATTTATCCGTCAACGCTAACTACACTTTTTATAGCTATTGGCAAAAAATGGATTTACTAGCATCACATTTGTCGATAAATCAATTCAACATAGTGAGCCAAACATTTAATAATGACTGTATTCGTGCATTCTCACTTATGAAACACGGCGGTATTTAAAGTCTGTAGTTGTTTAATCAGTGTCTTGCAATGATTCCCTGTAAGTCTCCTTCAGCCTTCTGTGATTTGCGTACGGCCATTAAATGGCAGCAACGGAGCTGTGTCTGAGGAGAAAAAGTGAAACGCTATCGTTTACCAACCATTACTTTCTCAGATCGTTTGAAGATTTTTTACCTAGTGATGTTTAAAATATTTCTTCTTATGTATGTACGTATATTTAACCATTTTCACAGGGAGTAAGAGCCCAAAGATAATAAATATAACCAGAAACTATGAGTTATACGATTTCAAGTCGGAAGTACGTCACAAGGCTACGTGCAAGTAGTCCATTCAGAATGAAACTTCATGTATAATTTCATGCAATGTTGATAGGAAATAAGTTACTACAAAGAACATTTTAGGTTCAACCCACACATGTTTTATTACCAGGTGTAAATGTGGTGATTATTCTCATTTGTTTATGATTTCTTTGTGTTCATGTTGACAATTTTAAGTCCAGTTTGCTAAATGTAGCACAAAATGTTTTATCCCCTGTTTTCATTCAATAAAACCTTTCATAAAAAATCCAGTAAAGCATTTATATGAGAGTCAGATCTAGACAATTTCCAGCCCTCATATCATCTCCTCTTGGGGATTAGGATTTCGACTGAAGCTTCAATGGCGGTGTTGTGTTCTGGGTTTCATTGAGATCATTCCTAACCGCATGCGGTATTTCAAGATTGTTTGTAGGTCCCGGGGCCTGAAGTTGCATGAGTGTTTTCCATCAAAGTTTGCGCTAAATTAAGGTGCGGTGAAAATCTGGAGGCTCAGCATCCCCCCAGCTCTCATGTCTGCCCCATTCACTCAAGCCACCCCCGCCGCCCCACCCCCCCATCCTGACACAGCACTTTGCCCGCCTGTGCTCCACAGCAGGCCTGTGACATCACAGCACACATCTCGATAAACGTCAAAACATTCCCCATTGCGATGAGTCTCAGATGCCCGGCTAAATGCTTTCCATATTGGGCCTTTATTCCTGGCTCCCAGTAGGGAAGGAGAGGAGGAAGAAGAAAAGATGAGGGCTGAGGGATTGAGGAAAGTTTGGCAGGCCGGCTGAAGGAAATTAAAGCTTTCATCTTCTGTCACTCACTGGCCCTGGCCTGAGCTTCTCCAAAGAGCCGTTATTCGGAGAAGATCTCTCTGGTTTTGTCATCTGTCAGGGTATCTTATGTATCTCTCTCTCTTTCTCTCTTGACTCAGGAAGCGAATTGGTGTGGTGAATGTTTTCCACTAGGAGACCTTTCCTCCAGCGGTGTGGATTTGACTTGGCAAGAGTCCATCCAGCAACCAGCCACAACAGCCTGGGAACATCCTGCCTGCTCCACAGAGGTGCGGAGGGGTTTTGGACACACACACGTACAGTATAAACATATCCTGAGGCACTTTGGTTATGTCAGATTTTTTTTATAGCACACTGGAGGGACACCCACAGTTTTAATCACAGACAATTTCCAAGATTTCTTTCATATACCATAATTCATGCAGCGGTCTCAAGTGTTTTGGCACTTTAGTGGTGCTTCAAAATGTTATAAGTTAATTGTGTAGGATAGCAAAATATCAAAGCAAGTGCCATAGGCAAACGTCACTCTGATGAAACATTTTTCCTAATTATCTTACCAAGCAGTCCCAAGGTGACTTTTAGCGGTTGTATTAATTCAAGTCCTAGCCACAGGTGACGAATGGAGATGTTTTCGGGGCCGAAGGACCAGAAATTTGTTGCTTTCACAAGTATATGCATGTAAGTTACGTGTTTGTTGTGTACCAAACATGATATTTTTGTATAACTATACATTTGAATAATAGAAAAAAACAAAAATATCAAAAATATCAAAAATATACAAACTTCAAATATTTTTAAGCAAGCAAATACTTTTAAGAGCTACTTTAGTGCATCTCACCATTCGCTTTATGCACAGGCCATATTGGCAGGACTTTTGGCCACATTTGCAGGTTATTAACGGACATTGTTTGACACAAATGGCATTAAGTTCTGAGTCCATGGCTTTGTCAAAGCACCTGGAGTTTTTTGTGTGCTTCCCCTCTGCTTTTTTCCCATTAATCACAGTTAACGCACAATTAATCTGCTGTTTTTTTCTGGCTGATTAGTGCCCAGGGGGTCATAACTAAATGTTCCCCTAATTCCTTTCAATAAAGATTTACTGCCGGTCAGTTTTGCCCTTCAACCTCAGCATTGTTCCTTTAATTGATCGCTGTTGATTTGTTGGGATTTTTCATACATGATCAAAGACCTCCTTCAATTAATCTGATTGGTTTTAAAACATTCCTGAGGACCATTACCGAACAATGTCCATGCAGGGATGCAACGAAGGGAACCATAGCCTGAAAAAGCAAAGTTGAACCCCAGGCGACCCGCAGGTCGGAAGAAAAGCCCTCCAAACGATATAATCAAGAGGGCTTTGTCTGTATTTTCCACTTTTGGCTACAAGATCTTCCTGCTTTAAAGGGGTCAAATGACACGGCTAAAATGAATATTTTCGTTTGTTTTAAATGTAATGTAATGTGTTTACACGATTTGAGGTTCAAAAGCGCTGTGTATCTCCTCTTTGCCCCGCCTCTCTGGAACGCACTCATTTTTTTAACAAAGCTGTTCGCTCTGAAAAGCGAGGTGTACTATGATTGGCAGGTTAACCAGTGCGTAGTGATTGGTCGAATACTGCAAGAGTGTGAGGGAAATGTAACGCGTCTTACCATATTCGGAACACCATGTTCTCAAGCAATTGTACTGACAGGTGATAAAATGTCATCGTGACTTCCTTATATCTTATATATTCCTTATATTGCTCCCATTACCTACCCCACTTGTAAGTCGCTTTGGATAAAAGCGTCTGCTAAATGACTAAATGTAAATGTAAATATCAATTTGAGCCCGAATCTGATACGGAAAATGAAGATGATCGAGCCGATACATCAACTTTGCCAGTGCGACTTGAGCTGGATGTAGAGGATTGGCATGGTTTTATAACACAAATATGATGTTAAATAGTTAAAACTAGGGAACTGTTTTAGCTTTTATATACAACATTATAAAGACTATAAACAAACAACCATATACATCATACAGAGTTTGTGTGAGATAGAAACAAGCTCGCATTACAGCAGGGAATGGCAACATAATAAATAACGCAAGTGCTTTGTCCCTTCAAGACCTAACCAGTGTTACAACAAAGACAAATACTAAATAAAAAGACGTTATAAACACGACATTTGTTGCCACTAGCTGGAACATTATTACTGATTATTTGGACTTATGTTTTTTTTCACGTTGCACGCGTCTGCATTTGGAGATCACAAACACACAACAAACTTACCTTGCGGTAGTCCGTAAGAAAGTCTTACTATGAAACAATACGTACAGGCTGCGAATCTGAAGCGCCGCCGAAGTTTTAATTGTTGGAATTGCCCCACTTTTTAACCGAAACTTTCGCGCATAGCAGTTCTTAATATCTCTCCCAGGTTCGTGAAGCAATCGTCGGTGAAATGCGCTGCACAAACTTGAACTTCGGATTGTTCTTTACTGGAACAGTGTTGTACATAAAATGTAACCATTTGTTTTTAGTTGTCTAATCTTTTGGCAGGGTAAACAAAGAGTCTTTCTTTTCGCAACAAATCACATAGCGTCTCCGCGACATGGCTGCGTCTGTGAAAATACAAAGAGGTATACAAGTACGCCCACCTCACTTGGGTTTAGATTTGGGCAATCTTAGTCAAATCATGTTACGAAGTGACGTACATTCACCAGGGTGTGGTTACACGTTAGGGTTAGGGTTAGGGTTTAGGGTTAGGGTTAGGGCGTTTCAGGCACGTCTGTTTTCACATTCGCTTTTAGATAGAATGCATCTTTTGTTCCGTACTTTAAATTTAGCAATTTTACATGACTTATACCTGCATGGGCAACTTATAACACAATAGAAAACGCTGAAAATCACATATTCGCACCATATGAAGACAGGGTGGCTCTTCAGAGAACATAAAATACTATATCTTCTATATTTTTACTATGTTTTAATTTCCATGTGTCCATTTATGAGAAATATGGACCATTATGGATGTGACGTATTTAATTCAGTTTTATTTATATAGCGCTTTTCAAAATGTTTCAATGTTAACAGGCAGCTCTACAGGAAGAAAGACAAAAATAAACAAAAGTTAGTATTAAAATAACAAGGGTCCATCTTCGCTCGAGATTATTAACGAAGATTGCCTAAGCTGGAGCTGGGATGATCAGTTAAGTTCACGTGATCTCGCACAAGGATGGCACATGAAGTCAACAGGTTCTCGCATGAGGATGGCACGTGATGATCAGCTGGTGTTAGTGGAATGAGTAGTTTCCTCTGGATGGGTCAGTCAGTCCGCAGGCTGTCACAGGAGGATGACACCAGGTGGTTCTATGGATGTACCCATTATGGATGTGACAATTCACTCACCTGACCATGCAAAACTATGCTTTAAAAACTCAGAGACTTTTTATATGTATTTAAACACCCAATTATTAAAATTAAATATAACATGGTGAAAACCTTCGGTAAAAACGTTTTTATCTTAAAGTGAATTTTTCCCCTAAAAACTTTCTTTTTGGATGATCACTTTAAAGTTGACAATTGCATTGTTAAGGCAAAAGTTAAGAACATGCTGTTTGAAGCAGATATATAAACTACTATTATTAAATCGATACCTGCAGTGTGAGTTCAAACTTGGCTCTCAACACTTCCTGATCTTGTTCCTTTCTCTTACACCCATAATTTCAGGTAATTTCTATTCTACATTATGCTTTTTAAACAGTTATGGTAAATACAGTAGCCATTCTATTTTTTATAATTATTTAAATATGTTGTGATCTAAAGAAAAATGGAGAAAAGGACTGTCAGAGAAAAAGACTGTCAGATTTGAAGAGCATTAGGTCATGTAGGTTTGTAAGGGAGGGGCAGTAGGTCTGTTGGGGGCTGCATAACTGTCTCACTCTTATCTACAATATCATATCAGAGAGAGTTTCAGTTTGCGTGTCCCACTTACCTGCCTGAGCCAACTGTGTATTTTGGCTGTGTGCTAACGGAGATTGGAAACCGCACCGGAAAGTCCCGTTTTCATGAGTTCCTGCAAAATCTCTCAATCTAATTGTTTTTCATTCTGAACTTCATCAACAGTTATCTTTCTGCAAACACAACATCAAAGCAATGCTGTTAAGCCTAGCGAGATAGTGGTCTTGAGCCAAGTTTCGAGAAATTGTTGATGTTGTCTCGACTGACATCAGTGGTTTACGAAAATGACTAGATTGAGTTATTCTAACACATGATTGAGTTATTTTAACATGTGATTTATGAGTCAGACAATGATTTGTTATTTCTTAGTACAGAGCCCATTTTTCACTGATGTTTCAAATTCACCTAATGAATAAAAGACAACAGTAATAAAATGAAGTTGAAAAATGAATATTTCCACACTAGAAGTTCTGTCGTGCTTTAAGACATGATTTACATCTTCAGCAGTGGAACATAACAATATCATTCATGTATCTGTTGAAAGTAACCCATTGGTTGTCCCAGAGGGTGAGCTGGTGTTTGGATAGGGGATGGGGGAGGGTTAAAGCAGGTTCATGTCTGATGGGGCGCTGTTATGCCACGGGTCAACTTTCTGCACTCGCTCCAAGGGTTCTGTGTCAAACCCTGACAATGCTTCCTTAGTACGCTTACGGTCACCAGCACGACATTTCCAGTAAGGTCATGTGTGTTTTTGCCATATGGAGATAATAGTAATAGATTAACAGGAGAATGAAGTGAGATTTTCTTTGCAAATCTTTTTTTATCTCTCAAAGTCTCTCTTGACTTCTCTTGTTTACTGTAATACATTACCGGCTATGTGGGAAATAAAACACCCTTCTTAACGAAGCTTGTTTGGAAAGTACAAACAAACATCAACACTTTTTCATTGACTGCAACCACATGACATGATGCACTGCAGTGGTGAGAGATGCACTATCCATATTTCTGGAAGTTGCTTGGTAAAGGAATGTTTCCTCCCAAAATTGTAATATTTGTCATAATTTATTCCTGCCTTTATAGTTGAACCCATTTTGGGTTCAAACTCATATTTTTAGGCTTCTTATTTTTAAACTCAAAACCAGTGATGGTGGGCCAAGAGGGGATATATGAAGTCCCAGTACATTTTTTCCTTTAATAATTTAGGTTAGTTTCTAACATTTGGTATTGTCTGCTACACTTTTTCTTTGCCGTTTAAGCTTGTCAAACCTTGCTCCTTGGATGTTTTATAGAGAAAAGAGCAATTTCAAATATGAACATTATGCATATTTTAGTTTGGAATGAGGTGAAAGCAACTTTTGATGGAATCTACATTTTGGGGGATACTGTTCCTTTAAGACCCTTACCTTCAGTGAATGGAGATGATAAGTATGCATGTAACTAAGGGTTGCAGGGGTACATTTGTATTGAGATTTAGGACTAGAGAACAGGCAGTGATGACCATGTGCCTGCTTAGTGTGTGCGTGTGTTGTGTAGGTACTGTACGTGTGTGCCTTCCCCAGCGCCAGCTCTCGCCCCGCTCCATTTACCCTTCATGCCCAGCCGCAACGAGGAACACATGGGAGCTGTTTAGAAACCCCTCATGACGGCTGTAATTCTGAAGCCCTGCCGTGCCCCCTCCACTGCTTTCATTCAAACTGTTGGAGCAGAACAGGCAAAGCCAATCAACCTCAACATTTCCATTCCGAGAGGAAAAAACAAAACAAATAGATCAGGGGTAAAAAGAAAAGATAAATGCAACAGCTACATGTGGCTGAAGCCGCTCCGCCAAATGTGTTTTAAATGACAAGCCTTAAAATGTGTAAATGGCAAGCCATAAAATGTGTAATATGTGAGAGAAAACATGAGAACAAATGATGTGATGTGCTTTCCAGGCTTGTATATTTGGATGTCACAAGGTGGCACGTCTCAGATGGTTTTCATTTTCAAATTAGTGCTAAAGGATATCGTATTAGATCTTCAAGCAGTGTGGTGATGACGTTTTTTGGATGATGTTTGTATGTACAGCATTTGTGTCATGTTTTGCTTAAAGCCTTTTTATCTTATCTTATATATATTTTCCATAAAGTGATAGTTTACCCATAAATTCTGTCAAGATTTTAAACCACCTGTGAAACCCAGAAGAAGACATTTTGAGAAATGTCTAAGTGGTTGTATATTCATGCAATGGAAGCCAACGGGGTCAGTGTCATGTTTGTTTACCAACATGCTTCAAAATATTGTCTTTTTGTATTTTGCAGAAAGTCATACAGGTTTGAAATGACGTAATGAAAGAATAATTAATTTTGGTTGACCTTTCCCTTTAAAGTAAAGTATGGAAATTAATTTCAATACAAGTCTTAATTGACCTTTTCCAAAGGTTAAGGCATGTTTGTTTCTTTACCTGAATAATTACCGTCTTTTAAAATGACTAGTTTGTAAACGTACCAAAAAATCCAGTCATTTTGATTTTGGAAAGTATTTCCTATAAATATTGTAGTTTAGTTTTCTATTTTAGTTTCCTCTAACACGAAGCACAAGCTGGTTTTTAAAACATAGTTTTCCCGGCATCCTTGTCACCAGTATCTTCTCAATGGTATGTTATTTGTTGTGGGCAATACACCCTCTTATTTTGGCCCGGCTTCCACAGCAACCTCTATGGGATGTTGATGTACCGCAGCTCATGTGAGGAACATTCCCATTCATCTCTCAGCACTTAGCCGTAATTTGGTCTTCTGGGTTTCCGTCGGATGGGTGGTCCGCAGGCCGATCAGTCAATTCATGGATATCATCATAACCCACCGAAACTTCTCAAAAGCTCAAAGGACGAAAGAGGCCATTCAGAGAGTTTGTTACAGTCAAGCCTATAGTGCAAAAATATACCTGAGGTAACTCAATAATATCTCACTTTGATTTTTCTTTCTATCACTCCGTTCCCCTCAGAGACCGAATCTACTTCAAAGACTAATAGCCTTGGGCTGATTTTAGTGTTAATTTGAACAAACCCGACGATGAAATAAAAGTTATGTCCCCTCAGGCTTGTTTTCCTTCACTGATTTTACTGTAAATGTATCAGCTGTGTTGAGGTTTGTTTGAAACATTTCCACCTTTTAAACCATGCCAGCAAAGGCCTTTTAAAATGTACAAACGTATGCCTAACTGTTTCCATATTGAAAGCATAATTCACCTATACCAATGGAGAAGTGTTTATGTTTCTCTTCTGATTGTTTCGGTGCCCTGTGAAATCAAAATGATGGTTTTGTGGCTTCTTGTCCATTTCTTTAGCCTTTGAGGTTATGCTGGAGTGCTTCTAAACATTGCCAAATGCTACTTTTAACAGATATACACATATACATTTTTTAATTCATCTCTTGGAATATTGAGGACTCTTTTTGCTCCACACCGATTTTTCCCTATGTAGAATACAGACGCGATTTCTATAAGACTGCAAGGGAAGCGCAGCTTCCCCTATAATTGTCAAAAAATGAATGGTCAAATATATGTACTATTAAGTTAACATTTTATTGACTAAAAATGCGTTAAACACGTTCATCTCGAACGAAAACAATTTCGTTCAGAATCAGCTACTTAGGTCGGCTGACTCGATTTCCTTCTCGTTCATTCCCGTAGCGTACAGTGCATTACTCTGTAGTAATCCATTGCTAGCGTCCATTGCTAGCGTCCATTGACTTCAATGGGGCTGCTTTAAACAGTTTTTTTCAGTGCTTAGAAACAAGACGGTCATTGGATAATGCTGCGATTATGTTCCGCCCACGGACGCTCAGCGTCTCTGGGATGAATGGAGGAGTGGGCTGGCCAGGACTCCGAGGGTCTGCGTGATGATAGGATGGTCTGTCATCTCTTTTTAATCCACTTTTATGTCCTAAAACGCTCGTTTTTTGGGGTCGACAGCTTATGAAAAACGTATTTCTTGTTTTTTTTAGCTTGTTTGCTATACACATTGTCACATATCAGCTTTTAGACATTGTTTTTTTTTTTGTTATAAATAAATGACAAGGAGGCGGCAGCTTCTCGCAATGCAAAGAGACGGTTGGTGTGGGCGTGGGCGTGGTCTTCAGATTATGACGCGTATCACTCTGTGTCTCCATTTCCAACTCAGTCCCATCGCGGATTTTGGAGTTGGACAGGGCAATGCCTCAGCTTTACAAACTGTTCTTATTAGTGGCAACAATTGGAGCTACATCTGCAGGTGTAGAAAGGAGCTTCTCCTGTTTAAAGCGGCTCAAGTCCTACACCCGTATAACAATGGGCCAAGGCCGTTTAAGCAGCCTAGCTCTGCTGGCCATTGAGAGGACACTGGTCAAGTCACTGGAAAAGACGCCTAGTTGGTACGACAGGGTTACAGAGCATTTTCTTGAAAAGGAATGTAGGGCAGAATTTACATATAAATAAATGGACAATTTTTATGATTTAGGCCGAAAATGAGCTTCCCCTCTTTAAAAGATCAGCAGCCGCCACTGGTAGAATAAGAATGTCCACCAGGAAGCAGCTGCAAGGGTTCGTAAAAAAAAACGGGAGAGCGTGTGAGTGTGTTTTCGTCTACCTGATACCCCGTCATTAACTCCTGGGCTGTGGGCAATAGTTGGTGTGTAAGAATGTACATCACATGACTGGTTGATTGACAGGGGGTGTTTTGGAGGTATAAGTCTGACTGACAGCAGGTTCAGGTAACTATTTATTAGAGGAGTTTCACATGCAAGTCATGCCTGTAAGATGTTAGCACACAAACACATATAGGAAAGGAGGAAAACAATTTTAAACATTCCCTTGCATGTGTAAGCATTCAATTTCCCCTAGGACTTGTTTTTCAGTTGTTAGAGAATGTTATCTGGATGAATGTAGTACGTATGTACTGTAGTTGCTTAATTGAGGCAGTAGTTTAAATGCTTTTATCTATTGAAGAATGTTTTTTTAAACTGTTTGAACAGAATTCACATTCATCTCTATGACTTCGCTGGTGGATGGGGTTTCCAATTCTATGTTCATTTTTTGTGTGAATTGAATCTGTTATTGACACATCTTTTTTATTTTTTTAATATTAACTGTCAGTATTGTAACGTTGCCTGAAACTATTTCAAACTGCATTTCATTCAAAGACTATGTCCCGGTTTCACAGACAAGCTTTAAGGCTAGTCACAGATTAAAATTAATGTTTGACTTGTCTTAACTGAATATCACTTGCTCAGAACTATCTTAAAATATATTAGTGCCATTGTGTTGTCTCGAGATGCACACCATAAATGTATTCTTCCTAGGCATTTTTATAAAAGAGACATAAATATCTTAATTTAACTAATGCATAGTCCTGGTTTAAGCTAAGCCATTTCAGTGAAACCGGGCCAATATGTTCATTAAGGATAGATAAGATAATGTGTAAAAATGTAAGATATATATATAAAGAATATGAATATATGAATAAGATGCCGGAAATACCTGAATAAGACAGATGCCAAGAGAAACCATCAGAGAAATTTTTGTGGTTTCCATTAAAATACCCCTTTTAACCATTAGAATTTTGCATTGAAACAATTAAAAAATGTATTTTGTTGCAGGCATTTTTCCTGAGGATTATGCTGCCAGATAATACCCCACCCATATAAGCCATCAACATACCTGTAGACACCATAATAGTTTCCATTAAAAACCAATACAATTCCCATTATAACACTCGAATCCATAACTCTAACTGTTGTGTTTTGGGCAGAGCTCTATTGTTTTTTCAGCAGGGAAGGTTTAAGTAGCTCGGTCTGTTTTGTCACTTTCATTGTTTTATTACTTTCTCATTTCTTCTCAAACGTGTTTCTGTATATGAGCGAGTGGTGCATCAAAACTACATTACTCCACGCTGTGCATTTCATTGATTCACGATTCAGTATTGGTTCTGAGACATTCAAGTCCCAATTAGATTCATCCATGGGATATGAGATGCCGACATGCAACTATTGCAGGTAGTTTTCTCATCTTTATAGTCAATGCTTTGGCTTGACTGTCTTGGCCTTTCGGGAACCGAAGAAACCAGCAAGAGGTGCTGCTAGGACATGATAATGTTGTGGGACATGATAAACGCACTTATGTACTGTACAGAGCTGAAAGGTTGTGAAAAGCTCCCGAATGCTTGCTCAGTTCCCATGCACACTAATATCCCTGTATCCCCTTATATAGTGTGCAAAACACGCACATGTTCATAAAATTTCAACAACAATTTACCACAGTTTTTAATGGCCTAGTCTATAGCAGTAGACTAATACAGTTCTTATTGCTGGTGCTGTGTCGGCCATGAGTCCTCCTCCGTCCCCCCCTTCAAGCCCAATGTAAACACAGCCTTTTAGAACATTTGTTTTTGTAAAATTAGAGATCCAACCACATCCTTCATGATTTAATCTCAGACTCGACCCTGGGTGGCTGGACAAACAAACCCAGCGGGTTCATTAAAGACAGACCTCTCTCACTCTCTCTCTCCCTGCCTCTGTATGTGTTTCTAAACATACAGATCATTTGAAGGACCATCTAACTAAATAGCCAAACATATAACAGACAAGGCTTAAGGCAAATCCCAGAATTAAATGAATGTTGGAGATGTCTCAACAGAAAATAACTTGCCCTAGCATATTTTAAAATATGTCAGTGCCATTGTTTTGTCTAAATATGCCCACAGGTAATGTTTCTTTTGGGTAAAGTATTTTTTATAAAAGTGACTCAAATATCCTTATCCATCTAAGGCATAGACCCGGTTTAAGGTAAGCATTGTCTGTGAAATCGGCCAATAGAGTCCTAACAGAACCAGTTACCATTTACGTGCAGTGGTTTTGTGTCCATACAATAGAAGTTAATAGGGTCCTCGCATTGTTTGGTTACCAAGCTTCTTCAAAATATCTTCTTTATTGTTCTGCGGAAGTGAGAAAGTTGTACAGGTGTGAGGGCCTGTTAAAGATGACAGAATTTTAATTTTCGGGTGAACTATACCTTTATGTTGAAAGTGCTATTGATTTGTTTTCTCTTGCATTTGTTTTTTTTTGTATTTCCTTGCATTAAATTTAACATATTCACAGATCAGCTAAGTTATGAATTCTTTTTCCGCAATCCTGTAGATTCAGTGGAAGTCCAGAAAAAACATTTTTCATCTTTCTTTCATCCATATTCAGAACAATGCAGTGTTTTAGAACCATTCAAAAAATCCAACAGGAAATCATCCAGTATTTAAAAAAAAAAACTATTTCTACAAAACACGCATTGACACAGTCAGCCACTGCACTTTTACAAGTCACCAGCTTTGACTCTGAGAAACAAGAGAGTGGCAAAAAAGCACATGAAAGCTAGGAAACAAATAATCTAACCTCACCCCCATTTTACACCTTCTTCTCTTCTCAGTTGCTTCTCG
Organism: Triplophysa tibetana; assembly: GCA_008369825.1. Classification (NCBI taxonomy): domain Eukaryota; kingdom Metazoa; phylum Chordata; class Actinopteri; order Cypriniformes; family Nemacheilidae; genus Triplophysa; species Triplophysa tibetana. Next base: position 7,072,374 of record CM017900.1, read on the forward strand.
TTCCCAAACGATGGCACAAGTGATTCCAGTTCACCCAAACCAGCGTCATAGCTCTGCCAAGGAAATCACTGTCAAAACAAGATTCACCATGTACCAGGCAGTGACCGTCTTCCTGTTCACACACACAAGCAGTTTCGCCACAGGTCAATAGGTCATAGCTTCACACAGCAAGCAGGACAAGCTGACTTATAAACTGTGCCAAAACTAACCTATATTTTCCAACAGACTAAACCAAGCATTTATATAAAGTCTTGCTGTTTCTCTCACATCATAGACAGAAGACTGAAAGACAGTGAGTTCTGGTCATTTCAAAACATGTGCCATCCAGAGGTCTTTACCTCTGCATCATAAATACATCCATTGCAACTAGCCAGTGCTAACACTCTGTTTGGTTAGCTCTACACAGTCAGAATAAAAGTAAAGCTGTCTTTGCAGTTTAGAATATTGGCAAACAAATAAACCAAACAGCTGAGCCCCATTGACTATCAAAATATGCACAAAAACATTTCTCAAAATATATTTTTTTATTGTTATCTTACGTCTTTCATGAGTTTGCACAACTGACAGGATTATTTATTTTGGGTGAACTATGCCTTACGGCAAATCAAGTTTTGTGATTTTTAAGGGCTTATATGTGGATAACTAGAATTACAGAAGAACAAAATGTACAGCATATAACTTAATGACAAGTTTGCCATGGATTTGTCAGCATGCACAGTGAATATTCTACTGTTGCAGACTCTGTAGTACACATTGGAGATGGATATTATGAATTGGAAAATAAGGCCTATTCCTGATTCATTTCATCTTTTAAAAGTGATCCTATAAGCCCGGTTCGGACACAGGGTGTGAGTGAGTCACAATTTACAGAACCTGTGTCTACAGTACTGCACCTTTACACATATATTTTGTGTGTGTCCAATGCAAATGTATTGGATGGTCAGAGGTTGGAGCGATGTTAAGGATGTAAGTTAACATCTGCGGAAGTATATATATATGAAGTATATATTTTTTTGAAATCATGTTTTTTATTGTACATTCCAATTAATTTAAATCAAACTGCCGTTGGTTTGTTTTGATTTAAGCCATACAATCTCAAAAAAACAGCTAACTTATACAACAAAACACAATAAAAACATGAAAGCATAATAAAAAACATGATTTTGACAAAAAGGGAGTCATCCCTTGTTGGAACCAAACTCTATATTTATACATCACCAGGCATATACTGTATGATTATATTAAATAACAGCAAGGACAAGCTTAACAACATTCTTTAACGTATCTTTTTTCTGTTAAAATGCCTTTTTTTAAATCAATATGGATAAATTCTCCCAAAAAAAAAGCTCAAGCACTTTTTTCGTAATATACCTACGCACGTTTCTAACAGAAAGCAGTAATTGGGAGAAAGTCACAGCTACTGCCAACTCAGCAGCTGTTATAATACCGTATATGAACAAAAATCAACCTGAAGAAACAAAATCTTCAGGTTGTTGAAAGATGAAGTTCTGGCACTACAAAATGAGAAGATGCAGGCTCTATACGCGATGTGTTCCAAACTGAAGAAAATGAATTGGCAGTGCTTGTTGTTTCACAACAAAACAAATTCCTCATAGCATGACATTGCAATTTTCATCATGTTGAACACGCCACATAGAACCAACACTAAATTGTTGCAGCATTGACATACATACAAGCTAGGACAGATGCACTTACATGGGAATGAAAGTTTCTCATGAAAGTGATTTTGTTCTGGGTCCAACATTTGAAATGCTCATGACCTCGAATGCTGGAGACTTACAGAAGGGACGATAAAGTTCTTTTAAGCATGAAATGGGAGGATGATCTCAGTGCCAGCAGCACGGCTCTATCTGCACCTCCTAAGAATGTTCTGACCCCCCTCATGTGACCCGGACACAGTGCTGAGCACTGCCTGGCTCAGCCCTCCAAATAACAGCTTCAATGGTTTGCAGATGTTGATCAGCTAATAAATTTCTTGCGGGGTGGAGGCGAATTGAAGATCAGAGCTAAAGCGGCTGTTTTGTTTTTAGCACTGCTCTTAGTATATTGTATTGAATGGTGCACGCTGTGTGAAGCTTTATGGTGTTTTTCATCTTTTTAACTACTCTTCTTTTGTTCTGTCTGTGAAAGAGAATATAATATAACTGCCTTGACCTTTTCCCTATAGGAGGAAGACAAGGATAAGTAAAACCTCATAGGGACTTTAAACTTGGATGTAGTGTGATTGCATCTTCGTGGTTGAGACTAATAAACAAATTTGTCTGTTTCCATTGGGGTCCCTGGCTGAAAGACCATCTTACTTGAGCAGGATTCACACAGGTGTTTTATATCATCTGTATCAGACATCTAGACCTGCTGTGCTTAGTCATTTTACTAACAAATGCTCACTATAAGCTCGATTTCACCTAAGCTTGTGCAGCTCGATATAATGATATATTATATTGTCTCTTTCAATCTCCCTAAAGGACAAAACACTTAAATTAGTGCCACAGTATCAGGAGATCATATATCTGTTCCACGTAAGAAAAAAAGGTCGAGTTAGAAAATGATAACAGAACATTTTATTTTGGGGTGTTCTGTCTCTTTAAGAACTTACTTTATGCTAGGTGGGCAAAACGCCAGGGCTTCCTCACAACGCAGCCGCTATCTTTCTTAAGGACACACACACACACTCGTTGCTTATGAAAGCTTATGTAAAGCCTGTCTGAGGAGAGAAAAGCCTTGATGACATTAAACATCAGCGGTGGGGAACATTCAGAGTAAACAAGAGCTGTAACAGATCACCCTCACTGCACGTACAGAGAGCTGGCCAAACACACACACACTGCACACACACACACACACTCTAGATCAAGTATTGTTTATTAAAGATCAGAGGTCACCAAGAGCAAGACTGAATGAGCAAAAGAGAGCGGTTACTAAAGAGAATCTAAAAGAGCTTAGAAAATGTAAATGGTGAATTAGATACATTGTGAAATGGTCAGCGTACATATAGAACACTTCAGAAAACATAAACAATGCTGGTCCAGAAGTACTTCCAGTTCCTGTTTCAGTTTTTAACTCTATACAAATATTTGAACAAAATACAAGGAATATGGTTTATTAATGAATCCAAATGTTAAACAAATACCTTTCAGATTTAAGTATAATAATAATAAAATATTACCTGAAGTGATTCTGGACCAGTGTTTACATATACTGTATATGATAATATAAATAAAAATTTATTTATCATCCATAGTAATAATTTATTCATTATAGAAATAAATTGCAAAAGTGTACGCTCCCAAAAAAATGCTGGGTTATTTCAAATTGCGTGAAAAAGGATACTTCTTGTTACTTATCTGAAATTTTGGGTTGTTTCAACCCATCGCTGGATTAAATATAACCCTTTTCTACGTTACATTACTTGTCCCATTTTGACTCAACCCTGGGTGGAAAGTTACCTGGCCCTTTGTAATTTTGTTTACCAGAAAACTGAATGGATTGTAAAATAGCCAATATATTCAAATTATAAAAAAATTTGGTGGTAAATCTACAAAGTCAGTCACAGTTATGCAACATCCCAATATCATTTGGTTAAATAATTGTTTATAGATTGATCATAAATAATAATAATATTTATAGATATCTACACTACCGGTCAAAAGTTTCTGGACACTTGAATGAAATGTTTCTCATTGTCTTAAAAAGGTTTTCATCTAAAGGCGTATGCTTAATTGTTTGAAATTAATGTTATAGAAAAAACATAATTGTACACATATGACATTTTTTATAATAATATATATAATAATATTTTCAAATAAATTGTATTTAACAAAAAATGACTTTGAAATGGATGACTTTGACCAAATAATGAAAAAAGAGCAGTCACTAAAAGCACAAAAATAAATGAGACCTCTTTTTTGTTTAATTAAAAATCATATCGGGTGAAACCCCAAGCTGTTTTAAAAAATGGCAAAGAATATTTCAGCAAATTTTAGCCGAAATGTGACTACATTGAAGATGATAAATTATTTTGGTTTTGGTTTTTAATGGAAACATATTCCTCATAGATCCCTTTGTGTTATTCTACAGTTTTGATGAGCTCACTATTTTTCTAAAATGTAAAAATTGTACAAGAATAGATATTCTTAAGAAGCTTATTTGAGAATAGCAAACCATTTTAGCATTCACATCCATTATGCTTTACCCTAAGTGTAATTCAGTAAGTCCACAAAACCTTTTTTCTTCTGTTGCCAGTCACATGTTTGTTCTTTCTTGTGTCTTTCTCTCACTCTTCATTCTGGTTATCAGCATCTAATATAAGGTTACAGCTACAAACAGTGAGAAAAAAACATGTTTTTAATCATCGACATTTAACAGAATTGACATAATGTTCTAATGATAAACGTGTGCTGGAGGCTGTGTCATCAACATCTGTCAGAAAAACATTCAAGACTTGCCAGATTTGTGCTCATATTTGGAAAGGAAGGGTTTTGATGTGTTTTGAAGGAACATATTGTTTCGCCTATAGCCTTGCAAAACCACCGGCCTGGTGTGTGTTTCCATGTGTGCATGTGCACCTTTTCTTTTTATCGTTGAACAATCAAAAAGAGCTTTCTTTTGTTCGTCAGTAGTATGTCAAACTGTAAGACAGGAAGTTGTGGCAGAACTTAGACTTTATTACCCATAGCCTGTTCAAAGGAAAAGTCAGTATCGTACAGTTCAAATCAGTAAAGTTATTGGACAGGAATTCATCTAGTTACATTTATAACTCAGGGCTCCTAATAAAACAATACAGAGATTAGATCGTAAATCAGAGCCCCACCATATATGTAAGTTGACAAATAAAATGGACTGTTTTACATTAAAGTCATTTAAATGTAAAAATAAAAGTGTGTGTTTTTTGAGGTCTAACTGGTCAAGATTTTCACCATTTTTTTTCATGCTTTGTTGCAGTTAAATAGTATTGTGGTTGATAAATAAACATCTTAAGGCGATTGATCTCATCCGAAATAAAAGTTTGTCTTTACATAATATATGTCTGTGTACTGTGCATATTAATTTTAACTTTTAAACTCAAAAAACATACATATTTAGATTTTATATTTACCAATAATTTAAATATAAACCTTTTATTTATTTTTATATTTTTCTTAAATATATGCATGTATGTGTATATAAATACAATATTAATATGCAAGTACACAAACTTTTATAATGAAAACACAAGTTTTATTCAGGATGTGCTTAATCGCCAATAATCATTTGACAGCCCTAATATTTTTTAGAGTTAAAGTAAAAATTTCCTTTAGCATGTCAGTATAAATGCATGTTGAGTATAGAATAAATTGTTACTATAGTTCTATAAAACAATTACATTTATATAACTGTGGGTTAAATAGTCTTTCAAGATCACCTTGTCCGTAGGAAACCGCTGTGACTACTTTACAACTACCCGTGAATTCTTCATACTGTACATGTACAATTGGCCTGTCATTACTGCTGCAGCCTATAACAAATAGCAAAATTACTCTGGCCTCTATCACATCATTTATCATCCTTTTTGTAAACATTTTCCTGTCATTTGCATGGTTCTTTATTGGTAACCATACCTGGCAGTGAGTAATCACATATTTCTGTCTCCCTCTCCATCAACCTTTCTCCAGCCTTGTTATTTTCCAACTATTTTTCACAAGAATTTATCTCTGTTCTCTTTCCCTGTGTGACTGGGGTGATTTCATGATGTGTTTGAAAATAAAGGCCTCTTTGTTTTCCTGGCAGACCTGAATACTTTATTAATGCACAAGTTGTGAGTTAATCAAGTTAAATAAGCTTTGAAAGTGTTTCAAGCGTACTGCATTAAAACTGCTCTTCAAAGGCTCAGGGAGCTTTGGCTATGTAAGTCATGTAGTACCGGATTCACTTTTCTACAGCTTGTACATTAATGATTGTGTGTCTGTGTCTATCAGAAGCCTTTTGTTCCCCTACTTTACACTTTACACAGTGAGAAACTCCAACAAAAACACAACAATCAACACATTCGATCTATGAATGTTGAAATGTATTTATCACATGTCTTGATCAATTTCCGTGTACCTTGTAAGGATGGATTTGGATGTGTGATATACTTTGTATAACGGTATTGACTTTCTGAAAAACAAGCCATGGACTTGCAAACAGAAAATTTCGGTTGGCAGTCAGTTATCTTGGGCATGCAAAGCATAAACTTGTGGTCTACAATCTAAATGTCTGATAACTAACATGTTATGTCATGTTTTGAATCACACAAGATAGTATCAGGTAGTGAAAAGATAAAATATTATACATTTATAATAATAAACATTTAGATATTGTGTCAGCGAGCATGTTGTCTTATTTGGTGTTATGTAAGATTCGAACAGTAGTGGCTTCCAGAAGTGTGAACAGTTGTGTTTTGTGGCAAATCTTTGCAATATGGTTGATAGTACTCATTTTCTTTATGCACGTCTATGCACATTTTCTTTATGAACTTTTCTAAATACTGCATGATATAACCAAGACAGGTTACACGGGAGTCCCACAGTACTGGAGTATAATTCTGGGATGTTTCTGTGTACATGTATTTGATGAAATAGATTAGACAAGGTTTATTTTTCCTGTTCAAGATTGCACCAGACTTTCAGATCCAAAGATCCCTGAGAGTGTCAGTGCTGGAGATTCTCAGAATTCACTGGAGCAAACGCATCCCTTCCTCTTGCCCCACAGCTTAACCAGCTGGGCTGCAGGATATTGCTCCATTCTTCATAAAAACCACAGGTTTGCTTGTGGCGTCCCTACTTGCAGACAGCAAAACAAACACACACATGAGGCCACCATGAGAGAGTTGAGGCAGGTTTTGAAAGAGTCATGTGATTGTGCCTATTTTTAGGGTTTGCTCCTCATGACTCATTGTTTGTCTTTGCTGCATGAAGCTCAATGAGTTAAACCCGAATCCTGTAATATAGCTCTTCACCCATTTCCTGTTTGCTACACAAGCACAGAGTTTAACATGTTTTTGTTTGATCAGTGTTTTGGAAACATGCTATTACACTTGAGCCCGTTGGATAACAAGCTTCTTTCAAATGACTAATGGACGATAGTCAGAATAAACAGAACTATTCATATGACATGAATTGCAAATGGTACTTTCAGGAATACATTAATTGTTTGAGTAATTACAGATATGTTATCATTTAATATGCAAAGTCCAAGAGGGCTGAATGTTTCTTGTTACCCACAGGAGAGTTCAGTGTTATGCATGTTTATTTAGATTTCTTATTATGAATCTAGATGATATCTAATTATGGTAAATTTAGTTTATTTAGGTTTATTTATGTTAATGTATTATTGCATTTTTCATATTTTTCTTTCAGTGCTCTCCTTGACCCTATTAGACCAGACCTGCAACCCATTTCAGGGTCATGACCCACCAAGTTGGAACAACTGCCTCAGTTCACATCTCAATCGGTCATCTGTATTTTTTGGAAAAAAACGTTTTGTTGGTGCTAATGTAAACAACATAAAGAAAGAACTGCCTTGCGCCATTCCTCATGACAGGAAGTGTTGTTTCGAGGGGGGCAAGGTCAAAATTTTTGAATAAAGTTGATGAGGGCAGATTTAAAAAATGTGGGGGTTTTGAATGGGTATATATAAAATACCAAATAAGGTCTGCGGTAAACTAAACTTATAAATATTTTCACGTTGTATTCTATGACACAAAACACACCAAGTATAACCCGCTTGTGATTTTTTTAAGGCCTTATTGTGTTTTAAAAACGTCTCTCTCTAACAAGTTGTTATAAAGTGATTAGTTCCTTTGACGGGGAGGTTTGACGTCATTGTGCATATAAAGCTGGCAAAATCTGCAACATGGGCACAAATCTCTTAAAACAGAGGATTAATTACTCATTCACGGATTAATTACTCACCAATTATTTACCTTGGTGGTGGTGACGTTGATTTAGATCGACCATAAATGTACACTGTTGATAGCATTATGTGAGCTATTTACTTCTGCCGATTGTATTCCGACTTAAAATGAAAAAAATGTGGTGTCAACTTGTAAAGATTATCTTGATAGACAAAACGTGTAAGTGTCATAACCCTTTGTTGATATAGACCTTTTTTTTTGCAATTTTCCAAAAGTCTTTGGGAGAAATAAAAAGGATTCGATAGAGGGAACACGTGCGCCGTTATATTTCGGGTTGGCATACAAAAACACGTCATCTCTTTGGACCATATTGCATTGTGTTTGAATCTGACAAACATCTCAAGTTGTTTATTAAACCATCTCAATAAAACTGTCACGTGACAGCGACATGTGAAAAAACATTTGCGAATTATTTCACAACGTCTGTGTCAACCAACACTGGTAACGATGAAGGCGATAGAAATGATAACATAAGACGCTTTAGATGTAAACAGATTGTAAAAAGCTTTCTCAGTGTGGGAAAATTGCTTCGAAATGTGCTAAATGTGATTTGCTACAGCTGTGTGCGTGTGCGTGGTGTGTAAGGCGGTCGACAATCGTGACAGGGTCCAGACCCCTCACACAGGAGTCTCTGAAGTGGTGAGCGTTCCATATTCTCTGGATTATCCAAAGTTCCTCATGGGTCTACAGACATATCAACTCCCTACGCATGCAATGAAAGAGACAGAGCAGAGGGAAGAATAGAGAGAGAGAGAGAGAGAGAGAGAGAGGTTAAAGTACAAAGTTATGAATGTAATGAGGTCAGTATGACTGTAATGGCATGTATGGGAGGGTTCCTGCATCCAAGTTTAATCCTCCATAAACTGAAAATATGTAAATAAACTGAAAGGTTCGCTTGAAATGAATTGAAAACTAAGAACTGTTTATTTACACATCCTGTTTGCGTCGCTTTAGGACACTAATGGAACAACAGAAATCAGGTAACCAAACAAAAAATGTTTTGGTGAATACAGCTGGTCATTGCTTGAAGATGCACACAAACAAAACACTTCTGTTATCAACTGGTTGCTGTAGGCAGTGCCAGCATGATGTAATTGTGCCAGCCTACTGGCTATCGTTTTTGTAAATAAAGCACATTCCTAATAGCACAATTTACATAGAAAGAAGGCATGTTTTTGATCAAACCAATTAAAGATTAAATACAATTTACAACATTGCAGATGGCTGGTTCATACTCTGAAATACCACGCACAGAAGTGGCACAGCTGTTTGATCAACAACGCACTAACAACCAATGCACATACACATACAGCACTTTCACGCTATTTTGTGTGTTTGTTAATGCATTAAAGAGTCATTTCTTCTCTTTTGTTACTTTGTCACTTCTTTCACACACCTCTTGAGTCACGCAGAGTATTGAGGCTAGACCGCTGGCTGAAGTGTTTAGATCACAGCTGCAACATGGGAACTTTTTGTTCTATCAGTCATTATCTGCTCCATTGTGTTTATTTCGTAGCTGTGAGTTCAGGAGATTTATAACACACTATGTCTAACTGGGAGTTTCAAACTGACATTATGAATGACTTGAGTCTTTGTCTAATGCAAACAGCAGAATAAATCAAGGTGAACTAAAGTCTACCTGACAAAAAATGAGAAGAGAAGACTCACAAGAAGACTTGTAAGAAATGACTCTGTTGAAAGCAGTGATATAATGTTGAACTTTTTTTACACTATGTTTATTTTTTTCTCTGACAGATTTCCATTTCCTTTCATAACAAAATCCTTACACAACCATGCAAATGCATGCACTAGTAGATACCAGTCGGTTACACTTTTCAAAATAAAGGTGCTTAAAAAGTTGGTGCTTAAACAGCAGCCATTTTTGGTTCCCCAAAGAACCATTTCGTCAAAGGTTTTTTTAAAGAACCATCCCTTGTCATGATTTTTTTTTAATCTAACAAACCTTTTTTATCACTAAGAACATTTTTTGTGACCATTTAGACAAAAACAATATTCTATGGCATTGTGAAACACCTATCTGTCACGTGTCGCGGGTAGGAGATAGCGTCCAAACCAAGGGTATTCCAAATTATATACTTTAATATAAAACAAAAGGCAAACAGGGAACCAGGAACAGAGACACACGGTACAATAGAACTTAAATACAAAAGATAACGAGGGATCAACAGGTGCTGGGGATAAACTAATAATAAGACAAAAGTGAAAACGAATTAACTGATAATGAAATTAACCCGGTGAGGAAAACAACCAACAATACATACAACAACTGTGACATTACCCCCCCTCCAAAAGGCGCGTCCTTGCGCCAAAACAGTACCAAATGGGGAAGGGGGGGTGGGCATCCTGGAGGGCGCCGGCCGCTCGGGAGGCCTGGCCAATCGGGTCATCCCATCCATGTGGCTCCCCCCAAAAAATACTTTGGCTGAGTCCAGGATGATAGAGACAGGCTCTGGCGGCTGGGCTGCGGGCTCTGGGCAGCGGGCTCCGGAAGGCTGGGCAGCGGGCTCCGGAAGGCTGGGCAGCGGGCTCCGGATGGCCGGACGGAACTGGCTGGAGAGGCTCCGGAATGCCGGATGGAACCGGCTGGAGAGGCTCCCGAAGGCCGGACGGGACCGGCAGGAGAGGCTCCCGAAGGCCGGACGGGACCGGCTCGAAGGGGGAGGATTACTGCAGGCTCTGTCTCCGGTGGAGGACTCCGGTTGAGGTGAGTTGGGTCGCTCAACGCGTGTTTAGATGGGCTTGGATGACCAACCTCATTCCATGAGATTCCATTATCCACTGGATGAGGCTGATAAGCTCCCAAACGGGTCTGTCCCTCAACCCAGGCGCCAGACACCGATGGGAGTCATCAGCCAACCCCATCACAAAGCACGCGTTCAGGGAGCGATCGTCCCAACTCACCTTCTGGCTGAGCTCCAGGAAGTCCTCCACGTATCTCTCCAGAGGACGACCATCATCGCTGAGATGATATCTCAAATTGTCCTCTGGAGAGACGTTGAATCGCAAGTAATCCATACCTTTTTTAAGTTCTAGTATTCTGTCACGTGTCGCGGGTAGGAGATAGCATCCAAACCAAGGGTATTCCAAATTATATACTTTAATATAAAACAAAAGGCAAACAGGGAACCATGAACAGAGACGCACGACACAATAAACACACGCAGCATAAACAATACTAGACAAGGACTACAATTAAGGGGATAACTTAAATACAACAGATAACGAGGGATCAACAGGTGCTGGGGTTAAACTAATAATAAGACACAAGTGAAAACTAATTAACTAATAATGAAATTAACCAGGGGAGGAGAAAAAACAATCAACACATACAACAACTGTGACACAATCACTATTCTGAGTGGTTTATGCCACACAAGGCTCTTTTCAACAATCATGTGGCAGAAAGCCAGGTGTCTTACCCTTCACCATCATTTGATTATTAAAAACATCATAATATATATCAATGTCATGATTGTGCCTCATCATGTCATGTCTTTTTTAGTCTTGTGGCAGAATCAGGGCATAGTCTTAGGTTTTGAGAGGAGAGAGACATTTTGAACCTTTTAGTTTTCTATATGCTCTCTATGGTCTCATCTATGGCCTGCCCCCTCTCGTTCCCGCGTTAGCCTTACATTAGTTTTTCATTCCCTTCCCCCGTTCCCTTGTTAATTATCCTTTGCTAGTCTGCCTATATACTGTAGTATCCCCATGTCTGTTGTCCTGTGCTCGTTTATTGTGGTTGTTTGCCTGTTCTACCCTGTGAGTATTTGCGTTTTTGACCTTGTCATTATTACCTTGTGGGATACTGTAAAATTCTCCCAGCATTGTCTGTGTATACCCTGTCTCGTTGCTGTGTTATTTAGCGTAGTCCCAGTAGTGTTAAGTTTCAGTTAGTATTCTGTTCTCTTGTTTTTCTCCCACGTGAGAAGTGTTTATGTTCAGTTATATTATTAGTACTGTCCGTTTTGCACCCCATCGTGGGTTTTTGTTTTGTTTGTATGTATTAAAGTCTTTTAGTTACCCCGTACTGCTGCCTGCGCTTGGGTTCTTCCACCATATACGCAACATAACAAACGAGCCAGTATCTGAACCCAGCAGCCAGCACCATGGACCGTCTCCCAACGAGCCGGTGGCGATGTACTGCCAATCCAGTATAGTGGGAGGCATTAGCCTCCCATTCACATGCTGAAAGTGGCCCCTTCCCAGCCCAGTGCCTTCATCCTTCGTCCTTCGCCTGGGATTATGCTGGGGAGGTCGAGGCCAGGAAGGACTCCGTCCCCAAGGTGTTGGTTTGTGCCTACCTGATGGCCGGGATGGACGACCCTCCATCTATTCCGGAGCAGGAGGAGTGGGACTGGGATATCCTGTCTCTGGTCTCGTTTATGGCTCCACCCCCTCTCGTTCCCACGTTAGCGTTCCATTAGTGTTTCATCCCCATCACCTGTTCCCTTGTTAATTATCCTTTGTTTACCTGCTATATTTTAGTCATTTGGCAGACGCTTTTATCCAAAGCGACTTACAGTGCACTTATTACAGGGACAATCCCCCTGGAGCAACATGGAGTAAAGTGTCTTGCTCAAGGACACACTGGTGGTGCCTGCCGGGATCGAACCAGCAACCTTTGATTTACCAGTACAGAGGTTTAACCCACTAAACCACCATCTCCACTGCTATATATTATCCTCATATCTATTGTCCTGTGCTCGTTTGTTGTGCTTGTTCGCCTGTTTGCGTGGGAAGTGTTTATTTTCAGTTATAGTATTAGTCCTGTCTGTTTTGCACCCCATCATGGGTTTTTGTTTTGTTTGTATTAAAGTCTTTTTGTTACCCCATACTGCTGTCTGCGGTTGGGTTCTTCCACCATATAGATGACAATTTCACGTTGTCCTGCCCAATACACACATGCAGTGCTATACACAAGAGTGGTGACACTAATCAACGGCAACAACGTTTCTTTGGTAGCCTCTCGTGGCCACATAACCCAGATTGAATCTATAGAGCGTTGACACCAGACGCTATAATCACATTATTCCCTCGTATTTGTAAGTGAGTAAAATTCACTTCACAACAGATGCAAATTTGCATCATGGGAGGGGCTTCTAACAGGCTTTGATTGAGATTTCCCTGATTGTCTGACCTCCTCACTCACTTTCTTCCAAGCAAGATCCTTTTCATGCCTGTTTCGATAAAAGTAAGAAGTAGGGTAAACACTTGTCTAGTCAATGCCCTAGCTCCGTTCACTGCAAAGAACAGTTGCGGAGACCAGAAGAAATGAGGCATGTAGCGCTCGCAATTATGTTGATTTGTCAAACAAATATCAGACCTTGATAATAAATAAATCGCACAAACAATGTTTTGCTATGTTTGTTTTCCCTATTTTTAAAAAAACATGAATAAATCGGACAACATATGCTACTTTTGTTTTTGTAAATAAAATGAATGCCTTTGAGAAAACAAGCTGAATTTGAATGACTGGCTATGGCAGCAGTGTGGCTGGAAAAAGGGGCGTGTCCAGGCTTGTTCACGTGGGAAGGTAAAGCCAATGCATACCCTCTATTGTTGTTTCCTATTTCTGCATCCGCCCTCTACGTCATAATCATATTAAATACTATAGCAAGCTCCTGATTGGTTAATGTGGGACAAATTTTTGCCGCGAGAGCAGAGCTCCGTGTGGTTTCCAAACGTTCTTGTGGTACTCTGATGTCAGACATTTGCCGATCAGGCTGTAGCATTTCAAGAAGTCGAACATACCTTATGCAAAGTCAGAAGACACATATGCAGTATTTTGTGAGTATCAGAACTATAGGAACATGCACTTTTTAAAATTGTTAGATGTTAGATATAATGAAGTTTAATTGAACGGAGGCCAAATGTAAACCCTGTAAGTTGTTTACAAGAAATGGAAATCATTTTTATTGGAGTCTGTGAACATGTTATCTTATTGAAGGAAAAGAACAATATCCCACAGGCACCTAGTCAAACTGGGGTCTGTGGACGATTTTAATGACTTCAATAACTTGATTTACTAGGTCCCTGTGGGATATTGTTCTTTTCCTTCGATAAGATAACATGTCCACAGAGAAATCAAAAACAGTGAAACAAACAAATGCATACACAGAAGTGCCTACAATTGCATAGGAGTTTCTACAATGGCACTTTATGGAAAAATATATTAACCAAAAACCAGAAAAATGGCACTTTGGTTATAAAGGTTCCCGCCCCGTGCGTTTAGGCATGAATGGGATTGATGTCTTTTATACTCTGTTGCCTTGTACCTCAAAGTTCAATACAGTCTCTGGTAAAGATCATGGGACTGTTAGGGTCTGTGTTGTGTTCTAGTGGTGCCATCAGATGGATGAATTTTACTGAATTACTTTTTTTAATATTACATTATATTATATCTCGGCCAGGAGGAGAGAGAGAGATAGCATATGTTCGTGAAATTCAGGAGTTCAGTGAATGTTTTATAAACGGTGGATATAATGCTGGATTTGGAGATTGTTTGAAACCGATAAATGGAGCCCTCCCAGCGCTAAAAGATGTTGGACGTGAACAGCATGCGGTGAGTGAAACTGATGTCTTTTTTGTTGACAATTGGTGCACAAGTGCTTTGGTTCGGCCTACCCCTCCCCCCCGTACACTCCGTATGTTTTCGGAAACAATCGTAAAGCTGTATCTATCTTTTATAAATATGATCAAACTAAATACTCTTCGAAGATACAAAGTATCCAATACTACTCAATAGGTACTTAAGCTTAAAATGAGATTGGCAGAAACCCTGTGTTACACCCACTTTAAGACCAATCAAGGCATTTCGTAAGTATTTGTGATATGTATGATGTGAATTTTACAAAAACGTATGATTATTAGAAAACTAAAATGTACTAATAAGAATATACAAATTGAATAAGCCACTTTGTGAAATTTTTACAAACTGCTGGGTTAGATTGAGTTATTATAAAATTATTATAAAAGAAAATTATAAGGAGGAGTAACAAACTTTCCACTTTATGACCTCGGGTAAGTTTCTGGTTTCCCAATAAGCCTTTTCAATGTGTAAATGTGTACAATATATTATTGTGTCATGATACCGCTATCATGTCATGTCTATTCTTGGTCTTGGGGCGGAGTCATGGCATAGCCTTAGGTTGTGCGAGGAGGGAGAGATACTGATCCTATTGGCTTGTTATACTCTCTCTCTGGTCTGCGTCTTTGTTCCTGCCCTCTCGTTTCCTCGTTAGCTTTCCTTGAGTGTTCATCCCTATCACCTGGTCCTTGTTAATTATTCTTTGTCTGTCTCCCCTATAAAACATCCTCCTGTCTATTTTCCTGTGCTTGTTCGATGCATCTCTATGCTCTTGTATGTTCTTGACTGTTTTACCTTGTCTCTAGATTACCTTGCCCTGTCGTGCCTTAGTTTGTAAGTTTTATATTCCCTGTTTTTTCCCCCTTGTGGGAAGTCTTTTTGTAAACATTTTTGGTTTAGTTTTCTCCCCATCAAGGGTGTTTGTTTTGTCTTTGTTCAAATAAAATCCCTTTCCTCTACCCTGGTACCGCTGCCTACATTTGGGTTCTTCTCCAACCACCCATCCCCCCCCCCTGTTTTAATATCCCTGGTATTGTTTTGGCTTTTTGACATGAGTTTTTAGTTTCAGAAGATGCTCTTTTATGGACCAGGGGAAGGTTGCATTTTTTAGAGAAATAGTATGTTTGCATAGCACAGTGAACTGGGGAAATGTTTGGAAAATTGTATTTCCTGATCTTATTCCATAATATGACAAAATGACTAAGATGTTAAAAGAGAGATTTAAAACTTTCAAACACGTTTATTCATTATTCAAAGTCAGCTCGCATGATCAAACATTAAACTCCCCCCGACATAGCAAAACACCTTTTCAGTTGTGCAACAAATGTGACAACCAGTACAAGCTGACAGCGACCCATTTTTCTACATAAACACACACAAACTTGACGCATCATCAACCGTGTCAGGGAATTGAAGTTGACTTCATTTGCCACAATAAAACAAGGGACTCTTTTATAAGGAGACTCTAGTGGTCCATCTGGAAGAACTTTAAATGTCTCTCCAACAATCTTCCACAATGTCTTTATAATCTCTTTGAAAAGAGCAAAAGACGTTCCTTTCAAACTTTTCTGGCGGTAATTCAGAGCAGCAATCAGTGTGTCAATGTGTGTGTATGTAACGGTGTAAGGTGGTTGTGTGTGTGTTTTAGCATAAAGCACACTTGCAAATATTTATCTGTTTCAGAAACAAATGATGACTTTCATCTACCTGAACAGCCTTCAGGTTGAAATAACCCGCACTTTACGGAGAAGAAAAATCACTGTTTCTCACACAAATGTAATGAAGGTTGGTTTGGCAGTCTTAAATGAGAAGGGTTAGAAAATAATTTGAAAAAATGTTCTTGCAAACTGATATGAACCGTCTAACCTCTTCCATGTTTATTGTTCCATCAGAATAAACCGAAATTAATCATGATTTACACCACGCCTTTAGTTCTGTTGCCTGGTGTGAAGCCTGTTTGAACATGTTCGGCTCCACACTTTCACACACATACATTTGACCTCAAAGAAAGAGGAATTTATGTTAGGATTTCACCCTTCCACTACATTTAATTTTACATTGACTAATGGAAGGTAAAGTTTATAAGATCTTGACATACATCTTAGGTCATACTTATTCAAAAGGTTTTTCAGAGTTCTTTTGAAAGGTTTGTTTGAAATTAAGAAGCCCTTTTCGCAAAATTTTGATTTTAATGTACAATTGTATGAATGCTCTCTTTTTCTTTCTCTCTCTCTTTCTGTTCTCTCTCTCTCTGTTCTCTCTATCTCTCTCTCTCTCTTTCAAACACACTGCACACATAAACCCCCACATACATAACATGGTTATACCCAAATCCACCTTGCTGAGAGCTTTCATCGGGTACCTGCATAAAGATCTGTCCGATAAACATTTATTCAAACTAAACGTGGAGCACATAACTCCAAAACAGAACGCCATAAATTCATTTTGACACGGGAAAGAAACAATGATGAAGGACATAAGCCTTGACCAAAGTGTCTATGTAGTGGAGTAGGCGGGGCGAGACCGTGGTTCGAGGCCGGTAAGTAATTGTTAATTAGCGCCAGTGGTGCGCGCACCGGCCTCGCATCACGTAGGAGATTGGGAGCATATAAAAGGAACGAGCGACCGGACCGTCGATGAAAGAGGTCCGGGCCCGAACTGTAACGCAGTTCAAGATAGGGAAGGAAGGAGATGGGAACCGGCAAACATTTAAACATTTAATAAAGGAATATAGACAGCCGGCGGCCCCTCACGGCCGACCGCCGGCGAACAAACCAAAACACGGATGTTGTGTTCCCTGAGTATTTACATGTTTATTTTCCCTTGTTTAGTAATATAGCGCTATCTGCTTGCCTCCGCTACTATAGTCATGTGCTACCGGCTCACGTGGTTTATCCGGAAGTCTTTTCGCTAAGTGGCAGCGGTAGCAGCAAACTGCGAGTGCTCTCAGTCTTCCGTTTTCTATAGCGATCTCTTTTTCTTTACTCCTCTATGCTCTGCAACGTCTGTGAGTACTTCTTATCATTTAATATTATTGTAGTCTCTATTTTGTTCCCGGTAAAGTGGCCGCTAAGTTAGCTTCATGCTTATTACTGCCGATTGTTTATCAGCTCGATCGCATCTAATGACGTTGATTAGCTGTGTTGTTTTTGACACCTGTATTTGTATTCAATATCAATATGTAACATTATCTCTTCTGTATTGTATTGCAGTTTCACAATAATCTCAGTAAACTTTATGGAAATTAATCATCCGCTTCCTGGAGTTTTTTGGGAGTGTTTAAACTGATTGGAGCACAGTCCATGAAAGTGAAAAGACGGCTCTTCATGGCAAACGAGGATCCTAAGGATCGCCATTTTACGGAGCAATTCAAGACTAAAAGATAAGTGGCTTACGCTTCAGCGCCCTGTCAGGTACGCATTCGTCATCTCCTGTTATTGACAACTCAGCGAGCTACAATGTCACAACGTAGCAACAGTGAAAAAGGGAACAAAGATACCCAGTCTGAGGCTGCGTGTTCAAGATTCAGTCGTTTATCTGGTACATCGTCCAGCACGAAGATTAGTATGGTCGTCGCCATGGCAAAGGGAAAGGCTGAAGCAGCGCAAGCTAGAGCAGCACACGCGCAGCAGGAAATCGAACTTAAAATAGAGCAGGCTCGTGTACAAGCTACTCTCGATGCATTAAATGATGAAAAAGAAAAGGATGCTGCCATAGCGGAGGCGAACGCCCTCGTGGCCGGTCTACAAGATATGGGGTGTGACGTGTGCAGTAAGGCTAGCAGCCAGGTTCCTCAATCGGTCAAGGACCAGCGAGTCGCCGCTTATGTCTCCGTACAAGCCAGCCTATGCAGCAGAGGTCTATCCGTCAGAAGAGGTAGTGATTATGCTTCGTCAATGCTGCATCCTCAGCAGTCTCAACCTAATGATGCCATCTTCTCAACGCCTCGACCACTCGGTGAGAGTCAAGATCAAACCGCCGCTTCCGCAGACATTATGCCACATCAAGCTCCTCAGACCAGCGGAGAGCCGCAACGTCAAAGCTTTAACCAAGTGCTTAACTCTTTCCCGGTTCTTCAGCGTGGTAGGAGTCGCCCACAACAGAACGTGAAAGCGGATCCTCCACCTCCCGCGTCCATGTACGCTCACAAGACACCTTATGGAGCTAGCTACGACCATTCTACATCCACTGGAGACCTCATCAAATACCTAGCTCGTAGCAGCTTGGTGACTTCGGGTCTAACCGCATATGATGACCAACCAATGAACTACTGGGCCTGGAAAACATCGTTCCTGAACGCTATCGCCGATCTAGACCTGTCGGCTCCAGGAGAACTTGACCTCCTCACCAAGTATCTAGGAAAAGAGTCTACAGAACAAGTAAGAAGAATTAAAACAGTCAACATTAAGGATCCAGCAATTGGATTGCGTATGGCATGGGAACGCCTTGACCAGATATATGGTTCGCCAGAAGCTGTCGAGCAGGCTTTGTTCAACAAGCTAGAAAACTTTCCCAAGGTTACAATGAAGGATCCACGTAGGCTCAGGGATCTAGCCGACCTGTTGTCGGAGCTACAAGCGGCCAAAGATGACAGCTACCTTGCAGGCTTGTCGTACTTGGATACCTCTAGAGGTATTAAGCCTATTATTGAGAAGCTTCCTTACAGCATGCAAGAAAAGTGGCTTTACCTTGGCACAAGATACAAACAGGAACATTTCGTTAGCTTTCCACCTTTCTCCGTGTTGGTGGAATTCATCATCAAGGAGGCGAGGGCTCGCACCGATCCAAGTTTTAACTTCTACACGCAAGCGCCACCGGAGACAAAAAGTAAGTGGGAGAAACCTACCAAGACATCTGTCTACGTTCACAAGACGCAGGTCTCAGGAGCTACTAAGGAGTGGGGGGAAAGTACGGAACGTATCGATCCCAACAAGCACTGCCCGCTGCATAAAAAACCTCACCCTTTGAAGAAATGCAGAGGCTTTCGTGAGAAGAGTATAAATGAGCGTAAACAGCTTTTGAAAGAGCATTATATCTGCTTTCGCTGTTGCTCCTCCACGGAACATCTTGCGAAAAACTGCACCGCTGAGATAAAATGTACAGAGTGTGGCAGTGCGGCTCATGTGACAGCGCTTCACCTCTACCCACCTACCTGGAAATCTAAGTATTCCCCTTCCACTTCAGAGTACGGCGGGGAGGAGGACAAAGCAGAAATTCGGGAGGTCAAGTCGACGTGCACTCAAGTATGCGGTGAAGGATTGAGCGCCAGAACCTGTGCTAAGATCTGCCTTGTCACGGTGTTTCCCAATGGCTACAGGAAAGAGTCTAAGAGAATGTACGCCATACTAGACGAACAGAGTAACCGCTCCCTGGCAAGGACAGAGTTTTTTGAGATTTTTAAGATCTCTGGAAGTTCCTACTCGTATACCCTTAAGACCTGCGTGGGGCATTCAGAGACTACAGGGAGGAGAGCCAGTGGTTACACTATAGAGTCGGTGGACAGGAAAATGAGCACTCATTTGCCTACACTCCTTGAGTGCAACCAAATCCCTAACATTCGCAATGAGATTCCTACGCCGGGAGCAGCCCACCATCATGCCCACATGAAGCGCATCGCGGACAAGATTCCGCCTTTAGATCCGGACGCAAAAATTCTTCTCTTACTTGGCAGAGACATCTTACAAGTACACAAGGTCCGAGAACAGATAAACGGTCCAGGAGATGCACCGTTCGCTCAAAGGCTTGATCTAGGATGGGTCGTCATCGGTGACGTGTGCCTCGCAGGTGCTCACAGAACACAAGAGGTGAGAAGCTACAAAACAGCCATCTTAGAGAACGGCCGTACGAGTTATCTCCAACCATGCAACAACCAGATCAGAGTGAAAGAGGTATTTTGTCAAGCATCTAGACCACAGTATCTTTCAGCACCAACCTCCATCCGTGGTCCAAAGGCGCTCGGTGAAGAATGCTTGGGGCAGACAGTCTTTGCTTGTTCTCCCGACGATCATAGACTCGCTCCATCCATGGAGGATCTAGAGTTTCTGAAGATAATGGAAGCTGAGTGCTACCAGGATAGTTCCAAAAGTTGGGTTGCTCCCTTACCCTTTCGGTCGCCGAGACAACGGCTGCCTAACAACAGGAAAGAGGTTTTCGGCCGTCTTGTCTCGCTCCACCGCTCATTGGAAAAATGGCCACAGATGAAAGCTGATTTCCTAGAGTTTATGGAGAACATGTTAAAGAGGGCACACGCTGAAGTCGCTCCGCCAATACAACCTGGACAAGAGTGTTGGTACCTACCCCTGTTCGGCGTGTATCATCCTAAGAAACCGGATAAGATTCCTGTGGTCTTCGACAGCAGCGCATCATATGAAGGAGTATCACTCAACCATATCCTACTCACTGGTCCCGACCTTAATAATAGCTTGCTAGGCGTTCTTATGAGGTTTAGGAAGGAACAGGTGGCGATCACTGCTGACATTGAACATATGTTCCACTGCTTCCTCGTCAAGGAAGACCACCGTGATTTTCTCCGTTTCCTGTGGTTCAGGAACAACGACCCTACCTCAGACATCGTTGACTACAGAATGCGGGTTCACCTTTTTGGGAATAGTCCCTCCCCTGCCGTTGCAGTGTATGGTCTGCGACGGGCATCCAAGGAAGCAGAAACCAACCATGGCACCGATGCAAGAAGATTCATCGACCGCGAGTTCTACGTTGACGATGCCTTGAAGTCCTTCAGCACAGAGGAAGAGGCTATCAGCGTCTTAGGGCGAGCTCAGAAAATGCTTGCGGCTTCTAACCTCAGGCTACACAAGATCGCCTCCAATCGACCAGCAGTCATTGAAGCATTTCCCTTTGAAGATCGCACCAAGGATGTCAACAGCCTAGATCTCTCCATTGATGATCTGCCAATACAACGTAGCCTAGGATTGTTTTGGGACATGCGCAAAGATATATTCATGTTTCGTATCGAAGATGATCAGAAGCCATTCACTCGAAGAGGAGTACTTTCTACCGTGAACAGCCTCTATGATCCCCTAGGATTCCTAGCACCCATCACTGCTCATGGAAGACTGTTACTCAGAGAACTCACTAAGCAAGCAGAGGATTGGGACACACCTCTTCCCAAAGACATGGAGGCCGAATGGACTAGGTGGAAACGGTCCCTCAAAGTCCTGGAGGGACTTCAGATACCGCGCCCTTATACGTCATTCTCCACCGCGGGTGCTCTAAGACGTGAACTTTGTATCTTCGCAGATGCATCGGTCAAGGCGATAGCAGCCGTAGCCTACATCAAGGTTACAACCCACCAAGAACAGTTCGACGTTGGCTTTGTTTTCGGGAAGGCGAAGTTGGCACCACGGCCTGATTTAACTATTCCAAGACTGTCTATGTACACAACCGGATCCAAAGAATTCGTCAATCACCTTGTGCCGGCCTGTGGAAGTACGTGCCAACACACCTCAACCCAGCAGACGTTGGATCAAGAACTGTGACTTCAAACTTGCTTAGCAGCACAACTTGGCTCAAAGGGCCAGCCTTTCTTTACGATCTTTCTGCGAATAAACCTGAGCCTCAAGAGACTTACCACCTTATCGACCCTGACGAAGACGCTGAAGTGCGTCCCCAGGTGCTAGCAAATTTCACTCATGTTACCAGAGATGTGATACACCCACAACGCTTCGAACGCTTCTCCAAGTTCAGCTCTCTCCTAACAGCCATAGCTCGCCTTATCCACGTGGCTCGTTCTTTCGCCCGAACCACCCAGGGTGATTGTCGTGGTTGGCATGTCTGTCGACCTACAGAGGAAGAGTTGTCGAGAGCGAAAGACTGTATCATTAAGAGCGTCCAGAACGAGTGCTATTCAGAGGAACTTAAGTGTATCAACATAGGATCCAACATTCCACCGAGCAGCAGCCTTTGGAAAATGCACCCCATCGTGGACAGAAGTCAACTTCTTAGAGTAGGAGGTCGTATTGAGCAATCGGATCTGAGCATTAACGAGGTTCATCCCATCATCGTTCCTGGCCGGCATCATCTAGCTACTCTGCTTGTGTCTCACTATCATGAAGCAGTTAAACATCAAGGAAGACATCTAACCGAAGGTGCCATTCGAGCGGCAGGATTCTGGCTGGTGGGAGCTAAACGCTCCATCAGCAGTTTGCTACACAGATGCGTCACTTGCAGAAGACTGAGGGGGAAAATTGAATATCAGCAGATTGCCGCTCTGCCAGCAGATCGGCTACAAGTAGCACCTCCTTTTACCTACGTAGGTGTCGACGTTTTTGGACCCTGGGAAATTGTCTCACGCCGTACTAGAGGAGGAGCACTCAACTCTAAACGATGGGCGGTGATGTTCTCTTGTATGTGTTCGAGAGCAGTCCACATCGAGGTAATCGAAGCCATGAGTACCGGCAGTTTTATCAACGCGCTGAGGAGGTTCTTTGCAATCAGGGGCCCCGCTAAGCAGATCCGTTCCGACTGCGGAACTAACTTCATCGGTGCTTCTCGTGAATTGGAAATGGACCAGTCGAACCCAGGTTTCAAAAGAGTAGAGGAGTACTTGGACACTCAGAGCTGCACCTGGGTATTCAACCCGCCCCACGCGTCTCATATGGGTGGCGCATGGGAACGTATGATTGGCATTGCCCGCCGTATTTTGGATTGCATGTTGCTTGAGCAGAAAAGGTCTCATCTTTCACACGAAGTCTTGACCACCTTCATGGCCGAAGTAACCGCAATCATGAATGCTAGACCGCTCATTCCAGTGTCATCGGATCCGGAATCGCCTCTCATACTCACTCCAGCAATGCTTCTCACCCTCAGGACAGGTTCAGCACCTCCTCCTCCGTCAGGATGCTTTCAGGAAGTGCATCTCATCAGAGAAGAGTGGAAACGAGTTCAGAGTCTAGCAGACATGTTCTGGAACAGATGGAAGCATGAATACCTCAAAACATTACAGCTTCGGCACAAGTGGCAAAGAAAGAGGCAAAATCTCCAAGACGGAGACATGGTTCTCTTAAAAGACAATCAAGCTAAGAGGAATCAATGGCCCACAGGCATCATCACAAAAACCTTTCCAGGAGAAGATGGATTGGTTAGGAAAGTTCAAGTGGAAATTGTCAAGGATGGAACCAGGAAGACCTTTTCCCGGCCCGTTACAGAAGTGGTTTTGCTTTTCTCTCCAAAGACTGATTCTGTTAATTAATGTGGGCTCTTTAAAGAACCCAAGCGGGGAGTGTTGTGTTCCCTGAGTATTTACATGTTTATTTTCCCTTGTTTAGTAATGTAGCGCTATCTGCCTGCCTCCGCTACTATAGTCATGTGCTACCGGCTCACGTGGTTTATCCGGAAGTCTTTTCGCTAAGCGGCAGCGGTAGCAGCAAACTGCGAGTGCTCTCAGTCTTCCGTTTTCTATAGCGATCTCTTTTGCTTTACTCCTCTTTGCTCTGCAACGTCTGTGAGTACTTCTTATCATTTAATATTATTGTAGTCTCTATTTTGTTCCCGGTAAAGTGGCCGCTAAGTTAGCTTCATGCTTATTACTGCCGATTGTTTATCAGCTCGATCGAATCTAATGACGTTGATTAGCTGTGTTGTTTTTGACACCTGTATTTGTATTCAATATCAATATGTAACATTATCTCTTCTGTACTGTATTGCAGTTTCACAATAATCTCAGTAAACTTTATGGAAATTAATCATCCGCTTCCTGGAGTTTTTTGGGAGTGTTTAAACTGATTGGAGCACAGTCCATGAAAACGGAAGTAAACATTACAGCCGGCGGCCCCTCACGGACGACCGCCGACGAACAACAACACAGTAAACCATAAACACATATACATACACTTCGGGCCCGGACCTCTCTCATCGACTACTTCCGTGTTTTGGTTTGTTCGCTGGCGGTCGGCCGTGAGGGGCCGCCGGCTGTTTATATTCCTTTATTAAATGTTTAAATGTTTGCCGGTTCCCGTCTCCTTCCTTCCCTATCTTGAACTGCGTTACACTTCGGGCCCGGACCTCTCTCATCGATGGTCCGGTCGCTCGTTCCTTTTATATGCTCCCAATCTCCTACGTGATGCGAGGCCGGTGCGCGCACCACTGGCGCTAATTAACAAATACTTACCGGCCTCGAACCACGGTCTCGCCCCGCCTACTCCACCACAGTCATATATACCAAAACCTCATTGTGCTTCTACATGAAGAAATAAGCCTGTTCAAATCCAAATACATTAAAAATGCCACTCAATGAATGTAACTTGCACAATTTTAATTCCGTTTCATTTCCTTAGTGCTGTTTTTGGTTATTCTCTTGTGCCCTGGTTTGGGTCATGGCCCTTTTCAGCTCTACACCTTCGTTAAACTGGCATGGCAGGACACGAAAATATGTTTTATTTCCACATGCTGGATCTGATTCATAGCAATTCATAACATTTTGTAAGTGGTGTTTATGGCCTCGCCCGCTCCAAACTTCCCATTTTCTCTCCTAATTGCTGGTGTTTCTGTAGAGTTGCTCTCAGAGGAGTTGGAACGCTTGTCTCGGGGAAATTCAGCCGGTGCTCGAACAACACTCTGCATTATTACACTTTACAGTAACACACATTTTTACAAGCTGGACAAAGCCAAAGCAGGAGGTACTCCAGCCTGTAAATCAATGCTCCTTTATGAAGAGGAGAAATGATTGCAATAACTTTTGCCCTATAAAAACAGAGGGAGAGAGAAGGAACGAGAAAATGTCGAAGTAGTTGAAACAAATCCCTGCTGCAGAAACTCCAATGGATGCCATTGAAGTTACATATGTGTTGTTGTTAGGGGGTGGTAGTAGACTATAATGGAAGGGCTAACGCTGCCCATGTTTTGATTGGGTTTATTTTAGTAGTGTAAGCTGTTTCATTAAAATGATGTAGCACACAGAAATACTACAGGCTTGTTAAAGATATTGCTGGATTGATGGAATCAAACGTTTGTGGAAAGGAGGGGAAAAACATTTTTTTCTATTTTGTTTAATTGAAATACAACTATAGTTATGGTAACATACTGCCTATTGTGTTTGTCCACAGATTTGGAAAAAAACTCAAATCTGAATGGATGGCTTAATGTTTTCTGGTGCACTAGTGAGGTTAGTGCAACCTGATCTGTCATGAAAATTTTGCTATTTTACAAAGTATGTCGTATTTTGAATATCAATTTGTGTGATGTGAATCATCAGAAAAAAGTGATAACGAAGCCCCATCCCTAAATGTGATATCATAGCGTTCAACAAGATATCATGAGTATTGATTCATACAAAATAGCAACCGCATAAAATATTTAAAAAATACCATTACATTGTGTTGCATCAAATTCATAAAATAGTATTTAGTTTAGTTTGGTTTCTTCAAGTAACATATCCAGGAGCAGAATGGTATGTTCTGTATTACATTTCATATGTTTACTGCTGTCTGGTGTTTCAGATAAACCCCTGAAGAGCTTTGCTTTTTATGTTAGTCTGAAAACCTTTCTGGTTAAGTTAGCTGTTCTTGGGCAGAAGAAGCTGCAAACTTGACAAGACATTCTGGCTTTGTGAGGTTACCTCACACATGTCCCTTTTACAGTGTTAACAGAGACCACAAACTTGAACCAAACAGAGATTTCATCTCAATAACTAAAGAAATCAAAACATTTCTCATAAAATACCTTAAGAACAACATTCTACATCTTTGTTATTCACACATTTTACTGCAAAATATGGGTCATTTATGTTTATTAATTTATATATATTTATGTCTCTGATACATTTTATTGGGAAAATACTGTATGTCTGTTATCGCAATCCAATAAATATTATTTTAAAAAAGCCTGAGATTATTTCCAATCATCACAACATTTTAACATTACAATTTTGTTCTTGATAATAATCTTAATCTTAATACTAACAATTTTTGCTTTTACTTAAGTTTGCCACTAAAAGCTTTATCAATAATAAGATGAAAATGAATGGAAACTTAACTTTCGTTTCATTTCCAGACCTACTAAAGAGCAACTTCTCATCACTAATAAAATGCTCCTCTGGGAATGTGTTTGAACAAAGCTGTTGTTTAGTTTTGCGTCAGCGTAATTGCAAATATAATGAATCAGAGGCTTCTAAGAAACCGCTCTGTGCATTGAGCTGATAAGAACTGACAAATGAAACATTAGTTCAAACTTGCTGTTGAACTTACTAACTAACGTTCATGGCCTGAGGTAAGGGAAGACGGCTATAGAATGAAGGTTCAGGGGTGTGACACAGAGTTTTTCTCTCGCTCCCACTTTCCTTTTCACTCTTCGTTCTCTCCTTCTTTCTCTCCGGTTGGATGGAGAACAGGCCTGGCTTGCAGCTGGTTGTGTTTAGCATATGTGAGCATCTGTGTGTACAGTGAGTGTGTGCGTTTGGGGAGGGGGGTTGTTACAGCCCTGGACCGCAAGGAGTGTAAAAATGTATACGCAATTTCCTCACCAGTAATCTGAATGGTACAGAATGTTCTTGGCTGTCAACCAAGATGCGTGGAAAAGAATCCCTTAACCCCTCCGCCCCCATTTCTCCTTTTCTCGCTGACTAACAATTGGTTTCTTCTCCTTTCTGTCGTCCTGTCCTGCATTTTGAGTGATGAATCGCAAGGTTTTGGCAGTCGGAACGCTGAAACTTGTAACACTCAGATTAGGTAACTGAGGTTTATGATTACACCGAGACCGGATCCCATATATAAAGCGAATGTTCATTGACGGTGCGTCCTTTCATTCCCTACATAAAGCATGTGAGATTGTGTGTGAGAGTGTGCACTGGTATGCTTGTGTGCCAACCGCAGCTGAGGGTGTGGATCTTGTTCTCCATTCAATAACTGCACCGCATCCATCAATGCTGGGAAAACACACTTTAATAATGGCCAGGCCCCGCTGCTGACCCTGGCTGTTTGTGCTCCGAATCCGCGGTTTATTTTCCCCTGCAGTGGAGCGCGGGGACCGTGCCAAGCTTACACTGGCCCGTGTAAAGTGTCCGCGGTGGGCCGCCAATTCTTACATAAGACCCCCGGGACATGCAGGTCTCCAGAGGCGGTAAAAGAGAAAGGGCAGGACGGGGTTTTGTCTTTGAGGGCTGGAAGATTAATGTGTGGGCAACATTTTTCTTGCAAGCATGTGCAATGTCAGATTGTTTGAGAGGAAGGTGTGTATATTGTATATTTGTGGTACTGGCATGCAAAGTAAATTTTAACTACACTACAGATCGTAACTGTACTTTGGACTGTACTTCGGACTGTACTTCCGAAACCTCGGATGTCCAACTTTGCTGTTTTTCAAGAAATGGGAAAAACACTGTACTCTGTATTGAGAAGCACAGCAACGATATTAATATACAAATTTAGAGACGCGGCAAAAAATTAAAAGATCATGACAAATTTTAAATCAATCATCATTTCTAGATGTACTTAGGTCATTCCAGTCCCGTGTCTGTTAAATTTTAACAAAATCAAGGCTCATGAGTGACAAAGTCATCCAACAGCAATGTGAAGACTGACAGCTTGACAAGACACTTGACAACTGTCATAAAAATCAAGGTTATCACATAAAACTTTCCAACTTTTCCTAAATACGTGCACAAATGTGTTGCTTAAGAGTGAATATGATCTCTTTGAGATCTTTGCAGTATTTGACGTCTGAAAATATACATTTAATCATTTTGACAAGTTATTCGAGTTTTAACTTTCTGCGAATAAATGAGAATAAAAACAATATGTCTATTTAAAATTTGAGAGAAAAAATATAAGTAGCTCACAGAATGAAACTTAAAATATATTTTTTCCTAAATAACATACCTATAAATTCTAATATATTTAAGGGTTTAATTTTTAAGGGATTTAATATTTAAGGGTTTCTTAATTTTCCAGCGACTGTTTATATCCATACATACATACAATATGAGTTTATACAAAGTTAAGCATGAAATGTCTGAAAACTCTTTATTCAGATAAATGAGAACATAATCACTATGATAGTACGGTGGTATGTAGAGGGTTGCTGGGAGTTTAAGGCCAGTAAGGTTTAAGAGATTGTGGGTCTCACACCCCTCATTCCTCAAACCTCATTTGAACCCCTTCAGGTCATTCATTTCAGCCCTGTCTATCACTATCGGCTGGTTTATTTGTGTTGGTCTTCGGTGTGTTCAGAAATCAACATTGGTGCTGTGGTTGCTGATTGCCTCGTGTTAATGAGGTCAGGGTTGCAAACACTGTTTGCGTGTGTGTGTGTGTGTGCTGTTAGTCTTCCCTCTATCATACACACGTCTACTTCAACTAGAGTATAAACAGGCCTTCTCTGTCTTTTTTTGCTTTGAATGCACAGTGATTTTCAAGATCATTGGCAAAATATGTCATGAAGGCACGTGTAAGGCCCAATTCACACATACTCCGTGTACAGGTGCGTATGCGGTGCGTAGAGCATTTCGTATTCAGTATAGATCCATCATGCACCATTGTGGTGCACTAGCAGTCCGCGTCTTCTGTGTGATTCAGTCAACAATGGGTACCAATATATATTTCAGAAAAGTGATTGATTGAAACGTAAATTTTTAAAAAGGGTTTATAAAACGCTATTTTCATCATTGTGATTCTCTGTTTAATGTTTAGTGCGAGTGGTTGATAGATATAAGTATAACAGCATTCACCATTAACCTCCATGGTGTATCGAGATTAAAAATCATGACTTTGAATTAAGTGTGGGACAACACAGCAATAAAATGATAAACCTTTTCAGGACTAAACATAAAAGATGAAAAGAACGTTCTATTTGAATTAAATTCTATCAGTAGTTTTAATTTTAGAATGGTACTTCAAAACACTAAATGCTTATGTGAAGTTATAGTAGCCTAGGCTATTAAAAGAGTTTCAAAATTACTTACCATCCATTCCAGTGGCCGATGAAACTGCCTCCCATGACTTTTCTTTAGCATTCGTGTCTTTGTAAAAGCAGTCTTGGGTGTCATAAATCACTTTGTATATCATCCATCGTGCTGCCGCATTGTAGTTTCTGGACCACCTGCTTGTCACCATCTGCAAAGAAGCCCCTTCCTACGCAATATAAACACGGTAGAATATTTGTACTACAGAACATTTTAATCGTCTTTTATTGCTTAATTAAACAAATAACATAAATAAAAACAATGGACGTAAACTTCATTTATATGCATTTATGGTGAAACTACTGCAATTCGGTTTCAATGGGTGTTCATTTTGAGCATGATAACTATGATATCACTTTAAAACAGTCTGTGCTGTACAGCAAAAATAGACTCGATCGCTGCACTGACGTCCCGCACCGCATCCACGTGCTGTGTGAATGATCTAATCCGTAAACATGGGAAACCGTGAAAAAAATATGCACCGCATACGCACTGCACACGGAGTATGTGTGAAACAGGCGTAAGTCTGGTAGTACCAATATGTGTAGAGATATATAGCCTTACGTGTTATAAGGGTGTGTTCTAATCCCATGTCACATTTTTAAATCTACTGCTAGAAATTACCTATTAATTAAATAATTAATAAAAAATCATTCCAGCTCTGAAGAAATCTGCTGATCTATCAGTGGAGTTCTGCCTGCAGGTCTTGTGTGCACCTACATGCAGCTCAATAAATTCGGTCTGGCATAGCTGACAGCTATTCTTCACATGTATGACTCCCAAACCACTCCCATCATTCATGCCTGTGTGCGATTGTGGGAGTTTAGACCTGTTTGACTGATTGATGACTCAAATAGGGTGACAGATCTCGCTTGCTTTAGGCGCTGTGTTCATGACAGGTTCTCCAGGTTTTCAGAACATGCATTAGTCAGAAATCTTTATCAAGACTCTGGGCCTACTGCCTGTTTTAGAGTGCCTGTTTAACTCCTTCAGCTTTTGAAATGTGCATTTGTATTTCCAGATCGTGACCTGTTGAGTAAGCACTGGAATGTGTGAATTTGACCGATGTGCCACCACTGGATGGCGCTCTGATACTATACCAATATTCAGCGGTGGTCAGAAAGCTGTTGTTATTTCTGAACTCTTTAACATCGACACTTGTCATCATGATTGAGCGATCATACAGAGAGCTCTGTCTGTTGCACAAACACAGTTTAATGATCATGGGATGCTGAGTTTGCGAACAAACAGTTCTGAAGCATGATTCATTTACTTTCGGGGATCTAAAAAGCAAGTTTAGCAAAGAAAACTCCTTACAGAAAGATTATGCAGCTGCAGAAAATTGTGAAAAGGGATAAACCGTCAGTCACACTGCTGAACAAATAACCGTTTTAATGGACTATTTTTGTGTAATTTGAGTTTTGAGTAACTTAGGTCAATTATAGACACTGATTGACTGATGTCAAGTAGTTAGAGGAGTGTAGCAAAGAAGTATTGTATTGTTAGCATACTAAATCTGTGTTTTCATAATACATAAAAAAATGAAGCATTAAAAATGCATGTGCTGTCTACCTTATTTTTGCCGTTAATGTGGGTGCCGCTATCTTTAAACTGTTTGAGCCACTATAGCTAATAGCAGTCGAATTGCGAGTGAGACGAGCTTGCCGTTTTAACTGGCTAGATACATTTTACATTTAGTCATTTAGCAGACGCTTTTAGCGACTTACCGAGAGTTCAGGGAGCAAAATGCGATATTTAATATTTATTATGGACCCAAAGGTAAAAGCTCAATGGGGCAGTTAGTGGTTGCCATGATAGCTGGCACAAAGGGTAAACAATTCTACAAAACTTTTGTCTTTTGACCATAATCCACACATCAGAGCTGAATGTGGATGTCGCGCACCATTATCCATTATTTTAATCTACTGGGTGCCTTTTCTCCTGGAAAGTTTACCAACTTAACTACAATAACTAACAAACATCTTTCAAAGGCAGACATTTATGGGCATTAAATGTAGAAAAATAGCATTAATAAAACATATTTAGCACAACTAAATGAACAGTATGTATAATGTATACTGGTATAAGATTACCATCAGTTCAAATTTAGCTGTCAACATTCTTTATATTTATATAGCAGTAAAAAGTTAATTAAAGCAAACTTTTCTTGCAAAGGATCACTGCTGTTAGCAAAACATTGTTGATGTAGGTACTGTATGTAGATATTTATGAATGTGTAAATTAAAGCACAATGCTTGAATCAGACTGTCTGAATGCTTTCTGTCTTGAGACCTGTTAGATGTGGCGCTTAAGTATATTTTTCTCGGTTGCTCTAGAAGAACGTCTATAATTTGTTTATTACTAAAAGTTTGAAGGTTAAAGAATCGTTAGTAGTGTAAAGTAGGCTTGGTACATGGTTTCAGGGGAAAAAGAGAAGTAATGGTGACCTTGTGTTCTACAGGGAATGTTTTCAAATAAAAGCAGTTGTCCACGTTTTGCCTTTTGCTTCAGTCTTAAGGAATTTTGTATTAATATTAGTGGTGGGCATAGATAACATTTTTTAATCTAGATTAATCTCACTGTAATCTTGGAATTAATCTAGATTAATCTAGATTAAAATGGCTCATTTGAATTCTGCCGAATTTAAAATAACATAACGTAGCCTACCTAAAGCGAAGGAGTGAATTTCCCAACTGGCATCGATGAGGTGTACAGCAACGCCGAGGTAGATAGCTTGGCTGATAGAGCTGTGCTGACGGGCTTGCCTCGGATGCACTCAAACATAGTAGTTTGACGACGACTTTTCTCCTGCACTACATCATTGCTTGGCCCAGCATCTTCCGCATTAGCTAAGGGATGCTTTGCGTTTAGGTGGTACTTGAGACTGGAAGAACTCCTACAGTAAACCAATTCCGCATTGCACAAGGTGCAAACAACCTTAGTCTGTCGAGGTTTCCATTGGGAAGCTTATTATAAATAAATTTTCCCTGAAGCAAACCCGTCGGCTTCATAGCTGGATCCATGTTAGCACGTCACGTTTGATGTGGTAATTTCACAGTAACGTTAGGCATACTGGTTTGAAGACTCGTTCTCGCCCCCTACAGTCCAATTCAGCTATGTATACATCCGCACTAAAATATCAAGGTGAAAGTCATCATAGTTATCGTAGTATAAACCCAGCTCCCAACCCAACTTTGAGATTAACGGCGACATTTTATTTATCGCCTGATAAGAGTCTCACGTTAACGCCTCACGTTAACACCGATAGCGGCCCACCACTAATTAATAGGTAGATACTGTATGTCGGCCATATATCGGTTATCGGCTTCCAGTGTCAAAGAAATATCGGTTATCATTATCGGACCAAATTTACATATCTAGTATATATAAAAATTAGGATATTTAACAAAGAGAGACTGACTCAACATGTGATTACCTCCATCTGATGTAACATATCTGCTACAAAATGACTTTGCAGTAGTATTGTTTTAATCATTATTTTGGAGGAATTATACAGAAGAGTAAAGCATCCAAGTGCTGTTCTGGTAACAGTTATAATTCACAAATCTTTCCTAAAATGAAGACGCAACTCAAATAGAAAGACCTCTATTCTCAAGCGTAATTGAACAGTGACAGTTATTTTTGCGAACTGACTGCTGATTGGCACATTGAGCCAAATCCATGCTTACATATGAAAGCTCCATGAAAACGATTCCCTCTCTTCCCTTCGTTGCTTGCGGTGGGAATGATGTGCTGTGGTGCTGGAAACTGTGTGCGGTGGGATTTCTTCTCCTAACTGGAAATGAGCCATTCTGTTGCTGGGGCTGAAGGCCATTGAGTAGGAATTCTGTTCACTTGAAGTGGGGAAAAGAGGAATGGTGTCCCTGACCGCGAGATTGCCAGGATATGGCTGCTTTGAATCTTGTAATGGGAATCAGAACACAAGTGCTCCACAGTTCTGTTCCGCACGAAAACCACTTGTGTGCCGTATGCTAAGCTCATTTCAATAACACATTTAGATTTTTCATATCTGTTGTTTATTAAAAGTCCATTAATATGTTTCTGAACTCAATAGATGTCCTTAATGTTTTAATAATGTTTGAGGTAGTTGACAGTAAACTTTGATTTATTGCAAATGCTTCATAGAAAATTCTTAAACATCAAGTGTGGATTAAAGACATACGGATGTGTAGCATGAAGTGTGTAATTAAAGGTCCAGAGAATAAAATTTGCGGCATCTAGTGGTGAGGTTGCGAATTGCAACCAATGGCTCACTCCACCCGTCCCTTTTGAAGGCACTGAATCACATTTTCGCTTCTTTACTGTAGTACAAGTAACGAAAAGGCAGTTTGTCCGTTTAGTGCTTCTGTTGAAACAACATGGCACGTTCCACCCGTGGTATACGCAGATAGAAATAGCTCATACTAAGGTAATAAAAGCAAAATGCGTCCTTATGTAAGGTCTTTCTACACCTCTGAACACATAGTTATGTGTATTATATTGCATTGCTGTAGATTCTCAAATAAATTACAAACTGGTCCTTTACTTTATGTGATTAAAACTATGCTAAGCTGACCAATTCAAGACAAAAGGAGTGCTCAATTCATTTGTGATAAAAAATGCTGCATTCATACTAATTTAAAGAGGTTTTAAATTAAGTAACTTCTTTTATTTCTGTCAGTACATGTAAGGGTACGTGATCCTGCAGTCTTTATTATCTTCATCCTTCAGACTCAGTTCAGGTGGTAACACATGACTCTGCAGAACAGTCTCGTTCAGGGGCAGTCACGGGTCTGTCTTCTAGACAGAAGTTCCCATGATGTCTTCTCCTGTTGCTCATCTTCAAATACATCACGTCCCTGTGCTTTTAACCCTGCCTGTCTGCTTGTTTTCCAGCACCGTCCTGTTGTGTTGAGGTAACATGACACTTTGTGAGGATTTTGGAAATCTTTATTGGTCTTAAGGCGGTGGGGGAGACGTCCAGGGAAGTTGGGAAAGAGCAGAGGTTTGTCTGGATGTCATTGTCGTAAACTTCCAGTTTGTTTTAAGTGACATATAAAGTTGAAGAGATAGTTTGTCTGTCATTTATTCACCCACTCTTTCTTCTTTGGAACACAAAAGAATATATTTAAAAAATGTCTTAGTGATTTGTGTCCATACCATCGAAGCAATCGTGTCCAATCTTCTTTTGTGACCGACATTGTTAAAGTTATTTATTTTTGAGTTCTGCGGAAGAATGATATCATTCAGGAATGACATGACATGTTTTTTTTTCAAAACACACATACAGTATTCATGCATCAAATGCAAATTTAATTGAGTAAAATATTCCTATACACCCATCCGTGACCATGCGTTTATTCTCCTCTGCTGTACTTCAACCATGCTGGTTTGGGAAATCACCTCTGTCTTTTTCCGTGAAATAAAACATTTTCCTCAATGTTCATGCATGATATTCCTATCCCTCTAGGTGTGTGTGTCCCATTACATTGGTGTGTGTTAAGCAGAAAGCAGTCACAGTGTAGGAATGCGACTTGAGCGCAATATCCCACAACCCCCTGGGCCGCACACACAGCTGGTGAAGACATTAGGCAGTCACACACAAATCATAGTCATTTTTAAACACATTCAGGTGCCAGAAACACAAGCGTGTGTTCACAGCAGCCCTGTCTTTTTGCGTTTACTTTGGTGGCTCTTATCTTCTGCTCGGTGCATGTGGGCCGCAGTGAACCGTGTTATAAAGCGATCGTATTTATGTCTTCGGAGCTCTGCGAGCGTTTTGCATCCAGGCCAAAAACGCACACAATACCCTCTCAGTAAGAAGCCGTCGATCAGCTCCCAGCCATGGAAAGCTGTTTGGAGCAGTGACTGTTTTTGAGTCACACTTTATTAGTTATATAACTTTACAGGTCGCCTCAGAGAGAGGATGACTCAGTGATCAGCCCTCTCTCATTACCCGTCAGGAGAATGCGCTTTGGAGAGCTGTGTGTGTGTGTGTTTGTCTATAGTAAGGAGTGGCGATAGGCTAGATACAGTCAGTGCGCGTTATCAATCAACGGTGTTTGTTTGTTGATTGGCAGGTTTTCCGCAGTCACAGAGGGCAACGGGTTGTTTCGGGGTCATTAGAGGTGAGACTAATGATCCAGGACCACGCTAAGTCAAGGGAGCTGGGTGGTGAGGGACAGTAGTTGGTAAAACTGATGCTTGAGATGGATGATTCGGCTCGTTTTAGAATCTTTTAATTACTTTTATATAACATAACATAATTTTCATGTCAAATTCTTAAAAATAAATCAACATTAATTATTCAGAATAATAAGACTACTTAATGCAGCTCACTGGGTCATGAATCCATGAATGGTATATCTGCAAGGTATCACTTAAATTTGACATTCAATTTGCGCCAGAGATCTCATCGTCAGACATAAACAACTTACATCTAAACTCGGTTTAAAAAAGCATGAGCAGTTAGTTCCCTTTATGCGTCCTGTGGTTCGTTTTTTTTAACTTTTTTTATTAGTTAGCAGTCTGTTTTTCTTTTTTATTTACATGGATAGATGGATTTACCAATGTTGCAAATTGTAGTTATTATTCAATAGAACCACTTATTTTTGTAGTTTCCAAGTATGCCAGTCGGTAATGTTTTGTTTTTGTTTTGTCTACTGTAACGGGAGCGATAACAAAATGGGAGGGTTGCGGGAGATGGGTGTGAAAAATGGGACTCCCGGCCAAAACAGGACTGTATGTTCTAAACAGAGTTTTTCCTTCTTCGTTTAAAAAAAAATTGCGTCCACACCAGAACACTAAAAAAATTATGAAACACTGGCAAGAGCATGCCAAACCCACAGGTGTGGATATGACCCTAACCTTAAAACATGTTAGCCAATCACAAGCCTAGAATCTGACGTCAAACAAAGGAGCTAGTATTCCAACCCCAGACACCAAAACTCCGGTTTCACCGTATACACGAAAACACCCTGGTAGGAGTTTTCAAGGCAATATAGACACCGCTGGTTTGCTGAACGCAGGGATCTTGATGGGGTATAGGAGTGCACGAGGGTGTGATAGTAAGCCGGTGCAGATCCAGTGATAGTCCTGTAGGCAAGTATTTGTGACTTGAATCTGATTCGGGCATTCTTCCGCTTTCTCTCCCTCTCTTAAAATAATTCTTTCCTTTGGTCATTTTCATAGCAATAAAACCTCTAGGTATGGTCACAGCATCGCAAAGCCTCATAGGAACATTTCAGCTGTGCACGACGTGAAGTGTGACTGATGCGATTGAGGTCAGACACGCTAACCTGGACAAGCTAACTCCAACCGCATGTGAGAAGTTTAATAAGTGGTCTGCATACGTGCGTTGAGACCCGCTTTAATGCTGTGACCGTTCACATGGCACGCAAAAAATATTTCTGCTGTTTGCATGCTGACTAACTAATGTGTTGTGTTTCCGGGTATGCCGTGCAGGCATCTGAGTGGATCTTGGAAAAGAAAAGTCTTGGAGCCATGTCACCTTCAAGAAAAGGAAAATGTGCATTGTGATTTTTATTTCGATGAAGGTTAAGCACATCCTACTCAGATTTTCATTCATGCATCAGAATGTTATATTTTAAGAAAAATTCACCGTCCTTTCTTGATAAGTGGTTAAATATATTCTAGATTCTAGATGTGTGACCTATCTACGCTTGGGCAACTATGTTAACCCTTAATCTGCTCTCCTTCTCCCCCGCTGTAGTTCTCACCCGCTTCCCTGTTTCACCTGTTGTTTGAGATCAGGCTCAGTTAAGAACACGCAGGGTCAGACTCTTCACAGCATGTTGGGATCAAAGCCCTCCTGCCACCCATCTCTCCCCTGGGCACAGTGCCCCCCAGACACCTCCCTCCGCCGTCCGGTGTGGGAGGAAGACAGCTGGTGGGAAACTCTGAGGCAGAGAGCCATACAGCTGGAATCATACGTCTACTTTGATAGTCAATGTATATGTACAACAGCCCTGAAAAGTGTTCGGACCCCACTGGTCAAGCCGTACCCTTTTTATTGCATTAGATAGCAAGGTATTAAATCAAATGGTTTTGCAAGCAAGCGACACTTATGTTTTTAAACCATCTTTGCATTTACAATTCAACCAACAAGGTCATTTTTAGGGACATTACAAAGTCATATTTGCGCCTCTAGCCTAGAATGACCCCAAATGTAGTTCCATACATTGCCAAATAGTTTAATTTCAACAATATACATTTTTGAAACGTAACATATTTTTAATGTGTTGAAGTATTTTGTTGCATAATGAACAGACATTAATACAAATTTGGGTGTCAAACACTTCTTGGAACCGCTGATGTATATAAGGTTTGTCACTGGCACATTTACTATGTGAGAAGGATAAAGTCCAGTGCTGTGATACTGATAACCTTGTTCTATCACAGCACCTCAGACGGACTCATAACTCTATGAACTTTGACCCTGTCTGTATTACTTATCTCAGTAAACTTGAGATATTCTTTCAAGGCTAAGAGAAAAAAGAAAAAATGTATAAAAATATGTCAATATTGCTGTGATTATCATAAAGTATTCCAAGATCATTCTGAAAAAAGTTTTGTAAATTTTTAGATTTTTCTTTTTTAAACGTTAATAAAATTGCTGATTAATTTGATAGAAATATCAACTTTACTTAAAACATTCTTGTAAAATGTATTTTTGTGAGAAAATGCAAATAACGTAATTAATCTATAGACCACAGACAACACTGGTCCAGAATAACTTCCTGTCTCATATTTTATACACAAAGATTTGAACTGAAATCAACCAACAAAACATTTTAAATGGATAGTTCACCAAAAAATGTGTATTCTGCCACGAGTATCTCACACTCTATTTGTTCTATTTCTTTGTTCTGTTTAACACAGAGAAAGATATTTGGAAGAATGCTTGCAACCAAAAAGTCCTTGGACATACAATGGTAGTCAAAAGTTATATAGTTACATATTATTCTATATGTAAGATTAAAACATAAAAATGAAACTGAAGGTGCTTCTTTGCCGGCATCTTGCGAAGTTGTCTGTAACGAATTTTCTGGGATACTAAAGAGAAATAAATATGACAAACAGGACTCCATTACATCTTAATTTACCAGAGATATTAAATAAATCTCCGTTAAGTTTTTGTCATATGGGGAGTCTAGGCCCACATACACCTGATCCTAGATCAGCAATTAGCTTATTAAGGGATGGTCATTTGTCACTATTTGCACAAGATTTTGAAGGATCCCACCATGAAATTAAAGCCTACCAGCTTAACAATTCCCAACCGTGTCCTTCCAGCAGCCACCAATCACAGCTCACTTTTGTGCGCCTGCTAAAGTTTCTCATTTTCCCCTGGAGTCTGTACTTAGTGTTCGTGGGAACGAGAGGTCAGTCACCTTGGCGTCTGTCCTCTCCTCAAGGTCAACATTAATTCAACCTAGGAAAACCCCAAACATTTCTAGCTTTTGTTAGTGAACTTAGAGAAGTGCTCTAATGTTAAAGTTCTTGTTATAGGAGGCACAATGACGGTACACATTTTGGATATGACAATGGTCTGTAATACCCTACTTACAGTACAATACAGTACAGTTTCTGTTCAAGACAATTTGTCATGTACTAGCGAGAGCTAACTGGATGTAAGCCTGATTGACACTGGCTTATATATTTGTGCAAAACTTTTAAGATTTGCTGAAGTGTAAAAAAATGCATCAGCAATATCTTGTGTAAACATTCATTATCGGGTGGTTAAAAAACGCATGCATCAAATCCATACTGAAATTTAGTTGGAATCAAAAAGCATCACTTAAGAAAGTGTTGTTTGCATTCATGTCAAATCTGGCGTTGAGGTCCATATGTGTGGTCTTGCTTATCGTGCATGACTTCCACAGTGTTCTGTTTGTGTTAAAGTGCCCAGAATATATACAACATGTTAAGTCAGTAAAGTGCTTTGTGATTGTGTAACGTAACGCTTACGCTACATTCGTCTTGTAAACTATGATCTGGAGTGGTTGGAACACATCCTAAAGCCACAACCACTCCATTACAGGCCTGGCAGCACCACAAGCAAGACTTACCCCTTTATTTTCAGCAATCTTCTTTTCCAATAGCTGTGACCTTAGAGGTGTGTGTGGATGTATGTGTGTGTGTTGCTGTTTTCAAGAATAATAACAGTATTTAAACCTCTGTGATCAGAGGCCTTCAAGGTACTGTACTCAACGGTCTCAAAACAGCCTCACATGAACTTTGACCAAGCACGAAAAACAAGTTCTACTACTCGAAAAGAAATGATGCAGTTTAT
The DNA here is from genome assembly GCA_008369825.1 of Triplophysa tibetana. NCBI lineage: Eukaryota > Metazoa > Chordata > Actinopteri > Cypriniformes > Nemacheilidae > Triplophysa > Triplophysa tibetana. The sequence continues at coordinate 7,112,161 of CM017900.1, forward strand.
AAAATAGAGTCAAATAGAGGAACTCAAGCATTAGGTGAGTCATGGATAAAAAAAGATGACTTTGCTTGTAATTCAGTCCTTTTAATTACAATAATTACAAGACTTTTTCATTTCTGTGTTTCAGTCCTAATGATAAAAACAAGTCCACATGCACATAGTGCTTAAAGAGAAAGAGAAAGAGAGAGATCTCAAGACTAGGGTGTGTTTAAATTAGAGATATCTGCCTGTGTTTGTATGAGTGTCTGGAGGGAATTTCCAGCGCTCTCTCAATGTGAGACATGTTAGCAGAAGTTGAATTAGAGGCTATGGTAATAAGTGCTGTCATTGCTCCTGTTTAGAATGCAAAGTAGTCAGAAGTTGCCACTGGTAAACATTTACAAAGACTGTTAATTCCTCTGCTTCACTTAAAAAGTTTAATCAAAAATTAACGTCATTCCCAGTATTTTCGATGGTGCTTTTGAAAGGAACCGTTCACCCAAAAATGACACTTCTGTCATCCTTTACTCACTTACTCATTTACTCGCTGGTTCCAAATCTGTATTTTTTTTTATGAACTCAGAGAACGATATTTGCAAGAATCCTTGTAACCAAACAGTTCTTGGCCGCCATTGACTTCCACAGTAGGAAACCTTTTTTTTGTTGAACGCAAAGGAAAATATTTTGCAGAAAGGAGGAAAGCAAACAGTTTTGGGGCATTGTAATTTTTCCTACTTTGGTAGTCAAAAACTGTTTGCTCACCTACATTTCTCAATTACTTTCTTTAGTGTTGAACAGAACATGAAGAAGAAATGTACAAGAAATGTATACAGATTTGGAAAAACCCGAGGGTGAGTAAATGATGACAGAATTTTTACAGTTTTACGGTTCCCTTTAAGTTAACTGCAGAAGAGATTCTGCTAAACATCTTATCAGCTTAAATAAAATAAACTTGGCAACACTTGTGGACACGTGAAAGTGAAATTCTTTTTCATTTCCTTGATATCCCAAGATTGTGGATTGATGAACAAGTTGAAGCACACAAAATGCTTTAGTGATTCAAAACATTTTTGTTTGGTTACCATGGAAGTTTATTTGTTTCTCAAGACCGTTTTGTTCCTGTCCAACCAGTAACTGACTGCAAACCTTCAAAATTATATGACCGATTTGTTTGGAAAAGGCTAAAATTGTGTTACGAGAAATAAAGACGCGCACCCAGCCCCCAAATTCCAAAAATCGTATCACGCTTACTGAAAACAGAGGATGTTTTCTCATATGTAAATAATCCTGATGTCTCAAAATAACCCAGGCTTTGTTATCAAACGCTATCAGCTTTCATGGTGATGTCATCATGACTATTACTTCCTGATCTTTCACACAGTCTTCTGTGGTTGATGAGATTTTCATCAGTGCTGTGTGGAACGAATCTGAACGCTCTTCCCAAAACACGGCTTCAAAAGAGATGCTAATGTCAGCGGATATCTGGAAAGCCATGGTTAGTCCTGTCCTAGTCAACTGATGTCACTATCACCCCATCATATGAGTCAGTCAGAACCTGGGATTTTGCCTTTGAACTTGTGCGGTAGTCATACAGTACGCAACAAACACTTAAGCTTTCAAGGTTTTAAAGGAAAGGTTATCCTAAAATAAAAATTCTGTCATTATTTACTACCCTCAATTTATGCCTCTCGTCACTGTGAACTTACATGACAGGAACCGTGTAAATATTCTTGAAATTTATCTTTGCATGCTCCAAGAATAGACAATAAGTTCAGAATTGTCTCCTGTTCCTTTAAATTGAGTTACTGTCTGAAGATGCGTTCAGCTTTCAATTACCCGGAAAAGACTCGGTAAACACAGCATGCGCCATCTGTTAAAAAAACAGTGACGCACCAGATACTTTTGTAAACCCAATTAGTCATAAAGTCTTTGACCCACTTTTGCCCTTATATCCACACACCCACACAAGTTAGTATCTATGCTAGAGTCTATATTTGAGCCAAACTCACTCGAGATTAAATTCTGACTCACAGCATCTCAGACCTTATCTGCCTTGCTCTTTGATGTCATCTTCTCTCCCTCCTAACTTGTTGTTTTATGTCTAAATCATATCACTGTCTGGGTGAAATTTACTTTATGCTGGCCCCCTCAGACCGGGTAGCAGGAATAAAATCGTCTCGTACAGCACGTAGCCCCTCAACAAAACCTGTTGAACTTGCACAGGATGATTTAAACACTGGTGGTCGATGACAAAAGGTACAGCTAAATATATTCTGACAGCAATGTGTGACATCCCGGCTGTATCACTGCCATATGTAGAGATCATGTGAGCAAGGACTTACAGTATCACCAGGATCATGTTACATAAATCAAGACTAGTTTGGAGGAGACTAATGTTGCTTTAAGTGAACAACTTGGTCAAGCTTAAGTAAGTGCTGGTTTTCCCATTAGACATGACATGAATGAGATCTCTGCAATATCTCTGTTGTTTCATCTAGACAGCAGTTAAAAGGTAAATAAATGGTTTTAGCAGATCATATCTCAGGATGCATCTCATTAATCAAATATCTCTACAGTTCCAGCAGGGATGTTAACATTGTCTCAAACAAACACTGCTCATATTTGCGTAGACACTTATGTCTAAAATAAAAAGTAAGAGATTTTTATTGAAGACTTTTTTACCAACTCCATCATTCAACAATTATTTTGAAGTCATCTCTTACTGTATCATCATTTGTGTCAACTGAGAATGCCAGTAAATTTCCAGAGAAATCTGAACAATAAAAATGTTGTAAGTGCTCATAAATGCAAAAGACAGAACTGATAACACCAAATTATTATTGTATGTTTGGACCATGGTGTTTTATGACTAGATTAGCCATACAAATACCATACGACATTAATCATTCAGGATAGTAATTTTTATTAAAGTTATTTACCTTTAGATGTAACCAGTCACTACAAAATTTTGAGTCCGGCTTTTCCGATATTCTTGGAGGATCTATTGACAGAAATACAATATAAAAAACACAACTCTGGTTTCAGAGGTGTACAAAGACCTTACATAATGAAACTTTGTGTTTTTATTACATTCGGATGAGTTATTTCTATCCATATACACCCCGGCTCCCCTTACATGGAATATGCCATGATGTATTACTATACTGTAGCTGTAGCCGTAAAGGACATGCTTCACAGAGCGTGTTTCGTAAATACATTATGTCCATTGCCAAAGAACTGCAAGTCTGACACCATCTTAGTCCTGGGTCAGCCACCGTAGTGCTTCCAAAGAGAAGGGTTAGCGGTGGAATGAGCAGTTGGTTGCAATTCGCAACCTCAGCACTAGATGAAAATAAATATAATCCAGTGGACCTTTAATGACAAAACAAAGCTAAAATGAAAATGTGATAAAAAGTCAAACTATAAACAAAGATAGAACCGAAAAAACATACATCAAAATGTAGTTCACACCGATTGCAATCACAACCAGTCAGAACACAAACATTTCACTGAAGCAGAGGCATTTTCAGTAGGGTTTTGGAGATGTTTGAGAAAGAGAAACTTTTTAGGGACAAGTTTATGCCACTGGTTTTTACAGTGTTCTTGTAGCTCAATTGGTAAAACATGATGTTATCAATAATATAATTATTATAAATCACTTTTCATAAAATCATTGGCCAAATGCATAAATAAATTTTTATAATTTGCAACTAAGATCTTAAAACAATAAAAGCACATAAGCAGAGGCCATCACATCACCTATATTTTACGATGCAAGACCCTTTACATCTTTGTACATGCCAGTGGAAACGAGGAATGAGACACAAACTGCACCCACAAATCACATCTGTCCCACTTGATTGTATGTTGAACATATATTTATAAAGAAATACAGAAGAATTACCATTCAGAGGAATTAAAGCATATGTTTAACATACAGTCAAGAACAGCTTTCCTGTGTATCAGTGGTAAGAGCATGGCACTAACAATGCCAAGCTCATGGGTTTGTTCCCACATGGGTTCTGCAAATAGTCAGAAACAAGTGTATAATACAATGCACTGTATGTCTTTGGATGTTTGTCTTTGGATGTTTTTAAATGTTAAATTTTATTTTAAAGTGGCTTTAAAGGAATAGCTATGTTCATATTGTTTACTGTCATGTTGTTCCAAACTCTGCTCGTCTTCCATCTTGAGAATTTGTGAATAAATTGGTCTGGACTACTCCATTCATTGAAAAGGTCTGACTTGATCTCCACAAATGTATCTTTGTGTTACTGTTCCTTTAAGTGTCTTGTAATGGAAGTGTTGAAGCTGAGTGGTTCGACTGAGAGCAGGCCATTGTTATGGTGACCAGAGCCTCTTGTCATCAACCTGTATAAACAACAGCAGAAATGCTGCTAAATTCGTGCTGTAGCACTTAACCGCATACTCCACGAGAGCACTGCTTCGGGATAATACTGCAACGACAGCACAAATCTCAAACACGCATTGGTCCTTGCCATGGGAGCGCGAGGAGAACTGAGTGGAAGAGAGCAGATGAAAGAAGCCATCTTGGGTCTTGTTGATCCTCTTCATCCATCACAATCAGCACCGGGTTCAGCCCCCACAGTGCGGGCCATGTGCTGATTGTTAACACTGTGAAAAGGGGTGGGCAGGGTGATGATAGAAGGATGGAGAAAGAGTTTGGGAGGGAGTGGGTGGGTTGGATAACGGGGCCATTTGGTGAAGTAAGCGTTCGGTATCTCACACACGTGTGAACATACATACATACACAGGTAGAGAGACATCTCATGTATGACCTATAAATCTACTCTCTTAAAGGCATAGTTAACACAAAATGGAAACAATTATTTACTCATCGTGTTGACTTTCTTTCTTCTGCAGAACGCAAAAGAAGATTTAAGAAAAACGCTTGTTGTTAATGATGACAAACTCTTTTATTTTGGGGTGCACTTTGCCTTTAAAATAAAGTTTCTGATTAAAACCAAAAAAGCCACAGAAGAATCTTTTTAATTTCCACACATTTAATTTTGTTGTTGTTTACAAAACCAAGACACTAATGCCCTCAAGTCAGTGTGAAACATTGTTCAAAAATGCTGCAGAGAACCATTGAAGAACTTTAAAGTGATCTCCGTCTGTCTTGCGTTCCTCAAGTCCTCTCTAGCACAAACACTTTGCTGAACCTGTGAACTTCGGTTCAATGGAAAAACACAAGCAAGGATAACAGTTACTCTCTCGCTCTCCTTTAGTCTGGATGGAACCCCATGGAAATTCAGCAAACCTGTTTTTGACAAAAGAAATCGTTGCGTTTCCACAGGTTAGACAGGCCTGGCCATGTGTTAACTTATTAGGTGTGATGTGTTGCTTCCAGGCAATAACAAAACAAATCGTTATCTTTGTGCATCTTATTCCACTGAACGATTGTATGACATGTGAAAATGATTTACTCCGTCTCCCATAAAAATGATCAGAATAGTTTCTTCATGCTACGTTGTTTATTAGCTCTGTTGAATTTCTGTTTATTTTCACATAACGTTCATATGAAAATGAAAATGTTGTATTTTGGATCTTTCCACATAACACAAAAGGTGAAAGAATATTCTTTATTTGGTCTTTTCGGAGCTTGACAGCCTCTGTCAATCACTTTCAGTATATTAAAAACAGCGCCCAAGACTTTTCGCAAAAATTAAGCTATTGTATTCCACAAAAGAAATAAAAAGCCAGCGGGTTTGGAACGACATGATTATATAATGACAGAATTTCCATTCTTAGAAGAACATCTCCTTTAAATGTTATTTATCGATTATTTGTATTTTTTTCATGCAGTTCACATTCTTGCATTTCATCGACAGCAAATGAAAAACACGTGCGCAAGTTGTTTCCCTCCATCTTTCTCCCTTCTGTTTCAAATTTCTCCATATTGCTTTTTATGTGCCCAAGAATAATGAAATTCATCTGTTTCCACCAGCACTGGTAATGTAATCTCACTTCATTTAGTTTAATAAGCAAAACCAACTGACTCTCTGTACTTCGTTTTTACGTGCGAGCGTGTGTTTATGTGTGCGTATAGCATCACACACATATGTGTTTCATAATATCTGTGAATTAGTACTCTATATTTAGCCTGCCCTGCACCCCACGTGGACTTTTTTCCCTTCTTGATTCTCTCCCAGACTGTTTGTGTGAATCAGGGACGGATACTGCGAGTGGAAACTCAAAGAGTTCTCTCTGTGTTTCTATAACCCCTCTCTCAATTTCTCTAACTTTAAAGTTGTTTAGAATATGCAATGACAGCCGTGATGGTTTCGCAGGAATGTGATGCCTGAGAATATTGCTTCACAATAAAGCCTCGGGGGCATGCAATGATCCGTGCAAGCGTCCATCTCTTGTACAATACACCCGGTTCCCTAAAACGAGCCCTCTACCCCTATTCCTAGACAATGAGCCTGCCTGGCCCCTGCTTTTATCAAGCTGTAGAATGGATTTTTGTTGTTTGAAACAGTTCTGGGATGTGTGTCAGTTATATATGCATATACTGTCTTTGTGTATCTTGCTTCATGAATACTCTGCAGTGGGCCTGTCCCAGCACGTGAACGTTTAGGGAGTACCTGACAAAAGTAGTGATGAAACTTAGTTTACTAACTCTGCTATTTCAATAATGTCGCAGAGGTCAATTTTATACAGAGGTTGCTCTATCAACGGTCTGATCGGATGAGACTCAGTTGTGTTTTCTTTTATATCAATTTATGGCTGGAATAAACTACAAGACTTTAAAAATCTGAACAGATTTTTTTAAACTATACATCATATACACTTGCAAACTTTTTGAAAGTTTCAGATAGAAACACACTTACTGTCCTGAAACAAGTCCAGACTGAAAATCTGGGCAAAATCTGAGCAAAAGCATTTCAGCCTTTAGTCTCTGATTTTTCTGCTAGAATTGCAACAAACATGAACATTTTTAAAACATTATAGGGATAGTTCACCCAAAAATATTCTGATGAACGCAGAGAAACAGATTTGGAGGAATGCTTAAAACCAAACTGTTCTTGGCCACCATCGACTACCATAGTTGGTAAAAAAATGACATTGGTAGTCAAAAGTGCCCCAGAACTTTTTGATATCCTACATTGTCATATTCAACAGAACGAAGACATTTATAAAGCAGATTATCCTACTACGGTAGTCAACGATGATCATGATGAATGATGATCAATTTCTTCCAAATTTCTTTCTCTGTTTTTATCAAAAGAAATACATTTATCCAGATTTGGAACAACTCAAGGGTGAATAAATGATGACAGAATTTTCATTTTTGGCTGAACTCTCCCATTGAGTGTTTGGAGTTGTAAAATAAATGTAGATTGTATAGGTAAAATAATCTGGATTTGGCTAAATTTGTTAAAAAAAGTCTGAGTTCATATTGAGATCTTCAGATAATATTGACTTTTGATTGCAGACTTGACAAATCTGAGCTTAGTTTGTGATGCTATTGAGATCTTTTCCGAAACTCCAATTGAGAATGTATGAGACTTCTGGTTGTTTTTCTCAAGAGAAATACGCAGGACACTTAAGCAAGATTTTGTCTTTTCTCTCCATTTAATATCATTGATGTCTAGTAGAAATAATAGAGATATGAAAGAGATCTCATCTGTGGTCAATCATTCTTATGGGGTGGTAAAGCTCTTCATCACTTTGCGTTGTATTGTATTGCACAATGCAAATACATTGCCCTTTTTGTCAACATTATTTGTTCTTTACTTTATAGTGCACTTAAGAACTAATGGCAGCCTGTATTGTCACTACTTTAAATTATGAGTAGCTTGGGAGGCCAGGGTAGTTTCAAAGGAGCTTCTCCAACATTGCTTTTCACATTCAAACCATCTTGACACTGGATAACAAACAGCACAGCCTCGAGCAGGCAACCTGTCAAACAGGAGAAGTCTGAACGCAATCCATGAGTCTGTTATGGGCCAAAAGAAAGACGAAGGCCTTTGTAATAGCGATGCATTGCAGGATGAGGCCG